>JAIWWG010000003.1:0-600000 GCA_025435555.1 Chytriomyces cf. hyalinus JEL632 | reverse complement strand
TTATTCGATTTATACCTTTACAGAACCGATTCTTGTTCTGATGATGGCAGTGAAGGAGGTAGCGCCTATCTCCCAACTGTTGAAGGTTTGACAACTCGGTCAAAAGCAGATGCAAGCACACAACGGAAAGGTATTTTGAAAACTGCACACCCTCGTTCATACATCAAACAGAATCTTTTGGAAAACCGGCCGACATTTTCCACGTTGCGTGGGATTGCAGGCAAGTTTAACGCAAAACTTGGAATACAATCGGGGAGAACAAAAGCCGTTCCTGCTCATCTGCACAAGGAATTCGTGGCCCATTTTGAGCGCGAATGCAAATCATTCAAACATGAAAACTCGGATCTCCAAGTCGAGATAAATTCAGCTTTTGATCTTGACCCGAATGAAGGCGCCTCCAAGTCTGGTACAGATAGCCATGGTGCAAGTAGTAGGAAAGTCGGTTGAAACTTAAACATGATTCCATGGAGGATCCAGAGGTGCATATGGGCGTCTTTGAGCGTGAAACCAGCGTCGGCGATGATTGAGTGGGGGCTGTGCAAAGCGGATTTGCGAATTTCAGAGTAAACCAAACAAAACAAATTTATCTGATTGGGGTGCATGTGCAGTCTGCCTTCAATGTAGTGCGAATTCGTACTGTTTACCAAGTATTTTATTCAAACACCTGTTTTGAAACAACGCGTATTGTACAGTTCCGTTGTGTACGTAGATTGCTTGGCGTTTTTCCACTCAGCAAATGTCGGGTGTTCATGGCCCATGATGTGTTGCAATGGAGCCCACAAGGAAAATCCAGGATGTGACCACGAGTTGTTTGAAAGATGTCGTCGATAAATATCATCTGGCTGTGACTGGAAGGCCCGAGACACCACTGCCGTATGCTCCAAAACTCCAACTCGATTGTTTCACGCACTCTCCATTCTGTGTTCATTCCATTTATTTATGTGTTTTTCTCCACTCAAAAAGACGATAAACATGGCACTCAAAAATTGCTGCTTTGCTCTCAAATTCCCATCGCCCGTCATTCGGCCCAGCAATGGGCATAACGATCCGTGGCTCTAATCTTGGCCAAGTACGCAGCAGGATACTTGATATTGTTGTACTTTGCCTCCACGCCGTTTCTCTTCACAATCACACTATCGGGAGAAGGAATGTACGACCAGGGGTTGATCTGTTCCTGATAGGCAGACTTGTTTCGATCCACATCATAACGCAGGCTGTTGTCACGCACCGGGGTCCTTGGGATGGAAACTGGGGTTGACTGGCGATAGGAGCTGCCTTGATTGACGTTCAGATTTCTCATGCCAGACGCCAGGTCATTTTCAACCTTGTTGCGACTCGGCTTTGTCGGAGTCTTTGGTTCACGCTGAGACTTGGGACTTGCGGGAGCTTTTGGCATCTTGCGTTGAGACTTGGAAAGTGGGGAGGATTTTCCGCGGCTTGACCGCGGCGAATGCTTCTCAAGATTGTTCTTGGCGGTGGCAGAATCAGTTTGGACTGGAGTAGTGGGTCTCACTGGAGAAGTGGATGAGGAACTCGTTCCATCGCTGTGAGAAGCAGTGTTTTGTGATTTCTTGGTGCCACTTTTTCTGGGAATTCTTGTCACCACCGGCTCATACTTTTTGCGGGAAGGCGAGGTCTGCACGCGAGCGGGTTTTTCCTCATTGTTCACGGAAGTCTTGGATGGTCCGCTTGCGGCAAGTTCAGGAGATTCAGCAGTCGCGCAAGGCTGGGGTTGCGTTTCAAGACCCATTGACTCAGTGAGGACCACTTCAGTTGGTTCCGTTTGATCAGTAACCGCCAGGTTGATGCTCGCGTCAGTGCTTGGAACCGTTTGATCAGCAGTGACTGGAACAGTCAACGCCACGCTCGCATCTGCTGTGATTGGCTCTGTTTGTTCATGCGTGGCAGGAACAGTCAAGTTGGTTTCCACGTCTGCTGTGCGAGACACCTGAAGTTCAGTTTTGGGGACAACGGCGGCATCGGTTGGCTGAGGAGTCGAGTCTTGCGAGGGTACCATTTTGTTTTTAGGTGTTTTCGGTCGTGTGCTTTTTGATGGGAGGAAGAGAGGTGCGGGGATGATGTCTTTTATAGCCGATATGGGGGCTGTGATCGGCGTCACTAAAAAAAATTGCACTTTTTTTCAAGCACAAGGGTTGCTCACAAATCGTGACGACTGTCGTGGAGCCAAGTCCGACGCGTGCCACTTGCGTGACGCCAATCCCGCAAGCTGTCTGGCCATGCGTGCATGCATACATCCATCCAGCATCCACGCGTCTGTGGATCTATCAAGGAGACAGATGAGAGAAACGAGAGGCAGACAACATCTTCACCAATCATAAAGCGTTCACCGTGATAGAGCCGCTAATGCATCCTTGGTTCAGACGAGGAAATGAAAACACCGAAGGAAATACCGTCCAATGAAAAAACGAGAACCCAAAACAGTTACCAAAGCCAGACAAATTTATTCCTTTTTTTTTTTTTCAAGTCAAACCTCACTCCCCCCTTTGGAATTCAGCAGACGCAGCGTGGACGCAACAGAGGAAAAAAAACAAAAAGACAGAGACCCAAACTCTCACAAACCGTAAAAAAAAAGATCACTATAAATCAAATGACGGCAAAGCCATAGCAGTAATGAACAAGCGCCAAACCCCGGTAAAAAAATCAGTTCTCCTCAGCTTGCTTGCCACCTTCGGCTTGAGCAATTTGCATGTGCTCCTCCAAAACGAGAACGGCTTCAGCAACCTTTCCGAAAAGGGCTTCAGGGCTCTCAAGCAAGTGAAGAAGCTCTCCATTGTCCATCTCCAAAAGCATTCCAGTGACCTTTCCGGCCAATGAGCGGCTCTGCTGCTGGATCATGGGGAAGAGGGCCTCTCCGAGCATACGCTTCTGCTGTTCTGGGGCCATAGAGGCCAAAGTGGCAGCGTTCAGAGTTGGCTTGGCTGGGCCTCCGGCAGGAACCATTGGCTGCTGTTGGGGCATGTTACGGGCGTTCTGACCAAACTTGTATCCAGGTCCTCCCATGCCGCCGCGGCCGCCACGAGTTGGCTGCATCTGTCCGTTGGGGGGCATGTTGGGGCGAGGGCCACCGGCTGGCATACCCATTGGGGCTCCACGGCCTGGCTGCTGACGGGCACCTGGTCCACCACGGCCTGGCTGTCCAGCAAATTGACCCATTGGCATGGGCTGGTTGGGGAAACCGGCAGGGATCTGTCCGTTAGGAGCCCAACGTGGGCGGGGTCCGCCCATTTGACCTGGTGGGAAGAATCCACCGCGCTGCTGCTGTGGTGGGACCATACCGTTGGGCGGTGGGAAGAAGACTCCTGGGAATCCAGCAGGGATGGGTTGCTGCATGCGCATCTGGGCACGCTGTTGCATCTGGTTGGAGAGGTATGCACGACGAACGTCCTTGCGCTGTGCGAGAGCGACGAAAATTGGCTGCAAAGAGGATTTGAATCGTTGAGTAAAAAGCAGCATGGAGAGCGATAAGTGAAATAGCGCGCCACCTTTCCGTTGATGACTTTTCCGTTCATTTCCGAGACAGCCTTGGTGGCCTCGTCTGGGGAAGAGAAGCAGACAAATCCGAATCCACGAGAAATGTTCTTGGCATCGTCAACCATAATCTTGGCAGAAGTGATGGTTCCAAATGGAGCAAACTCGGCTCTCAGGGACTCGTCATCGATGCTCTCGTCCAAGTTCTATGTCCAAGAAGTCAAATGGATAAGAATCAAACAAACTACCCATTTCGGTGTTATGACAAATGTCTCACCTTGACGTAAAGGTTAACACCCTGGTACTTGTTCATCTTCTCCTCACGGGACTTTTCAAACTCCTTGCGAAGCTCCTCTTCACGCTCAGCCTTCTTCTTGGCACGGCCAACGTAGATTTGCTTTCCGTTAATCTCCTTCTCGTGCATCTCCTCGACAGCCTTGCGGGCATCCTCGTGCTGCTCAAAGTTGACGAAACCGAATCCTTTAGACTTTCCAGCCTCGTCGCGAGAGACAACGGCAGAGACGATGACACCAAAGGCACCAAACATTTCCTGGAATTGCTCGTCCGTGACAGCTTCGTCCAAGTTTTTGCAGTAAATGTTGGTGAACTGTCCACGCAGCTCATCAATCTTGCTCTGGCGCTCCTTGCGGGCAACGTGGAGTCCGACAAAGACTTGCTTGTCGTTCAAAAGCATACCGTTCACGTGCTTGATGGCACTTTCAGCAGACTCGAGCGTTTCGTAGTGGACAAAGCCGTATCCCTTTGAGTTGCCGCTTTCATCGAGAGCAACCTTGCAAGACAGAATGTTTCCAAAAGCGCTGAACGTGTCGTGGAGAGCCTTGTTGTCGATGGATTCGTCCAAGTTTTTGATGAAAATGTTTCCAGTTCCGGATCTGCGGAGGGTTGGGTCGCGGTTGGACCACATGATGCGAATGGGGCGGCCCTTGAGGACGGTGTAGTTGAGGGTTTCCATGGCACGCTCGCCGGATTCAATGTTGTTGTGGAAGTTGACGTAAGCGTATCCGAGGGAGCGACGGGTGATGGTGTCTCTGCACACACGAATGGATGCGACGGGGCCAACCATACTGAAAAGCTCGAAGAGCATGGCTTCAGTGACAGATGGGTCTGTCGTACAAGGGAGATGACGTGGAGTGAATTAGAAGCCAATTTCGATGAGTGTTTCAGCTTTGACAACCCGAAACAGTCCCATCACAAAGAGCATGGACTCACCAAGTTCACCAACGTACAAAGAGGACTGTGGGGTTGGGGCGATAACAACGCCACCGGGTGGGAGCTGAGCCTCGGTCAAGGGTGCGATGCCAGCGGGGACTCCTTGCTGGACGGGGACTGGGGCTGGGACAACAGATGCTTGGACTGGGGAACTCATTATAATTGAAGCTGGTACTGTTGGGGTTGATAAACTAAAACTGGTGGAGGAGGGGTTTTGTTTTTTTTTGGGGTTTTTTTATGGGGGGAGCTGGTTTGGTTTTTTTTTTCTGTCGAAGGGGAAGAGAGTTAGTATGGATGCTAAGAAAGGGAGTTGGGAGGGCATGCGGTTGGAGTGGGGCTGGGACAGGGAGGTGGGTGGAGCAGCGCACTCACTTTTTGGCTCGCTTTGGGTGAAGAAAAAAAAAAGAGATTTCTCCGAGGATCGATTTTATTTATTTATCTGCTGGTGTAAATCTTCCAACCACTTACTTGGCCATTGCTTATACATAAGCACTACTACTTGGCCGTTGCTTTATCTAAGTGCAGTTCTATCAAGAGAGCATGGTGTCCATCCAGAGAGCAAGACAGCAAGAGAGTATCGTAACGGGTTATGATATTTTATTGCTCTTTGAGTCAAATTTAAACAGGTTAAACGAGGGCATTGTAGCTGTAACTACATGGGCATTCTCAGCACAGTTGGGGCATCGTTCATAGGTGGTTGCACCGGTGCCAGATGCAAGTCCTTGATCTGTTCAGAAGTTGGCTTCACGACGAGCACTGGGCACTCGCAGTAGTGGATGCAGTAGTCGGCCACACTGCCCAGGAACGCTGGTCTCTTTGAGTCGATACCGCCAGCACCGACAACAAGAGTGTTGACCTTCAGCTCGTTCACTTTCTGCACAAGCGCTTCTTTGATGGGTCCGAGCAGGTACAGGGCAGTGAAAGCAATCTTGGTTTCAGAGAGACGCGCGGCATGGTGCTTGAGAAGCGCATGGGCACTTTCGCGACGGGCATCGGCAACGGCCTTGTCGTGCAATGGATGCAGCCCCGACAGGATCACGCTGGCATCGTTGCTCTGAACGTGAATCAGGACAACAAGGTCGGTAGGACGGATAATGTTGGCCATGGCGTGGTCGAAGGTGACTTGGGCGAGTTTGGAGTCGTCGAGGGCAATGGCGATTGTGCGTTGCACATCGGTAGGCTCGCTGCGGAGGAGAGTGGTAGAGTTGCTGGTGTGCATGTTTAGGTTGGTTGTTGTTTAGCTTGTAGCTTGTTGGTTGGGTAGCTTGTTGGATGGCTTGAATGGTTGGTGCCCTCTGTGTTGGGTTTTATACGCTCATGTGCGCCACATTGTGACTCACAGCTCGTCGGTTGCCAATTGTGACTCATGTTCGGGGTTGTTTAAAAAACTTGCCGCTTTTTTTTTTTTTTTTCCCGGTCGACGCCACTTTCAAACTTGTGATTATTGGATCCGATCCATCCATCCCGGACTTCTCCGTCAGTAGTATTTAAAATATTTACTTTTTATTTAAATATTTAAAAAGTGAAACAAACGACAAACGTAAAATCCAAAACAAACAAACTCCAACTTTCTGTTTCGCTTTCGTCCAAAAATAACGACAATTTAAGTGCACAAACTACGGCGAGAGAATTGTTAAAAACTATAAAAGGCGCCTCTCATTAATTGTTCCACATCCCAGAAAAGACTAGAAAGATGAGACTCCAAGTATTCCTGCTGTCTTCCTTGCTTGCGTGTGCGTGGAGTGCCCCACTGCCACAAAAAGTCGTGAGCGTCCCTGCAACGCCTCCTTGCCCCGCCTCGGTAGCTTCAAACGTACAACAGCAAGCACCAACAACCCAACAACTACAGCAACAGCAAGCTCAAGGTCAGCCAGCTGGAAAAGCTCAAGCACAACCAGTTCCCGCACCCGCAGCCCAGGCCCCGCAACAGCCTCAATCAAACAACCCAGTTTCACCACAGCTTCAACAACAACAGTCGCCGCAACAGCCTAATGCTGGGCAAGCGCCGCCACCACTACCAGCAGCAGCATTGGCTCAACAAGTTACGCAACCTTTCGTTCCAACTGTTGAAAGCAAGTCAGACAAACCAGCGGCAAACCCAGCCCAAAACGCGCTCCCAAACATCCAACCCGTCGCCATTCCCGTTGCCCCAGTTAAAGAACAAGCATTGTCACCGGTAGTCGCACCGGTACAACAACCTGCTGCAGCTGTTGCTACCGATTCCAAGCCGCTTCAACTTCATGAAATCATCAAGAATCTACCTGTTGCGGTACCACAAGTTCTACCGGTTCCAGAAAAGGTAGAAAAGGTCGAAGGGGCTATTGCACCCATCGTACGAACACCTGCACAGAATGCCAACGACAAAGCAGACATTTCTGACAATGCAACGGCACCACCGAAGCCAGCCACTCCAGAAACTCCGGCACCTCCCTCCCCACCATCCCCACCAGTGCAGCCAGCACCGCCAGCACCACCAGTAGTTGCGGCGCCAATCGTGGACGCGCCAGCACCTATCGCGCCGCCCGTGCCGCAGCAGGCGCAGGCAAACCCGGCACCGTTCAACTTCAACCAAGGAAACGGCCCACACAAGGACAAGAAGCAAGGGCTTCCATCGCATTTTGGATACTTTGGAAACTGAAAAAGTGTAAATAAAACATGACAAATATTCAAATGACAAAAACTTGAAAGAGAAGGTTCAACAAAAAAACAAAGCAAAACAATGGCTCCATCACTTCGTGCTTCGAAATTCAACATCGCGTTTGGAGGCTACGTGGCAGGTCTTGGAGTGCTTGGCATGACGAACCCCCGCCTGCTCCATACCGTGACGGACAGCATGACGAGCGCAATCGGACTCGCCAGCATCGGCGCCGTCGTCGGCTCCGAAAGCGAGTTCTGTACAATGACGTACGCGGTGGCCACTGCCCTGGGGGCCTACTACGTGATTGTAGGTCGGCTGGAGATGCGCTCGACTCGTGGCGACCAGTTGTTTGCCCGTGCGTCGGTGCCTGCGCGGGTTGGCTTCACGGCCATGCTTATGTGGCTGATTCTGAGTGGCAAGGTGTCAACTGGCTTTGGCTTGTTTGTGCTGCAGGACACGGCCTCGGCAGTAGTGACTTGGATGCTGCTTCAAGGAGACGATGCTGCCAACAAGGAGAAGAAGCAGTGAATGTGACGTGTTGGAAATGGTGGCAACAAATACATTTTTACACATGTTTCCCTTTGACTCCCTTTTGAGCACCGACCAGCTGAAGGGACACGCCGTCGTCATCTCTGGATGTGAGTTCAGATACTCGCTGTGTGCTCTGCTGTTACTGCTGCCGATTGCTCACTCTTGTCACTCCCTTTTGATAGGCGACACTGGCTTTGGTCACGGCGCAAGTCTGGCACTGGCCAAGCTCGGCTTCAACGTGTTCGCGGGTTGCTACACCACTGAGGGTATCATATTCTGTCAAGTGTGAGGGATCTCATGAATGATCCTGAACGCTTTTTTTTTTTTGCTTTGCCCCAGGTCTAGCATCACTTGAGCGAGCTGCCGTCGATGTCAAAACGGAGATTGGGTGTCTGACGGCACTCCCCCTGGACGTGACAAGCGATGGATCGGTCGCAGCGTTTCTCGAACACATTGAGCGGGAAACTGGATCGTCTGGAGTGTATGCGCTGATCAACAATGCTGGCATTGCCGACATTGGCCAAATCGAGATGCTTCCTATGGCCCAACACAAGGCCATCATGGAGGTATAGTTTGCAACTTTGATCTTCGCTGTCATTTCGTATGCTGATGGCTCCCCCGCAGGTCAACTATTTTGGCGTCCTCCGCATGCTTCGCGCATTCACACCACTTCTCCGCCGCTATACAACTGTACAATCCCACACAATCAAACCACGATTGATTTCAATCGCAAGTATTTCTGCCCGTATCCCGTTCCCCATGTTTGCCGCATACAGCGCATCCAAACACGCTTGCTCCGCATTGACTCTTGCTGCTCGTAGCGAGTTGTCCCCCTTTGGAATCGACGTGACAACGATTGAACCATTCTTTGCGCGAACGCCGATTGTCACGCAAGATCGCTCGGGTGTGCTCATGACGCAGTTTCTTGCTGCATCGGAGGAATTGAAGGCGGCGTATGGGGAGCCTGATGTTGAAGAGTTTAAAAGAGAGAGTCGAAAGAATGTGGTTGATTCGTATTTTACAATGGATACGGAGTTTGTGGTGAGTTTTTGTGTGTGTGTGTGTGTGTGTGTGTGTGTGTGTGTGGTTCTTGTTGTTGATGTAGTTCATTCTTTGGCTCACTCAGGTGGATCGCATCGTAAAATGCGTGCGCACAAGAAACTTGAGTAACCGATACGCTGTCGGTTTCATGTGCTATGTTCTTTTGTTTGTGCACATGTTTCTGCCAAGTTGGATCCTCGAAAACGCACTGGCTGACAAGACAAGGAAGCAACCGTTGAAATCTCGAAATCTTTAGAGATAGCCTCCCCTCATATCACCCTCTCCATTTTGCTTTCAATAACACCTTATATAACTTTGTTGGAATTACTGGTTCAACGCTTTTTTATTTTATTTTTGATACATGTGAATGAGCATAAAAAATTCCGTCACGTGATGGGGATAAAGAGTTTTCACTCTCTACTGCACAGGCGGTCGCACCACAATCACAGGGCATTCGCAATGCCGCACGCAGTATTCGCTCACGCTCCCGAGAACCGCTTTCGAAACAGTTCCCATCTCACGAGATCCCATAATCAACACATTGGCGCCCATCTCGTCCACCTGTGGCAAGTGATAAAAACATTAGTGCTTTGCCCAAAAAAAAGTCCAAAAAAAATCATCTTACCGCATCAATCAACACACTCCTCGGCTCCCCGGGCAACGAAACCATCTTGACGGGCACATTAAATCCCAACGCGTCAAATGAAAACGCTTTTGCAAAATGCCTCAACACGTTTTGAGAGTGGCGTTCAGAGGCTTCTTGGAACGATATGTCGAACGGTTGTGAAACGGATGCGCCGCGGGTATAGTAGGTGGAGTATGCGTTCAGGAGGAGGACTGTGTCGTTACGTTGGATGTAGTTTCTGACCGCCCAGTCGGCTACGTGGTCTGATATTGTGAGGTCGTCCTGTAACGGGGTGAGTTGATCAGGGAGGTGTATGATACGGATGGATGGATAGATCGATTGATATTCCTTACCACTGCGATGGCTACCAGTCGGTGGGGTCTGTCATTGTTTGAAGTAGTGCTATCAGATGCATGAGACATGTTTGGCATAATTGTTTGTGCTGTCAGGAGTGGGAAACCGGTCCTTTTAAGCACGCATTGGCCGATGATGGAGTGTGACTCATCATGGATGCCAAGGTTCGAATCCCGACTTGACTGCTCCAAGGTTCAAACAATTCGTTACTCTGACACTCAACTGTATTCAAGCATTTCGACAAACAAAAAAACCAACACTCTCACAAAAAACATCACTTCCAACAGAGACCCTGCTCAGTACTTTTTGGTGTACTTGTTTGAGGAATACGACGAGGAAGCTGTCGACGCTGCAGAGCCATCCGATTCCTTCCATGGCGCATCCAAGGTGCGATCGTTGCGCCTCCACAACAGCTTCTTCATGCCCGAGTTGCTGACACCCCAGACTTGCACGCAGTTGCGCGCTTTAAAGTCGCGAATAAAAGTGGGGTCCCACAGTTCAGAGGCGACACCCAAGTCTTTGCAGCAACGGAGCATTGCGTTTGATTTCACACCTGAAAAGAAATCGAGAATTGGAACAATACCACATCATAAAGTGCAAAAGTTGTTGGGCGGAACTATACCTTCGGACGCGGTGGCCAGACCGTTCTCGGCATCGAAAAAGTCTTGCTCTCCACGAGCAACGGATGCAAATCTTCCAAGACAAAACAGCGCATATTCTCTCGACAAAGTCTTGGCTGTAGATTTGGGATCAGAAGTTGGTTGGAATAATGTCAGATTAGGGAAAAAAAGGAAAGGCACCGTACCAGAAACAGTGTGTGGACCACGTGGCACGAGCGCCCAAGCACCAGGTCCAAAAGCGCGGTTGAGAATACGTCTGTACTTGATCTCTGGGAGATACAGAAGCCCATCTTGCAAAATGGATTTGAGGAAAGTAACGAGTGAATCACCACATAAAAAAAAAGTGAACCACCAGCGAAAATACCTGGCTTAATTTCGATATCAATCTCATCAATGGGCGCCATGAGAATCTCGGCAGCCTCACGCGGAAACGCTTCCGTTGACGCTCCTGCGAACGAGGCCGTCAGAGAAGTGGTTGCGTCGGTGGGGGGTTCGTCGAGTTGAAAGGTTGAACTCTGGGCGGGTGTTTGCAGCGCGTGGCCTTCTTCGGATGTGGCGAGGAAACGGCTCTGAATAGTATGAATTGTTGAGTGTTGCTTGATGGGTTGTGATTGCGGGTTAGTTAGAGAGCGTCACCTGGATGTACGCAGCGGGCAACCGCATTCCAACGGGTTTCAGCACTTGTCTCGTCAAGATGGACGGCATTCGGAGGAGGGTTCGTTGCATGTTTTGGGTTGTTATTTTGCAGTTTCTTAATTATTATTTTTTTGGAGAAGGGTGGTTGAGCTTGGTTCTTTCTTCCTTTTAACTCCAATTTTTGTAAAATCCTTTTTCGGACAAAAATATGTTTCCGAAACGGACGAAATGCGCCTCCTTTTTTCTTTGCGGGGAATCCGCTCGACTGTTTCAAAACTGACCCTTAACGAACGCGCCTCAACCAAAACCAGCCATACCAAAAAACATTCTAAATGAAAACCTCAAGAGCCATGGACCACATTCCAGCCACTGCGATCCCCTCTGACTACCCAACATTCATCAAACAAGCTCCTCTCACCAACTCCTCCAACTCCTCCACTAACACTATCGTTGCCACATCCTGTCCCGGCCCGACATCGGAATGGGCCGATTCACCTATGCCGAGCCCGAAAGCATCGTCAACGACGCCGCGCATTGAACCCGAGTGGGGCACGCCGCCATTCCGATACAAGGCGCCAGCTAAAGTCACGTTTAAAAAGAGCGAGGATAGACCGTTCATCTCGTCGTCCAGTTACATTCTGCGAGTGCCCACTCCCAAACACAAGCATCGCAAGTCATCCTCTTTGACCCAATTTACAGGAATGCAGATTCATGACTTTGCGCCGATGCAGCAGCAGCGCTTGGAGCCGTTGACTCCAGAGAAAATGAATGTGTTGAAGTTGCGGGAGGATCAACTTTTGCAGACTTGGAAATCGGACTCGCAGCAAAAAGTGCGTGATTGGTTGTTTGACAAAGCGCCAGAATCTTTTATTGAGAAAGTGGAGCCTGCGAAAGCAGAGGTATGATGATTAAGTACTTCAAGCATGAACAGTGCTATTTACTCTGATCCCATCTCTCCATACTCTGATTCGGATCTAACCAACTCCATACTCTAACTACCAACTAAATCCAAGCAGGAAATCCCCGAAGTGATCATGGCTGAGCCCAGTGAAAAGTCTAACGAGCCTGCCGTTTCAATGAAGTGCGATTCAGTCAAGGCCGAATTGGACGATGATGAAGCTATGTCCTTTCTGGACGACCTTTCCTCGGACGCGTACGACAACATTTTTGGAGACAGCGACGACGGATTTGATTTCAATCTGGACGGACCTCCCTTGTTTAAATCAGAGCCTTTGCCAATCGTAAACGCCTCCTTTTTAGAAACCTTGGGCATCTGGATACTATGCTTACTGAACTACATACAGGCAAGTTTAAATATCCAAGGCACTGCTTCTACCCTCCATCAACCCCCTGCCAACCAAGAACACAACATTTCTGCACCTCTACAGCTGCAGTCTCCGGAAACTTCTGAACCAGGACAACCCGCCCAACAACAACAAAAAATAATTCAGCCGCAATTCTCTTCCGCCGATTTCCAAGACCCAGAAGACACCGAATGGGAATCCCTCCAAAAAGTGCTCGAACTCTCTCTCCAAGAATCCCGCGTGCACCCAGGCATCCTCCCCCAGAAACTTTCTCAACCAGCACTTACCGCTGTTCCCGACTACAGCATGGACGCGGATGAATACGATGAAGACGAAGCACTGTTGCAAGCGATCCGGCAGTCGCGGCTTGAATTTGAGGAAGCGCTTTTGAAGAAGGAGAAAACCTTTTTGGGGCAAGATTGTGGCGGGTGCAGCAGCAGCTCTTGTATGATGGATACGTGTGATGCGGAGTCGTGTTCGGGGCCGAATACGTTGGTACGTGCGAGTCGGCAGGAAGAAGGTTTGGAGGAAGTGCATGATCCGAGTTGGAAGGGAAAGGGGAAAATGGTACCGCAAGAATGAGCTTTTTCCTTGTTTTAATGGTAATCAATCGTTGTATGGTAATCGTCGAAGTTTTCCAAGTTTCTGCGTACAAAAACTAATGCAAAATAAATTCTGGTTCTTATTTATCATGGCACGGCATCAAACTAACTGACGCAAAACACTCTTCAATGCGAACGCGACTTCTTCCTCCAACTTTCCTTTGGCAATAGCTGCCTCCACGAACACAAGCACATGACTCTCAAGGGTTGATTCATCAGCCAAAAGAACCGCGCCCCGATGAACCCATTTATCAACATGACTCTTCAAAGTGGCCCTCAGGCCACTTGCTTCAGCCCGTAAGACAGATAACATATGGTTGTTGAAGCTAAAAACGCGGGCGTGGTGGACTTGGCCAAGTAAATGCAGGATCGTTTCTCTAACAATAAAAAACAAGTTGATACAATGCTTTGAGAACAGTAGAAAATAGTTTGTTTACCCCGCCCAATCGACCTCTGCGCCGAAACTGTGTTTCTTGGAAAAGTTTGCGTCTTTAACTGCGCTTGCAAACTGAATACAGCACCAAATACGGTAAAACGCGCGGCTGTTGAGATCCATGCTGCCGACTACGACTGAAGAATCAGAGTTGGCGGTCATAAGGCCAAGTTTCAGTTTTGAAAGAAAAGTGGCCAAGAGCGACGAGGATTTGAAATCTGCCGGCAGCCTGGATTCAAGGGCGAGAATGATTTCGCTTCTTCTCTGCATGACAAGGAGAGTCGGTTAGATCCGTCCCATATTATACCATTGAAATCGCACCTGGACGTGCTCGTAACTGGGCAGATCCAATGAATTCAGCATACCAACAAGACCGCCCCTTTTCTCAAGAAAGCATTCAATTCGAGCATCCGGAATGTTCTACCAAAAACCTTTAGCCCACGAAAACCAAAAAGCAACCATAAAAAAGATGCAACTTACCACGGTCTCAGTCAAATGTTTCATAATCAAAACGCCATTTCCAATCTCTTTCAACGACTGCATGAGCAGTGAGCACAAGATCCGGTCCCCTGACAACAATGCGAACTCCAGGTTCGATTTAAAGTAATCAAATACCCCGGCGCTACCAATTTCAAACGAAGGCATCTTCATATGCTTTGGAAGAATAGAGTGCAGTGCTTCCATTTGTATGGTCAGAGATTCAACAACCTGTTGCCGCCCGCATGTTGATATTAGGTAAATGTTGAAGTGTTTTATGGAGACTGGTGCTTACGTGTTGGGTCAAGCGGGTCGACAGGGCTTTTTCAACGAGATCTAGAGTTAATCTGAAGGATGTGATAATTGCGCGGAGGGCAGAGAAATGTCGCAGGTCAATACACGGTCGGGTTTTCAACATTTCTCGTCGGAACGCGTGATTCAGAGCCTGAGGAATCCAAGGTGAGAATAGAGTATAAGAATACTAATGCTGACTTGAACTTACTCTGCTTCCAAACTGATACATATGCGGCACTCGACTTTCATGCGGATGACTGTGTTCTCGACGTTCTGGATCCAAAGACCTGCAGCAGGGTAAGCCATCTATCCAACTAATGAGATGGCGCGGAGTAAAACCTACCAGGCATTTAAAGACGAATCGTACGAACGTGTTCGCATCATTTCGACAAGATGTCCCACTGTGCACTCCATCACTTGTGACTCTCCAGTTTCCCAGTCAACAGATTCAAGAACCGCTTCAAAGCTAACATCAAAAGGTACGTATTCCGACATGAGATGGTAAGTCTTTTTCATGATGCGAAGCTGCGCGTGCATTTCAAGAATGCGGTCAAGTCCCTTCACACGCAGCTGCTGAGTCAAGACGATTATGTTGGTTTCGAAATGCTTCACAAACAGTTTTGCGAATAACGTGCTGAGGTTTATGGTTTGGTCGAGTAACTATTGTTGTTTAGATGTTGTGTGTTAAATGTTGCCGAAGATTGTTTTGAGCGGTGGTGGTTTACTTTGTAGTTTTGACAGGAGAGAACGGCAGCATACGCTGAAATCGGGATATTCGGATTGAGGCGATAGAATGAGTCAGGTTCTTTGCTGTATTCTGGCGGTAGAAAATACAGGGCAGCTGTGCATTTGAAGTGACCGTACAGTTTCTCAGCCAGCAGTTCCATCAACATGTTGAACCCAGTTTGCGCCTGGAGCAAACGAGTCAATGCGAAAGTCAGTATTTCATAGGATCCCAGTTCCGCAAAAACAGTGTAAACCTCGGCCGCAAGTTCATGGTACAAATGCGCAGACCGCATTTCATCAAGAACGCGATCGAAGCAATCATTGTAAATTTCGAACGGGAACAGTAAACATCTGCTCAGCCGAGAAAACCGACTTTTATAGTCAGGTACTAGTCAAACCAATTGGAATAATCTATTGTCGAAACCTTTTCAAATCGGGGTTATCGGATTTCAAGACGTGTTCAGCCAGTATCCAAGGTAGTGACGCTCTGATTGAGAACTGTGGCTATTTTAAACAGAGTAATAGGAAGAAAATGACTGCATCTCCCTCTCTCTCTCTCACCTGCGGTTGGTCGCTTAAATCTCGGTAAAACTCCTTGAACCACAGATTGGAAAAGTTCGAGCAGGTTAATGTGGTTTCTTTTGGACAAAACTGGGTCAGCTCCTGATAGAATAAACGCACTTCAACTTACTCTTCAGATCCAGCACTTGAACATATTCACGGGCATCGATCAGAAACGCGCGAATTTCGGCAATGTGCGTCGCCTTTAAATCCCGCTCATGGAAGAACCCTTGCTTCATTCCAATAGTTTTTTCCGACACACAAATTTCCAGAAGCAGTCGCAATGACTCGAGCTGTGAGTATGTGTTGCAGTAAGTCAGCGGCCCAGTTGACACATTCTTATGAAAGTTACCTGCGGCATTGAAAACACCGGACATCTCCCATCCAGAAGTAAATTCCAAGTCTCTGCCGCAGTCCTTTCGCACAAATCAGATCCCAAATCGCGAGCCATTTGCAAAACTTTTTGAACCGCTTTTCCCCTTTTCCGCGCATGTTCCAGCGCATCAGTGACTGTTGTGGCGAGAAGTCTGTGCATCCGAAACTGGATCGTGTTTTCTAGGAGCTGGTTGAGATGTGGATCCAAGTTTTTGAACTCGAATACGGTGGATTTAGCAATCGAAATAGCCTGAACATTGCGTGGACGAGAAGAAAAAGGGATGAGCGAGTGGGTTGTCTGAAGATATCAAAGCGCCATTTTCGGAACCTGAGCGAGAGCAGTTTTATCTTCCGATGACAAGTTGTACCGGATGGCCTTTATAAAGTATCAACGTTAGTTGGATTGCAGTGGTGCTGGAAACACGTACGAACCAGCTCGTATTCCTCGACATCATCCGGTACCCCATCTACCCCTCTTTTCGCAGGACTAAGGAGCTTATGCGCGAGGTGGTTAAAAATCAAGTCCCGGCAACGGTTGACTAGTTTGAGCCCGTTCACAGCAACATTGTACAGCGCTTCCCCGATTTCCGGAGTCACTCGCAACAGTTTGGATTCTCGAACGTGGGCAATCTTGCGTTTGAAACAACAAGTCAAAACAAATGGAGATCTGCGATGGAACTCACCTCAAACAGAATTACATCCAAAGTGGCCGTAAATGTGCCGTAATCAGAGTTTAGTTGCTCCATCTGACCTGTCAGATTCAAGCCAGTCTTTGCTGTGGCGGATGCATCACGGTCAGCAGCGGCAACAAAATGGATTGATTTGCGGTAGATGGCGCGTAAATCGGTGTACGCATCGGGAAGGAAGCAAACAACGGGGTTTGCCTGAGCAGCAACAGTTAACATCATTAAATGCATCTGTTTTTAAGATGCATTGGCAGAAAAAGAAACCGACCTTCAGCAGTCGAAGCACGAGCGCTGTTTTAAAGTCTTTTCGCAGTGTTATGTCAGAGTCGTTTGTATTGCCATCAACTAAGCAAATGGCAACAGAAATAGCCTGGGAAAGGAGTCTCTGCGTTTGAGACGGCTGAGAAATGGAAGAGTATGAATACCTTCAGCCACGTATCTTTCGACGCGTATGGATCCGGCATCGAAACAGCCGAGCATCCAGCCTCAATCAAATGGATCAGAATAATCTCGTATCGGGGAACGTGGTTCTGGAGCAGTTTCTTCAATGTCCCGCAAAACTGATCTGAGTGTCCCAGAAAGAAGGACAGCGACTGGTGCTCCTTGCGAAGCTCGGCACTCTCTTCTGACAGAGTTCTACGAAAAATCTCGCTTAAAATGTACCCCCACAGAGATTCGCAGAAGAAAACGCACCTTTTATACAAAGAAAAGTCGTTCTTCATTCCACCCTTCACATCTTTGATGGCATCCAGCCCCGCAAACAAATGCAACAATTTCGCAAGCGCCTCCAAATACGGTTCCATCACAAACAAATCCAGCCCCGCCGACAGTTTCGCGTTCTTAATTGCGAGAGAAGTTGCGCTGAGGATATCGACAACTGTGTCTACGCTGGTTTCGCGGAACTGGTTCAATTCGCGAATTATGCGCACAACTGGTTTAAGGACTTGGTTTGTCACGCGTTTCAGCCGTGACGCGTGATCGGCATCGAGATCGGCTTGTGCCTTGTTTTGAATTGCAGTTTTTTTTAGCAACGCAAAGTTGTGTTTTGTTTGGTCAAAGAACCTGGGGAATGGCTTTACAGCAGCTTCGATGTGCATACACTCGCTCCATTAGCAAGCATCCGTCTCGGTGGATATTCAGCTGTACTGGGTTGGTTTGTTAAAGTGCGTGAGATGGTCAGTCTGTGGGGATATTGCTCGTACCAGATCACACGTCCACTTCTGATGCTTGCTTTGAAACGCGTCAACAGTTTTCGCGTACAAGTCCTGTTCAAGCATTCGCTGTTTTGTTCAAAAAGGCCCGATGATCGCAACACAGAAACACATAAAAATTGTCGCACTTCCTTCTTTTTCTTTTTCTTCTAAGACCAGCACGAAAGAATCGACCAACGGGTCCACACACTGAGCGCACCGGACACTGTCGGGAGACAGTGTCCACAGCCTCTTCTCCTTACTGCCCGTGGGAAATTCTCCGATCAAGCGGCTGAAAGAGCCTGGCGAAACGAGCCGAATGCCCCCGCCTCCTTGGACGTAAAGAACAAGGCATTCGTGCCGGCGAAGATGGAGGGACACCTTCTATGCCCACTTGGACGGGTGCCTGTTTGTCTTACCGGGGGCGGTGTCGCCGTTACTGGCAGTGGCAGTTCGATATAGCACAGTTATGCGATTGGCCTCCTCTTTCTTTGGAGAGAGGTGGTTAACTCAACGGAGATTACTCTTCGCTGCTGGTCTTCCCCTCCCCCCACTCTTCCCTTCCCCTTCTCCTCCGTCTCGGTCTGGAACGCACCGGTGAATCTGCCCGTCCGTTGCATGACTGAGGTTTCTGTCTCTACTCCCTCTCACACTCACACGTACTGCACACTCTGTACCCTCTCAGTCAATGAAAGGTTCCAATTTTTTAGTGGTACAACAGCAAAAGCGACAAATACTCACCAGGCATACTGTCATTTTGTATGAACTTGGTCTTTCATAGTCCGATATTTCCCCTTCTCCATAAGATAATTATATTTATGAACACTGAGAGATAAACTCTTGAGACGTATTAGAGAACCGACAGAACATAAGAGTTTAGCACAACAGGATTTTATCCCTGCTGTCACTCTCTCATTCACAACCATAACAAACCCGAACTATTTGTCTTTGGACCATGAGAAAATGTATTCTGAACCCTTGTCAAACACCACACACACCTTAAAAAACAAGGCAGAAGAGAAAAATGGAAATCACTGCACTGCATCCGCCGTAAAGTTGTATGACTGGGCAACATTCGCGATCCCAACAAGCTCTTGGAACTTGGTAATCACCTCTGGAGTCAAATACGAAGCTGATGGCAATGCTGGCTCCGAGCATGGAAGATACTTGAGAAAATACAAAAATATCAGCCTTGCAGTATAAAACCACACACGAAAAAATAGTCACCTTGGCTTCTTTAAACCCAACATGAGAACACAACAACCCACTGCACACAGCAAATCGCACCAAAATCTGCCTCAAAAAGTCATCCTGCAGGAATCGCTTAAATGACTTGTCTGGGAATACCGTGCATTTACATGTTTTAACATTTTTTTGCTGATCGTACTTCCAGAAACCAGTCATAATAATAAAAACTCACCCAAGGTTGTTGATGCGTCGAAAGCGTCTGATATCATTTTCTCCATCTGCGTAAAGATGGGGTAACATTTGCTCCACGTGTCGACTTGCGTGTCGGGAATGTCGTTGATGAAGGCAAACCCTTTGATTGGACTGTTCAAAAACAAAGTAAACAAGCTCCCGATTGGAGATGTGTCTGGGCAGCAACAGAAAAAATTGAGTGGCTTGAAAAATCCACGCAAATCGACACGTGTGTACCTTTCAACGTGGAGGGATACTCAACGGGGCTCATTAAACAAACAAACGCCTGGTTAAACACATGGGGTGTGGACTATCGACGAATGAAAAATGCATGAGCGCGAGGACACATGCAGGACACAAAAGCGAGATCCAGGTAATACCTTGAACGCAGCACTGTTGGTGCTATCAATGACAACAAAGAGAGGTTTTCGCATGAAAGGAACTAAATCTCCGGGGTGGAGACTGTGAATCAGGTTCGTCTGATCCGCGTCCGTCTTGTCTGGCTTGCTGCGCGAGTAATTGACTGCTGTCGCAACACCGCCATTGTATCCTGACGTCTCTGCACCTTGGCGCTTGGATCCATCTGCACTGAGGTACAAAAGAAGCGCCGAGTTCTCATTGATGTCCTGGAAAAGAAAAAGACCCGCACAAGAGGCGTTCCAGCAAACAGTTTCACACACAAACAAAAAATATATACCTTAAAAGCAGTGGCAATGTACAAAGTCAACTGCGCAAGAGTGGGTCTATACAACAGATACTTGTGAGGATTCGATCGTTTACTCGACACCCCCTTCTCATCCCCAGCACCACCCGCTTCACCATCCACAGCCATCGCATCATGCTGCGGAGGCGCCATTGCTCCGCCTTTTCCAGACACGCTCGGCTCACGTTCCAGACTCTGAAGCATGCGGTACATGTCCAACGTCAATTCACTGAATTTAATTTGATTCGCATAGTTTCCAACGAGAATGGCTTCTTGCAGCTTGAGTTTGGGCTGCGGGGGTGCGCCATCTGCACCGGGGACAACAAGCGGCGTGTGCTTGCTGAGGGGCAGTCGAGATTGAGGTGGAATGATGTGAGCGCTTGGGTCTTCCGGGTTCACGGGAGTAAGTCGTTTTTCAGCCTGTGGAGAAAATAAAATAAAAATCAGTCTTTTTCGGTATCTTTGAACCGCAACAAGTTCGACTCCACACACGCATACCTCCAAAAACGTGGTGATTTCAGAGAGAACCACATTCCATTCGCCACCGTCGCTCGGTTTAAACGTTTTTGTGTATTCGTCAATCAGACCCGTGAGTTCCTCCATCAACTTTTTGATTGTTTCGTTCGAGTTCAAGAGAAGGCAAACGACAATGAAACGGGCATAGTAACGCAGCTTCTTGATCATAAGTGGAGGGCTAAAATAGAAATCATCAGTGAAATGATCGGCCAGTGTAGTTCGAGTGTTTGGAGAAAAAACATACTTTTTGGCATCCAGGACATCCCGAAAGTATTGGCGTTCGCGGATTGCTTCGTAAAAGACATAAGATTCGTACAGATAGTTTGTTTCACTAGTTCGTAAATAGTAGTGGTAATACAGTTCTAAAAGAAAAAATGGTATCGTCAACACGGTGCATCGATGCACTAAAAAATTGCCGAGACTCACGCCCAATCTTGGATGCGATTTCACCAATCTCATAACGCTTGAGTCCGTACAAGTCCTTGTTTTCAAGGACCAAACTGCGGCATGAACGGTTGTGTGAGAAATTTATAATCGACCGAAATTCTGAAAAACTCACCGATGCGTTTGCTGGAATTTCCACAGTTTCGTGTAGACTTCAAATGTGCGCTGGAAGTACGGTTGCCAATTCTTTCCAGTCGGGGGCAGATCTCTGCGCACGAAGAAGAAGAAAAAAAACGCGGGGGGTAAATAAAAAAATCCGAATCCTTGTGGAATAATAACGGCAAGGAAGCATATTTTTCAATCGGTTTTCATGTCCGGAAGGTTGAAAGGAGAGAAGAAGGGCAACTCGCTGCGCAATAGAACACAACGACTTCCGCTCTTCACACCCTCCTCTCCGCGTGACTGGGAGTCCTCTTCTCACCTTAGTCCCGCAAACAGTTGCTGTGACTTTTCGAGCAAGTACTGAAACTCTGGGAGCACAAGGAGTTATTTTTTGTTTTTAGTTAAGGAACATTTGTTGAATCGACGGTGAAGTACCTTCAACAATCTTTGCATTCGAATGCGCGACTGGGACGGCTGAGGCGGCTGCGACGGGGCCAGCTGGTGCTTCTGTCTGGACAGGCGTGGGTTCTGCCTCCATCTTTGTGCTCTCAGACATGATTTTTTGACCCTTCTTTTTGTCTATAAAACGTAAATATTTATTTGTTGGTATATTTATTTTACGCAGCAGGCAAACTGAGATGTGGCCAAGCAGTGTGGCCAAGCACTGTCTGTGAGTGTGCTTGAACTGCATGCATGCATACACAACAGGGTATTTACTGTCAAAATGGATATTTATTCAAATGGCAAAAGAGTACACTGTATAGATGAAGAGACGAGCACGCAATGCTCAAAAAGAGATCTAGAGACTGAACACTAATCAAATCTTGTTGACCGCAGCACTGGGAGGAACTGGAATGGCCTCTGGGTACTTGTGGTGTGCAGGCACAGTCATTGCGTCGAGCTCCTTGCGCGTGGGTCTGACAACAATGACTGGGCACGTGCAGTGATGCGCGCAGTAGTCAGTGACGCTCCCAAGCAACGCGCGCGAGACAGCATTCACGCCGCGAGATGCGCAGATGAGCACATGTGCATTCAGCTGTGTGCATTTCTCGACAATTGCATGTCTACGCTGCTGGAACCCGCCGAGCGAGAAACCCTTGCTGACGAATCCCTTTTGGGAGACAAGCTTCATGAAGGATCCGAGAAGCTGCTTTGAGTCTTCAATGTAGCGCTCCTCGGCAAATTCGGCCACTTCGAGACTGGCGTTGCCGTCCAGACCCACTGCTGGAACATACACTTGTGTGCGGACGTTGATGAATGCGACAAGATCGTCTTGGCGGATGTAGTTGTCCAGGGCCCATTGAACAGCGTGGTGGGCGTACTGCGAGGCATCCTGAGTAGTTGAAGTCACGTTAGAAGCCGGACTTTCAAAAACTGAGAGATCCGATTCAACTCACCACAGCAATGGCAACGGTGCGTTTGGTTGGGGCAGCAGCAGCATCGATGTTTTCAGACTCGAGGACGATTTCATGAAAGAGGGAAGCACGGGCAGCGCCGGTAGCAACGGAGTTGGCGTGAAGAGCGAGCATTGTTCAGGTTGGTTGGGTTTGTTTGTAAGTTGAGATGAAAGAAAAATGGGAATGTGGCGTGCTTTTTGTACTGCTCTTTTTTCCCGGTGCAAACCCTGATCCGGCACAAACACGACAGCCAATGAGTCACTCTTGAGTCAACCGCAGTCAACGTGTTTGGACAGTGAACGCAGCTGTATCTCATTGGGCGCGTGCCTGACATCAATACTCGCGAGATCATTCGAGAAGGATCTTTCAACCAAACCACGGCGTCAACGATGGGAATGCATTATGTATATACACGCGCTACGGCGCTATGCGGGGAAATACGTGCACGGAATAAAGAAGGAAAATAGAAGGAAAATAGAAAGGAGAGAAGGAAAATAGAAAGGAGAGAAGGAACATAGTGCACACCCCCTCCAGACAAATTCACACCACCTTCCCTCCAAACACGGCCCTTCTTAAACTGGGCATAAAATAAAGAATCAGCGCCGGCGTAACAATCACATCCAAAACAAGCAACGCCCGTGCAATGCTCTGAAACATAAACAGCCTAGGCTCCCTCTGATCCAAATGCAACGTGCGAACAAGAATAAACGACAACGCCTCCGGCACATAACACATGAACAAACTGCCCGCCATAATACAGCATTTCTTGAGAATTTTGCGCTCCAACTGGATATGCACCAAGCTGTCGGCGAATACCGGGTCTGCCGCTTTGGCCTTCTCGAGGCCTTCTCGAAGCATTTTGGATGAGTGCAGGTACGTCAGCGTGTACAGAACTACGATGGCAACGCTCATTGCAATGAAGCTGAACAGCATGCTCACTGTCCAGATGGACTGCTCCACAGGGTTCGCCGGCCAGATGCCGTCGTAGCTAGGGCTTGAGACAAACAGCGCCCCGATGAGGCCCACCATGGCTCCAATGGAGCAGCATGCTCCGAGAAAGTACGGCCGGCTTTGATCGAAAGTGAATTCTTTGATGAGAAAGAAGCGTTCGAGGGCCAAGAGAGTATTCCCGCCAAACAACAACACAATCTGGACACTGGTGATGATGGCGCTGAGTTTATAAAACCATTCGCTCGCATGAAACAGCCAAATCGTGTAAATGAACGTGGCGCCGACGCTCCAGCTGAAGTAGGCGGCAAACAGCAGTGTCATGACTCTCTCAAGCCTCTCGCTGAGCAAGCTCTTGGACTTGGGCACCAGCCTGTACAAGATGAATCCGTTGAAAAGAACGCCCAGGATAAAGATGGGAAGGTCCACGTAGTAAAAGAGGATAAAGCTGGGCTCGTTCTGCATCGTGCGTCGTTCGTAGAGGTTCCCAGGCGGTGGGGCAGTTGTTTTGTTTTCGAGCACCGCCGTGGACTGAGTCAGTGGCATTACGTACTTTTTTGTGATAGATTTGCAGCAGCCGAATTCATTTTCCTCTCTTTCGTCCGTGGTGGCGGTTGTGGTTGTGGGTCAATTTCTGTCCACGCAGCTATGAAATTTCCCCCACATCCAAGGCCACGCACGCACCGTTCTGGGAAGTCTTTCAAAGCAACTAATGAATGTCAAGTGTGAGCGAGTAATTGCTGTTGAGTTGCCAGAGATGGTTTGTGACTGTCAATTAATTTATTCTTACGCGCGCATTCATCACCCATCAAGAACTGCTCTGCGTATATCCGTCATAAAATATAAAACAAATGCTGGTGACACCTGTTCGCGAATGAGAGAGTTGCCTTCAGTCACTACCTCCCCCTTCAAGTCAGAAACATTCTCACCAGAACATCCAACACGAGCAACACTCGCGAAACGGTCTGAAACCAGAAAATAGGCTGCTCCCACTGATTCAACTTTAACGTCCTCTATTAAATGCAAGAGAAATGCCGTTAGTCCCTTCCTCGATCCATCCTCAACTACAACATCAACACTCACCACAAGCACAAACGACAACGCCTCAGGCGCATACGAAAAGAAAACAATTCCAAACATTAAAAAACATTTGCTTAAAATCTTGCGCTGCAGTTGAAGATGCGAAATGGATGCCCTCTGTGGATGAACTATAGCATCACTCCCAGCCGTCATTTTCATGGTGTCGAACGCTTCTCGCAGCATCTTTGATGAATACCGGAAAGTCAGCGTGTACAGCACAGCGATGCTAACGCTCATGACAATGAAGCTGAGAAGCATGGTGACGGTCCAGATCGTTTGTTCAACTGGATGCGCCGGCCATATTGCATCGTGGCTGGGACTACTGACAAACACGGCGACAATGATCCCGCACATGACGCCGATGTAGACAATGACGCCGCTGATGTGTTTGCTGGTCTGATGGACCGAGTAGTCGCGGATGAGGAAGAAGCGTTCGAGCGCCTGTTTTTGGTGTTTGTTTAAAATTGTAGCTGACTAATACTCGGGTGACACCAATGAACAGCAACACACCATCAACGTGTTTGCGCCAAAGACAAGCAGAATCTGCATGCTCGTGCTCATGGCGCTGAGGCGGTAGAACCACGAGCTCGCATGAAACAGCCACACAGAGTACTGCACCGTTGCCGCAACACTCCACGTAAAGTACGTTCCAATGAGAAGCGTCACGCAACGGTCCAGTCGATCCCGCACAAGTCTACTGTAGTTGCGTAGGATGGTTTGCAGTATGTATCCGTTGAACAGCGTCCCCATGACGAAGATGGGCAGGTCGATGTAGTAAAAGAGGATAAAGTTGGGTTCGTTCTGCATAGTGCGCGGTTCGTACAGGTTCGTGCGTGTGATGGGGAAGGGTTGCTGCTGTTGCTGCTGTAGTGGCGGGTAGTCTGTGGCTGAGGTCGGCGCAGTAGTAGCGCGGAAAAGCTGAGTCGCATTCATTTTCCAGCTTTCTGATCTTTTTTGTTTATTTTTCTCTTTGATGAATTTCAGTCAGGTGACTACGCCCCAATTAGAGTGACTGACGGTTATGATGCCAGCTGATTCTGATCAGCACACAACGCCTTCTGTCTTCTGGATCCGTACACCAACAAGAGCTCAGGTAAGGATTTTCTGTTGGAGTCCCAGTGGTACCCCTTCGATGCAATGAAATCAGGTCAACATGCCGAGCTTCTAGAATGCCTGATTGTTCCTGGTGTTGGGTTTCCTTTGACAGAGTTTTTTTGTGCGGAAACCCTTTGAAACTTTACACAAAAACCGAAGTCGCCAAAAATGCAACATCTTCACATCACGCGCCTGGCATCAGACCAGCGGTTACGCTGGAGATACCGCCACCTTTTGATCGAGCAGGAGCAGTGTGAGAGTTCTTGTTGATACTTGCCACTGTGTTATTTGATTTTATTGCTGCTCATTTGATTCAATGCAAGCGGGGCAGGTTGGTTTACTTGTTCGTTCATACGGTATACCATATGAAAAAATAATTAGAGAATATATATACGGAAGTTCCTTTGCCCACTTCACTTGTCCTCCATTTCTAATACCCCTTTTAATAAACAAGATGAAACACGGCCGTCTCAACGACATCATAATCAACAATCGCTGTACTTCCTTTTGGAGAAAAGGGCTTCAAAGCCTTGAAAAGCAGTTTATACGATCCCGGCGGCAACCGCGCTGACTGACCGTTGCGGTTATAAGCGAACCCTTTGAACTGAAATACAGTGGGCTCTTGAATGCATGGCGATGCCCGGAAAGTGCTTCGCGATGCTCGGTACCAGTCTGCAACGCGAGAAGCGCGCGTTTTGGTGTCGATCAGTTGAACAAGAACAGGCGCTGTCACGGAAAACCCATATTCAGAAAGAGCGTCAACAATAGTCCCTTGCCATACTGCCTGTACAAATGCATGTTTGGTCGTTGAGCCAATGAGCGCAAGAACTTGGATGCTTTCTTGCGTGCAGTTGAGGACTGCGTTTTCGCGGACTGGGTTGAACTTGTCCGTGAGGTAGATTCCTGTGGCGGTAGATTTGAATGGGATGCCGTACCTCGACGCCCATTGCTTGTGCAACGACGCGGATGATCGCACCCAAATTGGTTTCTGCCGCCATGACCCAGAGACTCCAGCGTAAGGTACATGTATGGTTGCGTTAGCATCGATAGAGGTTTTGATTTCAATATAGCCTCCGTATATTGCAATGCCGTTGTATTTCGGTTGGGCTGGTTGGGCCCGGAAGTAGAGTGTATCGGATTGACCTGCCGGTATGATAATACTTCTGATTGGGTAGATGGACTGCGTTGGCTCGTTCTGATAGATAAATTGCAGTTGGCCAGTGTTTTCTGCCGTGAATCGCGTTGTTTTCGAATCTTGCGTGAAATCGTCGTTCGGCAAATATGGGTTAACCGTCACAGAATCTTGAATCCGCACGGTATACTGTACATCCACGCTACCCCGGTTATATATCGTGATGCTCGTGTAAGGCTCCAAGTTATCCGTATCATTCAACGAAATCGCAGAAGGCAGAACCAACGTTGTCGCAACAGCAGCCTGATACGCATTCACAAGCCCGGCTCCTTGATACGCCGGTGAATGTAAAAACCGAGTTTTGGCCAAAATCGCCGGTCTCGCCGTGTTTTGAAGATACCCGCGCAACTCATGAAACGAGATTGAATGGACTCCTCGATGCTGCAACACCAACGCAGCCACACCTGCGACATACGGGGCGGCCATTGAAGTTCCCGTCAATGTTGCGTAACGTTCAGAATATCCATTCATTTTGGCAGAGTTTGGAGAGATTGATGAAAGCACTTGGCCTCCGATACCGCCGAGATCCGGTTTCAGGAACAAGTCATCCGTGAGGCCCGGTGAAGAGAATATGGATAGGGTGTTGATGGTTCCTGTTGCGTGCATGATGCCTTGTTTGTGGAATAGAATGATTGGAGTGAGGGTTCCCGCGTGTATCATGTCAAGGATGGCTTGTGCGGCACTGTTGGGGATGAAAACTGTTGGGATTTTTTTTGAGCCGGAAATGGTTTCGAGTTTCTCCGTGGCTCCGTACACAATGCAGGCAGTTGCGCCGGCTCGTGACGCCAAGTCGCAACGAGTTGTTATACTGCCATAGCTTCCCTGACGAATCAGCAAAGCCGCTCCAGTCGCATTCGTTGAGGGAATACCAGAACCGTCATTTTGGAGATTGAACTGATTTGCATATGCGTCTGCGGAGCAACAGAATCAGACTCACTTCAGTCTTTTGAAATCTTCAAAAAAAAAACTCAACTGTTGACAACAATTCTAAACTCTTTTCCAAACTCCAACTTCGGTCCGACTCGACCCATGTTACAGGGAAATTCCTTTCCATTCACTTCCACGCTTGCGTGCTTGGAAGCGCTATTATCAAACGACGCAACACCTAAACCCCCGCGCGAATTTCCCGGATGTCCAATCACAAACGGACCCGCTTTCCCGTCATTTCCTGCTGATGCAATGACGAAATGTCCGGCCTTTCCAACCATTTCGGCGGCAATCGAGTCCGGATCGTCCGAATATGACGGGAAGAACCCCGAACTAATGTTGATGATGTGCGCACCGTCTACCGCTGCTGCGAAAATGGCAGCTGCGATCAAATCGTTTGCGGTGCTTCCTGTGCAACCACTGTGGTTTTTTTGTAACGTCAGTTCAGCTGCTTGGGAACCTTCCAAAATACACGTCACTCACAACACTCGGTACGCCAAAATCTCCGCATCCGGCGCAACACCAGTCCATGGTATCGAAGGCACAAACCCTTTCTCAACAACCACCCGCGCATCGCCAGCAATAATCCCAGAAACATGCGTACCATGCGACTTTCGACTACAGTCATCCAACGGATCCAAATCCGGCTCTGGCAACGTTCCCATCCCCGTAAACGCGTCCCCAACAAAATCATACCCCCCAGAGACTTTATATCCGGGGCCAAACCCACCTCCGAGAGCAGGATGCTTATAATACACGCCGCCGTCAATTACGGCGACTTTGATACCTTTTCCTGTGAGTCCGATTGCGCGAGCTTCGTTGACGCCGGTGGTGGAGTGGATTAGTTCGGGGTTGGGTTGTGCTTCGGATGGTTCGAATGACATGAGGACGGGTCGATCGAGTTCACGAATGATGGAGTAGCTTTTTGCGAATGGGATTGTTTCGATTTGTTCTGGTGCGTCTGTGCGTTTGAAGGGATTGCAAGGTTAGTCAGCCAGCTTGAACCAAAAATTCCAAACTTTCAAAATCCTCAACTGCATTGGCCGAGGATCTGGAAAGAAACAAAGTTTGCAAACGTGTTGTTGACTGCGACTCGAACTTGGTACTCAATTGCGTGGGCATCGAAATGCTGTTTCAGAAAGGCGGGGCCGTTGATTGTTGAAGGAAAGTTGACGAGGTACGCGCAACGCAGCGAGTTTGGAGCGTGCTCGGGAGCACCGCGGCGCACGGGCCGTGCATGTGATGCTGTGAGCAGTGCATACAGCTGCAGGAGATGCGTCAGAAGCATTGGGCGTAGTAATGCGGAGTGTAAATCCCGGTAATCTTCAAACAGATCCCATTGTTGCCGCTGATCAAAACTAACCTCGCAAATCACTTGTTTGTAAAATAACAACGAAAGTTATACAATAATGATACAGTTTTATTAGCAAGGAAGCGTCGAGAGATGGACATAAGCCCAACAAACAAAACAATTAAACACTAAACAACGGCTACGCATACATCGACTTCAAACTATTCAACTGCACATTCAGGCGCTCCACCATCGCCAGAATCTCGGCTTCGACCACTTTCTTCATGGTCTTTTTTATGACCGCGACAATCTGACTGCTGAATGTGGAGTACAAGGAGCTGGTTTTCGAAAAGTAGAGTATTGAGTATCGAGAACATATAGACAGGGAAACTGTTAACTCAACTCGTTATTGGTGCCGTGGATCCTCAGATGCACATGCCCAATATCCACGTCCACTCGGTTCGCCACTAAAGTTGGGCTCGTAAGCACTTTCGGATCAGGGTTGACGGATACATTGGCCACGATTGTGATTCCTCTCTCCAAAATCTGATCAAGTATATCGGAAATCAGCCACCACAAAAATAAATAAAATAAAAAAGAGCCTTACCTGCAGATCGAGCCTTCCTTGCTCTCCCACTCGCGCCATTCCACTTACTTTTTTCGCCCAGAAGGGAATGTCGCGAAGATCAACAAAGATGCGATGGCTGTTCAATATTTGCGATCATCGTCAATGAAGGCAAGTACTGGAATAAATATTGCGTGACTCACAATTGCAGCTCCAATTTTTGGACATACGCTATTCCAATCGATTTCTTCAATCCAAAAATGACGGAATTTTGAAGCTGGTTGCGAGAAATGGTAAGGCATGAAGACCTGCAATAGATAGAAGGACGAGTCTCACCTCAACTTGGCATAGCTTCGGGAGAACTGATTCCATGAAAATGACCATATCTTCCACGTGAATCTGCCAATTTTCATCCTTGTAATCGATGGAC
The DNA here is from genome assembly GCA_025435555.1 of Chytriomyces cf. hyalinus JEL632. NCBI lineage: Eukaryota > Fungi > Chytridiomycota > Chytridiomycetes > Chytridiales > Chytriomycetaceae > Chytriomyces > Chytriomyces cf. hyalinus JEL632. The sequence continues at coordinate 570,079 of JAIWWG010000003.1, read as the reverse complement.
GGGATGATGATGTTTTTGAAGTCGCTCATAATCTACATGTCGTTTCAATAAAGCGCAATGGCACAGCTAATATAAAGAAATAGGCACTCAACGGGTACAATGGATTCGATCAAGTCATTCAGCAGTGCGCGCTTGAAGCCGACCGAGCCGTCACTGAATAAACAGATTTAGCCCACAGTTGAAAACAAAAACAACAGTATTTAACGTACCCGTTTACAAACAGCGCTGCAAGAAGTTTCCCAGACGTGTCCCGAACTTTACAAATAACTTCATCCTGATCAATAGCAGACCAAATGCCTTGCAACTCTTCAAAAATGTTGGCTATCTCGTTTCCAACAGTCACTTCCTTTTTTCTACTGATGGACGGATCACGCAACTCAGCCGGCGTTGAAGGTTCCGTGTCTGAACACGGCATGAGGACGAGGCGTTCCATGAATGCGCGTGTTTGCACTGAAGTTTCCTTGACTCGGCTGTAGAAACGTGGATTGCGCAAGTTTGAAGCTCTTGCCGGGGGTACTGTGAGACTATCCCGCATGAGTTGGAGAAAGTCGGCGAACGCGTCGCTTTCTTTGAATTTGCCGGAAACAACGGTGTGAATGGCCTTCATGGAGTTGAAGAGTGGTTCGATGGGCTTGTGGGAAAATAGACTGATAAAGTTCTGGAAAATCAAAACAGTTGCGCAGTTGTCAGAAACATCCCTCACAAAACAGTTTCATGAAAGTTAACTCACTCCCAACTCCAAAAGCGCAAGTCTCATTTTTCCCGCAGCATCGATGGCAGTTTCTTCGTCGTCGTCATCGTAACCAGCCGCAGTAAACCGATCCATATCCATCCAAAACTTTCCCAAAACGCCAATACTCTCAATGACTTTCAAAATGTCGCGGCGCACTTCATGGTTCCGCGGATCGGCACACAAGGCATGCACCAAATCAATGAAATCTTTTGTCGCCTCGGCGTGGTACGACGGATCTTTGAATTGAGATGCATCTGATCCTTGCATAGCTTCCTGCCATTCGTTCGACGTATCTGCGGGGTGAGTGTATTGGTTTACGGTTCCAGTCCCGCGTCTTAGAGCGCGGTTGCGTACAATCTCGAATACATCAGGTTGTGCGGGAGAAATAAAGCGCGACAGGGTGGGACCGATTTGTTTCCAAATGGATTGAGCAATGTCAGGAAAGATGGAGAAGTCTTCACTTGAACCCAGGTGAATGCCTTGCTGTTGCTGCTGCTGTGGCTGCTGTTGTTGCTGGTGTGGGTGTTGTTGTTGTTGCTGCTGCCACTGCTGTTGCTGTGGTTGCTTTTGTGGTTGCTGCCACTGCTGTTGCGGCGATTGTTGCTGGGGCGGTTGCTGCAAGTGTTGCTGTGGTTGTTGTTGCTGCAATTGCTGTGCTTGCGGCAACTGCTGTTGTGATTGCTGCCATTGCTGCTGTGGTTGCTGTCCCTCTTGACGGACGCCTTTACTGGGCAAGTTCGGAAGCGCTCCTCTGAAATAAGTATCAAGCCATATTAGTCTCAGAAGTGCATTCCATCAAACAATATCCACTTTAGGTTTCACTAACCGGCTGGTATCACGTCCAATATCCGGCGACTTGCCTTCAAATAGAGTGGCTGAACCGCTTGTGTCAAAATCGTGGGGAAAAGAACCAACGGGACGCGGTTCAGTGGAGCGGGAGATGGTCACTTCTCCGGACAGGCGTTTTTCAATTGCACGCGTTGATGCCGCCAAGTCACTGGCAGTGCGCTCGTCATCTGGGCTGCATTCTTTCGCTTGACGGAATTCTTCACCTCCTTGTCGGCGGCCTTCAGTTTGACGAGGAGAGTCGGCTTGACGAAGCGCTTCAGGTTGAAAGCGACCTTCAGCTTGAGGAAAGTTTTCAGCTTGACGTCCAGGTTGAAAGCGACTCTCAGCTTGATAACCGGATTCAGCTTGACGAAGGGCTTCGGGTTGATAACGCCCTTCAGTCTGACGAAGGGCTTCGGGTGGGGAGCGACTCTCAGTTTGACGAACGGCTTCAGGTTGATAGCGACCCCCAGTTTGAAGGATATCTTCGGGATGATGGCGGGCCCCAGTCTGGCGGACATCTCCTCCAGGTTTATAGCGAGCACCAGTTTGACGGGGATCGTCACCTTGGCGGTAACTTTCAGGTTGATAACGGCCTTCACCTTGACGGATGTCTTCGCCTTGCTGAGGTGGATAACGGCCCTCACTTTGACGACGGTCTCCGGCCTGACGGAGGTCATCACCTTGTTGAGAGGAAGCGCGACGGTCATCCGATTGATGAGATGAGTCACGGCGCTCGTCGGATTGGCGAGATGAAGGGGTCACGAAGAACGCAGCGGCGTCCGAGTAAAAGACTTGCGCAAGGACTTGAAAGAAGACCAAAAACTTTTGGGACTTGTCCTTGGCCATGAGGGAGCCGAGAGAGGTCTTGAGCAGAGAGGAGATGGCTGGTCATTTTTTTGAAATTTTTTAAAATTTAAACTTTTTGTCCGAATGTGAAAAAGAGTTTTGGCTCACCTTGGCGCACCTGTTCCGATTTTGATTGGTAGATGCCGCTCGGGTCGTCCAACTCGATCTGGACCATCGAAGTCAGGTTCTCAACAATGTTCTGCAGCTGGCTGCCAGGGTTTCGCTTTTTGATAAACTCGTCGCCCACATGCGTGAGTCTTGAGATGTACGTTTAAGTACCGACTCCGTACATAAAAAAAAAAGGAGCGCGCTCTTAACTGCTCAAGTTGCTCCATAACATTCAAACCATCTTGGCTCAAGTTGGATTCCTCCTTGATGGACGCCATAAGTTGTCGGATCGATTTCAAAACGCGCCTGGCTTCGCTGTTTGTGGGCATTTTACCATTCTTGGCTGCAGTCAACGCGGCATTGATTCTTTGGAAAAGCGTGTACGGGTCCATGCCCATGGACGACAGCGATGGAGCCACCGAGGACATTGGCGAGGTAGGAACCTGGGACGCGTACCGCGGGCTGTGGGGCTGCATGGGGTCGTTGAGCATGGTCAAGGGGCTGATGGGAGACTGAGCATCTGGTGCATGCTTGCTGCCGATGGAAGCGTTTCTTTGTGGCACTTCGATGGTGAAGTCCAGCTCGGCGTTGCGACCGACGCTGTAGTGTGTCTGGATCTTGCTGTCTTTTGCGGGGACCTGGATGGACGCTGGGCCAAGCCTTGTTGAAGTCATTGGGGGATAGTTTTGTTTGGTGTATTGTTGAAGGTGGAGTTCTCTTTTTGGAAAAGGTGGTTTTAAATGTGTGTTTTCAGAGATATTTTTAATTTTGGGTGTTTCCAGCGTCAGCCACCGAGTCTTATACCCCCCCATGTGTGATTCGCGTGTTTGTTTCAGCCGACTCACTCGACCCAAACCATGTGAGCAGAAACAACTTTTAAGTGCCCCATTCAAAAAGTAAATAAAAAAAGGAAAATAAATAAAAATAAAGCGCAAGTTTTTCTGTCCCACACAAACACTTGCGCACTCACTGGACATTTTAACTTGCTGCATCGCGTTTTAGTTGCATTTAGTTTTGAGTTGGTTAAGGTTTCTTTTAAATTTTTGCTGTTCAAACGCGCAATTTTTTTGTTTTGATTTTGGATGGATCCACAGACGCAGACGCGTGTTTGGCAGAGCAGCAGCGGCAAAGAAGCTTCAAGAAGCGTCTTCATCCGTCGCTCAAAGTCCATCAAATGGCTGGCGGGGCTCCTCCTCATCTGGGCCCTGACTGTTGTTCTCTTGGACCACACAATGAGGGACGGTCGACCCTCCCACGGCCTCAAAGCTGCGAAGGTTACAAACTACGATGATGCGGAGCTGGAGAGCGGGATTGGCAGGTGTCTGATCCGATCTTGTTTTGATCTGCTGCATGTGGATGTATATGAGCTGTGTTTGTTCACATCTTACTTCAGGCGGACCGACGAGCGATGGCCCGAGTACGCGTTTATTGTCAAGACGGGATCTGAAGTTCTCGTGACTCGAGGCGCATCGCAGCTTCTCTCGTTTCTGCAAGGTTGGGCGAACTTGGATGCGTTGTTAACTCCATCAACTAACCTCAACAATCAGGTGCCAAAAATTTGGTGTTTATCGGCGAAGAGGCTGGACATACCCTCGCTGAGTACGAAATGCAAGATGTTGTGACTGGATCGTATGAACGCGCTTTGAAAGCAGTTGAAAGATCGCAGCAGGTTTTATTGTCTGATGCATTGCACATTTCATTGACACCAATGCAACTGTCCAATCAGAATCAATTTCTGCCTCCACGGCTTTCGAAGCGCGGCGCGTCCTTGCTGGACTCCAAACCAGACAAGACAACAAACGGTTACAAAAGCCAAGCGCACAAGAACATTCCAGGCATTAGAAGAGCGTACGAACTGTTTCCCAATGTCGAATGGTTTATTCTGCTTGACGATGATTCTTGTAAATATTATTGCTGCGCGTTTTTGTTCCACTTGTTGTTGATCAAAATGCTGTTTCTTTTTTGGTTGCCCAACTCACAGATTTGTTCATGGACAATATGGATGACTTCTTGTCTGAATACAACTCGAGCCTGCCGTACTACATTGGAGCTGCAAACAAGTTTACAGGATGCGGCTTTAAAACGTTTGATGAAGCGCCGAGATTTGGTGAAACTGGGAAATTGCAGTAAAAAGTGAAACGCTAACCCCCACACTTGATCTCTTTTAGCACACGGATCTGCCATCATCATGTCCAAAGAAGCTGTTCGCCGTATTCAGCCATTTATTGATCTCTGCATCGTAAAGTTGCACCACTGTTTTGGTAGAACTCGGGTTTTTGACGGGTTTCCGAAGGTTAACTGAGAAAAAAAACATCTTTCGCATAAATAGCGGGAGATGTTCGAACCTCAATTTGCATGAAAGAAGCGGGAATCTTGTTGACGCGGGCTCCCGTGGAACCGTTTTCAAAATTTGCGTGCGTACTACATCGGATTGCCACTGATTTTCTTGCGACGCTGACCCATCAAATTTTCCATCTGAGAATACAGTCCAAACCACGAGGTAAATATGCCCCCCATCTCCCAGCATTAGTTAAAAGGATCTCTGACAAAGAGACTTTTGTTTTTTTCTCACTAGTTCAATTGGCCGTCCAACCCTTGCACAAAGCCCATTGTTTTCCACCACCTTCTCCCGGAACAGGTTTGGGTCCCAATTTTGTTTTGCCCCTTCTGCTAGCCACACTTGTTTCCTCATCTCCACAAGCACCATCATCAAAAAAAAAAGATTCAAACATTCTATCAACTACACAAACATCCCATCAACAAAACGCGCGGTCTCACTCTCGGAGAAGTGTATAGCACATTTTACGCCGGAACGCATCGATTAGACAACATGGACCGAGCGGGACAAGCTTTACAAGTTTTCCCCAACATTTCCTCTGAATCCGCATGTAGGAAACATTGTCAGCATAATTCAAAGTGTGTTTCTTGGACACTCAAAAAACCAATGAATGCAACGGATGTGGGGCATTGCCACATCAAGAATCGGATATATGAAGCGAAACCCATGAATGGATCTGTTTCGGAGGTGTTGAAGGAGCGTTATGAATGCAAGTGATTTTGCCAATGATGTCGGCTGCTAGCATGCATTTTTTTTTTCCCTATGATTTAGAGGGGTGGACGATTTTGCCAATGGAATTAAACTTTAATTTCTAAAGAATGGGCGTGCAATAATCTCGTCTGGATGTGTGTTTCTTGAGAATGCTTTTCAAGAGTTTTGGTAACGCTTCATTGACGTCGGACCGTTTCATGCTGCGAAAAAAAAAGCAGTTGAGACTCCTGAAAAAAATGGTTTTCTAGATATGGCGCTCACATTTCTGCAACGCTTCCCTTCACAACTTCAATCGAAGGCACTGCATGAAGGCAGATATCTTCCACTTCCATTCCGAAAAACTGAGCGAAAAATTATAGGACGCGCGATTAGCATCCAAAAGGGAAGTCTTGGAAGGTTGGACTTTCACCTGGTGTGACAGTTCATTCATTCGCTCGTCGAGATTCGAAACAGGTCCAGTCACAGGTTTCACAGGCCTCCATTCCCCTCCTCTTTTTGATTTACCTAGATACCCATCAATAATATATTCAAAGCACTTGATAACCGCTTCCTCAAGACGCTCTTTATGCATTTGCTCCTCAGCCACATGCTGCCGCAATTTTCGAATCTGCGCTGGCATTTTATGGTCCAGTTTCATGGATTGTATTTCCATCGATGCGCTCTTTTCCTTCAAAAACGTGTCCAATTCTTCATATCTCTGTTTGAGTTCGCGTATCCGATCATCTTTGATTTTGATTTCAGCTTTCAGGCGGCGGTTCGTGTCTTGAAAGTGTTGTGTTTCGGCGGCAGCGGTTTGGATGGGCGAGAGCGTTGACATGAGGGCTTCGAGTTTTGTTTTGTAGTCTTGGAGAAGGTTTTTCTTTGCAGTGATTGTTGCGCTAATTTTTTTTTTTTAAATGAAATGAGGGTGAGGTGGGTTCTATAAGTGTCTGAACTTGTGCGAGCGCGTATTTACTTTGCAGACTTCATTTTGACCAGTACTGCCGTATTTTCAGCTTGGAGAACTTCATTTTTTGCGTACAAGAGGTCAATAATCGAATCCTAAGTGGCAGAATCATCATCCACCAATCAGAACTCTTTTCCATTCAAGGGGAAAACTATAAACAAAAAAAACCTTTGCAACGAGAATCGACTTTGTTCGAGCAGCATGATCGCGCATACTCTTCAAATCTTTCATGCTCCGATCGTATTCTTCAGTGACGACTGCATATTTCTGTATCGTGGTTTGTAAAGTGTCTGTTGCCACATTGGCGCGTGTGAGGGATTCTTGGGCCCTGATTTCTGCGTTGCGCAATTTCGTTGACCTGCAACTCTGCTTTTTAAGCACACTTGTCCATTGAGTGCGCTTTAATGCAAAGACGAGCGATACATTGAAATCCATTCGTCCTCCGAATGTGCCGATGAAAGGAGAGAAGTGTAATTTGCAAGTGCTCTTGTGAGTTGGCTGTTCAAAAAAAACCATTTGAGTTGAATTAGAGAAAAAATATTTTGCAGCAGCACAAACGTTTGCAAATCGTCGTTGATTTTACTGAGCAGCGCGACATCTGCGTCGTGTTTTTCGTTCAAAAGACGCAGCTCCTTTTCGACGTCGAATTTTTGTTCTTGGACAGAGTCTGTTCGCTGCATGGACGCTTTTTGGGACTGGGGGTGGGATAAAAATAAATGTGTTTAAAGTTCATGAATGGAATTATGACTGCTTTGAGAACCATTTCAAGTGCGTGTCGTAACTGGTGCAGCTTTTTTTGGTTGGCTTCAGCAGCTTTCGCATATGTTTCGCTGAGCATTTTATACCCATCGCGCGTCTGATCCAGCGTCTCTCTGGCCACTTTCTGAGGTCGTGATAAAGGGAAACAATTGAGCGTACAATAAAAAAATCTCAACAAAACTCAAAAGTGACTCACCAATTCATGTTCGCAAGAAGCCAGTTTCAATTCTGCCGTTTCTTTAGAATCCAAATGCAATGTGCATCGTTCTTCTAACTGTGAGATTGTTTGATTCATGGATTTCACGTTTGCGACCAACGCGGAATAGCTCGATTCCAAAGCAACCATGTCGCGTTTTAAAATCTTGTGGTTTCGCTGTTCTAACGCGAGGGCTGTCTTTGTTTATCAAATCGTCAGTTGTTGTGGAATGGATGGCGCTAAGTACATAAAACACCTTCGTCTCCTCAAATTCGTTCTTTGAAAATCCACGAATGTGTTCATGGTTTAATCTTGACCCGGGTCTCAATTCGACTGCGTCCATGTACTGTCCAATTTCAGCGCCAAAATCTGTGTGGAGTAAACTTTGTTCACGTTTTGTTTTCAACAACAACAAATGGACAAACAACTGGATCGCTCACTCGAATTTCCCAATCCATTTCGAATGGCATCCCAAACAACTGAACGCGGCACGAGCGTGTACGGCGCCGTTGCTTTGACGAGCGTGACGACCATTTGCGAGACACGGTCTAGCTCGCTTTCGAGGCGAAGAACGTCGGAATCGATGCTGAGGCGGGTGTGCACTTTGAATGATTGAACTGTGTGTTTTTGGTTGCAGTGCGACTCACGGGTGGGTGAATGTGGCTGTGGTGGGTGCTTCGATAATGTCTGATGCGGGTTCTTCGAAATCGAGTGTCTCGACGCGTAAGAGACCCGTCAGTCTCTGTAGGGGAGAGATGTGTTGGTTTGAATGCGTCCTCTTTTTCTGTTTTGGGTGAAACGAACTTGGATCTCAAATGCGGCAGACATTTCCCGCTGAAATATTTTAAATATTATTTATCGAAATTTAAAATGTGATCGGTAATCGCACTCACAAAAATTGAAAGAGAAATCCTTAAAAAGCAAGTCCGATAGGCTCCGATGCAGAGAACGCTTGGACAGATACCCTCGACCAGTCAGCGATGGTCTAACGACAGCGTCCCTGGTCCAAGCGCTGGTTTCGATGGAGCGGACTTGGCCGGACTTGGCTCACAGATTAAGGCCTCCAGGAGGAGGTCACTCCCGCCCTCTTCCGACACGCCTCCTTTTGCAGAAACGGCAGTCTTATCCTATCAGAATGTGTTCTGGATGCCATTCAAAAGCAGGGATCAATCGTCGATCCCGTTGGCTAATGTTCAAGCCGAATCGCTTGGCTCGCTTGTTGGCGTGAAGCAGCTGTGTGCATTGTTTGAGATGCATTTCAGCGAGATGGAGTCGCTGCTTGCGATGGTTAAACTGCGTATTCAAATGGAGGAATCCGTTGCAAAGTCCATTGAGGACATGGAAGCAAACTTGGACTCGTTCCAGTAAGGATTCATTTTCTTTCATCTTCAAACACCGTCTGCGCTACTTATACACATGTTCGGACAGATCGCATTATTCTTCTATCCGAAACCCAACTCTCCAATGGCTCACAATCATGAAATCGACCGCCCTCACGCACCGTAAACACGCCGACACGCTCATCCTGGCTGTCGCGAATCCACTGTCGACATACCTCACAAAGTACCGACAGCTCGTTGACTTTCGACGCTCGCAAGTCGATTCGACGCACGACTTTCTCCAAAAGTCGCTTAAAGAGATGCACTCCCGACATGCCACCTACCAACGTTCATGCGAGCAACGCAATTCGGATATTTCCTCGGTCAAGAAGGAATTCATTTCATCGGTCGCTGCAGCTGAGCAGGCGAGATCTGCGCTCGAATCCCATATTGCCGATTTCTGCCAATTCGCGCAAGAAGCCCAACACATGCGTTTACAAGTTTGCAAGGAAGCCTTCCTCGCTCTCGAAAACGCTCAAATTTTCACCATCCAGCATCAAGCGAAACTGTGGACAAATCTCGATCCATCATCATCAGGCGAAATAACGACGACAATTCTCGAATGTCCAGACCCGGCTGCAGGGACTTTTGCAATTGCCCGCGATTATCAGACGGGAACTGCGAGGACACCGGCACTTTGTTATCCGATTTTGGAGATGCCTGTTTCACAGGCGTTTGGGTTCTCGCTTGAAGAGCTTGAGCGGTGGACCGGCGATTCTGTTCCCCCGCTTGTACGCACCTGTGTGTCAGCTCTGTATGAAGGGGTCATGAAGAAACGAATGCGAGGCGGCGTTGACGCGTGGCTGGATGCGAGTAGCTCCGAGCTGCCATCAATTCAATTCCTGAGGACTGAAGCCAACACCAGTTGTGGAGGTGTATCCCTGCATTTTAGTCGCGTGCAAAGGGAGAGTCCTGTTGTGGTTGCTGGCGTGTTGAAGTTGTTTTTGTTGGAGCTGCCAGCGAGTTTGATCACGAATGAGTTGTATGACACTCTGAAGATGGTTTACACTGCATCAGGTTATTACTTTTTTTGTTGCGATCGTTTTTTTTTTGTGGAACTTGTGCGTTAAAAGCTGCAACAGGCCCTGATTCGGCGGTGGTCCCGGAGGATGAGGAAATCCGCTTGAAGACCGTGTCAAACCTTCTCACTACGCTCCCAGTGTCCCATTACGAAACACTCACACTCGTTGCAGGACTTCTCCACAAGTAAATTGGCAGATGTTCTTGGACAAAAATCTTGGTTTTCATTTAAACTGATCCCCAAACTCGTTGCAACGTGACAGAGTCATTTCAAGCATCCCACCCTCCCCGTCAAAACTCAACCAACTTGTCCACACAATCACTCCTTGTCTCCTCCGCCCTTCAACAGAAACGCGCGAAACTTTCCAAGACACGCATCCTCACAAATTCACAGCAGACGTTCTCGCGCATTTCACAACCCTGTTCAAAGACAACCTCCCACCCGATACCGCATTCAGTCGACCCAATACCCCACCCCCCACCGCAGCAGCGATACCACATGGCGACTTAATTTTTGGCGAATACGACAGCGACAATGAAGATGAAGATGATTTCTATCACTCACAAACACCTGATGGACGCCGCAGAAGTGTTCGGTTAAGTGTAAGGCGACCGAGCAGTATTTTAAATGTCGTGAAGGACAACGCGTCGCAGTATCGGATGGATGTTGTTGCTGGAGTTATGAGGGGGCTTGCGAGGAGTGTGAGTGAGATTGGGTTGAAGGCGAGTGAAGGGGCTGCGGCAGCGGCGGTTGCCGTTGCAACGGGGGCTGGGTTGGTGGGTGCGGGTGGGAGTGGGTTGGATCCAATGAGTGTTGGAAGTGGGACTGGAGGTTGGTTTGTGGATGGAAATTCGCTTCAAGTTGCCAGTGCGTTTGATGGAGTTGGGTTTGGAACGAGACGAGGGGTGGCATCTCGGAGGAAGAGTACGGCGAGCATGGTTGGGCTAGAGGAGCTGGATGAGTTTTCTGAGGATGAGGGCGATTTTGCGGACGAAGCGTTGATTGAGTCCACGTGTCAGTGGGATGGTTGCGGTTTGAAATTCTGGGGAAGACATCAGTTGATGATGCATGTGACTGTGGCGCATATGGAGTCGGGGAATCTGAACGGTTTGGTGATTATTCAAGAGGGGAAGCAGGGGGCGGTGCATTGACTCTGTTTATATCTTTACGTTTATATAGCTTGTGAAAAGGATACATCTTTTAGAGAACGCGCTTTGCTTCGAAACAGCAGAGGCCAAAGGGGTAGTTGGTTCTGAAGCGAGCAAGTGATGCTCAAGCCCTGAGATTACAACGGGGTTGATGGGAAGCACGTACGCGTAATTTGGACGGCATCCACTCCACCTGATGGGGTGTATCACTGACGACATGCAATGCTAATGCGGGATATCCCAGCACACCTGTTTTGCCTGTTTATTATTCTTTTAATTTCACTTTTTGTGTATTAAAAAAACTATTTAAAAATGCCGATAAATTACATGTTTCCGATGCAGCGTGTTTCATCCCCACTTGACCGCTACAGCGAGTACAGCGACTCGGATTCGGACTCGGATTCGGACAACAGCGAATTCGGGGACAACATCGAGAAACTCAGATCAGACTCACCCCTGCTACGGATGACTCCCAAAGTTACCCCAGACTCATCACCCGATCGAAACCATTCAAACAACGCCAACATCTCCTCAATGCAGAGAATCAACTCCATGCTCATTCTTGCCGGCTTCGAACCTATTGAATTTGCTGCATCCGGTGGAGCTACACATCGATCTCAAATGCGGTACTCGTCCAGCAGGGACTCGCTCGATTCGGAAGAGGCCCTCGATCACGTGCATTCTTCTATTTTACCCCTCGTGCATCGGCTCGTGACGGCGCTGAATGCTCTCAACTCGGCGCATGCCAGTGCCGTTGATGCAAATGCGATCCTCCGATCAGACAACTCCACGCTGTCGGACAGAGTTGCGCGACTAAAAAAGGGACTGGTTGACAAGGAGTTTGATCTGACCAAGTTGAGGGAACTGCGGAGAGAGGTGATTTTTGATCGTACTTAATTGGGTCTCCTCACTTTTTTATTAAAACGCACGTGTGTTCAGGCCGACGACAACTGTAGAGCAGCAGTGGCAAAGTGCAGAGCCACAGAAAAGGAACTGAAAGCAGTCAAGAATGATTTTTTGGCGCTTGTTGGGAAGGTTGGCGGCTGTTGCAACGATGGGATCAAGGACTTTGTCAACTCTCCGACCACACCGTCCAAGAAGGGGAAATCAGAACATCACGGACTTCCTTGCTCCAAATGCTTTGCAAAGTTACGGCAAACCAGGTCTTCATCCGCTATGTGGATTGATGGTGTCGGGTTTATTGATGACGAGGGTTCCGAGGAAAGAGTCATGACTCCCACTGTTTCCCGTCGAAGGACGGAAACACCCACCTCTCCAACACCCAAGAGACCCACAACCATTGCTTCGTTGTATTCATCACTGGTGGGGTCTCATTCCAAACAACGCGCTTCATTCATGGCGAAAAATCAATCAAATGCTGTCCCCAAACCGGCTGTTGTTCTTGCATCTACACCTGAACCAACGCCAGCATCGCATCGGTTTGCACGTTCCATCTCTTCCATGTCTAGCTGTTCAGAACCCACCAGTTTCACACCACCCGCAACGCCACCCGCAACGCCGCCCTTAGAACCACCAAAACTCTTCAATTCTCGCATCACCACCTCATTAGAACATAGTAGTTTGCCTACTTCCATCCGTCGTTCCTCATCCATCAACCATGGCAGAACCTCATCGTCGAGCTCACTCGACTCAACGGGGACCCCAGATTCACCGAAACAGCGCGTCCCTGGTTTATCCTCATCTTCTAAAGCAAGCATATCTACCATGACCGAAGTACCTCCTCCTCTCGACACAAACGTGGTCAAACAAGACAAAAAGATTCCAATGCTCGAAACTTTGGTCACAAAGAAACCGAACCTCCTCGAACCGCTGGCTCTACAGAACCAAACCCCGCCCAACTCGTTCTTCATGTTACCTCCTACACCTACAAGCTCATTCCCGTCCGGCGCATTTTTCGACTCGGACGAGAGCCCAACCACCTCTCACAAATTGCATGACCTTGCCGACCGATTCGCGTCTCTTGAGCAAGAACGTAAGCAACTCACCTCTGCAGCTACGGAACTTGGATTCGAGCGGATGCAGTTGAAGGAAGAGCGGGAAGAGTTTTTTGAGGAAGTGCGAGCCTTCCGAACGGAGAATGTGTTGGTGGGGTTGGATCAAGTGTTGGAATTGGAGAATGAGACGCCTATAGTGGATGACGATGATGTTGATCTCTATGAGGATGTGGATGAGTTTGATTTGGCAGTGTCGCGGGATCAAGAGGTTTTGCGGCGGGCGAGTGAAACTTCTTTGCTGGCGGTGGAGCCTGTTGAAATTCCCGAGGTTATAGTTGTGGAAGAATCTTTGGTTGAAGATGCTGCGAAGGAAGTTGTGGAAGTTTCGGTTCTGGCAATGGATGCCGCCGTTGAAATTCCACTTGTTCTTGTTGACGACGCCACTGATTTGAATACGGATGCCGTGACCGCAACTTTGATTGCTTCAAGCCACGCTGTTGAAGAACCAGTTCTCGATTTGGACCTTGTTCTCACACTGTCTACAAGTGACCTGACTCTTGCCGAACCCGAACCTGCCAGTCAAATTGAACTTTCTCATTCTAATCCTCCAATTCTCTCGAAACCTGGAATCCTCACTGACCCTGAAATCCTATTTGAACCTGACATCCTATTTGAACCTGACATCCTCATTGAACCGACCAACTTTTCTGACCTCTCTAAATCTGGAACCTACTCTGAACCTACAATTCGAGAATTAGAACTCGATGACCCGGACACCACTCTCGTCTTGACTTCGCCAACCTTCTCTATTCAAGAACTAAGCACATCTCCGCCCTCCCCGACAAAACCGAAACACTTATCAGCACCTGATATCACTGCAAAAACAACAAAACCGAAAACAGAACCGGAAGACCCTATACTGACTGTTCCACGTCCAACAAGCACGCGCAACCTTATTGCACAATTCGAAACCATCAAAAATTTCCGTCCAATCTTGGAACTCAATCCGCCGAGCATCGTTGCCACACATGCAGTCACACGCGCGTTTATTCCTTCAACGAGTCGCAGCGATGAGGTTCCACTTGCACGTGGAGATTTGGTGCATGTGGAGCAGGTGTTTGAAGATGGGTGGGTGCGGGTCATGAGTTTCCGGCAGGGGGCTGGAGGTGGGAGAGTTGGGTTTGTGCCGGGGGTTTGTTTGAGGGAGGTTACTGGGGGTGCGAGTCGTGTAGTGGTTGTGGAGAGTGATGGCGGTGGTGGTGGTGGGAAACGCGGTGGCGTTGAAAAGAGTTGGGTTGGGGCTGTTGGGAGGAAAGCTGTGCGGTTTCAGAGTGATGTGGTTGAGATTGGGAAGACTGGATGGGGTGAGAGAGGGGATTCGTTGGAAATAGGGGATGGATAAGCTGGTGTCGTTGTTTTTGAGTTATGGTTTTTGAGTTCATTTGTTCGTTGCCTCTTCGTTTTACTTCAGCTAACTTGCTTGTTGCCTTTTATTTTCTTAATTTCCATAAGACCTCTTTATTTTTGTTTTTGTGGGCTCCTTGCATCCCGAAAATAATCTATGTTAGACTGCACTTGTTTTTCACTCAATAACGGCTTTTTTTTTTAATGTATTTAGAAAACGAACATAAGAGTGTTGTTGGTATGTGTGAAAATAGCAGAACGTTAAACTGAAAGGACAAGATAGAGAGGACAAAACAAACAAACGCAACTGCCAAAACCGACCAAAGACGCACGAATCCCCACCCACCTCCAAACTAAAAACCTTTTTGACGCGTTGTTAAAAGTTTTTCTTGTTCTCATCTACCGAAAGCGAGCCTGGTCCCAAATGCGACAGCAGCAACAACCCGCCAATGATGGACAAGTTTTGAAAGAAATCGTAACGCTCCAAGTCGCGGCGAGGATGGCTCCTATTCATGCCGAAAGATGAAAAAATTCAGTCGGCGAAAATAAAAAAGAGTCCGCCGAAAACAGATAAAAAATACTCAACGTTGGAAGCGACCACCAACTATTCAAAATCAAATTCCCCATCGTGACAATCCCCGTCAACGCGGCAGAAGACCATTTCGCTTTAAATCCAGCCGCCACCAACAAGCACGCCACAAAACACGCCGCAACAACCGCCAAACGCGCCGCCGTCAATTTTCCGTCCCCGCCAAACAAAAAGCTTAGAAACAAAAACACAAATAATACGCGTC
Source organism: Chytriomyces cf. hyalinus JEL632 (assembly GCA_025435555.1). Lineage (NCBI taxonomy): Eukaryota > Fungi > Chytridiomycota > Chytridiomycetes > Chytridiales > Chytriomycetaceae > Chytriomyces > Chytriomyces cf. hyalinus JEL632. The sequence goes on along the minus strand of JAIWWG010000003.1, from coordinate 554,910 downwards.
CGCCGAGTTGGAACACGTTTGCGCGCGTGTGTGGGCTGTGTAGGGAGTCGAGGTTTACGACGGATGTGAAGACCATGTTGCTGTGGTGTCGGGACTGGCTGAGTGTTGCTTCTGCCAGGAGGAGGATGAGGCCGCCGCAGACGCTGAGGGGTGTTAATTTTAGAGTATTGAGTGTTGAGTGTTGAGTTATTTTTTGGGATATGCAGACAATGGAAGCAAGGGTACCTCAACATGCGGAATATGAAGGACACATCAAACATGATCCCGTATCCGGCGCTTTGGCAGGCAATAACAGTCAGCAGTGTCAAGGCTGCCTTGTCGGTGGCCTTTTTGCAAAGAAGCAGTGAAGAGGCAATCACCATTGTCATGACATTGATGACAAGAAATATTTCGGCGGTGGACCAAGGGAAGCCTGGAGCAGAGATGGGAAAGGTTGTGTAAAGTGAGGGTGTGGGTGTGTGAATAGACGCGGTTAAATGTTGTGTTGATTCAAGAGATGTCTTCATTTTCGTATACCTCTGTATCTCTTCAAGAACTTGATTTGGTCGTCCCATTGTGAACACAGCCGCATCGAGTCTTCATAGAAAGTGGCGATGATCAGGAAGCGCGCAATAAGGGGAACATGGGGTCGTAGCGTGGACGCGATTTTGTCTGCGGTCTGATCAATGGCGCGAAAGCTCGGGACGGACATCATTTTTTTTGTCAAAGGGCGATATTTGTCTGGGCTTCTTTTTTTATTTTATTTTATGATTTTGTTGGAGGTCCCTTTGTTGCCAGAGTTGGAAAAGTTGGGTGATGGGGACAGTGTGCATTGTTTGATATAATGAATGGGCCTTTGTTCTTGCTTTCTCGAAACAAAGGCGCTTTCTGAGATCGCGTTGCTCAAATTTAACGTGGTTGAGGCTTGAGTGGAGTCACTCCATCTGCATCTCATTATTCACCAACAGTGCTGTGAAGAGAGGCAGTTAATGTCTGCGTCTTCTTTAAAGATACATATCACATGTGCGAGATATCTGGTGGAGTAATAAACAGGGGCGTTTTTCTGGGGGGTTCATTGAAAGTGCTTCCTTCTCAGAGAGAGAGAGAGAAAACGCGCTTTTGAGAACGGATTTGCGAAAAAAAGCTTCCACAGCGGGTCCCTACCGAAATCCCATCCCTATACATCGCTTATGATTGGGCCAAGTTGCCAGCAAGTTGCTGATTGGTGACGGGCAACAAAGGTGAGAAATGAAACTCATTTCGATTGGCAAGAAAAAAAAGAAGCTGCTGTGAACAACATGTCCCACACCAAAGCCATTGCACAAGTTGAAGAGCTGCTCGACCGCATTGGGAAGCCGCTGAAACCGTATTTGCCCATCATTGCCCGCTTCTTGCTGGTCGTGACCTTTCTCGAGGATTCCGTGCGGATGTGGTGCGTGGCATCTTTGTGGCCCCAATGTGTCTCTATTAACCCCCGATCCATCCCCTCTCTTCCTCGCCCAGTACCCAGTACAGCGACCAGAAATTCTATCTGCGAAAACACCGAGGTTCGTAGTGTGTGCATGCAGGCGTCCTTGTTCCTTGCTTGCCATTTTCTCACGAATCGAATTTTGCAGGATTCGCCACATACATGGCCGACGTGTTCCTCATCACCAACGTTTCGATAATGGTCGCATGTTCATGCCTCGCAATCGCAAAGAGACACACCGAAGTCGCCGTGGCAGGTCTCTTCTCGGTTGTACTGATGCAAGGCTTTGGGTACGGCCTCATTTTCGAGTCCTCGTTCCTCCTCCGCGCATTATCCATCACAGGCGGGCTTGTCATGCTGCTTGCCGATGCAATGGCTGGCAAGAGTAAGAAATCGATTTTCGCGGGCATTCCGCAGTTGAACGATGAGAACATGCAGTCAACGTATTTGCAACTGTTTGGCCGCATTTTGCTCGTGTTTTTGTTCATGAGTTTCATCTTTGCCGGGGAAATGACGATTGCGCGAGGCATTGTTGCGTTGATTGCGTTTGTTGGGTGTGTCATGGTTGTGATTGGGTTCAAGGCGAAATGGTCGGCGGGCATGTTGATTTTGTTTTTGAGCATCAGTAATGTTGTTTTGAACAATTGGTGGTCGCTGCATCAGTTGAGTTTTTTTTTTTTTTTTTTCTTTTTTGTCCTTGCTGGCAGTTTCTGCTTCAGATGCTCACAGCAACCGGCATTTGGAATAATCCTGTCTCACACATGCACATACACCCAACAAAAAACACAGCTTGCATCCGCAACGCGATTTCCAGAGATACGACTTTTTCCAGAACCTGTCAATTATGGGTGGATTCCTGCTCCTGGTGAACATGGGACCTGGCGGGCTCTCCATGGACGAAAAGAAAAAGAACTTTTAAAAAACTCCCGTTTTCGGACGTGTCTCGGAATACCCCCTCTTCACCCTCTCTTCACCTTCTCTTCACCCTCTCTCTCTCAACAAAGACTTACACTCATGCGATGAAGACGCCATGGTTGTTGTTTTTTATATTTGTTTATTTTTTAAGTGTTTGGTTGTCATTTTCTCTATGCTTTTGTTAAAGTTTAAATGGTTTGTTTGTGGTAGTGTTTAGCGGCATGGGGCATTGTGTTTGGGGGGAGGTGGAATATCCGTTTGCGCTGTTGACCGCAGACAGTAAAAAGGAATTGTGTCAGGTGGAAACCCACTTTTTTTGACCCATGCCCAAAAATTCTTCAGACCCAAACCAAGCACCCAAGCATCATCAGCTCACGTTTGAACCTTAACATGACCAGGCGCATATGCGCTCTGCGAGGGCGTGGAGCGACATGTACGCACTGGGATGCAGCATGGGAACACATGTTTGACGGGAGATGAGGTTGTTTAAAAATCCCAACAATAATTTCTTTGATGATAGATGAGCGTGCAAGGCCCGTCCGCTTGCAGATCACCTTGTTTGGTTGGTGCAGATGAGTACGTGTTTGATGCCGCAGCACAGCATCGCCAGCATCGCCAGGTGTGCAGTCCAGCGTCCGTGTCAGCTTCCCGCGCTTCGTTGTCGCCCCGCCCAACGAGACCAAGACCGCTCAGGGTTCGTTCCCATCAATTTTTTCTTTTGAATTCGGTGCAAATTCAAACAGCCATCATCCAGCAGAAAAGAACAAGGGAAAAATCCACTCAAAGAGAAACCGAACAACAACAACAACAAGCGCAGTCCCAAACACAAAAAACATACACTCGTCTGCATGGGAATCCTCATTCGCATTGAACCAAGCGAGTCGGGCTCCCTCGTCCACGGCCATCTCGGCGTCACGGATGCTTACGTGGCCGGCCGTGTGGCTATCACTGTTGACCCCAAGTTCAGCAGCAAGCACGCACGCATTACTGGCACACCCGTCTTGGAAGTGGGGCTGCGGGGATCTGTTGAGACGGTTGAGGGTATGTACTTCCTTTGCGTAGCAACACCCCATTTACATGAATTTCAGCTCCAAGCCCGGCCCTGCTCAACCTGACAAAGATCAACAAGTTGCGAAGAGCATTTGGGAGTGTGGAAAAGGTTCTGATTGACGTGAAAGTGGTCTTTCGAGAGGCTCTTTCGATCGGGCTTCTTCCGGACCCAGCAACCAATACTGCGAGGTTGAGTCCTGGAATATATCACGTTCCGTTTAGCTTCAAACTGCCTTGCGTAATGCCTCCGTCGTTTGAGGGTGGGTCTGGACGGGTGTCGTATGTTGTTTCCGGTAAGCCTCTTGTTTTTTATTGGGATTGTCGCTTTGTTTTTCTTGTTTGTTTTTCTGTTTGGGTCTTGGCGGGGGCGTCCGGGTGACTGGTCCGGACGGATCCGGCAGTACCCCGCAGAAGACCCGTTTTGCTGAGTCACTTCCACCTTTGGGTGGTTGTGTTTTTAAGGGCAAGCTGTGTGTAACGCTAATATATTATTGGTTATATCATCAACAGCGACGCTCCGTTTCAAGGAGACCTCCTTCTCGCGGCACTTTCCGTCAAGATACGTTAAGGCAGTGCGGCAGCCAGTGTACATTAGGCAAGCGTTTTTCTTTTTGTTTGTGTCATCTGTTGTTGAACATCTTTTTCCTGTTCAACACCCACTTGATCCCACAGTCGATATAACCCTGAGCATATTATCGGAGTTGTGGATGAGGAGTTTATTTCGACTGCATATACACCGGAGCCGTCGGAGTTACTGCCGCCGGTCAAGATCACCGACACCTCACGTTTAGAATCGACTGCAACTCTTGTTAATTCATCTGATGAACTGCCGAATTCAACATCAACGCAGCAAGTGAATACAATTCTGGACTCAAATCTCTTGTCTGCCGCATGGAACTCGCGAACCAACTCTCCGCATGCTGTTTTGTTGATTGATCCGTCCGTTGAAGCGCACCAATCTAGTCAGCCACCACCGCCACCGCCACCACATCATCCGCAAAGTCTGAGACACAGAGAATCGCGCGCAAGTCTCCTAGCAGCGCGTCAACGCCTGCATTCCCCGATTCCATTAACTCCAACGACAACCATTTCATCAACTGTTTCGAACGAATCTACCCTCACTGCCAATTATGCCAGCAAAGATTATACCAGCCCCTTCACGTTTTCAAACCTGGACACGGAAGACGCACTTCGATACCATATTACACTTCCGAAACGCACGTTTGGTCCACAGGATCCTATTAATGTCCACGTGCATATTGCATCTGTCCCTGAAGCGCATACGATTCATTCTGTAGAAGCTAGTGTTCATGCACAAATTAGTGTGCGTACGGGAAAAGGGCCCATCGAAACTCAGTCTTTGCTCGTGTGGAAGGGGGTTGAGATTGCGCAGTCTGCTGCGCATTTTTGGAATCGGACTGTTGTCATTCGAGGGCCGATTGGAGGGGTCTCGGAGATTGATTCTAATACTGGGGTAGGAGTTGATGAGATTGTTGCTGGACAGATGGTTGGGCTTGGGTTGGATGGAGTGCATGCAGTTGATGAGGGTGTTGCGATTCATGAAGGGTTTGAAGCGGTTGTTGCGGCAGCTTCTGGAAACAGGCCAGAGGGGGGTGTTGCACCGCCGAGTTTTGATGAAATTCAAGTGACGAGGCATGGGTTGGATCTGCCGCCGGACACGACGGCGGGTGAAGCGGATGGCTTGGGAAGCGCCGGTGTGAATCGAACCGTCGATGCGCGAAGGAACCAGCAAAATCAGCAAGTGCATGAAAGCGATTCTGGCATTGCGCTAAGTGCAAACTGTGTATTTCAGCCATGGCAAGGCCTGCACCGCCACGAACGCAAACAGACTCCGTTGCAGATCCTGCAGCAGCGTGTTCGTGCATGGAGACACGCATCGCAGGAGTCGCTGCCCACGCGCACGTTTTCATCGCCGTTCATTACCGTGCGTCATGTACTGCGCGTGCACATTGTGTGGCACCGACCACGGCACTTGAGCAATTCTCTGTGCGCAAAGACGAACGATTCTGCGTCGATTCGAAGTAGTACACGCAGCGTTGTCAGCGCGTTGAGTGTTGGTGCATTGTCGCAGATTTCGAAGCGGGTTGGGTTGAGCCAGGCTGTCAGTTTGGATGTACCGGTTGTGTTGCATTCTGCCGATGAGAGGGACCGTGTGTTTCTTCAAGGGTATCTGTATGGGCCTGTCTTTTAGTTTTAGTGTATGTGTGTGTTCGTGGTGGGTTTTAATTGTTGTTGTATTGGATTGTGCTTGCATGTTAAATTATAGATTGTCATCTTGCAGTTAATGTTGTGTCAGAGTGAAAGTGTTGAGGTCGGCTTTGCTGCTCTCGCGTTGGAGTCCCAATCTATCCAGGGTCCACGAAAAATCCTTTGCAAGAAAGAACATGGCAATTACGGGCGACTTCACACACGCACACACTCTCCTTGCATTGAAATGGACCACCTCAGCCTGCGGTTTGTTGTCCAGAAAGCTCCGGGCTTTACCCTGGCACATAGAAACATCAACACACGGTCAGTTGCTGGGCATTATTAGCTTGACTGGCACGTGTTGGGTGGGAATGAAGGCGCTGTGCCACTGCTGCCACTGCTGACAGCTTGTTGACTTTGAATCTGACCGCTGTTTACGCGTCCTCTCATGGACTAAATCGCGTTTATACAAGTGGGGGTGTGAGGTTAATTGAAGCATTCACAGCCGCCAAAAAAAATTGACCTTGTAAAATTTGACGTGGGTTGGTTGCGCAAGCAAAAAAACAAGCAAGTTCCAGATATGGCAACTACTCGCGCGGACTACTTCAACATCAAGTTCCTGGGCGAGGGCGGCAGCGGCAACCTTGTACAGGGACACCACGGCATCACGGCATCGAGGGTGGGCGGGATCGTGCGGGTGCAGGTATCCCCCGACTTTACGCTGGCCCATACAAACATCAGCACTCGACCTGCGTTGGATCTGTTTCTGACTGGAACGCAGCGTACATCTGTCAGTTGAGTGATGGATGGATTATGAAGGTAACGCTGTGGGTGGATCGCTCGCTGACGACATCCAACATGTTGACAGATAATATCTGGGTTACAACTGAGCTTGTAAATGACGGAGTGTCGGTGGCGGATCCGCTTGAGCCTGGGCTCGTGCGCGATGAGGAAACGTACCGACTGCGGACATTGCTGCCGGGCACGTATGATGTGCCGTTCTCGATTCCGTTGCCGGATAACCTTCCGCCGTCATTCTCGAGCGCGGATGTGACTGTCGCGTATACTTTGTCGGGTGAGTGTGGGACTTGTTTTTATTGGCTGTTATCTGTGCATGCGTGTGTCTGAACTGTGGGAATGACTGTCGTGGGATAGCCAAGTTCAGGTTCCGCGAAATGATTGGCGAGAATGCTGTTGTCTTTTTCAGGACTGAAAGCCAGGAGGTGCCAATTAGGTGGGTTCTGTCGGAGCATGGGTTGTCTCTATTGTTGCTCTGACGCTGTCTTTGTTTTGTAGGAAATATCATCCTGACCATATCATTAACACGAAGGATGCGTTGAGGAAGCGGCCTTCGATCCCGTTCAATGAGTTTTCGCAAGATGATTCAGATGATAACGACTCTTTGCTGAGTAGTGATGCAGTTGGGGAGGGTGGGATTGGGCAGCTGGGACGGGACTTTCTGGAGCCAATCTCGCTGTCGAACGCGGGTTCGGAAGATGCCGTGCACTATACTGTTAAGCTGCCGAGCAGAAGCTTTGGGCCTGATGACCTGGTGTCTGCGAATTTGCATATTGACAGGCTTCCGGATGTGAGTGTTACCGCAAAATTGACAGTTGTTCATAATTTTTTTTAACGGTGCGTGCGTGCCCTTGCCACGCGTTCAGGGTTTCGCAGTGCACCACGTTGAAATGATTATTGAGGCTGAGATAGTGACGCAAGTGAATGCGGTTGTCAACAAGTCGAGGCAAGTGCTGCTGAAGCATACCGACACTCCCGCGCATGCCGCTCATTACTGGAACCGGGACATTCAAGCGCGTTTGTTTCATGCTGCGGCCTCGCCTTCGGTTCCAGTTGCTGACGCGTCTTCCAATGAGTCCGACCGTGTGTTGAGGCCAGGTGGCGCTGATGCTGAGCAAGTGAATGATCCAGACGAGGAATTTCCCACAGAACAACCGCCCGTATTCGATGATCTTCAGCAGAGATTCACTGTTCCAGCTGATTTCGAGCAAAGACCAATTGCGCGGCAGAGAAGTGACTTGCTTGAAGCAATGCACGGTTCAAGGTCAAATTCCCTACGAGCGACCCAATCAAGCAACGCATTACCTCAAAATGTCGCTGTGGCACAAGATGCTGGATTCGCTGCAGGGTCTTCGTCGACTTTTATGCCATGGATGGTGACAAGGCGGGAATCGAAAGAATCAATCAGCAGTATGCATGATAATATCATTAGACGGACTTTGTCGGGAGATTTGCGCTTGCTCCCGTTTCGAAGCATGTCCACGCCGGCCAGTCGGCCTTCACTTCGCGCGTCGTCGAGTACGATTGGGGTTAATCGGCAGCCGTCACCACATCCTCCAATCCCTCCTGCAAGCAATAATGTTTCTAGTAGTATGCTGGATGGGGAAAACTTGCGAGTTCCTCTTCTGATTGTACAATCTGAAAATGACGGATTGAATCAGGAGCTGGGTGGGCCGAATACTCAACAGCCGCCGCTTCCGATTGCACAAGTTCATGAGCGAAGCCGTGCTTCAATTGAAATGACGACACCGGAACCAGATACGGATTCTAATACATTGGAATTTGGCAATGAAAAGGAGGAGCATAATGATGCTCCTCTGACACCGGAATCTCACAGTGCAAATGGACGCGTACCTCAGCCAGTATCCACGATTGAAAATTCACATGATAGAGTCAATCCTCGGTATGATGCACACATGCTTCCAAGACCGTTAATGCGGCCGGCGGCAATCCTTCGTGCCGTCAATAGTCACGGAAGCGCGACATCCCTTTTCGGAGAAACGGCTCGCGGTGACACTGCTGTTGCCGCTGAAGCGGGGAATATAGAAGCAGGCGTTAGTTCGAACACGTTTCTTCCTCAAAATCCACTGAAAAGCGTCATTGACAAGATCACGGGCGTTCCAACGATTGAAGCTGCCGAAAGTACATTGAAACCCCTTACTTCATTCGTAGCCCCAACTCTGAGTGTGCGACACACGCTTCGAATTGAGATTGTCTGTCACAAGCCGTTGCCAATGAACATGGGTAGTCAGTTGATGTATCTCCCACCGAGTCGTAACAGCAGTATGGAGAATCTGAATGAATCTGACGTGCCGAAACCTGGCACCTTTAAAAGCTTTTTTAAGCGCAATTTGCCGGTTGGGTTTCGGCATCGGACTGTGTTTGAGACGCCTGTGCTTGTGCATCATGCGAATGAAACGGATCGGCAGTTTTTGCAGGGTTATTTGTATGGGCCGCAGGGAGCTGGGGCTGAATAGAATTGATGGATTTTAATGGGGATGTATGCTTTGGAATTGAATATAGGTGGAGAGTTGAACTGAATAAATTTAGAGTAGCTTCAAACGCGTTCTTGTAGTTTTTTTTAATGTGCCAAGTTTGAGGTGTGTTCAACTGCGAATTTAACAAACATACGAATTACCTTTGACGACTTTGAAGTCACGTAAAATACATGATTGAGGAGTTATCGATGTTATAAGATATACAGCCAGGTTTTAAGGATTGGAAAAAGCTCAGATTGATTGGGCAAGAACAAAAAAAAAATTGCATCGACAAATCCAGAACCAAACGAACCAAACAAACAAACCCAAACCGCCGCCGCAAAGTCACATCACCGCAAATGTCCCAGCTCACGAGCCGGTCGTCCTTACGGAAACCGGTTCACTACGTAGAACCCATCGAGCCCCAAGCATTCAATCACATTGAACCTCGACAAGCACAACCGCATTACCGCTCGTTCACTGACACTGAGCACCAGCAAAGCACAGCTTCTAGCTTGTTTCTCAAGCCTCGCGGTGTGGGGGTATCTTCTGCTGCGGAACAGTTGGAACGCGTACGCCGGTTGACCGTCGATGACGCGTCGCTGGTGCTTGCCATGTCTCACGCAGCGAATTCTTCGGGTAAATCGGATACCGGGGCTGAATTCGGCCCGAAAAAGAGGCGCCATCGATTTGGGTTTTCATTGTAAGTGTTTGCGTATGTTACATTTCAAGGAGGGAAGACTGAAAACATTTCAAAAACAAACAGCTCGCAGTACCGAGCAAGAAGCTTGCGAACGACAGATTCGCCGCTTGCAGCGTTTAAAATTGCAGCTTCCAAGCTTTTTCATAAGCTGAATCCCATGAAACCACGGCATATGCCCCCACTGACTACAACTACCACTGCAACTACGGCGACACTTTTAACAATACCCAGTCACTCGTACAACGCAGGCTCACTGAAGAATACTGAATTCAGACTGTCGAGGCATCCCTCCATCTCGTCCTTCACAAGCGTTGCTACTGCGCCAGAGTATATGTTGAGTACACATCGTAAACCAGTCGCGTCACTGCAAGAAACAGTAGCGCACGCGGCAGAATTTTCTCACCTTCCGCGATCAATTCCATCAAACAAAACGATGGGACCTCGCGTTGCAGATATTTCTTGTTCCTCAATGCAAATACGATCGTGAGCGCATTTTTCTCTATTTTGTGCTTAAAGTGCACAGATGAAACTAACACAAATATAAACGGACATTTAAAGGCTGCAAAGAGGTCACTTGGAACCGCTTGATCGCAGAAGAAGAGGACATTACAAGCCGCTTCCAGTTCCACCGATTTTGCCTGGCGTTGAATCTGCCGGGATGAGTTTCTCCGTCAGCGATCCCTGTGGAAAGACGGCCACTCTGAGTGACATGACTTTAAACGAGCAACATACTGATACTCTGACTGTCTCAATGGAAGAATCTGAGCAAGCAACAACTGACGCGTTTGCTCAGTCCAGAAATGAGGCAATCATTTCCGACGCTGAAGTCAGCGCATTCGTGGATGTCACTGTGGGAACTAGTGAATGCCAAACAATCGCTCCAGCAAGTGTTGAAGAAGTTGCTGCAGCGGTTGGATGTGAAGGTGAACGAGGGTCTTCTGTCCATTCAACTTTGAAGGAGGGTTCAACTTTGCAAGAGAGCGAAGAAGATGTAAACGCTGAAAAAGTTATGATTGCGACGGAAGAAGATGCTGCTTTGGAGTGCAACGAGATTGGGCTGCAGCGACAAAGCGCCTGTACTTTGGAAACTATTCCATACGGTACATCTTGGCCGCTTGCATATTGCCAGTTCATTAACTCCATATATTCTTTAGAATCTCTTGAAGACGGTATTAACGCGGAACTGGCCCAATATACTCAAGAAGAAAATGTGAGACAAATAGGAACATGAAAAAAAACGCGTCTTATTTACTTGTACCCATCAGCACGCGGAATCCTCACTCAAAGAAGACTCTCAAGAGCCCGAGCAAGTAAACTGGACCCAGACATTAATCCCGGGAACCGAAAGCGAATTGACACTTGCCCTACGCGGAATGGTGAGCGCTTTAGACGAAGAGGAGGAGGATGCAACTTCAAAAGGAAGGAACGAATCGTTTGAACAGCTGCTGAATCTGGATCTGAGCAGTCTCAGTATCAAGGCGGAGCCGCTTCAAAATCCCGAATCAGTCACAGAGGTGTCGGAGGTTATTGAAACTCCAGAAACGGCGAGTGCTAAGAATCAGGATCTGGAAAGCACAGAAACAGTGTATGCGCGGGATCAGAATTCAGGCAAGGCAGGACAAAATGGTCTCAAATCGCGTTTTCACGAGTTACGGGCACGCTTCAACCACCAGCCGGCGTCGTCAAACGTTGCAGTGAAAATAGGAAAGCGACCGCCACCGCCACCACCGCCATTTGCTGGATAAAAATAATGAATGTTAGTTATACCAGGTTAAAAACCTCAGGCTCTTTTTCTTGTTTGGTTTTTTTTTTCCGAAAACTCTTTTTTTCTTTTGGAGGAAGCAACTTTTGTTCAGTCCATATTCACGTTTCTGGAGAATAGCGTATTAAATCAAGTTGATCCTTTACCGTTGGTTTGCGTCTTAAAAAATGGCTCGCGTCTTATAAAATGGCTCGCGCGGCTTGGCAGGCAGACCCACCTCCAGATTTTTAGCACTTTTGGTTTGACCATTGTTCCAACTTCTGCAACGAAAACCGTGACAACTACCGTCCGACGGATTCGCGCAAGTAAGCATCGCATCTGGATACCTACCCAAGAATATTAGATTTGCTCATCAGCTCGAACTGAATCTCATCACCCCGGAAAAAAAACAACCCCCCCCCCCGGCTTCAGACACTGTCAAAATATGCTGGCCAGAAAGAAAGTGTTGGGAAACTATAATGTCGGCAAAACTGTTGGACAAGGGGCTTTTTCGAAAGTGAAGCTCGGGGTTCATAAGGAGACTGGACAGAAGGTGACTTCCATTTTTTATATCTTCTGACGTGATAGATACGCGTATCTTTGCATCTCTTTGAAGCTCCTGGGCACGATGGAAATCTAATTAATCTTTTTGGTGACAGGTGGCCATCAAGATCATTGACAAGAAACTAATGGCGCAAAAAGCGGCCAAGGCCAAGAAAGCCGAAGACGATCGGCGAAAAAGAAAAGAAGCCGAAGCTGCCGCTGCCGCTGCCGCCAAAAAAGATGAGAAACCCAGTTCTTCGCTGCAGCGGCCACCTAAAACGGGGGAGAAGAAGAAGGAGGAAGAGCCTGCCGTGCCTGCGTCTGCGGTGAAAGAAAAGAAAAACGGAGTGAAAGAAAAAGAAAACCCGGTGAAAGAAAAGGAAAAAGAGACGGATGAAATTGCGGAGGAAGCCAAGAAGGGAATCGCGCAGGACGCTCCTTCTTTTGTGGCGTCGTTGCAACTGGAAGTACAGCTAATGATGAGATTGGATCATCCTAATGTCATCAACTTGTATTCTATAATGGAAACGGAGGATGAATGCTTTGTTGTCATGTGAGTTCTTGTGCCTGCTTACTTGTAACTACCAGGTGGGATCTAACACCAGAAACATCCAGGGAATACGCATCGGGCGGAGAACTGATTGAATACATTGCTGCGCGAAACTACCTGAGTGAAAGAGAGGCTCGCAAATTCTTTCGACAAATCATATCCGCAATGGACCACTGCCACCTTGCGAGTGTAGTTCATCGCGACTTGAAGCTCGAAAACCTTCTCTTGAACGATACCAAAGATATACTCATTTCAGACTTTGGATTGGGGCGAACGTATGACCCTGATGTTCAGGAATATTTGAAGGTATGTTCGGTTTGTTTTTTAAGTGCTTGGGTTGTTAAAAGTCCATACACAGACATTTTGCGGCACTCCAAACTACGCAGCGGTTGAGTTAATTTCTGGGATCCCTTACAACGGCATCAAATCCGACATATGGGCGATGGGTGTGGCGCTATATGTCATGATGACTGGTAAAACACCTTTCACGGGCGCAACCATTTCGCAACTGTACTCCAAAATCAAGGCCGTCGATTACAAATGCCCAGATTACTTCTCAGAAGGTATGTGTTTGATCATCCAACAGCGAGAGCATAGTTGCGGCAGTTCGAAACTGAACGCGGAACTTCAAACAGATCTGAAGGTCCTCCTCGCAAAGATGCTGAAAAAAGATCCCTCAAAACGTGCAGACATGGAAGCACTACGAACAGATCCGTGGGTCAACTTTGAAGAAATCGAACGACCTTTACGAATTGTACCAAAAGTCACGGGGATTTCAGGGCCTTCCCAAATCACGCAATTTATCACGTCCATTACCAAAGCACCAGATTATACTTTATATTCGATTCGACAACATACTAGAGACGGAAGGAGTATGGATGGAGCTGGAGAGGAGAAAAATCGGAGCGTTCAAATGAGACGCAGGAGTATATCGATGCAGCCAGGCCATAACAATACTGGAGTTGGAGTGAATGCGGCTGCAATTCAAGGTGGAACTCTTGGACGAAATCGTGCGAATGCGCGGAGGTTCAGTAACGTTGGCAATGTGATCAGTATACAACAGCTGCATGATGGGTCTGCTTGTCCTCCATCACCTGGAAAAGAGGAAGATGCATTGAGCCCTTTGCCCACGAGTAGTCATAGTATCGGTCGTGCAATTAACGACCCTCGGCGGTTGTCATTGCAAGATGGGAAACCTCCACCACTGCCTGTTAAAGCCATCCCAGCAGCAGCGCCTGTTGTAATTTCAGCGGTTCCAGGAATCATGACGGCCATTGATATTCCAGGCTCGGTGAATCGAAGCCATAGTGGGGATTTCCCACCGGTGCAACCGCGGGGTCGTCGCGCGACGATAACTCTGGACATGTTTAGTAAAGGCAAAAAGACGCCGATAAAGGCGGTGGATGAATCTCCAAGTGCATCGCGCAGCTCAACGCCGGACGGATCTTCAACAAGTGTCGGACACACGCGGAGAAAATCAACTTTCAAATCTGACAAGACAGTTCCTGAGGAAGACCGGGAGCTTCAGGTGATTCGCCGCATGTCCATGGTGAGTCCGGAGAGGCCGCAAATGGCGTATTTCTCAGAGCCTTCAGCTGGATCAACGATGCACAGTACAAAGAAAACTCTCGATGAAGACTGCGATGCTGACAGTATGGTTTCGAAAAGCTACAGCGCGTTTTCTCCGACTTCGTCAAACCTTTCTCCGTCCGCGACAACTGCACAGATGCCGTCTGACAAAGAAATCGAGAAATGGCACGAATTCAACCGACCACCAAAAGAAATACGGTCGGCGCGATATTCCTTCAACCCCAAAACTACTTCCACTCTTTCTCCCAGCTACATCTTCCAAGACGTGCACCGCGTACTGGTATCGATGCAGAAAGTTGTGAATGGGACCCTGGCGTTCCATCGGTCAGGCGATCATTACCTGATCCAGTGTAAGCTTAAGGCTGAGAGTGAGGAAGTAGATTTTGACATTGAAGTGTGTAAAGTGTGGCTGTTGCAGCTGTATGGCGTGCGGATCAAGAAGCAGGGCGGGAGTGCGATGAAGTTTAAAGAGGCCTATTCGACGATTGTGGAGATGCTGAATATTTGAGAGGAGTGATGGGTTGGTGTTGTTTGGTGCTCTGATATTTGCTGGATAATAAATACCTACTTTTTTTATGTGGCCTCCTTGTCGACTTTTCTGATGTGGAGCGAGCAGGTGGGAAATGGTGCAGCTGGACGACAAACACGTCTCGCCCCATTTGTCGTTGAGCCCTCAGACATGATTCGAAGGGAAGGCCCTGATCCAGCGACGAATGGGCATAACTAAAAAGTGAGAGTATCCAAGAACTTTGCAGTCGCCGTTCATGGCTGTGCGCATTGTGCGATATGTCAGCGCCGTTTGAGAAAATAAATTTTGGTGTTACGTTACACCAAATCTTTATTTCCGCCTCATTTCCACCAAATTTGACACTCGCGAACCGTGTTTCAAAATGAATGAACCGGGAGTATAAAAAGACTCTTATTCCCATTCCCTCATTCTATACACCTCAAAACTCTCCCTCAAGTATGCAGTTCGTTCTCGCCTTGATCGCCTTCGCAGTGTCCGTCCTTGCCCAAAGCAGTGACCCTGCGGCCCCAAGCAACGCCCCCTCCGCGCCATCCACCACAAACTCCCTTGTCCTCATCTCACCCAACGGAAACCTGGCCTACAAGTCTGGAGACCCCATCACCATCACTTGGAACATTGGTGCGGACGACGCTACATGGAAGGACACGGACGTCATGTTTGAGATTGCTGATGCCTCGCAAGGAGCAAACAAAGTCACGCCGATCGCTCAGCTGAGTGCTGGTGTGACTACAAAGATTGGCAGCCTCCAGTTCCAGAGTACGGTCCCTGACAAGGTTCCAGCAGGAGGAGCGTACTGCGTGCGCGCTGGTGTCCGTGGAACCAACGGATTCGTCTACTTCTTCTCGCCAAACTTCCCAATTAACCAAGACTTGAAGGCTGCTGTCCCCACGACCAGTGCTGCTGCTGCCGCTGCCGGTACCGCAACGATCACTGCGGCTGCGCCTGCCTCTGCCAAGGGCGCCGTGTCCACGTCAGCCCCAGCGTCGGCCAAGATCAGCCACGCGGAGAAGCTGGCGGTGTGTCTTGCTGGTGCGTTTGCCGTCTTTGCGTTCTAGATGCGCTCAGCGGTTGTGTAGCTACGTCCCATGTCAATAAAGCGTGATTGCAATCATAAGACACGCTTTCAAATATGACGTCTCGGTTCAAGGACTTACGAAATTAGATTTTTCCGTTTAGGGCAAGTATAAAAGCTGGCCACTGTAAATGTGCTGTCACAAAAACGACGTCAAAATGAAGTTCATCGTCACCGTCCTCGCCGCTTTCGCCTCCCTTGCATTGGCACAGGACGACACCGCCTCCCCAGCGGCAGCATCTCCCTCAATGGCCAGCGCATCGGTTGCTCCAGCTCAACCGTCAGCGCCGGCCGCACCAGCCGCACCCAACTCCAGCAACGGCATCTCAATCATCTCTCCCACTGGAACCCGTGCCTACAAAAGCGGCGAGAAAATGGTAGTCACCTGGAACATTCTCGGCAGCGACCCTGAATACCAGTTCACGGACGTTCAATTTCAAATCTGCGATGCATCTGGCGGTGCCAACAAAGTGTCTCCCATCGGCGCATACTTGACCAACGCTACATCCACCCCTTCCGTCGGACTGCTGAGCGTCACTGCTGACGTTCCAGCAAACATTCCTGCCGGCAACGCTTACACTGTCCGCGCCGAGATCCGTGGAGCCACTGGATTCATTTACTTCTTTTCACCAAACTTCCCCATCAACAAGGACTTGGTTGCATCTGCTGCTCCATCTGCGGCTGCCTCTGGTGCTGCCCCTGCGGCTACTACTGGGAATGCGGTTGCGAGTGCGGTACCGGTTCCTACATCCAAGAGCGGCGCCGTTTCGCAGGTGATTGGAGCTCTTGCAGTCCTTCCAGTGATGCTGTGGTTGTGAGCGAGCGTTTGAACACTTTGATTATGTTTGTTTCCTCATGAAAGTAAGAGAAAAAAATTAAAGCGAGAACTCATTTGCAAAATGGTATGAGGAGTGGTTACTGATACGATCTGTTAGTGGACTTGCAGAAGTGAGACAGACAGCAGGTTTGCAGTGCAGATGCGCAGTAAGGCTGTCTTGCTGATCGCATCTCTGACCTCGTCACGCGCCATGTCTGGAGCACGTCGTAGACAGCTGACCGTGCGCCGTCACTTGTGATTATCTCTGAAGTATGAAATTTCACACGGCGGAGCAAACAGCGAAACCCAAATCGATGACTTGAAACGGAATTTCGAAACCGTTTTCAACTGACACTGGAAATAAAATTTTAGCGCAAGAACATAAAAGCGCAGCCCATGTCTCCTAGACTGTCTCGCACATTTCCCGTAGAAATCTAGACTTCAAACAATGCAGCTCTCCTTCTCTCTGCTCGCCCTGGCCTCAGCAGTGTTTGCTCAGACCGCTGCGCCTGCCGCCCCTTCCAGCCCAGCACCAGCTGCACCGTCAACCAACGGCAAACAGTCCATCACAATCATTTCACCCACCGGAAACAAGGCCTACACTTCCGGCGAGCCAATGACCATCACATGGACCAACAATGCTGACGCCACTGATGTGGACTACCAGTACACGGACATTACCTTTGAGCTTGCGGATGCCAGCGGCGGTGCCAACAAAGTGACCCCTTTGGGATTGTACTTTGACACGGTTGGCAAAAATGCGAGTGTTGGACTGCTTGAAGTGACGGCGCCTGTTCCGGCTGGAGTGAAGGCTGGACCTGCGTACTGCGTTCGTGCCAACATTAAGGGAGCTACTGGGTTCACTTACTATTTCTCACCGACATTTCCTGTGGGTATGGCGGTTGGAGATGTTCCCAAGACTTCTGCGCCTGCGTCGGCAAATCCAACGACCGCAGCTGCTGGGGCTGCTGGGGGTGCGGGAAGTTCAGGGTCGGCGTCAGTTTCGGCGGCTAGTCTCCCAACCACTGCAGCCAAGAGCGGCGCTGGAAGCGTGGCTGCTTTGTTTGTCGTGAGCTCAGTGACTTTTTTTGTTCTGTAGATTGTATGTCCGAAAAGAGTGACGAAGCACTCAAAACACAAATACAGAGAACACATATTTATATATATAAAGTACTCATGAAACATAGATATTTCGTTGTTAGTCCGAAAGCGCATCACCATTTAGGCTCACCAGTCCCGCTCATACTACAAGCGCAACAGCCGCCAGTGTGGCAAGCGAAGCCAGAAACGAGTAGTAGTGACCAATTGGATTAGCCGATGATGACTTTGTCGGCGTCGCGGCTGTATTCGTGATTGCCGCATTGCCAGTCTTAGCTGTCTCCACACCCAAAGACTTGGAAGAAGAGGGAGGCGCGTTCGGACTGGTGGAGGTGACTGACAAAGGTGGCAGCACGGCTTCCTTGTTCTCAAACTGGCCACTTTCGAAAAAACCCTTCAGAATATTGTTTCCGTAGGGGTTCGCATCGTCCAAGCATTTGTGAATTGGCAGTATATTGTACCCGCCAGTCAGAAGAATGTCCATCGCAGTGCTCGCGATTTTGGCTTCGTATTCGCGGAGGTCATGCTGCAGCGAAATGTCCTGGTCCCGATGCTCAGCGACAAATCTGGCAAAGTTTGCTGGCACGATTTCGTTGGTCAAGGTTTCGCTGATGTCGACTTCGTCCACGGAATCCCCCGAGTCTGCAGGCGCACACGGAATATACACATGGTCAGAATATGAAACCTTTGATCATGAACAAAAAAAAAAGCAGTCACCGGCACTCCAAACAACCGAAGTCAGTCCAACTGTTGCGGCGAGGCGGATGACTCTTTCGTCGGATTCTCCGTAGGGCGGGCGAAAGTACTTTGGGTATACGCCGAGCGTATCTGCAATGGATTTGGCTCCGAGCACGAATTCGGCAATGATTTGATCGTCCGTCAAGCTGGGCAGCTTATTATGAGACCATGTATGGATTGCAATGGCATGGCCGGCGTCGAAAGAGTCCTTGAGCACCGACGGAAACATGGCCACTTGCGAACCAACCACAAAGAACGTGGTTAACAAGCTCTTGGTTTTAAAATCTGAAATTGTAAAAAAATTGGTCAATTCGCCGAATGAGGGGACTAAGAAAGCGCAGAGGGAGTGGTAGAGAGAGAGCATACATTCTTGAACATAGTGCGTAAACTCGCTCGGCCCATCGTCGAAGCTTGCTCCCCACACTTTGTCGCCATGCACGCTGCATCGGTCCACCTCCGCAGGAATCTCCAACTGGCCAGTGGGGCCAAGAGAAGCCTTTGCGAAATACTCTGTCCATGCTGGAACACCTGGAGCAATGTCGTACAGATCGAAGCCGTTGACCCAAGTGAAGTTTGCCACGTTCACCAGAACATCGTCGCGGGTGGCGGGACGGGCGATTGAGTGTGGTGCGCTGTCTTGTCTTGCGTGTGGCATTTCGCGTTGTCGTTGATGTGTCTGGATGTTCTCGATTGATGCAGCAGGAGCAGGAGCAATGGTTGTTGTGATGCCTGTTTCCTCTTGCTGTGTTTTTCGAGGGTCTTGTTGAGAGTGCTTTGAATTGAATTGACCCAATTTTGTGTCACCCGAAAGCAGACCCCATACATACACTCAGCGTATCAATCGATCAATCAGTCATGAATCATTGTGACTCTGTTGGGTTTGCTGACAGCACAGCACGAATGTGCATCATTTATTTATCGGTAGCGGCGGCTGTGACGTCGGTTTAACTGTAGAATGTTTGATGCTTATTTGAACGTCATGTCAGTTGGTGCCAGTGTTACGTGCGGTAAAAAAAGTCGTACCATTCAGTGTGCATTCAGAACCGTACATTCCGTGCATTTGCCATTGACCTTCTGCCCCACACCTTGTTATCAAGCAAAATGTCGGTCATGAGAAGCCTCACGGCGTCAAACTGGCATTCCTCTGGTCTGAATTCAATGGTGACCCGCAGTGGAACCTGGCAACTTTGAACGTAAATCGTCACACAGATACCTGACATGAAAATAAACACAAGAGTGCTTGCAAGCAAGCCATTTCCTTTTGTTTTGTTTGCATAATACATTATAACTTTGCATTGGTGCATTTTACGCATGTGTTGTTCTTTATTCAGAAGTAAATGTTGAAAGTTCTTGTGCAGTCACGAGTAAGAACTTGGAATTGCGCAGTTTTTATTCCACTTGCCGCACTTACACTTGCCGCATGCGCTCCCAGCTGACTCTTTGAAGCCGCAGTTTGGATGCGTTTATGTTCACGAAATGGTGCATTCAACGGATTATCAGGTATATGGTTTATGGCTTTCCATTTATCACACAGTCACCTGCTGACCTGATTGCCGTAGCGAAGACAACGATATTGGCTCATCCTTTCGAAACCCCCCTTACATGCCAGTGGGAACGAGCTTTATTCAGGCTCTGATGATGTCGTCTGTTGCCAAATGATGCGCAAATTGTTATTGGAAGAATCGTTTTGATTTGTTGGAGGAATCAACACGTTTGTTATCTTTGTAGTGCATCCATGGGTGAGCACAAACAGATGAAACCTAAACCTCTTTATTTCTGCAGATTTGCGCGTTTTTGGAACGTCGGGTCCCAATCGTAGTCGTGAGTTGAGACTTTCGAATCGTTGGTGAGACGGTTGGGGTTCATAACATCTCGCCTGAACTTAAAATATTTATAAAATCATGAGCACTCGCGAATCGAAGGGCAGCGTCAGCAGCAGTTTCAGCTTCAGCTCCAGCGGGAAATACAATCTTGACAAGATGACGGACGAGCCGAGAGAGATCCTCGACGTGAGCACGCCCGATTCTGGAATGGACGGACCGAAGGGCCTTGGGCACAGCATGCAGGTGAACACTGCTTGACATGGCCATCGGGATGCATACTTACGCATTAAGACAGGGAGAGAGGCTTGCGGATGCTGACTTCTTCAACAGTTAGGGACTTTTGTTTTATTAACCACCACCAATCCTATTGTTCTTATGCCCCAGTACGCACACAGAGTTTGGCGATGATTATGACGATGAAACCTTCTTCTGAGACAGTCGACGAGTTTATGTAGTAAAAGTATGGTCCACCTCCCGCACTTTTCATGTTCATGCCTTGAAGATGTCAGCAATGACTGCCACAATTGCCTCGAGACCCTCCTTGTCCACGGCATCGAAGCCGTTCTGCTCGAGACAGTCAATGTCCAGCACTCCTTCAACCACAACAGAGCCGCTGGCGTCCTTCGTTAGGATGGGCACAACAATCTCGCTCTCCGACGCTGAGTCGCATGCAATATGTCCCTTGAAGGAGTGCACATCCGCCACAACAACGGTCTCTGCGGTTGCTGCCGCAGTGCCGCAGACCCCCCGTCCGAACGGGATCACAGTGCATGCAACACGGCCCTGGAACGGTCCCAGCACCATTCGACGTTTTGCGCTTGTCTCCGCAGTCTTTTCTGTCAGATAGAATCCACACCAGTTGATCTTGCGGGACACTGGCGCGTCAGTCAAAGCGTAGAAGAGCACCGATGAGACGTTGGCCAGGTTCGCTGTTTGAGTAAGAGTCGGGTCAAGCACGGCCGCGATTTGCGCTTTCACGGCAGCGTAGAACTCGGGTTTGCTGGTAGCTGACAGTTCCGTTGTTGGCAGGGATGGTGACATTGATTTCGAATAATTTTTTGTTCCGGTTGGAGATGTGTTCACTCCGTCAGAAAACACTGTGCCCACATTTGTCGCTCGGGCCATACCCCATACGGGCCACATTGAACCGTTGCTTGGGGCTTTCCCAGCACGGGATGCCTTTTCTTGCTGTGGCTCTTCCGTCAACTTGATGGAGGCCAAGTCTTGCTCAATACAGGTTGTCAGGGTTTTATTAGCAGAGAGCTGATGCAAATTGGAAGTTCCATGATCCTTCCCTTGCAGCTCTGGCTCACACATGATACTCCCAACTGTGCACCGAAGCTGTCAGGCTTGCAGGAGAAGGAAATGCCCAAGAGAAATGGTGATGACAGAGCAGGTTTATGAACTTCATTGCTCTCAGAGGTTTGTTATGAGTTCATGAGCGCAGAGTTTGACCCATCTCATCTGTGTGGAACAGAAACGCTTTCATTTCTTCTTGTCTCGGTTTATGTTTGCAAAGGACGCGTTTGTGATAGATATAAAAAAAAAATAAGCTGAGGAAAATGACCGTGTCCAAAGGAGGTGACGGCATCAAGACGTACTACAAAAACAAAATCGAAGTACGCACCCACCCGCTCAAGCATCCTGGTATAAATGCGTTGTTCATAACAAAAATGCGTCTCCGCAGGATCTCGAAACCACTATCGCGGTCCAGACGCAAAACTTGCGACGTCTGGAAGCACAGCGGAACCAGCTCAACTCGAAAGTGCGTCTGCTTCGTGATGAACTGAAACTGCTTCAAGAGCCGGGCTCATATGTCGGTGAAGTCGTCAAGCTGATGGGCAAAACCAAGGTATTTTATCATAAACCCAATGTTTTGCAACTCACGGGCCTAAAAAAAAACAACTGCATGCAATCAGGTGCTTGTTAAGACTCAGCAAGAGGGCAAATACGTCGTGAATATTAGTCCATCGATTGACATTGCTGAACTCACTCCAACTGTCCGCGTTGCTTTGCGCCATGGTAAGCATCAACATGCTTCGTGTTATCCGAGTCCCTCTAATCCTTTTTACAGATAACTATCAACTGCACAAGGTGCTTCCAAACAAAATTGACCCTCTCGTGTCGCTGATGATGGTTGAAAAAGTGCCCGATTCCACCTACGACCAAGTTGGAGGACTTGACCGACAAATTAAGGAAATTAAAGAGGTGATTGAGTTGCCAGTGAAGCATCCTGAACTCTTTGAGGCGCTTGGAATTGCACAACCGAAAGGAGTACTGTTATATGGGTATGGGTTCTTTTATTATCTTGACGCCATATGGCAGACACTGAGTCGCACTGCTTTTCTCTGCGTCTTTGGACTTGCTCTAATACTATACCCACAGACCCCCAGGAACAGGAAAAACGCTTTTGGCGCGTGCTGTTGCCCATCACACAGACTGTCGCTTTATTCGTGTATCCGGCTCCGAACTTGTTCAAAAATATATCGGTGAAGGATCTCGTATGGTCCGTGAACTGTTTATTATGGCTCGTGGTAAGTTGTCACAGTGGTCTCCTGTTTATATTTTGTTTCCAACAAAAGTACAAATCCACTAGAACATGCACCGTCCATCATCTTTATGGACGAAATTGATAGCATTGGTTCCAGCCGAGGTGGAAGTGGTGGTGGAGGCGGTGATAGTGAAGTTCAACGTACAATGTTGGAACTTTTGAATCAGCTGGATGGTTTTGAGGCAACGCAGAGCATCAAGGTCATCATGGCTACGAATCGTATTGATATTCTGGACAGCGCTTTGCTTCGTCCTGGA
This sequence comes from Chytriomyces cf. hyalinus JEL632, assembly GCA_025435555.1. NCBI lineage: Eukaryota > Fungi > Chytridiomycota > Chytridiomycetes > Chytridiales > Chytriomycetaceae > Chytriomyces > Chytriomyces cf. hyalinus JEL632. The sequence continues at coordinate 532,003 of JAIWWG010000003.1, read as the reverse complement.
CGTATTGATCGTAAGATTGAGTTCCCACCCCCGAATGAGACTGCGCGTACAGATATTTTGAAGATTCACTCAAGAAAAATGGTAAAACTCGCAGCTTAATCTTTCGGCTTTCCCTGCCTCGTGATTTCTCATAATTTTTGTTCCTAGAACTTGACTCGCGGTATCAATTTGCGCAAGATTGCGGAAACGTTGACCGGTGCAAGTGGAGCTGAAGTCAAAGGTGTCTGCACTGAAGCCGGAATGTATGCCCTTCGTGAGCGACGCGTTCATGTTACCCAGGAGGACTTTGAAATGGCTGTTGGAAAGGTGCGTCACATATTTGAAAGAATTCACACGCAATTCCATTTACTAAACACTTGTAATTTTGGTTCATGTAGATCATGAAGAAAGACAGCGAACAAAACATGAGTATTCGCAAGCTGTTCAAGTAGTTTTTTTTTGTGTGGATCTCTGCGTTGGGGTTCCAGCTTTGATCATCTTTGTGTGAGCCTTGGAATGAAAAAACACGCTTTTGTACACTGCTCCCATTTCACATGTTAACCACGAAACTAAAGATAAATGCTTCTCTGTATTCTGATCTTTATTGTAAATGAACACTTCGCCCAGACTCCCATCGCAGGCTTCCTGCACCGGAGACTCCGGTGAAATCGGGTTCATCAGCGTAATAATTGTACGAGGCGTCTGCTGCACTCCTATCACCCCCTTGCGATGGTTGAGACCTCCCTCCTCGTTTCCGACCCCCTCGCTGCGGCTTGGCACGCCCGCCTCTCCCAAACCGACCTCCTTTTTGAAACCTTTCCGCACTAGCCTGTCCTCTTTGTGTGGATGCAGATGTAGAACCCCCTCTCCGCTTCTTGGGACTCTTTTTTTTGGTTGAAAACTGATTAAAGTATCCAGCCAAATGACCCAGCTGCCCTTGCTGCTCCAAATCTTTGAGGTTGACAAACCCTTTCAGTGGGCTTAGTTGCGTAGGATTGGCATCATCGCGTGCAACAGGTTCGTCCGTATCGCTGAACGGGTCAAACTCCGCGTCATGATTCTCTCCACCTTCAAAGGGATCTTCATCCAATCCATCTTGATCGTATCCGTCAAAATTGTCGACGATTGTGTCGTGTATAAATCTGGCTTTTGATAGCTTGGATGGCGAAGAGTTCCTGCGAGTGGTTGCTTTTGAGGGCGCCTCTTGGACGTCCTCGTCACCAAAGCAGTAGGATGCATGATTTTCAATTTCTGCTTGGAGAAACAGTTTGCTGCACATTGGGCATGTCGCCTCCTATTGAACAAAGCATTGTTTTCGGTCAGTTAAACCGAGTCCAGTGCTGCTGTTGCTTACCTTGGGTACTTTGCTTAAGCTGAAGGTTTCACTCGTTTTGGAATTTGACGCATTTCCCCCGGCAAATTCTTTATCGTCCTCATCGTCACTGATCAGGACAGGCTCTCTCGTTGAAGAACTTCTGGACAGCCGGAAATTGTCGCCCCTCTCCAAAAGATTCATTTTCAATCCAAGATTTGGCCTTGAAGTCGAAACAATAATGACAGGACTACTCGCCAACTCCAAACTCGAAGGTTTCGTATTGTTGCGGGGCGTCATTACAGCTGCAATAGGCGTTCTTCGAACGGGACTTTGTGCACCGAGGCTTGCAGCGTCAAGATTTTCAAAATTGGCAGTGCCCAATTTCGCGTCGTCGTCGCTATCGTCCTCGTCGCGGTCGAGGAATGAATAGCTGATACGCTTTCGCAGCGGTGTTGATTTTTTTGCACTTGTCAGTGTGCTTGTGTATCGGATGCTGTTGATATCAAATTCGTTGGATATGCTGTCGGGTATAGATTGCGGTGGTGGAGTGCGGCATGGGTTTAATGGAACAGGTGCTGAGGAATGCTGAATGTCATGAAAAATACAAATCCGTGCGCACGATGAACAACTACAGATTGGATAAACAAAAAGAGCAAATTTGCCAATAGTACCCTCAATAATCCAAGCGGACGAAGCTCTGTTTTTTTCCAAGGCGCATTTGAAAGTACTTCGGGACTGGACTGAGACTGATTTGTGTGATCCGAGTCCAGAGAAGCAAGCTGCTTTCGAGGCGTGAGGGCGCTTTCGGATGTTGGCGGTGGTGTCTCCCCGACAAGAACAATCTCTTTGGTGCCAGGAGTTTTGGGACTTTCGGATTCAACAGGTTTCCTCTTTTCATGAAATGATGAGATATTCGGCCGTGTTAAGCTGTCGATTTGGAGCGACGCTCGTCTTTTAATGGTTGTTGAATAATTGTGTGGAGGTATTGCCATGAATGGGTCTGCTGTAAATGGGTTTGCTTCCTTTTCGGGTTGCTGCTTCAGTTTCTGAGTTCGGTGAATTGTTGCGAGTTTAGAAGATTTCGTATTCTCAGGACGCGGCCGATCGAATTCGGCCATCCAGGAGGTGTTCTTTGCGATTGGGATTTGTTGTTGAACAGCAGCAGAAGTAGAAGAGGAACTCGATGAAGATTGGCTCTGAATCTGGCGAAGAATCATCTCCTGCTCGCGTGCAGTCTCTCCCATGCTCATCTCGAGCGCGCGTTGCAGCTGCACATCTGCAGCACTGCGTTCGGTCGAATTGAGGCTGTCGATGGGCCGGATTCTGTGAACAAGGCGGTGTCAGAGTTTTTTGTGTTGGCGACAGACATCTCTCTTCCATTCTTACCCTGGCTGAGTGAATGCAAGGATGCTTTAAGAAATGCATTAGGTGCGTGTGGGCAAGGCTCGTATGAAGCAGAGCAGGTACCTGGTTTGATGTGTCTTCTTTTGCCGTGCCTTGCGCATGTTTTTTTTTTACAGAATAAATATTTACGCTCGTTATACTCGTTATATTTCACCGCCATGTTAATGTGAAGTGCACAGCGAATTCAGTGATTACTTATTGCACACTCGTGTTTATTCAACAGCAAAGAAATGAGAACAGTAGCAGTTGCCAAAATGAATTTACTGGGAGTCAACCTTGGCGATGTGCTTGATCAAGTCGACAACACGGTGGGAGTAACCGAACTCGTTGTCGTACCATGAGACAAGCTTGACGAAGGTGTCGTTCAAGGCGATACCGGCCTTGACGTCCACGATGGAGGAGCGGGTGTCGGAAACGAAGTCCTGAGACACAACATGGTCGTGTGTAACTCCCAAGACTCCCTTCATCTCACCCTCGGCAGCAGCCTCAAGGGCGGCAATGATTTCAGAGTACTTGGCTGGCTTGGCAAGCTTGACAGTCAAGTCAACAACTGACACGTCTGGGGTTCCGACACGGAAAGCCATACCAGTGACCTTTCCGTTGAGGGCTGGGTAAACTTTGCCGACGGCCTTAGCGGCTCCAGTGGAGGCAGGGATGATGTTTTGGCCTGCACCACGACCGGCACGCCAGTCCTTTCCGGACGGTCCGTCGACAGTCTTTTGGGTGGCAGTGACGGAGTGAACAGTGGTCATAAGACCTTCGACAATACCGAAGTTAACGTCGATGACCTTAGCGAGTGGGGCAAGGCAGTTGGTAGTGCAGGATGCATTGGACAAGATTTGGATGTCCTTGGTGTACTTTTCCAAGTTAACTCCGCAGACGAACATTGGGGCGTCCTCAGATGGGGCAGAGATGATGACCTTCTTGGCTCCTCCCTTGATGTGGGCAGAGGCCTTGGCAATGCTGGTGAAGACTCCAGTGGACTCGACAACGTAGTCGGCACCGTCAGCACCCCATGGGATCTCTTCTGGGTTTCTGCATTGGTGGTGGGCAATTGGGTTGCCGTTCACGACGAGCTTTCCGTCCTTGATTTCAACGGTTCCCTTGAATTTTCCGTGGGTGGAGTCGTACTTAAGGAGGTAGACCACTGAAGAACAATTTTTCGTTATCAGTTAAATGCCCTCATGGAAAGATAAAATTGAGACAGTGAACAACATACTGTAGTCAAGCTCAATGAATGGGTCGTTGATGGAGACGACCTGGACGTCAGAGTGCTCGAGGGCAGCACGCAGGACAATGCGGCCAATACTGAGCGAGGGAAAAAGCGAAGGAGTTCAGATTACGAGTCAGATCAACACTGGGGCAAGGACTGAAGGGATAGAGGAGCAACTAACCGACCAAATCCGTTAATTCCGACCTGGTTGTGAGGAAGGGTGATAAAGAGTGAGCGTTAGAAACGGGAACTTTAAAGCGACATCGGGCAGGGACGGGAGGGACCACCCCCGTCCCAGCACGCATCCAGGACTGGCAGACATGACGACGCACCTTAATGCTCATGTTGTTTTGATTTACGATCAAGTTTTATGAAACAGCGGAATGCGTTTTTTCTCCTTTTGTACGTTTTCGCGAGTGCGAAATTTTGACTCATTTTTGTCCACCCCACTCGGGCCCCTTCCATCCAGTTCCAGCACACGTTTTTTTTTCAGCGATAAGGGGTCGAGATAAGATGTTTTTCCGCCGCAGCTTGCAGGCCCGGGAGGCACCGCATGCACCAGCCTCTGCGCGCGCGTTGTGCCTGTCCTGTCTGCGCCCTTCGATTTTCGTCCTCGTGTGCCTCATCGGGGAAAATCGTGTCGGGTAAGATCGGAGCCGGAGCAGTGCGGGCAAAATCGGAACGGCGAACGCCACATTTACTTCCAATGTTCCCACTCCCGACAACAAAGACTGTGCTGGCACCGGTGGTTTCACGCATGCTTTTTTAAAACGACGGAAGGAAAGCACGGGGACGGTTATCTCTCTCGTCAACGGCGTGAAAACGGCAGAAACCGAGAAACTTGAATAAGCATTGTCCATGAGGGGTATTTAATAAGCCATGAGGCAAGACAACTGATGTCGAAACTCGGATGTCGGATGAGGTGGCACCGCTCGCACCGTCTTTTGCCGTAGAACCACATGCCGCCGAACAGGCAACCACTGCAGGGCAAATACTTCATCTTGTTCAGAATTTGTTGGGGAAATTGCATTACCAGCGGAAGCTTTAATTTCATTGACTCCGCGTTTGTGACGATTGCGTGGCTCTGCCAGGTTCGCCATCGCTATGAGTGAGCGATGCAAATGGTCGCCTATCTGGATTCATACCCTCATTTGTTTTCCCCGAAGACGAAGCCGACCATCTTGAGCACGGGATTCGGAAAAAAAAAGCAGGTGCGACAGTCGAGTCTCTTGCGTTCCAGAATGCAATCTAGATTTTGATCTTGTTCCTTTCTTCACTTACGTTAGTATTTGGGTGTCTGAATTACCCATCGTTGTTCAGATTACTCCATCGCATTGCGCAATCCTCCACTCGGGTGACGCGACGAAGTATCATGGCTCCTGGAAGGTGCAGAGAGAGTGCGGAGGACTGCTGAAAACTTGGCGGTGGCTCTGTACCGATCAAGATTCAGTTGCCGAGGACGCAAGAGCCGGTTTCAGTCAACCAGCGTTCTCTGGTGATGCCACACAAGCAAGACACAGTGAAGCTTCCAAGGCCAGTTTGTAAAATGTGATCTGTAAAATAAAAATATCCTAAAATGTCCGTCCACATTGCATCTTGCAAAGCTTGTCAACAAGACTCCTCTGCCACAGACGCTGCAGCAGTGTCATCTCTCATGCACGTGTTCACCGATGCCAGTGTGCAGACACAAGGCGCCATGGTCTCTGCCTTGCTCGACAGGATGCATCCCGCCCAACTGCGCTGCCTTGGGGCGAAACTGGCCCTTGCGGCAAGGGTCGACTATATCAAACGGCTGAGTCCAGGTCAGTAGCATCGGTTGTCTTCTCAAACGTGCCTGCGTTCTCACTCCCCTACTCCTCGCTTGTATCGGATGGCGTCATTCAACGATCAATCACGCAATCAACTACCCAACAGAAATCTCCCTCCGCATTCTCAACTATCTTGATGCCCGTTCACTCTGTCGCGCTGCCCAAGTTTCTTTCACCTGGCGGCTTCTTGCAGACGACGACTTGATTTGGCACAGGTGCGCTTTTTCTATTTTTATGGAAAATTCTGAAAATGTGTTCACCCACTTTCACAGAATGTGTGAACAACACATCGACAAAAAGTGTAAAACATGTGGATGGGGCCTTCCGATTATTCGCAGTGGCGGGGGCGCACGTCGTGGGACTTCGAATCCACCAAATTCAAACCCACCCAACGCACAATCCGAAACTTTGAACTCGTCCAACGACGCCAATCCAGAGACGCTCAAGCGGAAACGAATGGAATCCGATGCCTCGGCTTCTGATGCATCTTCTTCAACAACTTCGACGCAAGTGGCGCCTTTGAAGAAGCGTTCTTGGAAGAGCATTTATGCAGAGCGGCTTGTGGTGGAACAAAACTGGAGAAAGCCCAAATACGAAGAAACTAGCGTGCATGCGCATCGGGATGGTGTGGCATGTATGCAGTACAATGATTGTAAAGCGAGATTCGTCACGGGAGGGTATGTGGTTTCGCCGCGACGAAAATACACATTCCTAATGCTTAAATCCCTTGCACAGACATGATCATGTAGTTCGATACTGGGACGCCGATAGCAATACTTGTCTGAAAGAATTAACGGGTCATACTCAATGTGTCACTGGCGTGCAATTTGATGAACACAAAATTGTGTCATGTTCCTTGGATCGCACCATTCGAATCTGGAGCATCAGTCGCAATTTCGAATGTCTTCGAACTCTGGAGGGACATCGCGATGGCGTAGTTTGTCTTCACTATGTCGATGAGTTGTTGGCGTCTGGATGTAAGCAGTTTCCATTTGATGAACATTTGTCGGGGTTCTCAGATCACTTTTCTCTCTGTCTAATTAGCTGCTGACGCGTCTATTCGAGTATGGAATATCTTGTCGGGCCAATTTTATACTCTCAGAGGTCATACAGATTGGGTTAACAAGGTCGTGATTTACCAAAAAACCCAATTATTTTCATGTTCGGATGATCGCACTGTCAGATTATGGTTTGTGAAAATTCTGAAAATCTAAAGCCAAACCAAACATCTTACGAATATTTTTTTCAGGAATCTGGAAACCCGCCAAGTACTGCGTCAATTCACTGGCCATCAAGACCAAGTTCAAAGTTTGTCGATCTCACTCCCTCATATGCGTGCTGCACGCGCCAGTATCGAAAGCAAAGGGGGGGCACCGAAACTGGTAACGGCAAGTGCTGACAAAACGGTGAAAGTTTGGGACATATCCACGGGTGCATGCCTCAACACACTGTTTGGGTATGAAAGCAGTGTAATGTGTGTTGCAAGCGATACGTTGCGCATTGTTAGTGGGACTGCAGACAACCGCATCTTGGTATTTGATTTGGAGAGCGGCAGACTGATGCATTCAATGGGTGTGGACAGAATGGAGGGGGGAAATGGAGCTATTCAGTGTTGTGTTTTGAGTGACACGCGGATCATGACAGGAGGCGATGACGGAGTCGTGAGAAGTTACAATTTCTACCCACCAAACTTACTCGTTTGATGGTGTGAATTGTGATGGAGTGTGTATAGGGTCCTTTTTGCTCGTGCTTATTGCAAGTACTCCAAATATTTTTGAGTATCATTTGTTCCTCTCTCTTGCCTGTCTCTCTTCTGTTTACCCGCTGTTGTGCCATTCTCCATATTTTAGCCATTTGAACATCTTTCTGCTAATTTCAAATAGAAACACCGCAACCAACTTATCAAATAAATCCTCTGGTCGCAGACGCACCTTGCAGTAGATAGATAGATAATTGAAGAGAGATATTTCTGATCACAGAACAAGTTAAAAATGGTGCTTGGGTTCGAGCTCCTTCTTGCCCTGGACCGCGACGCATCCTCCCTTTTCCTAACCCGATCCATTCGTCTGTTTGCATACGGTTTGCAGATGTCTTGGGCTGCTCTTTGGTTTGAGCTGGACTCTTAACAAACCGCTGACTCTGGCACAGGCTTGATCGGCGTTCTTCTCGTCTTATTCTTGAAACTTCTTGGCGTGTCTGACGGAGTCGTTGGCACAATCCTTACCTTGACGCTTATCGGCGATGCGCTTGTTTCGTTCGTTCGTTTTTTTTCATTTACTTGGCAACGACTCATTCTGACCCATTCCGTGGTCTTCAGCCTGTTTGTTACAACAAATGCGGATCGATATGGACGTCGCCTGATGCTTGTTGGTGGGTCGCTGCTCATGGCACTGGCCGGAATCGCCATGGCGCTTGCTCCTCCATCGGACGGATCAGTCCTATGGTTCCTTTGCTTGACTGTTGTAGCCACAGTTGGTGTAATTTCACCGTCTGGGAATGAGGTGCGAAACCTTCAGTCTTTCTCAGTTGCGTGGATTTCCTGATGCTGACAGCATTTCTTTCAGTGCGGGCCTTTCTTGGCACTCGAACAATCAATTCTCAGCACAAGAATTGCACCTTCATCTCGCGCTTCTTTATTTGCTTGGTACAATTTGATTGGATCGGTTTCAACTGCATTCGGCGCGCTTGTCTCTGGCGCTCTGGTGGTCTTTCTGACGGATGAATCAACACTGGATGCGAATGCAAGAACCACGACTTCCGACAAGTTTTTCTCCTATTACATGACAATCTCCCATCCGTTTCCCATGTCGCAACTGTTTCGAAATGATACAACTCCCTCGTCGCCAGAGGCACCCGTGACAAAACTAGATTCGTATCGAGCCGTAATTGCAGGGTACGGGGCGGTCGGTGTTGTACTAGCCGTTGTGTTTGCTCGTTTGTCACCTAAAGTGGAAGTTGAGCATGTCTCTGAACCCACCGGTGAAGCGTCACGAGAGGCCAGACCGACTGAAGCAACAGCATTGCTTGCACAACCATCTTCAGTGTCTGCATCATCTACGTCGCAAGCCGCAGCACCTTATTCATGGATTTTCGGAAACATGTCGATGGAGTCCCGTTGGATTGTTGCCAGGCTGTGCTGCTTGTTCACGCTGGATTCATTCGCAGGATCGGTGATTACAGGATCTCTGCTAGCTTACTGGTTCAAAGTGCGGTTTAATGTGGATGAAGCTGCGTTGGGACAGATCATGTTCGTGTCCAATATTATCTCAGGCGCGTCGTCACTTGTTGCCGGATGGATCAGCACCAAAGTGGGTCTGATCAACACTATGGTTTTCACGCATCTCCCCGCAAATGTCCTCATGATCCTCGTGCCGCTGATGCCAAATCTGTTTTGGGCAAAAGCGGTTCTATTTTTGCGGTACAGTATTGCGCAGATGGATGTGGGACCCCGCCAAGCGTATGTTGCAAGTATTGTGCCTGCAAACGAACGAACTGCGGTGATTGGTTTGACAAACATTGTCAAAAGTTTGGGAAGCTCGTTGGGCCCGTTGTTGGCTGGTTATTTGATTTCTGTTGGACAGTTTGACGTGTGTTTTGTTGTTTGTGGGGGGTTGAAGATTGTGTATGACTTGCTGCTCCTGAGGTCATTTGGTGGTGCTGATAGAGAGGCAGCAGCATTGCGCCGTGGAAATTGATAGTTCGAGCAGGATTTTCATTTTCCTTTAAAGTTAATCAGGTTGAAAGCTTTCCCAAAATAATATTCACACCCCATTGAGTTCAGTTCAGTTGGGTCTGTAAGACTTGGGATGCTAGTTTATATCTAAGACAGATTTCTGACAGTTGAAAGCAGTCCCAACACGCTTTTATTGCTCTGTGTATTTTGCGTCTGCTACCTTGAATTCTTTGAAACAGCAAGATGGCTTCTTCCGCAGTCCTGCTCATCGCCCATAGTAGCACATAACGAGTATATGTGGCAATGTGTGGTGAAGACCCACTCACCCGAGCAATACATACAGACAGAACTGGCCCCTTTTATGCTTCCTCGCAAAAATGCAAAAGCAGCAAAAATCGTTCAACACCTCAGAAAGAAATCAGAGCAAACAGCGCATGAACCACCTAGCCTCGCTCTCCGCAGCCGCAGCGGCGCAGCAGCAGCAACAACATCAGCCGACAGGGACTCAGGCACCCGCTCAGACTCCCACGGACGCACTCGCACTCAAGATGCAGCAGCTGAACGAGGAGACCTGGCTTCGAATTGGTATAGATATTATATTAACATAAATGGTTTTACCGCGAACCGCCGCTGATTGTTCATCGCATCATGGCTCCAGGTGCCATTGCTGACTCTGTCGGAGACAAGGATCGTGCAATCGCTGCCTTCGACGCTGCTTTACGCCACAACCCGTACTCGGTCCAAGCCCTGACCTTCGGCTCCAGTCTCTGCAGGCAGCGTGAACTGTATCCCCGTGCGATCGAGCTCTTCCAGCGCCTCCTCAACATTGACAGGTGACTCATTTTACGTCATCGCACACTGTCATGTCGTTGCTTAACGTGAGTTTTCTGTTGATACCAATCTTGATCTATGCTTGAAGATACAATGGCGCTGTCTGGGCTGGTCTGGGTCACTGCTACTTGATGCTGGACGACCTGCAAAATGCGTATCAAACCTATCAGCAGGCTCTCAACTACTTGAGCAACCCGAAAGTGAGTCTCTTATAAAGACTTACTACTGACGGGAACCATGGGCGAAATACTTATTTCTCGCTGTCATTTTACAGGATGCCAAGTTATGGTATGGAATCGGTGTCCTGTATGACCGCTACGGGTCCTTTGATCATGCTGAAGCTGCGTTCGCATCTGTTCTTCGCATTGACCCCAAATTTGATAAGGGGAATGAGATTTACTTTCGGCTCGGAATCATCTATAAGTATCAGCAGAAATATAGCCTCAGTTTGGACTGCTTCAAGTACATTTTAGGATGCCCCCCTCTGCCCCTTGGCGAAGCTGATGTTTGGTTTCAAATTGGGCATACCCATGAATGTCAACGAGATGTGAGACGTTTTACGGTCAGGAGTCGTTCGATTCTAAACGTTTCCATATTTCAATCAGTTCATCAATGCCCGTGCAGCTTATGAAACGGGTTTGCAACGAAATCCGAACAACGCTAAAATTCTGCTGCAGCTGGGCTGGCTGTACATGCTTGTTGCTTCCGGATTCCAAAACTATGACCAGGCGGTCGCTTACTTATCCCGTGCTATGGAAGTCGATACAAACGATGCTCAAACGCACTACCTTTTGGGTCGCTCTCAGATGGCGAAGCAGAAGTTTAACCTGGCGTACGAATCGTACCAGCAGGCTGTGTTGCGAGATGCGAAAAATCCAGTGTTTTGGTGCTCAATCGGGGTGCTGTACTTTGAACTTGGGCAGCACCGGGACGCCCTGGATGCGTACAGTCGCGCTATTTACTTGAATCCATCCATTTTCGAAATATGGTCAGACCCCTGAGACAGATGTAGTGTCCCAATCTGTTGCTAATTCAGCGAGACTTCTTAACCTGCAGGTGTAATCTGGGAAAACTCTACGAATCCTGTAATGGTCAGACTGCCGATGCGATTGATGCGTACACGAAAGCGGTGGAGCTAGATCCGAATAACAACAATACGAAGCATCGCCTTGCAATGCTTCGCGCTTTTCAAGCAAATGCTGGACCCGCTCCGGGTCCTCCTGAGCCTGCTATTCATCCCATGGCCCAAGACCCTTCCACCTACACTCCGGGTGGGCCAACGGGAAAGCCGCAGCCTCCCATCTCTTCCTCGTCATTTTTCCCAACGACTCGGTCGCAACCACAACCAGCGGGTCCACAGCCTCCCCAATACCCTCAACAACCGCCAGCTCAGCAGCAGCAGCAACAGCCACAACAGCCGCAGCAACAGCAACAATTGCAACAGCAGCCACCGCAACCCCATCATGCTATGCAGCAACAACAGCAGTATCTAAATGACAGGCGACGATCTGTCGCTCAGCCGCAAATAAGTTCGAACGGTTCAAATTTAATGTCCAGCCAAAGCATACCTTCACGCGGTCCTTCGCCCCATGTCTCACATATTAACGGCAATGTCCAGCAGCCACAATATATGCAACATCAACCACCACCCCAGCACACTCCTCAACACCAAATGTATCCGCAGCATCAGCAGATTCAACACGTTCAGCAGGTATGCAGCTCCTTTTCTTTTTTTTCCGCAGTGGGCGATTCTTCGGAAAACGAAAACTGTACATACTGACCGAATTGAATGGTTTATGCCAGGCTGGACAACGGAGTGGATTAGCCTCTCCGCAGCAAGTACCGCAAATTGCGCCTCAGCAATACCAGCAATCCCTGCCCCCACAGCACTACCAGCAACAGCAACTTCAACCACCACCTCTTCAACATCCGCAGCAAAGTATGCCGCCTCAGAGCCAGCAGTATGCTCCTCCACCCCAGCAATTGCAGCAACAGCAGCAGTCTCAGCAGCCATATCAATATCCGCCTCAACATGCCACTGCTCCACCACAACAAGCTCAAATGCAAGCAACACCTTCTCAGCCATTATACCATCCGTCTAACGCTGCATCGCACTCTGCCGACTCCCCCGCCGTGCAGCCAGGCTCCCTTCGCCCAACCTCACCCACAGCTTACGCACAGCCGCCGTTGAATGCCTCTGATGCTCAGCAACCTCACATCAACGCTCCTGCCGTTTCGATTTCAAATGGAGGTGCCCCGACACCAAATCGAATGGACTCGGTTTTGACACCTACAAGCCAACACGCCCCTTTTGGAGCAAATGCATCTCCAACAATCACGACTCCTGTGGGACCACACGCGCCGTCTGCGGTTGAAAGCACCGCAGGATCTGCGCCTGTTGCCGTTAGCGATGCTATGCAAGGCGTGGTTGAAAATGGGGTTGCACCTGCTGTTCCGTCATCTGCAACAGTTGGAAATCCGGAAGCCGATAAAATGGCGCAGATGGAACCTGTTGCTGGTACGACTGCTCCTCCCGAGTCAGTCCCTGAATCTATGCGAAAAGTGGATGATGACTACGACGATGACGAGAAGGAAGAAGGCGAGGAAGAAGAAGAGGAAGGCGCGATTCGAAATGATGTTCCAACTGCTGGAAGCGGAGGAGGTATTGTGGCGGGGGTTGATGAAAAGATGGGAGACGCAAGTGGTAGAGATGAAGAGGAGATTGAGGAGGAAGGAGGGGTCCCTCCGGCCCAATAGCGCGTGTTGGTTTCTTTTTTTTTCTCTTGGCAAATTGTCCTTCCTGTTTTAGTTTTATTTCGTGCTTATTCCAATAGGCTGTGACTTGATGATTGATTGTTCGCATTATGTTTGTACACAAAGGGCACGGGTTTTTAGCACGAGTCCCAGCGAAAATAGAACGCGAGAATAGGAATACCCAGGTGCCTCAGGCCGGGATTGAACCGACGACCTTCTCCTTACGAGGGAGACGCGCTACCGCTACGCTACTGAGGTTTTTAAGTTCCGCATTTTAAATATACACTATTTTGCTGCTGGGATCGAATGAGAAAAAAACTTTTTGCCTGCTTTCAAGTTGTTGGTGAAGGATAGTCAGAGTTTGCACGCAGATATACAGAGTCAACGGGTTCAAGCAAAATAAACATTGGCATGATTTTATTGGCCAGCTTTTGATTTCTTTCCTCCTCCTCCTCCTCTCCCTTTTTTACCATCGCCTTTCGGTTCAGCGCCAAGAACTTCTTCATCATCGCCCTTCCGCTTCGAGTTGCCTCTTTTTTCACGCACCTCTTCTTCGGTGCGTTTTCGCAACACTTCCAAATACGCACTGTAGTCGATTGGCTCAGATTCTTCGCTTGTGGCCATGCTGTTGATTCGAGTCGCGATTCCAGAGTCCAGCGAGATTTCGCCAAACTGTTGAACAAAGAAAGGAAGAAACAACAACAAATATGAGCAACCTAAAAGTAAAATGATGTGATAAAATATCTGAGAACCTGAATTTCGTTCCCTTCTTTTTTCAAAGGGGCGCATGCGACAAGGAACGCGCTTCCAGGTCCAAGGGCCACGACCAAATCCCCATTGTGGTCAAATTCGATGTCCAGCGCAGACAAGAACGGAAGGCTCAACTTCGTATGCAGTGAATATTGGTTTGATGTTTTTTCGACGCGGAGAATGTAGACGAATGGTATTCCTTCAAACAAGATTGCGATGCTATCCGAGATGGTGCAGGCTTTGATGGCGATAATCGAATGCGGATGCTTTCCGGGTTCTGTCTTAAGCTCAGGGGCCTGTTTTAACAGTTATCACCCTGAAAAGTGTAAAACAGAACTCGCAGTAATTTACCAATTCCGCCAAGACAATTCTCTGTGTTTCAGAAACAGACAAAACGTCCCAAAAGAGAAGCAGACCATCTCCGCCGCCACTCACAATTTCCCGTGGCCTGTTTGGAACTTTACAAATGGCCGAGATGAAACTGGACAGAAAACTCAGTCAACGACGGCGCCTTTTGAGAACATGCAAGAAATTCATACCCAGTGTGTCCAAGACAGAAGCCTTCAATCTGAAATGTGTCCGGAAAAGAGGAGATTCGAATCTTTTCGTCACGATCGGATGTAATGACATGGCCCAAGTCGAGGTCGAGAATCTGGGATTACTGGAAATCAGAAACAAGTCTTTGCAGTGCCGAAGTCCGCTACCATTGCCGTGACGAACGAACAGTGACCCAACAGCAGTTTTATCTTTTCACCGCCCACAGACAGCCTGTGAACATCCCCAAACTTGTCAGCCACAACCAAATCTGATCCGTGAAACGCAACGGCAGTGGGTCTCTTTGGAAGAAGAATCTGCGCGTGCTGGGCCCAGGAATGAGTGTCAAAGACCGAGAGCGTACGTGCATCTGCTGCGACGGCCACGCGCGAGGCGTCAGCGCTGATAGCGATAGTTCGCACGGGCCCATCTGAGGCAAGCGTATGTGTCTGAGTCTGAGAGCTGAAGAGCAGGTTTTAGCCCAGCCCAACTCCACTTTAACTTAACAGCTATACCCCGTCTTCATCACCGTCACGAGCTTGCCATGCGCGACCATGAATATGCATTCTCCCCGAATCTCCGCTTTGAAGAGTGCATGGATCGGTGTGCGCCCCATGTTTCTTTTCTCTTTTTGAAAAGCGGATTTTTCCATTCAACACCACTCAAACAGTTTTCCTTGAATGCGATTGGCAAGACGCCCTTTTAGCGAGATAAGCTCAGGTTGCTGGAACACCGTGTGGCTGTACCGCATCCAGAGCCAGAATAGCACCTGAAGCAGTCTGGACACATCAATACAACACGTACTCGGTTGCTTGCAATACTTGTCGTTTGCTCGACTAGACGGGCTTCGTGACCAGCCAAGTCGGAGCGACTGGTGCATTTCCGGACGGGAGATTATGTTATTTCGTTTGTGTTTGAGGTCGCTTCCAGCACCTGACCTCAACTGCAAATGTTATTGGAGAATAATAGCACCCTTTTTTCATCTCATAATCCCGCGTCGTTCACTTGGCTGCGGGTCTTCGCTCCCTCTGTCCGAAGCAAGTGTCCAACACTTTGTGGGGTATATTTTATTTATCACTCGTAAATATGAAAGAAAGGAAAAATTGGGGTCAACAGGGTTACAGCAGCATCAAAAAAGGAGGCAAAAAACCGAGACAAAGAGAACAAGACAACGCACAGAGAATAGAGCAAGAACAAGAGCAAGAGCAAGACAAAAAAAGAATGACCGACAACTCCACGCCAAAGAAGCCTTTTTCGTATGCGGGCGCTGCAGCGGCGGGAGGCAATGGAACCAGCGTCGGTGTTGGTGGGGGAGGAGGCGCTGGCGGTGGTCAGTCCCAAAACTGGGGCCAGCCTGGTTCTCTATCCGTAGCGGGTGCCGGCCGCTCGGGGCCTTCTCGGGGGGCGTCGCCGACAGGGTCGAATCCGTCGCACCTCACCTTACAATCAAATGTGGCTCCCCTCAAGGACTCGAGCAGCACTCCACGTTCCATCTCGCCCGCAATGAGACATCCGCAATCGAACACGCTTTCATCAATCGCAAACGGTGTGTCTCGCTGATTTTCATGAACGCGTTTTATTCATTTTCATTTGGTCGTCATTTTCTGTTCTAATTTTACCTTTCTTTATTCCCCCTTTCATCAGACTTCTCGCCTCAACTCAGCGATTCAGGGTCTATGCCGCCCGGCCTCCCCTCCGCATACGATCAGCACTCCATCTACAATCGGAATAATCAGATTCAAGTCCCTCTCGCAGACCACTCGGCGAACGATCACAACGACCTCGCCTGGAACACATCACCGCCACGCCGCCAGTCCCTGTCTTTTCCACAGACGCCAGAGTATTCGCATATTAACATGATGAACATGAATATTGGTGGCGGCAGATACACGCCGGATCCATCGTCTCTAGCCGCTTCTGCGCGTGTTGGCATGCCCAACCTGGACACGTTTGACAATGACGAAGAAGATGATCTAGTTCTTTCACGAAAACGCAATATTCGCAACAGAACGGCGAGCACACCTAACGCGATGCTGGGCATCCCTGGCGGATCATCTGCCTTCATTGATCCCGCTTTTTCATCCAATTCAAACACTAACTCTAAATGGGGTTGGCCAACTTCGGGTAATGCCGGAAACACGGCTTCTATCTGGAACGAAAATGCAGCAACAAACAACAATGGAAACTCGCTGTCTCCACCAAACTCGAAGCAATATCGCTCCCTTTCGTTTTCTCTTGAAGCACAGCAGCAGCAACAACAGCAACAACAACAGCAACAGCAACAGCTTCACCAAAGTGAGATCCAACGCCGTGGCTCCTTTGTCAATGAAGACAACTTCTCTCAAATGCAGCAACAGCCCCCATCTCGTGCGCGCACCCCTCTCATGGGTATCCTCGATCAGGCAGAGACATCTTCAGATTACCCGCTAGGTCATCCAGGGGGCGGCCCATCCAACGACTTTGGCTTCTCTGCTGGCCGCAGCCGCTCAAAATCGAGTGCAGCAACCTACGGCCTCCCAGACCACTACGGTACCAGTCCCGGAAATGCGGCTTATGATCCAATGAGCAGCATCTGGTCCAACAACCCTGAGCAAGGTAGCAGCAGTATCCTGCATCGCCGATCTTCAACTCAACCAAGTGTGATGGAGGGCCGTGGTTGGGGAAGCGCACAAGAGCGCGAAGCTTTGCGGGATGCAGAAGATGCAATTCTTGGACTTAGCTTGGGAGGTCCCTCGGATGCGGATAAGTACCGAAGACGTCATTCTCACGCACCAAATATGTACGCTGAGCTCGCGTCCCAAATGGTGTCTCGGTATGTCCTTTTCCCTTTGCAATCTCAAAATTCCCGCTCGTATTGTCAAATTCTTCCGCTACTTTGCTTGTTGCTGATTGTTACCCTGTATCAAACTCATTCGCTTAGTAACGACCAACCCGACTTGTACGATGCACGCCGCCGTCATTCTCTCGCTGGTCCTCCATTGTACAACAACTACCTTAACGACATGGACGCCCTATACGACCCATCCAAGGGCGAAGCGACTCCAATTTTTGAAGGCATTGATGACTACTTTGAAAACACGGAGCACCGTACAAAAGCTTGGGTGGAAGCAGGCAAAAACCTGTCGAAGCAAAACACATACACCCAGCAGTACTATTGGCCCGTGTACGTGATTGAATTTAAGGCCGGACGGATTGATTACTTCCATGCAGGTGAAACGGTGATTCCAGGACAAATGATCCGAGCCGGGGATCTCGTGATTGTGGAAGCGGATCGCGGCAAAGATTTGGGGAAAGTGATTCATGATAATTTGGCAAATCTGGCGCAGTTGCATTTGTTCCAAAGCCAGCACAAGGATATCATGGTGGAGAGTTTGATTAGTAGCAAGGAAATTCAGCCAAAGAGAATCTACGGGCTTGCGCAGCAAGGAGAAGTAAGCTTACTCGTGTCCAAGGCGCAAGACGAAGCGAAAGCTATGGCTGGTTTGTTCACTTTTTTTCTCCTTATCCTGTACATTATTCTCATCATCCTTTTGCAGTGTGCCAAGCCAAGATTCGTCAGAGAAAACTTCCGATGGAAATAGTTGATGCTGAATATCAATGGTATGCCATACCAGCTTGTCTTGATGATGGATCACTGACCATTCCTTTTTTCATTATAGGGATCGCAAGAAATTGACATTTTATTTTGTGGCAGACCGAAGAGTAGACTTCAGAGAATTGATTCGAGGTAATTTTTGGTCATCATCGGTTTTCGTGTGAGTGAAATGCTGACTGTCGTTTTGTTTGCAGATTTGTTTAAGTTGTACAAGACGCGTATCTGGATGTGCGCTGTTGATCCGACCAAGATGCCCCGCCCCTTCTGAGATTATTTTGTTATTTGTTGTGTCAATCAGTTTTCATCACAATTTTTAGTCTTGTTTCTTGCCATGTCTTCTCTGATTTTCTAATAGGTTTGTTTAGAATTACTTCCCATCATCTTCTAATCATTCATCTATTATGATGTGAGGAGAGCCTTTTTGGAATTCAGCTGTTGTCATTTCTCTTCCCCCTCCCACCCCCCTTTTTTTTTTGATGCGTTCACTGCTTTTTGTTGAGGTTGCAATAGACTGAAAAATAGCTTTCAGGTTTTATTTTATGTCAAGTTAAAAAAAAGAAGATCCAAAAAATATGGAAGCTCTCCTCAAACAGCTGTCGACAGTCTCGACGTTGCGAACGAGCCTGCTCAACTCCACCGCAATAGCATCCAGCGCAGCTGCTGCCCGGCATCAAATTGCGCCATCGCTATCAGCCAACATTGCGGTTCCAAAATCAATCCGGAACGAGATGCTCAACTACCACAACCCGGACGTGGATTTGCTTGGACTATCGAAGCAAGACAAGTCACTGGAAACGCTGGCGCTAAAGGACGAATGGGTGGAAAGTTGGCTGAAGAGGGAGGATGACTTTATTAAACGTGGAAAGACTGTGCGAGTTGGGGGTGAGTTTTTTTTTTAGGCACGTTAGCTGTCCATTTTGCATGTCTCTCATCAAGGTGGTATGCATTCAGTTTTGTCGGGTCGGTTTAAGCCAGCGGAGAATGACAAAGGCGGGAAGAAGAAGAAGAGAAAATGAGAAGTTAAATAAAAACGCAAAATTTGCATCCATGTAGATTTCGCAAGCTGAAGCCGCACCGCCGTGAGGCGACTTCAGGAACGTGCGCTACTAACTGCCACGGAGGACCATGCTGCGGCCGACTCTGCGCTCTCTACATGACGCAGCGGCAGGTGCAGTCAGTCTCCGATATCGCATGGACGCTGAGACAACGAGCACTCAGTATGGGCAAACAAGGAGGCACCAGGCCGTCTACGCCCCAGCGATAAACAGAGTCCAGCATGGTAAATATACCAAAACACAGCGTTTATTTTTACATAAAACCGGACTTTTTACCTGTACTTTTTATTTTAATCAAATGTCACTCCTCCGCTTCACAGCCACAGTCAGCGCACTGCCCGCCACGTCGGCCATTGGCGCCGTTCCCACTCCGGACTTCATTCAACCTGGCTCAACCTTCCTGGATCCGGCCTGCGAGGTTGCCCTCAACAACACGCTCATCGCAATGTTCGACTGCGGCGTTGGTTACGACGAAAAGACTGACAAAGTGAAATCCAACATTCCCTGGGGTAGCGCAACCATTTGTTTGTGCACACCAGTTGAGTATATTCCCATCCAAAGTGGGCCAATGAATTGCAAGTTCTCACTGCGACTTTTCTGTGAGCAGGCTCATCGCGCTGTTTTCTCATCAGCGAAATCAACATGCGTAAAAGACGCGTCCGATGCGGAATCCATGAAAGACTTTGTGGACGGTATGCAATTAATCCTGGACGGCTGTCGAGAGGCATTTTCTACATCCGAACCACCTAGTGGCAATGATTTATCATTTTCCTCGTCATCTTCAAACTCGAACGCATCCATCAATGTACCGCTTGTAGTCGGGATCGTTTGTGGCGTGCTAGCGCTGCTGATTGGTGCGTTGGTGTTTGTGTTTATATATCGGCGCGGTCGTCGCTCTCGAAACAGCCACAAAAAAACCGCGGAAAGCGGTGCCCAGATTGTCGAAAATACGCCCTCCATTTTGACGCGTGGGGAGCTTGCCTATGCGTCCAGTGACGGAGAGACTGTCTCAATTCTTTCGCTCACAAGCTCAGAAAAGGCACCATTGCCATCAGTATCACCAGCATTTGCAAAACCGCAGCTCATGTCGTTTCTGGCGGACTCTCCCACATTTGATCTCGTGGATCCAGCTGAATGGAATGTTGCACAAACGGTTTCCTGGCTTACGAGTTTGAATTACCCAGCACAAGTGGTCGCATCATTTGAGGGTAGGCGTTCGATTTTACATCAATTGTTGCGGTTCATTCGTGCTGACGCCATGTATTTTCGTCCCGAAGGTGCAGGAGTGGACGGCATGTTTTTGAAAGTTCTTTCGAAGACCCGTGAATCTTGCAAAGAGGCGCTGAAAAACGACTTGCAGGTGGATAACGTGAGAACTCGCGCCTTGCTTGCCGACAGCATTGTTTCTCTCTTTGAGGCCAGGGCCGATGGGCTGACGGCAGGCGAACTTCCTGGGTATTCTGGATGAGTCATCGCACAAGATATGGACATACATGCTTTATCAGTGCTCTTCGCAAAAATATATCGTAGCAGCCAATACTTGAGGGCAATTTCATTTTTCGGCAGACAATAAACAATCATATTCAAAGAATTTGGCCAAGAATATTGTCCATACCGAGACGAAGATATGTATAATTTATGTAAGCAGATCAAAAACCGAAAAGAAAGTTCCAAAAACTTGTTGAAACAAGTGGTAAGCTTCAAATGTCTTATTGAAATCCCATGTCCTGCTTGTAAGCCTCTTCCTCTTCTTTTGTAAGTGCACCATGACCTTCCCAATTTCCTGCCATAGAATCACGGAACCGTTTCTGAACGCGGCCTCCTTTGAACACATCTGGGTGAAAAATAAAGAGCCATCAATCTTCACCGCCAGTACTGAGGTTAATCATCTTCACACACCTTCGAGACTCAGAGGCTTCACGGCTCCGAAAATGGCGTCAGGATCTTTCATTTTCTGTTCCACCAGCGTTTTCATGAGTGCTGGTGTTTCGACCCAGGCAGGCCGTTTCGGTTCATTTTTTTTGCCAGGCGTCTTCACTTGAACTGGTTGAACTTCTTGTTGATCATCCTCGTCTGAAGACGCATCATCGTCATCGTCAGAGCTTGAGTTTTCACGTTAGTAAAACGTGTATGTGAGTCGGCAATTTGATCCTAACTCACTCTGCAATATCGGGCAAGTTCCCATTCTCATCCACAATTGTTGCAGATCCTGACGCCTTCTTCCCCTTCTCACCGTTATCAGAGCTTTTAATTTGCGCACTGGAAGCTGCTATCGCAGCTTCCTTTTTCTTTTCGAATAGCCCACCCAATATCGGATTCTTGATCGCATCGGTTGGCACGGCACCAACACCCGCGGCGACGCCACCAGGATTAGCAAAAATGGAACCAGTTTTATGCAACTGCGAAACGATTGCATGCGGTAACCCACTCTTCTTTTGTCGTTCTGCAAGTTTTGAGTCAAACGAAGGGGTGGCAGGCTTCAGAATGGATTGAACAAGTTTAGTCGTCTTGGCAGTGGATGGGTTATGTCGCGGGAATGCTTTTGGTGTCGCAGATGTGCTTGCGGTGTTTGTGGTAGCGTGTGGGTTTTTGAAACTGAGCGGCACGGAAAACTTTTCAAAGAGAGAGAAAGACCTGATCAGCAAACTTTGAAAAAATGAATCGTTTGTCAGTATTACATCGGTGATGGCGGCTGCAGAGGACGAGAGCGGTTGCACATCGGCTACGACCGCTTTCGCAGTTTGCGAAATATGAGAGGGCGCAGGTAACCGCGATGCCAAAGGTGCTGCCAATTTCGATTTAGTTTGAGGTGCGTTCTCATTTTCATTCAGCTGCGATTGACTGCAAATTTCCATATCAGCTTCGTCGCCGCATCCCGCAAGGTCGACGTAAATCTGTCAGGACACACTCTGTCAGGCAATGCTTAATTGAATGATTTTCTTGTTTCACCTGTGCTGACTCGTTTTTAAAGCTGTCAGAGCTTGACGGCACCTTTTGTTTCACACATCCAAACATTTAACCACAGGTAGATCAGGAAAGAATTAAATCACCTGTTGTTTTCCTTGCGCAATTATTTTCTCAAGTCCTTTACTTTGATTCCTGTCATCTGATAACTGAATTGTAGCTTCTGCTGCTGCTAGTTTTTCTTCCTCAATTGCTTTTTTCCGGGCCGCTTCTTTGGCGCGAGCTTCTTTTTGTAATGCAACGACACTCATTGCACTGCTACTACCCGTGCCGGAAATTCCATCCTTTTTGATGACAAGTCTTGAAGTAGCCGCCGCTGGTACAACCTTCGGCGTCTCCATCAAACTTGCTTTTTTTGTCTCGATTGGAGCAGGCTGACCAGAGGATGGTAAAAGTGACGACAGAATCTAGTTCCACATGAAAAACAAAATAAGTAACAGAGCTTGTGGGATGTAGAATCTCGTCCAAAAAGGCTCACTTTTTCACCGACCCACTTGATTCCGCCTCCCCAACCTTCACTTTGAACAGTTTTAGATAGTCCGTCATTCCCATTCGAAGACGGTTTTCTTGCTTCCGGAGTTTTTGGAATCTCGTCTTCCAGACCCGTCTCCGCCATGTTACTCCTTCGTTCCAGTGCGCCTGTTGCTAGATTCACTGTCTTTTCGATTTTATCGGCATTCGAACTTAATACAGACTCGGTGCTAGCGGCGACATCTTCGCGCAACGCAGCTCCAATATCTTCTTCGTCAATGCTCATGTCGACATCACTCATTTCGTCTTTGCTATCAACTTGATTGATTTCCTCGTTGCGATTTGTGCCAAGATTGCCATTGATTAAGCCAGGCGCCAAGTTGACATCAACATGTATATTGGATCCTGTTCCAACTCCGCCGCTTGTGTTCAATGAGTCCTTTGATGTAATTTTAGGAGGCTGATTTGAAGTTTCTTCATCTTTTGATGGTTCGGAATTTTTGTCGAGCGAGGGTGACAGGTTCGGCACTCCCATCGGTTTCACAGCTGCAGGCTTGGTGAATTTTGAGAGCTTAGTAGCAGCTAAACTTCGAGTTGCTGCGCGGCTAGCTGCATCATCTTGCGATGAAGGCACATTAGCGTCTTGATATTCAAGAGCGTCTTCAAATGATTCGAGGGATCTTTTTTTGGTCGCCTGTTTTTGGGTATTTTTTAGTTATGACATTCCATCACGTAACACAGCTTACCCCTTGGACACTTTGAATGACATCAGCCGTGCGATCACTTTCTTTTGCTTGCAAGCCGGCCGCTGGAGTGGGTATTGGCGCAGTAGTGGGCAAGGAATTCGGAACCAGTGAGGCTTGTTTGTTTTTTTGGCTCATCAAGGCAATTCGTCCTTTTAAATGCTGAAATCGCCCCGAAGCACGTTCCCGCGGCGCTTTTGAGTTTTGCGCACCTGCTTCCGTTAAATTCGCCGCTGTTTTTGATGGTGCAGGTGGGGTAGAAGAATTTTCTCGCTGGATCATACTGGGGTCAGCTGAAGCAGGTCTAGCCCTTGAAGGCTTTGGTGTTTCGTCCACGATGCCATTTTCAGAAAGACGAGCTCGTTTCACGGGACTTTCATTTACGTTTTCAGTCGATTCTAGCGCAGCAACAATTCGTTTTTGTGGCGTGGGAGGTTTGACTGGTGACTCTGCTTTTGACTGTTTTGAAATCCCATCTGCCACTGTATCGTTTGCCGGGACAATCGCATTGCTCAATGGCTTATCCAAGTTCTCGCCGACAGTTAATTTTGTTTCAGCCACCTGTTTCGGCTGATTTTGCTGTTGATTTTGTCGTGTCGCGAGTTGCTTTTGCAGAATTTCGTCCAGACTTGGAATGGACCCACCAATGGTGGATTGCTTTGCGGGTGCCTTTTTATATGCAGTGTCATCTTCATCATCGGATGTGACTCTGTGAATGGAGAACTTTGGGACACGCAGCTGCCGTACGCGCGATGTGCCCAAAACACTAGAATCGCGAATAGGGCTTCTCGGGACCGTATTTGTTTTGTCTGATGGTATTGAGATGCTCTCTTTTTCTTGATGGGGTTTCTCGAGTATAGGTGCTGGATCAGGTTGAGGAGTTTTGGGTTTCAGAATGTTGCCGCGTGCGCGCGAATTTGCTGCGGTTGGCGTTGCATTCATGATACTGTGCTCATCCAAGCTTTGAGATGCGAGAGTAAGATTGGACGTTGCTTTTTTTGCAGTGACTGGAATCTGTTGTGTTTACGAGAATTTGAGAATGGGGAGAACGTTTTTTGGTGTTCGCCTGATTGTGCAGTTTTCACCTCGTCGTCATTATCATCCTCATCTGATTCGAATCCGCGAGCAAAATGAGATAGAGATCTTCCCGGAGTAAAGAGAGCGTGAGCGGCACCCCTTCGCGGTGAACACAAAGATTGTTACAACGCATGAAAAACAAATAGGCAAACTATGGAAGCAGGTTATACCGGCCGTCCACGTCCCTTAAATGGTCAGCGAGCCATACAAGATGCGCATGCGCCGTCTGGGCCACCTCGCTTATTGCCCCGTCTGCAAGAGCGCGAAAGTACTTTGCGTTGTCATTTGCCCAGTCCATTTCCTGCTTGACGTCACTTGGTCGATTGGGCCTTGTGGCTGCTCGCCCGTCCTTTGCCCTTGGACCCAACGTGCTCATTTTTTTTTACCTTCCTTTTTTTATGATCTCGGACAGAAATAAAATGTGTGCAACGTCCAGTAAATAAACTCGTGAGAATATATTTTTCACACTGAAAACACTTTTGGGAACAAAACGCGGCCTGATTTAGCCACTCCTTTCATCGTTTTCAAGACCATTTTACATTATAAGCAACATGCTCGCAACAGCAATCAGCAAGCCGAGTCCTTTGCCCATGGCGCTTGACTTGGTGGTGGAAGTGGTGGCTCCAGTTGCTGAGGCAGCTGCCGCGTTTCCGGTACCGGCGGCACTGCTTGCCGCTGGCGCGACGGAAGCGTCTTTACTCAAGGTCTGGATAATTCAACAAAGAAAATCAATGAACGTGACAATAGACTGACTGAAAAAATGCAGCACGAATAACGTACCACATCCATGCACTGATACAAAGTCCCATCAGTGGTGCTCACAACAACTTGCAAAGTAGCATTAGCTCCCTCCACGGCCCCACTGACTTTGGACAGGTCAATAGAGCCAGAGTCGAATGAACCTTGCTTGAGAGCTACGTTGGTGGCTTCTTTTCCACCATCGATTGGAACGAATACTTTGCCAAACTGGGATGCTGTTGGATCAGTGTTGGAGATGACGATGGAAAAGTTGGCTGTGGCTGTTGGATGGAATAGATCTCCCTTGATACTTCCGCCCGCTATTTTTGGGGGAAACAAACGAGTTAGGAAATGTTTGTTTGGATATGTGAAAATGAAATGGAGAGATGGAAGAAGTGTGATACTGATGTTCCGTGAGCTCCTCAGTAGCTAAGAGGCTGATTATTCAAAAGGGCAAACAGTCGCAAGTTGGGGGCTGTGGGGGAGAGGGGGGGTTGGACTCAACTGATAGGAAACTGGGATCTGGCTCCCAAGACCTGGTTTCCGCAAGGGCCGAGGTTTTCAGTGTCTTCATCAAATTTGCGGCTTTTAGGGCTGCTGATCTGTGGAGGGCAAGCGGGGCGGAGGGTAAACAGTTTAGTGTTGTCATGTGTCCCCAGAGAGTTCTCTTCATACCGTGAAGTGGGCAAAGGCAGAAGATGCGGCGAGAAGAAGAGCGAGAGCTTGCATTGTTTTGGATGTTTTTTTTTTCTGTTTGTTGGAATGCGGGATTTGGAGGGAACGAGGCGTTTTTGCGTAATGAAAATGAGCGATTTCTGCGATGCAATTTTTAGGATTTTACATAAAATGACGCGGTTTTCTCATTGTGATTGGCTGGTTGTCATCCCGTTGCGCTAATTTTGCCGGGCAGTTCAGTGACAGAATGAAGCGAGCGAGCATGCACTGTCTCTGCACTCCTTCTTTGCGGGAGGGAGGCAGCTGCTCTCCCATGAAAGCACTTTGACCAGGGGCTGCGAGGACACACACCCTAAAGCACACGCAGCGTCCTTATCCGGGCAGTGACGGTTACAAACGGCACATGCTTTCGCTGACTAATATCCTCTCTTTTGTTGAATTAAAACTGGCGTCGTGTCACGCTGGAATACCCGCTTGCAGAGCGATTGCGAGGGTCGCCTCAGAAACCACCATGCCAACCAAACTTGACTATAAGCAGCCAACAAGTTGTGAAGCCATCACATCACGGCCAGCAGTTGGTGAATTGTATTCTGTCAAGCGGGGTGCCCTCCGTCGCGTGTGCAAACAAACATGTGCATGAAGTGGCGGCAACACCTTCAAGAAGTGCTCGATGGAACGGCATGGAAGATCGCCTTGGCATGCACGCACGGGGGAGGGGCACACAGAGATCCAATTTGGACTGATTTACGGTGTGACCCAATTAAACGCCAATCACAAACACTGCATTTGTGATACGCATGGCATGCTGGCATCTGCAGGGGTTCCCCACTCGACAGCTGCGTGTGTCTGCGCATGTCTGCGCATGTCTGAGCATGGCAAGCGAGCTCGCATCCTTTTCTGCCAGCGCCCGTCTCAGAGCCCGGGGTCAGTGTCTTATTATGCCAAACAAGATCGGCAAAAAAAGCCTATTAACCCTTTTAATATCGATAAATTCAAGACTCAAACAAATTGCTGCACAACTTAAAAATCTTTCTCCCAACTAAAACTAAACATGAAGTTTGTGATTGTCGGTGCCGGCCTCGTTGGCGCTTCGCTCGCAGTTGCCCTCTCGGCAGACGGCCACGAATGCGTGGTCTATGACCGCTTCGACCTGGTGGAGGCTGCCTTGCAAGCTAACGGACGCCCAGTCACTGTGTCTTTCGGAGATGTGGGGGGTCACGTTATGATCCAGGTGAGCCAACGCTTGTAATGACCGCAACGAACCAGGCCGTCCATATTAACAACCCCCTACGGTGGCAGACCAACGGCTTGCGCATCCTCAAGCGGATGGGTGTTCTCCAGCAAGTTCTAGACGCTGGCTTGATCTCTCCAACTGTCTGCACATCCAAGATGGACGGCACAAAGCCACTACGAGTCAACATGTTTGTTGAGGGAGAAGATGAAGACATCAAGAACCCCGTCCAAATCCTGCGCAGTCTTCTCCACAATATTTTGATGAGAGCCTGCGATTCTGCCGGCGTCCGTTGTTTCACTGGCAAGAAGCTCGTCTCATTTACGCAGAGCGCAGATGCTGTTGAAGCCAAATTCGAAGACGGAAGTGTGGCTCACGGTGACTTTCTCGTCGGTGCAGATGGAGTGCATAGCGCGACAAGGAAGCTTCTTTTCGGCCCTGATTTGAATGCTGAATTCACTGGCGTTGTCGGTTACCTCGGCTGCGTGGATTTGAAAATGAACTACCTGGATGTTGACCATCCCACAACCTTCCACGTGGACCGCCTGGCCAAACGCGAGGTGGTCATGTTCAGGGTCTCGCAAGATAAGCTGGCATGGCGTGTGACAGAGTACGCCGAACCTGACCAGGAAGCTACCGACTCATGGAGAGCTTACTCTAACCTACCCAAGGAGTCCGAGCGTCTTGCAAATATGGTAGAACAGTGGGGACTCCCCCAAAAGTATGTTGAATGCGTTAGAAAGTCCTACAGAATCACGCCCGTCACGATTTACGATCTTCCCGACATTCCCAAGTTCTGCGAAGGAAGAGTCTTTCTGATTGGAGATGCCGCGCACGGCATGAGGCCCAACTTTGGACAGGGCCTTTCTCTTGGACTGGAAGATGTCGGCACCATTCGGGAACTCTTTAAAAAATTCCCAGCACCAGCAGACTACGCAAAAGTCTTTGACTTGTACGAAAAAACACGTGTTCCAAGAACGCACAATATTGCCGGGCGAAGCCGTGGAATGGCCGCGACCGTGTACTCGGACTCTTCTTTTGGAGCAAACTTGAACCATTTCAAGACAAGGCTCTTTTACCTCGGAATCAACGCAGGCATCGTTCCTCACCCAAATATGTACAACTATGAGGACTCCCTTGCTGCTGCTGTAAAGGAGCTGTGATGATTATTTGAACAACACTTGGTTTTTTATTGTCATTGCTCGCTATTAAAAAAAGGTACAAAGTGCTACAGTATGATTTACTTCATTTTTTGTTGTGTTCGAGTTATTGCATTATGCTCGAGCACGGGCTGTTCTTTCGTTCGCCGTGTTCGGTGAAGAACACGATGCGCCCTGATCCCCGCGCAACGCTCGTCTTCTCATCAAACGTTTTGCAAGTCTCATACGGAGGGCAGTACAGGTGAAGAGAGACTGAGTTTTCACCAGTCGGGTTCGAGATGCGGTGCAGGCCAATCTTGTCTGAGATGAAAGGCGCTTTTGGTTAACAACATTTCTGGTCAGAAAAAGAACACTGAAAAACACACCATGAATGTAGGCGACTTCGTCCAGGTGTAGGATCGTTTCTTGGGTTAGGTTCATGGCACCTTCTTTCTTGGCTGGTTCAGAGGCGGTGACAGAAGGAATCAGGGAGGTTGGCATCAGCGCTTTGGGGCCCATTTTGCCAGGCCAGGCGTATCTCGACTCTTTCAAGTCCCCGCCAAGTACTTTCATCAGACAGTGGGAGCCAGCGTGGTCATGAATGGGGCTGGAGACAGTTGGGGAAGATTGAGAGATTTTAGAAATTTCGGGTGGCTTTTTTTTTTCCAACGTTTCCGGGTGCCTTCCGCACACAGCTTTTTTTCACCTCTTGACATTCGCAGGCCAACACAGAATCATGAGGTTAAACTTGCCGTTTCCAGCGTCCACGAGGTTGCGGGTGTAGCGGCCTTCGTCAAAGTGGCTGAACTGGGTCCAGTCGTTGCAGTCAGATGTGTAACTTTCCATCAAGCTCTTGATTCGTTCGACATCGATTTTGGCCATCTCGTTGATGCCCTTGTCCCCGAGCTCCTGATGCAGCATCGAGCACAGGTCGGCCAAGGACTTTGGGACATCGGCAGGGCCCTTGGCGGGGGCGGCGGGTGAGGCGTCACAGGCAGAGTCACGGATTGTTGTCGACATTTTTATGGAGATTTTGTGTTGGTTTTATTCTTTTGCGGAAAACCATTCAACATGTGTGCAAAGTCACATGATTCTTTTTTTTTTCTTCCTTTCTTGGAGCCAATCAGGTGATTCTTTTTCCGATCATTTCATTTTGCAAAACAGTTTGCTTCGTTGTCCGAATCTGGGATGGCGGGCATTGGGCGTCCGAAGCAGGCATTTGGTGCTGCGCTGTGGCAGACCCTTGAGACAGCCAAACAGACAGCCCCTTCTTCTTTCATTCCCGGTCAAGACCCTGCTTGGCAGTGTCCCCAACTATTGGGCGTTGAGTCGCTGTGCGTTCCTCAGCCACATAAGCACATGGAGACTACGTATTTTGCCTGCGCACAATTTAGATTTACCCCAAAAGAAACACACTGCGTCTATATTGGTTACTTGAAATTGTCAGAAAAAAGAACGGAAAAACAATGAAAAAACAATGAAAGAAAAACAAAAGGAAAAAAAAAGAACGGAAAAAAAAAAAAAAAAAAACCATATCAAATAAAGAAAATGTCAGTTTTTCAACGATGACGCCCGCTTCCCCATCGCCGCTCTTAATCGTCCCGCATGGCTGCCGTGTCCCTTCTTGCCGAGAAACACTGCCGCAACATCCTTATGGTTATCCGCCGAATAACTCTTTTGAGAAGCTTGATCCCGCGTTCTTCGAGTCAAGTCATCCACCGCTTCGGATATTTGTTTCTGAATCTCTTGCGTAGCTCGCGAGTCGTCAGCAGGAGACGCTGCAGCCTCCTTTCTACGCAAGCGCAGTTGCTGGCGACACCATTGCCGAAACCACATTGCGTGCAAAGGAAAGATGCCGACCGGAATCAAAAGGTGCACAATATCCCGGTATCCAATGTAAAACTGGTAGATTGCAAACACGTGCAAAACGATTCTTGTGGTGAAATAAGACGCGCCAAATAAAAGATCGCTTCGAAGAGACTTGTCAATCTGAGCAACGGCAAGAATGAGAGTTGGGAGCTCCAGGATGCACATCCACACAAAGTTGCCTGCAAGATCGATCTTGGAGAAAGACAACGGGTAAGCCTGACAAATTGGACAGGAGACTCCCTCCCTCACAGGTCTGACAACAACGTACCGTCATGGATAAGGGAATCAGAATCAAATAAAGCGTGTGATGAAAGTATCCGGTCCATGGATTCATCTGGAGAGAGAGGCAAAAAATGACACCATTGTTACTTGAATTTTGCGTCTCAAATGATTGCGAATACAATTTTCGAAAGGGTGGTTGGTACCTGGGACGGATAACATAGCGTTCCAAGCACAAGGTCTCCGATCA
Source organism: Chytriomyces cf. hyalinus JEL632 (assembly GCA_025435555.1). NCBI lineage: Eukaryota > Fungi > Chytridiomycota > Chytridiomycetes > Chytridiales > Chytriomycetaceae > Chytriomyces > Chytriomyces cf. hyalinus JEL632. Next base: position 501,716 of record JAIWWG010000003.1, on the reverse strand, counting down.
GATACGACATGAAGAAGGCGCAGAATATAGTCGTGGTCTGTGTCCACGATTGAAACGCTTGCTCCGGCAAGAAGACCTTCCCTGAGAAGGATAAATTGTACGGAATCGCAACTGCGACGGAAACAAGGCTGTTGAGCGCCGTCAGAATCCAGCCTCGTTGTTTGGTCGTGGCGAATGATTTCGGGTACAGGTAAATTAGGCCGTGGTAAAAGACGACTTGGAAACAGCAGAAAGCGACTAGCGAGACTGTAAAGATCGGATCCGAGATAACGTCCGAGAAGATGCGAGGCATTATCGGGCGCGGTGGTTCAAAAGTTTGAGTCAGGCGGTATAGTGGGTGGTGGGTGAGGAAGGTGCGAAGGAAAAAAATTGTGAAGCGGGAAATAAAATGGGCGGGATTTTTGGAAAAACAGTTTGCACACTTTGGACTTTGACGTAGCAACTTGAGCTGTAGAAAACACGGTCATGTCTTGCATTACTGACGCCCTTCTTATTTACGCGCGGTATTCGCCGCTCGTTTCAGTTTCATCAAATGCGCTGACGCTCATTCGTACTACGAAATACTGGTTGGTACACTGTCCGGCAGGCTTCATGAAAGCTGTCTTTGCTTAACATTACCCCTAACTGCTCAGGGTCATTGTTTGCCTGTGTATCGATGCACTCATTATCACTGCCAACGCGCTCTTCCTGTCAACCAGTCAGAGTTCGCTATCCTCAAAATCCAATTCCGACGGAATCTCAGTCTGGACCGATTTGGCTTCTCTGTGGATATTCTTGGAAGCCCTCATTGCCTGTTTTCGCCTTCCTCGTAAGTAACCCTTCATTTACAGAGCGGACCTCATTACATGCTGACAGTCCCCGCTTTTCTTGATCAACGCGCGGTAGGCGAGCTTTTCAACTACGCCGCCACCAACGAGCTACTTGTTCATCCTCTGTGGAAATCTCGCTTCAACATGTACTACAGCGCATCGCTGCACTTGTCCTTCTTTTCATGGGTCTGGGGTTTTGCGTCCCTAAACACCATGATGCTGAAAGACTATGCAACTGCAATGTCAGAACTGAACCGAAACCAAAACGCTTCAGGGACGCAGTGGGACGATGATTTGGGGAGCGTCAATGCGTTTGGGATTCAGCGACATGAGGACCACGCCTCTGCGGGGATGGATAAGCACGCTATGGAAGCTGGAGTCCCTGGTACAGGCGCGGGGATTGGAGTTGGAACTGATTACCATGTTGCAGGCGTTGGAAATGGTGGATATTCACCGTCTTCATCGCTCACATTTGCCTTGTCACAGGTGTACATTGGTCCAACACTTTGGCTTCTGTTCCTGATCTACATTAGCGGGAAGGTTCTTTCTGCGCGATTGAAACCTGGAAGGTCTACACCGCAAGGAGGACCCCCGGCGGCCGCAAGGAGCAACATATCGTTTTCACAAACTGTGGTGTCCGTTATCAAGAAACTGTTTGGAAACCTCCTCGTGTTTGGAGAACCTTCCGAAAGCAGTGATCGCAGGAATTCAGCCCGTCGGAGAGTGGGACTGACTCCGGCAGAGCTGGCAGTGACGAAAGTGTACACCTTCAACTCAGATGAAAAATGGGTGACCGAAGCAAATGGCCTGGAGCATGCACTTGGAGGCAGGAATTGTGAGTTACAACCAGATTCTACGGCTGTTGAGCACATTCCTATGAAGCGGTTCGAGTCGTCCACCACTTGTTCCATTTGCCTTTGCGACTATGACGAGGGAGACAAGTTGAGAGAGCTACCTTGTGCGCATGCGTTTCACCTTTCCTGTGTGGATGAGTGGCTTTTGGATGCTGTGGTAGAGTCTGGTAGCACCAGCAATGAAGGATTAAGAGGAGCTGCTGCGGGCATCCGTCATTCAGTGGATATAACGGTGCAAGCAGCAACAAATGATGTGGAGGCAGCAGTTGCGCCGCGAAGAGTCCGGAGAAGAGGTCACCGCGAATGCCCGATATGCAAGCGCGAGATCCTTGAACCAGTGAACACATGAATAAAACACCATAACTTGCCCCCAAAAAAAAAAAATAACCTCAAATGCGGCTTGTGGGACGTGCAACTTCCGCGGCAACGCTGTCATTTGCACAAATGTACCCGCACATGCGCTTTCGTCAATCACCGAGTGCCCTGGCATTATCGAGCATCGGATTCGGCGCTTTCAGATTGGGCAGCAAGGACTCGGTTGCAGCACTTGTGTCGGCCCTGCGGAGGGGCGTGAACGTGATCGATACGTCCTCTCATTTTACAAATGGTGAGCGTGTGTGGATCGGTTGTTAGATTCTTGACACTGCTTCGTTCTGACTGCAAAACTCTCTCCATCCTCTTCTCACTGTCAAAAGGCCAGTCTGAGAGTATTGTTGGCGCTGTCATCGGAACACTTGTTGCTGGGAAGACTGTCTCGCGTGAGGTGAACGCTGCCAGCCGTTTCAATTCAACGCACTTTCTTTCTGACACTGTGTATCCTTCAGCAACTGTTTGTCATCTCAAAGTGCGGGCACATTCTCAACAAGGAAACCGTGAGTCATATCCAGCAACACAATTCATGCGAAGGCGCCGTTGTCCTGTCCGCCACAGCCGCACATTGCATCGCACCACATTTCATTGAACAACAACTGTCCCAGTCATTGAACCGCACCAACCTCGAATGCATCGACGCTTACATGCTAAATTGCCCAGAACGAATGTTGGCAGGGAAATTGAACGGCCGCAACGTGTCCGACGTGTACCCTTTCATCAAATCGGCATTCAAACATTTGGAGCTAGAAGTTCGGCGCGGACGGATTGGGTCGTATGGACTATGTTCAAACTCCATTGCGAATCCCTCGGCGCCTGATTTTCTGGATTTGCAAATGTGTGTTGAACTGGCGAACGAGGCTGCTGCAGAAGTGAGGCTGGAGCATGGGGAAGCAGGCCTCGAGGGAACTCAAAGGACTCGAAACCAATCCAACTTTAGCTGTATCGAATACCCGCTTAACATCTTTGAAAGGGACGCCGTGGAAAGTGTCAACGGGGGAAAAGTCCTTGCTGAAATCGCAGAGGTAACCTCAACAAACCAAAAAAAAAAAAAAAAAAATTCATACTAACATCGAGCTTTCTGACGCAGGAGAATGGATTGTATCAGTTGACTCAGCGCCCGCTTAATGCGATTGCAGGGGGTGCTATCCGATGCCTGGGAGACAAAGTGACTGGTTATCACGGTACAACATGCTGCCCAAACATCGAAATCCTTCTCATTTACCCATCGTCGCACACTCTATCAGATGAATCAAAGATAACGTCAGAATTGTCGACATTATTTGAACGCGTGACGGAACTGGAGTTGCAGCTTCCATCGTTGGGTAAAAACAAAAAAAAAACACAATCATTGTTTAACGCAATGCTCACCATTTTCATGCGCTTTTTTACTTTTAGTCGGGGACACAAACGAAGATATTGCCACAGTTTCTCATTTTATCTGGGCCCAAACCCTCTCAGAGAATTTGTCCACGCTGATTTCTTCAAACGCATTCGCGACACAACATTACATCCAACAAACCGTGCTTCCAACTCTCGAAAAAGACATTCGGACGCTTTTGGAAGAAAACGGCACTGCCCAAGATACCGCGCCGCCACACGAAATTCTTCAAGAATGGGCACAGCAGTACAAGGAAAGCATCCAGAATCTGTCTGAACTGCTCGTGAACTTGTGTAAAGCGAGTGAAACGGCCATGAATCGCGAAATTGCAAGTGTTGTTGGGGCAATGAGTCCAAGCGCGGTAAACGCATGGCGTCAAGCAGTGGTGGTGGCGGCGGCAGATGCTGCTGCTGCTGCAAGAACCGAAAACAATGGCCATGAAGATTCTGTTGCTGACAAAGTGGACAAGTTTGCACAGCCTCCCCTCAGTGACCTGGCCATCCGCATCGTGCACGGAGCCTTGGAAATGAAAACCGGCGGAAGGGGTGGGACTGTCCTAATTGGGATGCGCAAGGGTGAATACGTGGATGCAGCTGTGCTTGCTGGGACTGGGGTAGTTGCACATGCCGACGACGTCGAAAGCGCGTTTCTGTGCTCACTTCTTGAATAGATTGAAAATTGCAATTAAAATTTCATCACATTTTTTGGGGCAAGGAACCTTGTATTTCTTCTGACACTTCTAATAACTAACCATCATTTGAACAAATCTAGGATGCAGAGGGAGAACGAAGGAAGGAGAAGCATGCGATATAAAATAAGAGAAGAAAGTCCGTTCTTGTTTTGCCGTCAAATAAAACAGTGGCACCAACGCCCACCATTGCACGTGTCTAGAATCTCAGAATTTGGAAGCTGCACTGGTCTACTCGGTCCCATACATTGGCCCAGGCTGTTTCTTCCATCTCTATGGCACAGCTGACCCTTGAATCTCTGGCAAGGGATGAAATCCAATCAGCGTCAGCCAAATGGTCATCTCCATCTTCAGACGCTCCAAATTCGTCTTCGCTCATTGCGTATGCTTGCTTCTGCTCCATCTGAGCAGCGACAGCCAGGTCTCTGTTGGCTGCAGTAATTGACGCTCTGCGAGCGATAGCCGCTTCATGTGGCTTGACGGCAGTAAATCCCGGCAGGCTCAGACGAAACATAAAGAGGGCAGCAACGTCCTTGCCCGAGAGTGGGTCAATCTCAATGCAGGTCCGGTCGTACTCTCCAGCGGCGTGGGTGAATGCAAGAGTCGATGGAGCGGTACTGAAGGAGACACTTCGAACCGACGATGTGGACGAAGCGGCTGAGATTGAACTGGACCTCGACAGGCAGGTCGAGGATGAGGTCAAAAGACTGCTGCAGGAGGGGGTTGGAGATGCAATGTTCATATTGGAGTGGTTGTTGCTTGAGTTTGGATTGATATTGCTGAATGATATGCAGTGTCTAGGTCTAGGCGGTGTTGGAGGCCGATGCGCAATGTAGGCTGGCAAGGCGAGTTCCGGGTAGTTGTTCTTTGGGAGAAACGATGCGATTGCTTGGCTGCGTTTTTATGGAAAAAAGTGGGAATAACAACGTTTAGGCAATTTTCGAAATGAAACGTGGAATGAATGAAAGGAGAGAAAGGGGGGAAATGAAACAAGGGTGAAACTGAATTTATCCCCCTTCACCTAATACAGTGCACTTTTTCCAGACAGATTTAAATAAAAAGGAAGAAGGAACAGGAATGCAGGGAAATGGCGGGACGAGGGTGTCATTGTCACGTGGGGCACAGGGTTCGACTTCTTACCGGTTGGCAACCACGGCGTCTCTTGAGTGGGTCATTGGTGCAGCAAGAGGGGATTAGATGATTGTCTGTACGACTCTTCTAGTATTCTGGAGGGACGGATGAGGAGGAGGGAGACGGACGGTGGGAGAAAGAGTGTTAGGTGCTGGACGGAAGGCTTTCACATGCATGTGCATGCATGCACGCAAGGCACGCATACAAGACAACGAGCACTTACAGGTTTGTTATGTAGATGGAAGGTAATGTAAAAGGGGCGTCTTGCGCTCGGTGCTTGGTCAAAATGTGTCTTCCTTGCCTTGTGCCCTGTCAGAAAAGAAAAAAAAAATTAACAACGACAGCCGTAAATAGTAAATAAAGTATACAAAGTGCACGATGGTCAACATGTGATTAATCGTTAAATGGGTCATTTTCCCGCGTGCTCGCATGCACTTACACGGCTGTCACCCTCGCATATCCCCCAACACCCCAAAAAATACCCTGCAAACTACTGCTGGAACAAGCGCAAGACGTTCAAGTCGACCATACATTTATTAACGAGCACGTCGTGACACATCCTGCACGCCAAGTCTCTACAACCAAAAGTACAACAAAAACTTCTTAAATAATTCAGGTCTGATGGCGCACAAAAGCTCATGCTCCTCCATTTTCAGCAGCAACTCTCGATGTCTGCCCTGCTTTCAGTGCATCCAGCCTTTTTTGGCCCTGGCGCATCGTTCGAGCCTTTTCAAATTCAGACAACGCTGAAGTATTTAAAGAATTTCCAAGCGACTGATACGGGTTTGAAGGTGTTCCGCCAGAGATAAGACCTTGGAACCCAGGTAATCCTGTCAGTGATGGTTTTGAAAATGAAAAAATTCCTTTCTTGTTCGGCTCAAGAGACAGCCTTAATGCCCCTTGTTTGACAGGATTGGCAACAGGAGTTGACTGGCGCGACCAAAAGTCATTAGCCGAAAATTTTCAACGTGTTATCGTTCAAACTTCGCTTTACCTCATCAGTTTCCTCTGCCGCCGTCACTTTCCCTGTGGCCAGCTTTCTCTTCTTTTTTTCAACTGCATCAGACTTATTTTCTCGGTGGCGCACCTCCGAGTCTTCATTTGACTGAACAGATGAAGGATTCAGGTCTTCATTTTCGGGTGTCTCCTCAGGCTTCCGCTTTGCAGTTTTCCCTTGGCCCGGTTCCTTTTGCTCTGAAGACTTGCTGGGAGCGTCCTTTTTCTCTTTTCGAGCACGACTTTTTTTAGAATTTTCTGGTTGGTCATCTTTTGCGCCAGTGGTATCAGATTCCTTTCGCTGGGATTTTTTTTCCTTGCCAGCAGGATTTTTGGAAGCGGTTTTTAGTGGCTGCTGGAGCGTAGAAATTTTCGCGGTTGCATGCACCCGATCAGTTGGCTCTTCTTCAGCATTTCCAATCGAAGGATTAGCGTGTTCAGAGATCACTTCTGACCCTTCCAAGCGATGAGTTTCCTCCCGAGCATCAGGAGTCTCTTCAAAGTTCGATCGCTTTTTGTTTGACGGCTTTGTGTTCGTATTGCTTGATTCTGAAGTTGCGCCCCCAATGACCCAATATGGCTGCGCCTTTCCCACTGCGGCGGCTCGCCTACTTGCCTGCCGAGGCGCGAGTTGGTCTGCTTCCTTTTCTTCCTCCGAGCCAGAATCCTCATCATCTTTTTTGGAAGCTATTTTCTTTGGTTTCGAGACCGTTTTGTGAACCTTGTCCTTTTTTTTGTCCTCTGAGCCCGAAAACTCGTCATCCTTGGTCGAAGGTTGCTTCTTCGGTTTCGCACCGGTTTTGGAGCTCTTTTCCTGGGAAGCAGTTTGCTCAGAGTTCAATCCTTCCGATGCATCCCTTGATTCATTTGCGATGACAGGAAGGACAACTCTTGCTTTTTTAGTCGGTTTTTTTGGATTTTTCTCGAGGGTGGATTTTGAGGCATCAGCATCAGCTGGCATTGTATCACTCTTCTTGGCTTCATTTCCTGCATGCGGCTGAGATGGGAGGAGGACGGATTCGATTATCACGTCAGTTTCATCCGCGTGAGAATCAATCTCTTCTGAAATTCGCTTGTTCGATTTTCGACTTGCTCTTTCAGGCGCGTCGCTGCCTCCCAGGTTTGACTGAGCTGGCAAATTGAGATTGGATGGATTACTTGGCGCCGCGCGTTTCTTCGTGCTGGGTACTTTGCTTGCTTTTTGGGGTTTCAGCCTTTCTTGGTCTTCTTCATCCGCACCGTCATCATCAGACAGCGTATTTTTTCGATGTTTTTGGCGTCTGGGTTCTGCGTTTGACTGATTTGCTCTTTCCTTTCGGCGCTCAGTCACCGTGTTCTCTTCTTCACTGCTCAGAGCGTCTTCAAGCTGCGTTTCAGGCACGATCACTTCTGAATCCGAGTCTTGTGACGGTTGCACTTTTCTCAGGGAGGATTTTGAGACCTTTTGAGATTTTTTTGCAGATTTGCCGATTTCGGCAGAAAGTTCAAGCAGTTGAGATACGTCCGAATGACGTGCGCGCCTTCTCGGAACTGCGACACTGTTGTTTGGTGCAGTTGGTGGGACTGTCGTTGCCGACTAGGGGAGGGAGGATAATCAGATAGATGCGTTACAGTATGATGAAAAGTGACACACACCATGATAGACTTGTGGATTGGTTCAGAAAGTATATTTTTCTGGCTTTCCGAAGCAGCTTTCAGTGTTTCAGAAATGGTGTCTAGCCGTGTCTGTCGAATGTTGAATTTCGTCAGAAGAACGTCAACCAGGGGGGAACAAGAAGCCAACCTCTAGAGTCCCAATCCGGGCCATGAGGGCTTTTCTTTCCAAATCCCATAAATCTCTTTCTCCATCCACTTCTTTTTCAAACTCCTCCAGACTGGCTTTTCCCATTTCGATTGCTCTGTGAAGCGCCTTCTGCAAACGTTCTGCATCTTTTTTCCAACAAGCCCCAACTCTCTCCGCTTCTTCAGCTTGTGCTTCCAAATCTTTGATTGCTTCTTCGCCGCTCACACTGACAGCTTTGTTCAATTTTGCAACCTCCCGAGAGTGTGCCCGCTTTAGTTCTAAGAGCTCTTCCTCGAGTTCATCCAGACGCAGCTGAGCCTGTGATGATTGCTGAAGCCCATTTGCAGAAAGCTCTTTACGCTGTGTTCGCAGCTCCTTCTGATGACGATTCACAAGATCTTCAAGCTCCTGTCCATGCTGAGTTTCCAGCTTTTCGCGCAACTCCAGCAATGATTTTTCTTGCTGCTTGGAAAGTTCGCGCTGAAGTGTGGTAAGCTGCTTTTCATGGGTCTTCACAGTTTCGGAATGACGGGCATCAAGGCGCGTGATTTCGCTTTCTAGCTCGGAGTTCGTTTTCTGAAGTTGTGCCAGCTGAGTTTGCCCTTTTTGTAGGTTAAGGTTGGATTCCACAAAGTTTGTTTCAGCGACAGTTAAGGAATTCTTTGTTTGGACAATCGCCTTTTCCAGAGATGCGAACTTAAGGTTAGATTCCACAAAATTCGTTTCAGCGACAGTTAAGGAATTCTTCGTTTGGACAAGCGCTTTTTCCAGAGATGCGATCTTGAGGTTAGCTTCCGCAAGGTTCGTTTCAGCGACAGTTAAGGAATTCTTCGTCTGGACAAGCGCTTTTTCCAGAGATGCGATCTTTCTGACGCGCATCACGGAGTCGGACTCCGTTTCTCCAAGAGTCTCCATGATTTGTTCGCATTGTTGATGTAAAGACGCAACTTCGGACTGAGATGAAATGTTGAAGTTTGAGAATTTTAATATGAATTCCTCGTTCAAGAATGGTGGCGGGAAAGTACCTCCAACAGAGCGCACATAGCTTCAAAACGGTCGCGCTTTGTTTCGCTCATTACCAAGCTTGCAGAAAGATGTTCTGGAGTAGGACATTATTCTCATGTTCGAGATGCCTTATCAGATAATGAAGTACCTGATTTAATCATTTCAGCTGACACAGCGTCGCGAATGGCCAGGGCCTCCAGCTTCATTTCGTTTAGCTGCTGTTGAAGCTTATCTGAACAGCTCTCTGTTTCGTATTTCTCCTTCAAACGGGTTGGATTTAAGCATTCACAATTGCAAGCAAAAAGGACGAAAGATTGAAATACCCTCTCCATTTGATTACGCTCCAAAGTCAATTCCTCCTGCATCCGGACGAATTCCTCCTGCATCCGGGATTCAGCATCATTTTGAAATTTGGCATGGGCCATCTCCAACTTGCGTCGCTCGGCTGAGACAGCCTCCGTCATTTTCTGATCAGCCAGCGCCAAGGAAGCCTTATTCTCTTCCTCAGCCACACTTAAGGCTTCTTCCCTCTCTTTCGCTGCTTTGGCAAGAGTCTCCTGCATCAACTGCACTACCGCGACAAGCTCTCTTTCATGCTCTTCCTTGACTGCTGCTAAAGCATCTGCATGTTCTTGATGCACTTGCGCAAGCATTTTTTCATATTGATCACACGAGTCCCGCGCTTCGGTGAGAAATGAATTTTCCATGGCTGCGACATCTGTTTCCCATTCTCTGCGTGTTTCCTCCAGCTCTGTTTGCAGGGACTGCAGTTGATCCAATCGATTTTCAGCAACATCATGCCATTTATCATGAGATTCCTGTGTTTCGACAGAGGAGGAAATGAAGTCTATCAGCTCAAAGAAATTGATTGATTCAACGTATTTGAGGACCTGTATGACTTGAATATCAGACTCCAGACGCATGCAGCGTTTCTCCAAAAGAGGAATTCTTTCGTCCAAGATATGACGGTTCTTTTTCAGTTACGTCAACGATTAACATTCCTTGGGTGCAGGTAAAATAGACGCGCAAACCTGAAACGATCTGATTTTCCTGATAGAGTTCAGAAATTCCAGCGCTTGCTCATTTTCTGCCGCACATTGTTCATTTGCAATCTACAAGTTTGTCAGCTTCGCGAATTTATGGAGCAAACGGATGAGGCTTACATCCATGTGTAAGATAAACGTTGAATGTCCTGCTCCGCCAAGATAAGCTGCAGCAGAAAAGGCGAGAAATTTACGATTATTAGATAACTGGACGACAGGAACTAGACAAGAGTCTCTCACTTGAACAAATGGTTGTCATAGCAGACTCGCTATACGGTATGGGTCCAACGAAAGCCGTATTTGATAGAAGCGAGGCGATTTTTTCTGTTGAATAGTTAGCCACAAGTGGAGGTTGGAACATGACTCTCAAACTCTGAACTGAAAGCAAGCATTGACTTTGTCACACTCGACGACGAGGCCAAATAAGACGGATCCGATGTGCTTAAAAAGCACGGAGTCCCGAGATCGACCTTCAAAACAGCGCCAACTTTAGTTGGTGCAGACAAAAAAGTTGCGTAAAACAACTTACGAGGCACAGCGATCCTTGCGATCGAACAGGCCCTATTGACTCAATTTCCATGTAGAAAATGTTCGGCATATTGCAGTCTAGACGCTGAGACGGTCAGTTGACGATCTACATTGACGAGACTATTCACCTTTTTTCAGCGTATCTTCCACTTCGGATGTTACACTCATCTCTGAGAGAAATGGACTCAAATTTTGCGAAAGGGAGCCATCTAGCGCATGATAAGAATAGCGCATCAAAACTATGATCGTAAACGGAGCATTGAAACAACGCACTCGGAATAATTCTGTCGTCACGCAGATTAATCACGCGTGTATCTGAGACTGCGAGCCAGACGAACGATATTCGAATACGATTTGTGGATTGCAACAGTTTCTTGGCGCAGATATGCCTCATGCTGGAGTGGATATGAAAACAGTCAGGGCGTCCGCAACTGGATCAGCAATTGCTAAAATTCGATTACTTGACGGATGACTTTTTCCCTCCCTTCACAGCTGCAGTAAAAATAGCGACAGCTTCACCTGGAACAGGGTGCGGAACAGTCAAACAAATACACATCAAATGCAAGAAAAGCAGAATCACGAGAACGCACCCGCCGATGCTCGCGCGACTGCATCATTACAGTATTCACGAACTGATGTTTCGAATGTGGCATTGTCCAGCAGGCTGTCGATCGTAAAATTGCGTCTGATTCGGCGTCGTGCAACAAAGATTGAAATTCGCATATGTATCCGTAACGATGGGTTTCGATATTCGGAGGAATTGCAGGTTCGAGAAGCGCATTGAAGTCATGTAAGTGTGGGTTTCAGTGCATTGCGGAATGTGCTTGAAAGTGTATAGAGCAGCCCCACCGCACTGCGCCTGACTCGGTCAAGATAGAAATCTTGCTTTTCTTTTCATCGACTATGAGTCCGGATCTGGGCCCATCGGTGGACGTTGCTGCAGTTGGCAGAGTTGGTGCTTGCACGCACACCTTTGTTGCGTGCAATATGTGTTCCATTATTTAATATTTTTATTTGTTTTTTTATGAAATGCTCGTGAAATCGGACAACATGTATGCAACAGTCAGACCCGAGAGTTACGTATTACGCCGTATGTGCATTACATCAGAGGGAAAATGCTGTACGGATTGCTTTGAGGTTGGAAATATCATCTTGAACACCGAAGGGGGTGGTGACTCCGGCGGCAGCGACGTTGCTGCTTTGTCTTGCGGCTCGTGGGCAATACCAGACCGCGGGATCCGAGATGACCACGGTATGTTTGAAGAATTTAAACCTGGGACTTCTTTTTTCAATACTGGCGATTTATCTCTGTTGCGACGAGTGTGGGTAAGGTTCCAAGATCCTTCAGTAAGACAACCACTTAACTGCTTGGAGTTGCTGGCAGGTATCAAAAATCCGATCAAGCATTCGTTGCCGAGGATACACTCCAAGTTCACCCACTGCGGAAATGACGGTTACCACCACTGTGACGCCAATACGGTGGGAAACATACTGGATGGACTTTCGTAAACACCGCGGTCACATCCGTTCCAGCCACTTCCATCAGTTTCTGCATTCCGCCTGGGTGAAAGCTTAAGTACTGTGAGATGACATATATTTTCCCTTGATAGGCAATCCAAACATCTTCCTGAACATGGGTCTCGTTAAGAAAAAGACGCAGACTCAAATTCCTCACCTTCGATGTGTGCTGGGCCAGCTCGCTTAGAGTGTACTTTCCAAGTTGAGAAATGCCATTGCGCAGATTCGCGCCCGATGCCTTGAGTCGATTCCTGCGCAGGTTGCTTAACGGAATGAGTTCAAGAAGTGCAGCGTTGCTCTCACCATTCTTTGGCTGACTTTCTGGTAACGGCCAGACTTGCCTTTGAAGTCATATTCTGTGCAATTACTTTGAAGACCAGTCAGTTTGTATAAATAGAACGAACGTTTACAAAAAAAAGCTTCATCGGATAAAAATGCAGCAACGAGGCGGGAAGAGCATCCGAATGGTGCGCTCAAGCGGCTCCGTGGGTGCAACCGGATCGGGTGGAAGCGGCAGCGTGGCTCTCAGTGTTACGCGGAAAGGGGCCTTTGGATACGCTCGGACAGCGGATGGAGACCAAACGTCCAGTGCGTCTATTGGTTTGGATGGGATTCCTGCAAGCAATGCAGGGGTGGTGTCGGAGGCTGTGAAGAGCGAATCCAAGGAGAGCAAGGCCAGCAACCCTCGTCTGCTGCATGCTCGCTCCCTCGATCAATTACTGCTCTCGAACAACTCGCAGGGTTCAATACGCTTGAGCGAGTCAGATTCAGTCATTGATATTGACATGGATGCGCATGCAAGCAGGGATGCTGGTCCGGATGCGCAATCGCGTTCCCAGTCACACTCGATATTTAAGCGATGGAAGACTATTGCTCGCTTCCAGGAGAGGGGTGAAAGAGCGGCGTGGGCTGCTGTTCTATTGCTGGCTGTTATTCAGGCGATTGTACGTGCGAATTCTTCGTCGCTTGTTTCAATTCAATCGCACTGAACGCACACAACACACAATTTTCAGGGCGTTCTTATTTATTTACGATCACATATCCTCGCGTCGTCTTTTCATTGGTTCAATACTCGATATTCCACCGACCCGCTGAGTCCTGCGATCCGGGCGCTGCATGCAATCCTTAGCATCTTATTCTCAGCCATTGTGGCCCCGGTGATATTGCAAAAGTATTCAGCTGTCCATCGATCGTCGCTCCTGGATTTGTATTGGACTTTCGCCGCAGTCGTTGCAATAAGCGGCATCCCGTCCCTGTCATCCGAATACCTGTTTTGGCGAAATTCATGGGCGTTTGTGCACAAAAGTGTGTGGACTGCTGTCATATCTGCTGCAGTTATTGGGTTCTGGATTATTCGGCGCATTTGCACCTCAAATGGCGCATCCTTTTTCACACAAGACGGACGAACAAAGCGGCGAGATAGTAACACGGATATTGCAATGACCTCTGTGACCTCAGCACGAAGTTCTTTTTCGTCACGCTCAGCGCGCGCCCGATATTCGGCCCTTTCAACCTCTGTTTCCTCATCCACGGCGAACACAACCGCAAATTTCCGGAAACAATGGTGGAAACGCGCAACCTCCAGCCTCGAAGCCCACCTTGGCATAACAAGTCTTATTGCGTCTACATGGAGTCTCACGTTCATTGAATCATTTTACAAATCTGCGCTTCTGAAGCAAGAACCCTCAAGTCAATCAGGAGCGACCGCAGATCTGGCCTCCCCCCGATTCATTATTGCCCCATTTATCCTACTTATTGCGCAAGTGAGCGTATCCTTCAGTCTCATTTATTGGGGCGCCACATCAACCGCTGCTCTCCACGGCCGATACAATGAAGTGCAAGCGCCAACAACTCAGACCGTGTCCAAAAAGTCCAGCCGCTCGAACCTTCTGTCGTCACCGTTTTACGCAACCAACTCGACTGCACCGAACTCACGACGAGGAAGCCAGGATAGCACCACATCATCGCATCCAGCAAGCGAGGACTTTTGCGATTCGGCGAGTATTGCCGGAAGTGAAAATATGCCCAACACCAGCCCGTCGTCTACCACTCCGGCAATGCATACCCTGGCAGCAGCGTCGGGTGCTGGAAAGGGTGGTGGTTCCACTCAATTTGTCGTCAAAAAGAAGTCATCCTCATCCTCATTCGCAAGCCATGATGCATTGTTGAGAGGGGGCGTCAGGGGAGGAAGGCATGGCCGAGTTGGAAGGTTGGAGAGGTATGGATGGGTTGTGGCGGGAATTACAGGAGCAGCTGTTGCAGGTGTAGTTGTGGCGTGGTTTGCGGTATGTATGGACACATGTGGACGATCAGGGCTGTTGACCTCGTGAATAAAAAGTATGATTGTTTATGGAGCCGAGTAAACAGCATCTCAAAGATTGCTTGCGCAAGAATGTGATTCTCAGAATGAAGGACTCTTCAGAACGACATTTGAGGAATCAAGCACAATAAGTTTTCAATTTTTCACGAATTGTGGTCATCTCCAGGGCAAAGCGATACTCAGGAGGATACTAACAGTTTGGGAGGAGAAAGGAGGAGATGGTGGAGGAGATGTGGAAGGCACAAATACAGGAACCCTATTGAAACCGAGGGAACCCGATCAGAGATGCCCAAACCCAGATTGATCTGTCGCAGCTTGGAAGCCCGAAAGTGCGTCACGAAAGAGCACAAACAACGGGCATAGATAACATACGAGTGAGATTTGTATTAGGGGCACGTGTTAAATCAGTAGATTTAATACGAGTTACTTCTGTGAAAGAAAAGGAGGAGGTGCGGAGAATGGTCGCCTTTTATACGTTTTCTGACGCAAAAAGGCCCGAACGTCAAAATGCCCAACCACCAACAAACATGGTCTGTCGGATCGTGGCTGTCTCCCGTGTCGTCTGGGCCCGAATCACTCCCTGCAACTACCACTCCTCATGCGCTTGTGATCTTGAACCAGCCAGTTTGCTCTGTAAAGTACCTGGAGGCAATATGGAAAAGGGCCGCGGTCAAACTCTGTGCGGATGGTGGCGCAAATAGGCTCTATGATTCTCTCGCAACCGATGATATGCGCCTAAGGTAAGTTTTTCGAATGCCTTTCTGTTGCTTTTAACACGAGTCACTCTCAGGTTTCTTCCGCAAATGATAAAGGGAGACCTCGACAGCTTACGCAGCGATGTTCGTGAGTTTTATGAAAGTCATGTGCGTGCGAAATCTCTTTTCTGGTCAAAGCTGCTCTCTTCTTACCTGCCGGTCCATGACTTTCAGGGTGTCCCCGTCATTTTGGATCAAGACCTGTATTCAACGGACTTTGGCAAATGCGTCGCTGAAATTGAGCGAATCGAATCAGAAAGCAACGGCTCTGTATACCACGATATTATTGCCTTTGGAGCACTGGGAGGCCGTTTCGATCAGACGATGGCCAGCATTCATATGACGTGCAAGTATGGCCAACAGGAAAAAGCTCAAGGGAAAAGCAAGATACGGCAGATTTACCTTGCATCCAATGAGAGTGTGGCAGTTCTGTTAATGCCGGTAATTCCCTGTTGCTATGCGCTTTTCGCCCATTCTGACCTTTCCTCACGCAGGAACACCGTCATCGCATCATCTGTGATACCAAAATTGAAGGTCCAACATGCGGACTAATACCCGTGGGAGGAACGGTGAAAGCAATTACAACGGGCCTCATGTGGAATCTCGGTAAGTCTGCAAAAAAAAAAAAAAAAAGAAAAGAATCTGACAACGGAATGTCCAATTCAAACTCCACAGATCATGACATGCCATTATCATTCGGAGAGCTTGTGAGCACATCGAACTGGTTTGCTCCGGGAGAAGAGGAGGAGAAAGTGATCGACATCCAAGTGGATGCACCACTTGTTTGGACGGTCGAAGTGAATCTTGCATAAGTGGGCTGCACAGTATGTGGCAGTGCTGAGGACGAATTTGGTGTCCACGTCAATAAACCGAGAATATTTTGAGAAAAATGTCCATGTTCGCACTGACCGTGGTTGGACTGACCCTGCCGTCGCTCATCTCTCAGAACTCGTGGCGGCTGGGTCTGGACTCTCCTCCGCTAAGCCCGTCGTTCGTGAACAAGAGCATGCTGCTCAGGTCAGTCGAGGTCTTCTCCATTGAAGGGTTTCTAACCTCGCGCAAAGAATCGGAGTCACGGACTCGCTGCAAGACATGCGCATCATATCGCCGGCATACACTCTCTTGACGCACATGTTCCATCACCAGGACTTTTCGCACTGGTTCAGCAACATGTATGCTCTGGTCATGATAACCGCCGCCCAAAAGGTGAGCCATGATCATTGCATTTTCCTTGACTTGTGAATCGCACACTGACGCATATGAAGAGCAGACTCCGAATTCTTTGGCTGCTTTTGTCAACTCCTCTTTTGTGTTTTTTGGAGGTGGCATTTCAGGCGTGTTTGGTAATTGATCCTGCGCCACATTCTGTCGACAATCGCTCATCCATTCTCAATGACACCAGCGCATATCATTTATGCAACAATCCACAAGCGCCGACAAGACGCCCGAAATCAAAGTCAAAGACCCATTCTCAATTCAATCTCGGACGCGTCCAACAGCTTGGTGGAATCGCTGAATTATGCGCTGCGATCTGTTACTGGAAACAACGAACTCAACATCAACCTTTCCAGCTTAAATCCGTTCAAGGAGCGAACAATTATCTTGTGCGGAGCGTCAGCAGGAGTGTACGCGTTGATGGGGGCTGAGTTTGTTCACCTTGGAATCCAGCTGTACACGGAACTGAAGCAGCTTGTGCGGCTGAATCGGCGACCGTATCTTGACACTGCAGCGACGTACGAGCGAAAGAGAATCCAGAACAGAATTGTGAGCATTTTGTCAGTGGCGATTGGGCATCTGGTCACCATAGCGTCTCAAGTCATTGCCGTGAGCGGGCTGCTGGCAAATGAAGGGGCCGTGATGAAAAGTGCTGGGGATGGGTATGCAATTGTTCCGGGTTCCAACGCGAATGCGCAGAATCAAGGGCTGTGGCAGATTGAGGAGTCTGTTGGATATGCGGCACACGTTGGCGGCTTCTTGTTTGGCATGGCCGTGGAACTGATACGGGAAAAGCTAATTTCACAGAAATAAAAATATGCGTTTTGGCGGCGAGGAGGAGTGATCTCCGGTGGCGCTCAATTGAACTCCTTGAAAATGAAGCAAGCGCAGTCCCGCATTGCCGCCATTGCCGAGCACCTGAAACCCACTCCCGACACCTCAGACGTCGACAACGCCAACAAAGTGTTCCGCAGCGAACTCAGCCCAGTCTCACTACTTCGGCGCACTTGCTCACTGTACCCGACACGCACCGCATTCGTGCACGGAAATAACGGGGGCTCTGCTGTTTCTTACAGCGCCTTCTCGGAGCGTGTCCGCCGCCTGGCCCGCGCTCTTTCGACAAACTTTGGCGTTGGAGAGGGGGACAGGTGAGGCATAATGAGTCGTTGTTTGCCTAATTTGACCGCTTAACGAACCATTATTTGCCTCACAGAGTTGCCGTTCTTGTCCCAAACACGCCATGCATCCTGGAAGCAAACTTTGCCGTGCCGCTGTGTCTCGCACAGATCGTGTCCATCAACACGCGTCTGAATCAAGACGAGATTGATTACATTCTCACCCTGTCTCAACCAAAGGTCCTGTTTGTTGACCACGAACTCGAGCATCTGACGGTCAACTTTAAGAAATGTGGGGTGGCTCACAGGGTCGTTGTCGCCGATCTTTTTGGCACAAAAACAGCGGCCAATGACCCATACGAGCAGTTGATTGCGGGAGCAGACGCGGCGCCCTGGTCTTCCTTCCCACCTCTTAAAAGCGAGGATGACGTAATTTCAATCAATTTCACTTCAGGCACCACGGGCAGACCAAAGGGAGTCATGTACCATCACAGAGGCGCGTATCTAAACTCCCTGTGTCTTGCTTTGGAGATGGGAATGACGAGCGAATCCAATTTCTTGTGGACACTTCCCATGTTCCATGCAAGTGGTTGGTGCTTCCCATGGGCTGTGTGTGCTGTTGGCGCGACCCACACATTAATCCGAAAAGTGGACTACGACCTGATCTGGCATTTATTTGAAACCGCAAACATTACACACTACTGCGGTGCACCCACAGTTCAACTATCAATTGTCAACCACAAAAGCGCGCACCCATTGAATCGACAAATCAAAACCATGGTCGCCGCCGCACCGCCGAGTCCAACTCTTTTGGAGGGTCTCCTCAAAATCGGAATCACTCCGTTCCATGTGTACGGATTGACAGAGACGTATGGTCCATCTACAATTTGCGCGTGGCAGTCGGAGTGGCGGTCGCTTGGGTACGCCGAAATGGCCGAGAAGCTTTCGCGGCAGGGACAAGCGTTTTTGGCCAGCGATGAGGTACAAGTGTGGGATGAAGAAACGGGTCGTGAAGTTCCTGCAGATGGTACTACATTGGGCGAAGTGGTGTTTCGAGGAAATTTGGTGATGAAGGGATATTTGAACGATGAAAAGGCAACGAGGGAATCGTTCAAGGGTGGAGTTTTTCACACTGGAGATGTTGGAGTCAAGCATCCAGACGGGTATATTGAACTCCGGGACAGGAAAAAGGATATTATCATCAGCGGTAAGAATCATGACATTATTTGGTTGGGAGTTGTGCTAAAGAAAAAAGTACAGGTGGAGAAAACATTTCTACAATTGAAATCGAACAAGCCATCGTCTCACATCCAGCCGTTTTCGAAACCTGTGTCGTTTCTGCTCCAGACAACCAGTGGGGAGAACGGCCAATTGCCTACGTCACACTCAAGAAGGAAATAAGCTCATCTCAACACGCCGCCTTTGAACAAGAACTTTTGAAATATTTGCGAACGAAGATTGCCGGATACAAGATGCCGATTCGAGTACATATTCTTGTTGAACTTCCGAAAACAAGTACTGGCAAAATCCAAAAGTTTGTTCTGCGCGATCAAGAGTGGGCGAAGGCCGGCAGAGTCGGAGGCAAAAAGATTAATTGAACGCCTCAGAAGTATAAAAGATACTGCTCTCTCTCCGCGACGCAACGAAGGAACGTGGGCTCGTTTAATGGATTTTATTTGGAATAAACAGCAAACTCTTAACTCAGTTCAAACCCTAATGCTATGACAGCAAACCATCTGTCCTTTTCACGTTGCTTTTGGGCGTCTTCTTGTTCACTGTCTTTTTTGGCATGGGCTTTTGTTTCGGCTTCTTTGTTGTTTTCACGGTAGGTTTCTGCAAGTGCTTTACAGGAGCGCCTTTCGCGACGGTCACATTCTGCGGTGTTTCAAGTGGCGGCGGAACGACTGGGTTGGTCCCTGCGTCTGGCGGAGACGATATGAGCTGTGGAGTTTCAGAGCCTGGCGGAATCGGGAACGGAGGAGGGCCTTCGAGCGGTGATCCACTTGGTATAAACGAAGTGTATGAAGGGTATTCAAACGGGGAAGCCGCGCCGTTTACACACGGACCTGTGATGGTCCACTTTGCTTCATTGGCTCCTGGCGCCTCAACATCGCTTTCGGGAATTGCATACACGCTGTTGTAGTTTTGGCTGCCCCAGCTTACGGTTGTGTTGAATGGGTAGGCTTGTGGTGCCCACAGAGGCGCACAAGGGCCTGGTGGAGGTGGGACGGGTGGTAGATACATTGGAGGGAGAACAAATGGAACCAGAGAATCCGTGTTTTCCGTGCTGGGTGTGATGCTGTCGACCGGGTTGGGTACTGGATCTGGCTGCGGCGTGGCTGGAGGATCGATAGCCGTGGATGGTGCTCCGGAACACGCGCCAAAGTTGTTCCATTTCCAAAATGTGCCAGTCTTGTCGCCGGGGGCCGTATCGGATACTTTGATGGAAACGAGGCTCTTGTAGTTGACACCGTTGTAGCTGACAGTGACGCCGTTCTTGTATGCTTTTTGCGTCCATTCGGGGGCACAAGGGCTTGTTCCTGACGTTGGTTCGTCGTCGCGGGGGTAGTTACCGATGGGATGGCTGTCAAATCAAAACAGTGCTAATGGATTAGCTGTTGCTGAAAGGGAAAGAAAGAAGGAGACTTACGCGTAGGTGCACACAAGCAATGATGCAGCTGATGCTACTTGCAATAGTAAAGGGGCCTTCATGCGGAGTGATTGCGGTTGTAGTCCTAGTACCGTCAGAAAAACAGCACCGTTTTATACTTCTTCCAACAATGAAGCCAAGACAATGAGCAGCACAATAGAGGCACTGACAATGCGCACAGACATTTTTCTGATTTTTCTTCACTTTTTGCAAAAGATTTAACCCACAGTATTTACTGCCTCGCTTTGAAGACACCGAACAGCTGCTGCGTTGATCATCTTCAGCTGGGAGGTTGAAGCGATAGGAGGGATTCAACCCAGTAGAGCATAGCAGGCATGCGTTGAGTGTGTACACCTCACCTGACAGAGACAGCTGATGCACAGACATGCGATGGGCAAGTGGGCATGTGGGTCCGTGCCACGGCAGCTGATGCTGGTTGGTTGGTTGGTCTTAATTTTCAATGTGATGTGTTGTGACTCACACGCTGTTAATGTTAAACTGTGCACTTTAAATTGAAGGACACGTTCCCACCCAAAACACAAAGATCCAACAACAGCAACTCACTTCAATGTCCTCCACAGCAGCAGCAGCAGCAGCAGCATCCCAGGAGCAACTCGCGTCCGTCAAAGCAGCAGCCGCAAACACGATCCATGAAGATGTCGTGTCCCCACACGAAGACCACCCCGCCAACCCCACCCGCGTGATCGCGATCGCCGTTGACTCCTCCAAATACGCCGAGCATGCGTTCAACTGGGCCATCAACAACATTGTTCGACCCGAGACGGACCAAGTTGTCCTCATGAGTTGAGTATGATCTTCCCACTGGGAGCTGTGGCAGTAGACTGACTATCATCGCTGTTCTTGATCATTCAGATGTGCGACCAACCGTCTCTCTGCCGGCCGTTTATGGAGCACTGTACGTCGACTTCAGCAAAGAGTTTGAGTCGATCGAGGAGGCCAACAAGCTGGAATCGCACAATCTGCTCAGAGCATTCGCAAGCAAACTTCCTGCTCACAAGTACAATATCCGTGGAGTCGCGTTGCGCGGAGACCCGAGGGATGAACTTGCTTACAAGGTAATATTTCTTATGTGTTCCATTCAAGTGATGGCCTAACAACCGCTTTTTATAAACGCGTGCCAGGTTGAAGACATCAAAGCAGACATGCTGGTCATTGGTTCAAGAGGTCTGGGACCGTTTAAGCGGGCGTTCCTTGGGTCAGTGTCCGACTACCTGGTGCACCACTTGACTGTGCCTGTTATTATCCCACGGCCAAGCGAGAAGAACAAGGCGTTTTAAGTTCATGAGAGTCGAGATGGCAATTGCGCGATTTTGAGAGTTTGTACAGTGAAAAAAGAAGTGGAAATAAAATGACAACTGAGTTGAACATCTTGAGGCAATGATTTTGCGACTGAATCGTATGACCGGCTGCGTAACCGCTGCGTCAAGTGATTGATGCTGGCGGTGTTCAGTCAGACTCAAGAACGAGTCCCAAAATCGTCAACAGGGATGTTGCGTTGGTATTATTTATATTTACTTTGCGAACCACAAAACAAGTCCAATTTTTTTGGTTTGGGTAAAGTTTGCCGAGTGTAAAAACCAGTTCTTCTCAACACGATCAGATGCACACACAGTGTCAATAAACATGCACTTATAATGGTTGAAATGCTCTTTAATTGGAAACTTAAGCTTCAGTCATCTTCGGCACAACCACAGCCATCGATGCATAATGCACCAAAAACTCGCTGGTGCTTCCCATCGCAGCACGCCCTAATGCAGTCAATCCCCGCGTTCCACACACTAAAACTTCACACCCAACCTCTTCTGCCCGATCAAGCAACTCCTGCCCAACGTGTCCTCGCAAGCTCAACCCAACAAACTGCATTTCGGGGGCTTCCTTCCTGATAACCTCGCAGTACTTTTTCACAAGAGCGTGGCTCTCTGCTTCCAGCCCCGCTTCAACGGCATCAAGATGGGCCTTGTGGGCAGCGTCGGCGAGGAGGTGGCCGTGAAGAGGGATCGTGTGCACATTGACAACGTACACCAAATCGGTTGGCTTGCAAAGGTTCTGCAGAGTCCAAGTGAATGCATGGTGTGCGTATTTACTCGCGTCTACGGCAATAAGGACCGTGCGAAGGGTTGGGTGCAGCTTGTTTGTGTGGGAAACGACTTGGTCGCGGTGGAAGTGGTGAATGTCTGAGCCAGTCATTTGTTTGCTTTTGTTCTTTTCGTTTGTGTTTGTGTTTAATGTGGGAGTAATTGAGCTTTCTTTTTATACACACTGCTTTGACGGCAGGATGTTGGTTGAGTCATACTGACTTTTTTATTGGTGTCATGAAAACAAGTCCATATCTGAGTCACTGTTATACCCAGCATTGAGAGTCCTCCTTCGTGAGTGCCGCCCGCGACCTCCACGCCCCAGGCCTCTGCCCCCTCGTCCACGGCCTCGGCCCACATGGTTGGCCATGAACTTGGGCCGAACTGGCCGATGCGCCACACCCTTTTTCACCGTTGTCGCTGGGCGCAGTACCAAGTACCGCTCGAGAACTGGGAATAGGGCAACGAGCAAGTTCCGTAGAATGGTTGCAGCGAGAGATCCGAATGCTGTGTGTAGATTGTGGCTGTCGTTTTTAGCAAGTGCTTCCTCCCTAGCCTCAGATCCCGCAATATGTCATGCAAACACAAACTCAACTTGTCCCAAGCATTGCTCCGCCGGAAACCATGAATATGCTTCGAATGGCGTATGCTATGCTGTTTGGGAGATGTGTTGTGTGGTGGTCGGATTCTTCGCCGAATGCGCCAGGGTATGAGTGGAATGGATCCGAAGGGACGCTGCAATGTTCCATGTATGGTATGTGTGATGTGTGTCACTGGGAAACTGGCCCTTTTAAATGCGGGGTATGAACTCAGTGACTGCGCCACTCCGCACAATTTTAAAATTCATGAACCATCACATGCTGCACAGCATATGGCTTACAGAGATGTGACCCTGCTTCCAGCCATGATGATCGGCACTCGATCCATATTCAACCAGTGCCACAGGTCTTGTCACAGGCTAAAGAACAGCAGATCTGCGAACTTCAAGTGGTACCACGGTCCGAGTGTCCGTGAGAATGAATCGCAAGCGTTTGTATTTGTTTTGGGTGTTGGGACGCCTGAGAAATGCTGAGTCCACTTCTCCTTACATAATTTCCCCACAACCCACCCAACTTTGTGGAAAGAAAACCAAACTTTTTGGGCCATGAACAGCGATCAGACGCCAAACTCCACAGCACAAGCGGTGGTACCAGCACCACCAGAGACTCGTAACGACGGCACCTCTGCCCCGCCTCAATATAACGAGGAGGTCATCAAAGATCGCCTGACTCCACCCAAGAGGGTAATCGCAGTCGCTGTTGATGACTCCGAAGCCGCAAAGTTTGCGCTTCAGTGGACGTTGGAGCATTTGGTGAATCCGGCAGGAAACGACCAAGTTTGTTTTGCATAGTTTTTTTTTAAAACGCGGTGGTTTTTCATGACACACTCTCGCTTTTTCAGGTTTGTCTTTTAAACTGCCGGCCCCATGCTGTGACAGACTACATAATCGGACACCCTGGACTCGCTGGTGACATTGCACCAGAGCCCAGTTTTGAATACAACGAAGAATGCGTTTCTGCACTTGAGCAGGCGAATCGAGAGGCTTCCCACGACCTGCTGAAAGGTTACGGAGAACATGTACTGAAAAAGTCAGCCGCGGTGCGTGCCATTGCGTTGAGAGGAGATCCACGTAAGGAGATTTTAGCCAAGGCAAGTTTTTTGCAATTCGATTTGACCTTTGTTTTTTTGGACGCGTTTTGTAATATTCGTTTTACTTTTATCCCCTTTCAGGTGGAGGAACTGAGACCGGACATGCTTGTGACTGGAAGCCGCGGCCTCGGAATTCTTCAGAAAGCATTCCGCGGCTCTCTTTCAGACTACCTTGTGCAGCATTCTCCCGTGCCAGTCATTGTTCCGCGAAAGCATTCTTGAAGCTTTTTTTTTTTTTCTTGCAGCGCTGCTTCTTCTCCGTATTCAATGTTGATTGCGCAGATCCGTTCTTTATTATCAATGCTGTATTGTAAACAAAAAAAACTGCTGCTTGCAGATTCGGTTTTCTTTCTATTTTCTTCTTGACGGGCCGATTGGTCCAGTTTCAAAATGATGACAACCGCGGGGGCACGCAAGACATCAAGTCTTTATTAAACCCGCTAAGCTGACATGGTGACTTCGTATTCAGGTTGCATTGAGTTTTATCGTGTCGTCCAAACGTGAAGGAATTTTACGGTAAGGGTATGTGTCTGTGAAAGAGAAAGCACGCATTATCTCTGCTTGAGAGCTTCCAGGCGCGCTCTAAGAGCACCAATGTCGAGATTATCTGATCCGTCCCGATGGTCAGAGGTATAACTCGGTTCGCCCGAGGGTACCGGTATCCTCGAAGGTCCAGCTTCAGCTTCCACTTGTTTAGTCTGAAGCAACGTACTGGATTCAGCTTCCGTCTCAGAGTCGTAAACATGATCATTTGGATCCCGCGCGAGATTCGAATTTGAATCTGAAGTTGATGAGTGGACATCTTCCTTGCTTTTCCCAGTCACATTTTTGCCAAATCCCTTCAATTTCGAAAATAGGGTTTTGCTGCCGCCCCCCGCTGGACCACTCAGCGAATTCTGCGCACCACCGTCCGGCTCCAAATCAAGTGAGTTGTCCCATAAAACACTTTCCTGAACCCAACCTCGACTCAATATCCAATGCAAAACCTGCGGACTTTGTTCCTTTGTTTCGTCCGGATACGCTCTGCTGCCACTACCACGACCACCACCCGATCGAGCAGTGTCAGACTCTCCTACACTTTGAAGAAATGACTTCACAACGCTTGTACCGGCAGTTCCACGGTTACTGACACTTCTCCAATTTTCAAGGCAGCCTTGTAACTGCGCAAAGGAGCCAGCGTCCTGCCCGTTTGCCTTCAAATCATCGACAAACAATCCGAGAAGCGGGATGAGTGGGGACATTGCGTGGGCAACTTGCGCGCGGTAGACTGAAAATTGCGATGCCGCGGCGCCGTTGGATGATTCGAACAGTGCATCCACTTGCACCAATAGCGCACGTGTCTTTTTGTTCACAAGGGCCCATGCGGAGTGCAGTCGTTTGATGCAAGGATGCGACAAGGCTTTCCAGACTGCGTGCAAGGACTGGTAGTTACGGAGCGAGTGGAGAATAGGAAGAGTTTGGATCCAGTGAGAAAGGACTTTTGCGGCGTGTTGATGCGACGCTGAAAGAGATGCGGCAGTTCCAGCAGGGCTACTTGAATTTGATACTCCCGTTGCTGTTGCTCCAAATGAGCCTACACTCGCGCGTTTCGAGTGCGTTTTAATCGACGATGACTGACCATGGGACGTTGTTGAAGGTGTAAGGATTGTTTTCATAACCAAACGCGAGATGAATATGCTAAGATCCATGCACGCCCGAAAGGATCGCGGAAGAATGGATGTCCCAGACGCGCTTTTGGTCGTGAATTGCAACAAATCTTTCAAAGAAATTAACGATGAAAACATGTCCCAATCGCACAATGTCATATTCACTGCTAATTGGCGGGGACTGAAATCGAGAACGTGTTTTGTTGAGGCTTCGGCAATTTCGGTGGATACTAAAGCGATTTTGTTTTTTAACAACGTTGTTGTTTCCATCAATCGGCGAACAAGAGTCAGTGTTTGGAGCGCCTGCGCATTGGAAATGGTAGTTGAAGTATTGAGACGTTCAAGGTCTTGAACACATCGGCTGTAGGACTGTAGCATGTGCGTGTGTTGGTGTTGCAATGGACTTGTTGGAATAAGCGGAACATACGAATCGATGGAGACTTGAGACGTCTCTGCAAAATCCCGCTGCTCCAAAGACCCCTTGACCACTAGACCCAAATCAGCCGGGCGCAAATCTGCGCTCAAAGCAGGATTTTCGAAGGCATCTGTTTCTGCGGTCAAAGTCTCTGCATGCTCGCCCTTCTCCTGGAATGCATCTGATTGATGACCCAGCGCCAAGATTGAAAGTCGAACTGAGTTCTTTACAGAATTTCGAATGGAACGCGGCCGTGAGAGGCGAGTTTGACGAAAATCCGAGAATGGTGTAAAGGATGTTGGATTCGAAAAAGATGATGCGTTCGAATGACGGCGTGATGAAAGCGGAGAAGCCTTTTCAATGACAGGCTCCGAAGAATCATTTGTCGATTTGAAGTCTTTGGCATGCTGGTCACGTGATGTTTGGTTTGGCTGTGCGTTCTGCAAGTCCAAAGAAGCGGATGAGTCGTCCGAGGATTCGCCAGAGTCGTCCGAAGGGTCGTCAAGGTCATCGAAATTAATGTCCCCGTTCGCGATATCCTCGGCCTCAGTGAAGCTGTTGAAGTATGGAATGTAAACATCGCAAGTGCCCGAACAAGGATCAATGCGGACTCATCACCACAAATGTGCCAGACCAAATAGTCGGTCCGAGTCGGCAGGCTTGAGCACGACAGAGTTCTTGCACCGGGCCGAGCCGGGAGTGGAGGTGTCGTCGAAGCGCGTGTCGTTGAGCAACAGTGCAACAATGTCGCGGATGGCCCTCAAATATGCCGAGTATGCCTTCCGTAGGTCTCCTCGAGCGAGGTGGTTGTCGGCTCGGCTGATGCGCTCGTCGATTGTCATTTTTCAAGTTTCTTTTCTGTTGCTATATTTCTTGGCATTATTACACTTCCTTTCGCTTAGTATTATCAGTTGAACGCAGATGACAGTTATCCTGGCTGCTGCGCTGGTCTTGTCACAGAGGGTCCCTTCTCACATTAACATTATCTCGAGCCGAACTGGTCACTTGACCCCGAAGTTCCTCCCAGTCTCCATCTTAAGCAACCTCCGCTTCACCGCCAAACCACCCCTGAACGAGAATCCGCGCATGTTCCCGTCCTTCCCAATCACGCGGTGGCACGGCACAAACAGCGGGACCGGGTTCTTGCCCACGACCGTGGCCACAGCACGCACGGCCTTCGTACATCCTACAGCACGCGCCACAGACGAGTAGTCCACCAGCGTCCCGCATGCAATCGTGCTCAAGTGCCGGATCACGCGCATATGCATGCTCGACGCTGTCGTGTTTGAGAGCAGCGCCACAGTTTCAAAGTCGATGGGAACAGTTTCGAGTGCCCGCTTGTCTGCGAGCTTATTGTCTGTGAGCTTGTTGGTCCTGTCCATCTCGCAATCCTTCTCTGTTTGTTTCTCCATGTGCTCAGCCACATCGACCTCGTCCACTCCTCCCAAGTACGCCGTCAGTGCATCACGTGCGGCAGTCGCGTGGCCCGCTGCGGCGGATTTAGACTCGGAAGCTGCCCCAATGCCAAGTCGAATGAGACGCATGCACCCAGCACTCTTCCCGAGTATTTTGATCAAGCTGGCTGGTGGCTCTTTTGAGTCGTCCGAAACTTCGTCCACCCCGGCCACGGCGCACACCCCTTTGTCCGTCGCAGCAACAACGATAGACCCAATCGATGTGCTCGTTACTACTGTCCAGTAAGTCTCTTGTGATTCCGTCTCAGTCGTCATGCTCGAGCAGTTGGTTGATGACAAACTTTTTTTAAAATTTATTTCCCAACACACACCGCTGGTTCTCTCCCACTAGTGATGGAACAAGCGCAGCGTGGTGTGCGCAACAGTAATTTTGTGCTTCTCAGCACACTCAATCACAACCTTATCCATCACACTTCCACTTGGGGCTGCAATCGCTGCAACTCCACTCGCTGCCGCACGCTCCACATTGTCGCTGAATGGGAAGAACGCATCACTCGCAACCACAAGATCCTTCATTTGCTTTTTCCATTCTTTTTGGTCACTCTCAGTGAAAGCGGGTGGCTTGGTTTCAAACAAAGAGTCCCATGCGGCCTGGTCCGAAATTTGCCGAGTCACGTACAAATCGATGGCGTTAGATTTATCCGCACGTTTGACTTCCTTTTTGAATTTCAGGGCGAGCACTTTTGGATGGTGGCGGTACCACCAGTTGTCAGCCTTGTCACCAGCCAAACGAGTGCAGTCTGAAGAAACAACATGTCATGGTAAGGAAAACAGATGGGACACCAGCCTCAAAAAAGAAAACTCAACGAATTCTAGACTGTTGTCCGGCTCCCAATCCGACAGTCATTCCGTTCTTGGCATAGCAGACAGAGTTACTCTGGGTGTACTTCAACGCAATGGTCGCAACCACCAAGTCCCGCAGGTTGTCTTTTGTCAAGGGAGCAGTTCCTTTGGTGACCACGTTTCCAAACAATTCCGGGGTGATCACAACATCATTTCGGCGCTGCGTCATACTCAAACCAAACACCTCCCGTGTCTCCATTGCAGGTGGCTCATAGGTGGCATCCATCTCGAGAACAGTGTACTTGCCACCCTTCTTCTTCTTGAGGACAGCAAGTGCATCTGCATCGTATCCAGGCGCAATCACACCGTCACTTACTTCGCGAGAAATAATTTTGGCAGTCGCAGCGTCACAAGTGTGACTCAACGCAATCCAGTCTCCAAATGAGGACATGCGGTCAGCTCCACGAGCACGTGCGTACGCAGTCGCCAAGGGCGTCAGTGGAACACCCAAATCATCCACACCAAAGATCTTCTTCTCGTCTTCCGTAAGAGGAGTGGCAACGGCAGCACCAGCGGGGCTAACGTGCTTGAAGGATGCAGCCGCAGGAAGGCTCGTGGCGGCAGCAAGCTCCTTGACGAGGGCCCAAGCGTTGAACGCATCCAGAAGGTTAATGTAACCAGGGCTACCAGCGAGAACTTTGAATGGAAGTTCGCCTCGTGGGTTGTACACCTGGGCAGGTTTCTGGTGGGGGTTTGCGCCGTAGCGGAGGACAAGTTGGTGATCGCCTGAGCCAGTGTATTGCTCTCTGAACAAGAAGAGTCAGAGCGTATTTTTGGCGAAGACGGAATATGAACCTGAAGTATCCGGAGATTGCAGTGTCGTATTCAGCAGTCATTTCAAAAGCCTTCAACGCAAATCGCTTTCTCGTCTCTTCGCTCACGGAGGCGGATCCATTTTTCTCATGGTTGGCCTTCAGCTCGGTGAGGAAAGCCGCGTAGTCAGATGGGTCTGAAATAATGGTAACTCTGTCGAAAAAGTCAGCGAAGGAAAAAAAAAAAAAGGATGAATGAACAGCTGTGGAAGAAGCACCAACCTTGCGTGGTTCTTAGCAGCGGCTCTGAGCAAAGTCACACCGCCGATATCCACTTCTTCAACAGCCTCAGCGATTGTCACACCGTCCTTGGCAATCGTTTGAGTGAATGGGTAAAGGTTGCATACAACAAAGTCGATGTAGTCGTATTGACGGTTTTTCATGTCGGTTTGATCCTTTTCGGTGCTCTGAGCAAGGATTCCGCCGTGAACAGCAGGGTGAAGAGTCTTGACGCGGCCGCCGAGCATTTCAGGGGCTTTTGTGATGTCAGCGACGTCGCTATTGGAGAGTGACGCGCGATGAATATCGCGTTGGAATCATAAAATGAAGAAACGTCATACCTGACACTGAGTCCGGCATCACGAATGGCCTTCGCTGTGCCCCCAGAAGCAACCAGGTGCACTCCAACAGCTGCAAGACCTTTGGCGAGCACCAGGAGGTCTTTCTTGTCAGAGACGGAGAGAAGAGCTGTGTGATGTAGAAAAGCAAGGCAAGGCAAAGTGAAAAAAGGAGAATTGAAAGCGGGTCAGTGCATGCTTTGCGAGCAAAAGAAGCCAGGTTGAATGCACCATATTTCTTGTCCTGAGCATGTGGGTCAGAAGCGTTGACTTTCTTTGCGGCGGCGCCTGAGGCAGAACCAGTTCTCTTTTCGGCAGTCATTTTTGTGTGGGCAACGTTGAGATTGAAAGAAAAAAGAAAAAGGAAGCTGAACTTTATGTAAATATTTACATCCTTTCTTCCATCTGCCGCACCTTCGCACCTCCGAGAACACGCTTAGACCGCGCCATCAATGTCTCCCTTTTGCGTATGAACTTTGTCGGGTCGGTTCCAATTTCTGTTATTTCTTCTTCACTTCAGTGCAGTGATCGGGTCTGATAACGTATCGGCAAAATAGAGGACTCCGACTGCCGTGGTGCCGTGGTAGTCGCAGTACCCGCGTTAGCTCTAATGTCGCAGATTTAACCGTGCTAAAGGTGACGAGTTCCCATTTCAATTTCATCTGTTTTTTCGGTGATCCAAATAAAGCAGATCCATTTTTTGGAAACACAAGAGAATTGATGATAAAAAAGAATGGGATCGTGTATCAACTTAATAAAACATGCTTTTCATTGGATTTGACATAAATACAGAATGCTTCAATGCGCAGTCTTCAAAGGAGAAATAAAATGGCCAGCACTGAAACCACCTCAATAACAACGGAAAATCCAGACGTTGGCTTGTGCGCTCCGCTTCCAAAATCTCGCCTCTCGACTATTGCGGGAACGGGGTTATTGATTCCTGCCCCACCCGCTTTCCTGATGACTCCCTTCACAATTCCTTCAACGCTTTCCAGAAGAACCTTGTTACTGCATACAGCAGACATCGCAGCCGCTCCATCTTTGAAACCACACATGCAATCAGCCAGCAACGACCAGTCTGCACCTCCGCGGCAAATAGAATCAACAAATTGTGCCGGAGAAGCTTGTGCTGGTTGAAGAGATCCGTACGTGTTGATTGCACATGCTAGCACACAACTACTGTCAGCCCCATCCACGCCTGAAAAACCGAAGTCTGGTGAAGTTTCCGGCTCTGACACTGCAGCTGTAGACATTGTGTCTACAACGCTGACAATTGAGGTATCCCGTTTTCGCTTCATAAGTGGTGCTTGCTGATCGCCAACGTCTCGCGAGTTTCGAACCAACTCGCCCAAGACCCTAGGCGCATTTGCTACGATCGCTCCCAATGCGCTGCCGACACCTGGATTCAAAGCTTCTCCACTAGCAACCTGAATAGCTGTACCCGCCAACTGATTCCCAAGGCCTCCTTGATTCTTGACTGCGTTGGAAGCAACATTGAGTGCAGCTCCAATCACATCCGACACCAAATCTCGTTTTTCTTGATGGACAAATTGTGCGGTCTGAAGTCTGTGGGCGATAGGCACGGATTGGCAGAGAGGCAAAATGCTTGTGAGTGGTGCTGTAGACAGTTTGGTTGGGCAATGTTTGATGAAGCTGTGTGAAAATTGTCAGAAAGGTTTTGGCGAATGAAACTCAATTTGAAAATTTTGACTTGCCAAGACGCGGCTTCACGAACAATGGCGCACTTGCATTCGTCGACGGCGCGATGTGTGGTCGCAATGTCAGCCGTGGAGCCATTGTCTGCTACAATTCGGAGACGGGCGGCTGGAGCAGCAAAGCCTGGGTCCTCCTTCTCCTCCTCTTCTTCTTCCCAGTCTTCGTACTCATCTTGTTCGCATTCTTCCTCTTCACCGCCGTCATCTTCACCATGTGTGTCATCGTCTTCATAAGTGTGATCGTCGTCTTCCTCACAATCCTCATCGGCTTCATCTCCTTCATGGCTGTCGGAATCAACTTCATCGTGCCCTGACCCCATTCCACTTTCTTGCGCGAATGTCTGTGAGTCGATGGAATCACGTCGCGCAATCGCGGAAGCATCCCTCCCAACTAGCATTGAAACATCCAACCCAGCCATGCCTTCGTCACTCTCGCACGCGCCATCCAACTCCTCGTAGAGAGCTTGCACATCCATCAGACAAGTATTGAAACTGGCCATATCTTGACAGTCTGGAACAAGCGGAGCCGAAGACGCCATGGCAGATGCAGCTTGGGCAGCCAGAGCGAGAGAGACGAGAAGTGTTCGATCGTGCATTATTGGGTCTTGTGTGTTTTTTAGCAGTGATACGATTGCTGTCGAAGCAGGTTTTTATTCATTCGGTGCAGCGATGTCGGGTCTTGTTTTTGTGATGATGCGGACCCGTTCGGCGGGTTGAAAAATGGTGGGATGACATTTTTTCTTTTCGGACACTCATGAAATGTAAGTCTTGGAAGGTTTCTCTCCGGAGAGCCCGCCGGCATTTCCTTCTGCACAGTATCTGAAACTGAAGGATGTGAGGTCAGCATAGAGAAGCAGCGTTGCTTCTCGTGCTTGTTAACTTTAATTTTATACCCATCGAATAAAGGTCATTCAATTCCTCGTCTGACGATCAGTTTCAGTGCAGGAAACGCATACGGGGGACAGCGTCATGTAGTGCCTCTGAATTCATCGCCGTAGAAGGAAATGGAGACTGCCCGGAGTGCTGTTGTCAGTCACATGAACCTGGTTCAGCTCTCTCTTTCAAATGTGCGGTGTGCTGAAATATGTCGCTGTTCGCGCAGCTGGCAAAGCACTCTAGACCGTTCATTGCGTTCGCATGTTCGCGATAGACTAGACTCTGCCGTTCTCATTGCCGAAATGGGCGGTCTCCGTGAGATCCAAGTGCATCCTGCCCACGTACGCTCTCGCACCACCGTCGCTGGTGTTCTGTTGAATGTCGCGCATCTGCGTCGGCATCCAAATCAAAACTTGCCGTTTTGCTTGCGCAGGTTAGATCCAACTGACTCTTCCGCCTCCTCAAAACGAGAACACGATGTGTAATAAATCGCTTCTTTCTGCGAACGAGGAATCTCGTTTGCTGTGAAACACTGCTGGGCTGTTTGAACATCCATCCGTCATCATTATTGATCACTGAAAAAGTCATCCCTCTCCATCATCACAAACACAGAACAGCCATGCACCACGGGCACCACGGCCACCATGTCGGCCAAGCTGCACCACTTCAACACAATCAGATGCAACATGGCCACCCATCGCAGCACCCACACTCTCAGCACCACACTCCTGGTCCCATAGCGGTAGGAGTACCTGCACCCGGACCTCAGCCAATCCCCGCCCCTGTTCCCGTCGCAGTTGCCGTCTCTGCTGTTTCCGGCGGTCAACCATCGTTGAGCCACGCTCAGGCACGCATAGCAAACTACTCGCGTCTGCCCGAACTTGCCGATTCACTGCGTATTGAAGTGGAGCATGCTGTGAACGATCTGTCAATTTTCAAGCAGCAGCGAGATGACCTGGAGACAAAGCGTAAGTGTTGTCCGAACTGTTTTACTTTTTTTTTTTTTCATCATGTGCTTGCAGTTGGTGCAGGAGCATAAAAGGGGCTTGAAAGACAGCCCTTTTTTTCACTGACGATTAACTTCGGCCCTTCTTTCGCCTTGCCCCCATTTTCATTGGCAGTGAACGCGCAAGTCCACGAACTCATGAACTTTCAGCAGCAATTTTATGAACTCGAACGCGCCCAAAAACAGCAAAAGGCAAACTACGAAGATGAAATCCAACGCTTGCACAAAGAACTGGACTTGTCTCGTGGTGGGAATGGCAATGTCCCTCCCATCAATCCCCAAATTGACCGGCACGGGTACAAAAGCAGCGGGGCTCCTCAATACCCGGACAATATTCCACCGCCTGTTTTAGCGAGTGGAGAGAATGGAAGCGGTGTGTTTGGAGCGTTGATGAGTGGAGGGAGTGGCAATTCAGGTATGTTGTTGAATCCACAGATTCCATCACACTCGGCGTTTTTTATCCTCAACGTGTTGTCATTTGGTCTCACCACTTTTCTCCCCCTTTCGCAGACCAACGAGCTGCGCCGCAAGATCCCAACCATCCATCGAAGAGAATGAGAGGAGATGACCAACCCAGCCAGCAACAAGTACCACCTCATCAGCTTCAACAGCAGCCTGGTTACATGGGCCAGCAACAAAAACCTGGTCCACTTCTTAGACAGGTTCGAAAAATATTTTCAAGCAACCTTGATATAAAGTCGCACTTATAATTAACCAGGAGCATGGCTATGGTGCGCAACAGCAGCTGGCTCCCCCAAACGCAAATCACTCACCTAGTGCGGTGGGTCCTGATATGAAGCGTAAACTTCCTCCTTCTCAATCTGGAAGTCAATACTCACAGGGACCGCCACCACATATGCAGCAGCAGCAGCAAGGTCCACCGTCTCAGCCAAAGCCTCAGTACCCCCCACAGCAGCAACAGCATGGATACCAACAAGGGCCACCACCCCCGCCACAGCACCAGCAGCAACCACCATCACACTATGGGGCACAGTCAATGCCTCCGCAGCAGCAGCAGCAGCAACAACAACAGCAGCCGCCTCCGCAGCAGCAACCGCAATACCAACAAGCGCCTCTGCAGCAACAGCAGCAAATTCCTGTCCAGCAGCAACAAGTTCCACCCGGAGCCCTTCAGCGAGCTGGAGAGACTGGAATTTGTGACTTGGATGGAATCTTGAGTAACAGCAACCCCACGCTTGCTCAATGGAAAAAGCAGGGAGGAGACTGGACAGTGGTTTACAACCCCAAGAGTGTGACTGGAAAAGGAAAGCTGGATGTCTCTTTGGCGTATAATTTGGATCATGGAAGGTGCGTGGCTCGTATCTTTTACCAGAATTGCAGAGGAGAATGTCGTGAAGTTTACATGAAATATCCAGTGTTGTATGCTGCGTCAAATTTTCGAATGATGGCCAATACCTTGCAACCGGATGTAATCGCACGGCCCAAGTCTTTGATGCGCACACTGGTCAAAAATTGCATACTTTAACTGCCACGAGTGATATGGTCAATGCTGGTCATCCACCCAGCGGGGACTTATACATCCGCAGCGTCTGTTTCTCACCAGACAGTTCATGTCTGGCTACCGGGGCCGAGGACAAAGTGATCCGTGTTTGGGAACTGCAAACACGCACGTTGCGATACAGTCTTCGAGGACACGAGCAAGACATCTACTCGATGGACTGGTCGCGCGATGGGCGATTCCTTGTCAGTGGAAGCGGTGACCGGAGTGTCCGTGTGTGGGATGCAGGCGTTGGTGATAATGGCGGCAGATGTTTGATGGCACTGCTGAATGAAGATTCCGTACAGAGCGTGGATCAGAAAGACAGCGGTGTCACCAGTGTGGCCATCAACCCAATCGATGGTCGATGTGTGGCAGCCGCATCACTTGACATGAAAGTACGAATTTGGGATCTCCGCACAGGCCGATTACTTGAGCGGTTCGAAGGGCATCGGGATAGCGTGTACAGTGTCGCATTCAGTCAAGACGGCCGATCACTTGTCAGTGCGTCCCTGGACAAGACGTTGAAAGTTTGGGACTTGAGTCCACAGACGCTGCAAATCTTGTCCCGGCCTCCTGAGCATGGCGTGATGAGCCATGCAATTCCGAATAACCCGCATCCCGCTCCCGCGAGTTTGCTTGTCACGAATCGGTGTAGGCACACGTATGGAGGCCACCGCAATTATGTGCTGAGTGTTGCATACCCTGGTGCGAATGCGCCATTTGCGAGGAGTACTGACGGCAGCCGGACGGGTCTGGAGGACATTGAATGGGTCGTGAGTGCCAGTAAGGATCGAAGTGTAACCTTTTGGGATGCGAAAGCTGGAGCCGGTGCTGCTGGTGGAGATTTAACAAGCTGTGCACAGTTTATGCTTCAGGGACACAAGAATTCAGGTGAAGTTATTCATTCTTTTTCTTGGAGCAACATCTTCTGACGTTAGCCCTTTTTGAAACAGTTATTTCGATCGCCATGTCTGCAACGGAAGGGTTATTTGCAACTGGATCAGGAGATTTACGAGCTAGAATTTGGAAAATTACGCCAGTGAGGCAGGAATAATGGAGGTTCGTAAGCATGTGAGGAGATGACGGTGCGAGACGGTCAAAATGTGTCTCTTTTTTTTTTTTTTTTTTCGTTATCTTCCGGGATGATTTGTTTTTTATGTTTTTCTCGCAAGGAGGTCAAACCTGATTTATTATGGGACGTGATTGAAAAATGCACCTGTTTGCTCCTGTTCCCGCGCGTGAAAACAACAGTACGCAAAGCAGAATTTGGTGTAAAGACAATATATTCAGACAATAATACACACATAAACAAGGTAGTAAGTTATCAAACATGCTCCTGCAAAAAGTGCATCCAGGTTTCATGCTGCATCTCCATCTCGACCTCGCGAAGTTTTAGAACCAAATCTTTCTCCCT
The DNA here is from genome assembly GCA_025435555.1 of Chytriomyces cf. hyalinus JEL632. Classification (NCBI taxonomy): domain Eukaryota; kingdom Fungi; phylum Chytridiomycota; class Chytridiomycetes; order Chytridiales; family Chytriomycetaceae; genus Chytriomyces; species Chytriomyces cf. hyalinus JEL632. Next base: position 465,511 of record JAIWWG010000003.1, on the reverse strand, counting down.
CTTTCCAACAGAAAAGACCTCCGTAACAGATCCACCAGGCTGTCCAGATATACACCACGGCTGTACGGTTGAGTCGACTCTTCCTGGATCTCCAGAGGCTGGTGCAATGTAGTGGCTCAGCGTCTTTTCCCACTTGTCCAACTCATTGTTAAATCGCGCGCTGCGGCTGTTGACGTGCAAAAGTTCGCCAAACTCATCCAAATGGGACTGTGGACCACAAACAGAATTGGGTTGAACTTTTCCGTCCTTTTCTTGAAGACATCCGGCAGCACCTGCAATGCCTGGTACAAACTTGTACGGAACGCGGAGTAACTCCAAACTCAACCAATACGTTTCCTTGTCCCCTACGTGAAACGTGTTGATACTTCAGAAGGGGCCAGCAAAAATAGAACAATGAACTCGCAATGTATACCTTGAAGATGCTTGTCCAACCCGCCTTCCCTCACTTCACGTAGATTCAAGTGACACGAAGTCAGCAGCCCAAGGACCACTTTCAATCTAGTTTTATCAAATAGCATGAGTGACGCATCCATTTCGTCTTTCGACAAGTTTGTAAAATAGCGGCCTGTGGTGTTTGCGGCCACTGACGGCGATTTAATGAACCACCGTGTCCACCGGGAATTTCCAAACTCAAAACTGCGGCCCTTGAAAAAGAGAGTGCCGTAGTCTCTGAAAATGTTGGAGGCCGTTGCGATTTCTTCGGGACTTTTGAAAAGGATAACATCATCGTCTAGGTAAATAACGTGCTTGAACGAAGCAGCCAATACTGCATAAGGCTTGCTGTGATAGTTTCTGTCTTCGGCGATGCCCGGGAATACATCTTGCAAGTTTCTGGCAGAAACGCCCTTCAAGTTGTTCAAGGCCTGCGATTTTGCCGCGTCTAAATCCTGAATCCCGTTGTAAAAGACTTCGATTGGCAGGTGACAGTTGAGATTCTTCCGAATGTGCTGAATAGCAAGGAGTCCTCTCTCAAAGCCGTTTTCTCCAAACGAAAGGACAATCCCTTTTGGCTGCTTGAATGAGCCCATCAAATCCGTAAGGCCAGTAAAACTGTTTGTAAATGCCCACGGATACACGACCCTAGTGAGAGTTTTTAACTTTGTCGTCATGCTTTTTCGTTGCTCTGCCGTCAAGGAATCCAACAATTTGGTCTCGCTTTCCGAGCGAGAGGTTTCTTCCGAATGGAACAGTGAGCTCATCAAAGCAAAAGCTCTGTGCAGTTTTGATACACCTCCGTAATTGGAGGGACCAAGGACCGCGTTTTGGCTGATGGATTGCAGGAAATCATACACCTCCGTCATGGCGGCTTTCAGGTCAAACCCTTCCACGCTTACAAGGCTCCCTCCAAAAACGTCCGTTTCAGCCTTGCCAAATTCACCATTCGCATAATCTAGCAGTTTGATCAGGGTAAAGTCGATCTGAGCAAACTTATCATCCAGTGTGGCAAACTTCTTGCGCTGCGGGTTCTTTTTCTCAAGCGAATTTGTGTATGCATCAATTTCGTCCTCCGTCATAGCACCGCGTACTTCTCGAGCCCGGTAGATACGCGTTTGCCGTGTGGTTTCATGCCAGTCCATAAGCTTTTCAAACTCCTTCTCCCATTCACCGTCCGTTGCAGGTTTGCTCACGGAATTAGAGTACAATGGCGCCTGAGTAACCTCCACTCCCGATCCGGGAGTATGGATTTGACCGTCCACGGTAACCTTGTACCCCATTTCATCAAAGAGATCCGCCCAGCCGTGGAGCATGCGATCTACAAGTTTCTTGTATGCCTTTGGAGCGCTTTCGCGAACATTTTTTGTGTCTAGAATTGCGTCGCTTGTCAACATGGACTTGAGGTGGTTGAAACTGTTAAAGTAGTAGACAAAGGGGGCAATTTCGGGTGCATAGTAGTCCATGTACTTGTGCCAGTCATCTCCAGCGCGAGATATTTTGTCCCAGGGACCAAAGGCGTGGAGATCTTTCTGTCAGACAATAGTGGGAAAAGAGGCCGTCAGAATGCCGCCAAAAGTGAAATAGAAAAACAATGAGCACCTCAATTAATTCGCGAAAAAAGTCCTTGGATGGGAGAAGCATCACGACTCCTGCTGCCAGATTTTCGTACAGCTTCATGGTGCTCACTTGATCTGTTGAAACGCACGCGTGGAATGGGTTAAGCACTGACTTATACTATATAAGAACAGTGGTTTACATGGAAATTCGATGAACGCTCGGTAATTGGCCAAGGTTTTCGGTCCGCCATATCCTCCGCTGACGTGTTTGAAGGGAATCTGCATTCTTTTCATGATTGCATACACCGGGGAATGGGTTTCTTGGCGGCACATTGCCAAAGACGCGTCGCTCGGTGATAACCTCTGCAGTGTGATGGTTGCAATTAGCTTGCATTTTTGACGTCCCATTACTAAAAAAGAAAACCCTACACGTGCGGGCAGTTCTGTGTTTCCTGTTGGTCGAAGCATTCGAAATTTGGGAGTAGCGAGAGCTTCAAACGACAAATCCAACGGTTCAAACGCGTTGTTTGTCACCCAAAACAAGTTTTTGGGAGCCGTTGCGGCCAGCTTCCAGTTGAGTTTGTAGTAGTCAAATCTGTCTGGCACGCCCCAGTCGAAGCGCGTCGTTAGCTCCAAAACAATGTTGGCTTTGCATCTTTCGTGCTCAGACTCGCGAACAAGACTCTGGAACAGGGGCCGGGCATCTGCAAACATCAATATTAAGCGGATGCAGTCAGCAGAAATTCGCATGTTTGGAGTTTGTGACTTCTTTCCCAACCTGGCATTGTATCAGCGACGATGATGACATCGGCAGTCTCGCACACGGTCCTTACAAATCCGTCGTTGATGCAGCTGTTCGCCTTGTCGCCGTCCATTCCAAGCCCACCCAAAAAACCGGGATTCAATGTTTGAAATGTAAGGTTGAGCCTCTGGGTTACTTGCAGCATGTTTGCGTGACACGCGGAATGGCGGTTGTAATAAACAATGCGAGGCACTTTTGCGAGACTGGCCTGCACAGGTTCACCTGGAGAAGGAGATATTTTTCAGAGGACCGTCCACGAAATAAACACAAGCCTTACTTCGCGCTTTGTAGTCGGCCTGCTGAAGCAACTGATTAGAAACAGGCATGCGCTCTGCTTGCCGGGCAATCGCGTCCTTGTCAAAGAAGACGATAACCACAAAGGCAGTTGTGAGAAGGGCGAGCGCAACAAGTCTTGTGTTCCGAATTCGGAGGAAGTTGAACCACTTTGACCGCGGACTGTGACTCAGCGAAGACGAGCGCCGCGTCTGAATGTGCACCATCTTTTTCTCTCCACAGCGATAGTTTACGGTGCAAGTTGTTTTTTTGCAGGTTTTTGCTTGGTTTGGCGGGAGGGGACCGACCGACCCCTGGACACTGACTTAACAATTTTTTTTTATGTCGCCAAGCGTGAAGGTTCAAAAAAGATGTCACAGGGGCACGGTTGCGGCCCAAGGATCAAGAGACCGACGCTGTTTTTACTGATACTTGCTCCTGAAGAATGTGTAATGCAAGGTGATTTCACGCACGTCCTTCATGTGAGGATCGCAGGCGAACTCCGGGTCAATGTAAAAGAACACGGGCATGTCAACCTCTTCGCCCGCAGCCAGCTTCTGCTCTTCGAAGCAGAAGCATTGGATCTTGTTGAAGTATCTGCGGAGAGGTGAAAGAAAGGTTCAGTTGAACCCAGAAAAAATAAAAGAGAGAAGAAACAATGAATACAGACGTAACTGAGCTGCTCTTCCCGGCACAACGCTGTATGTAGAAATGCCCACAATGTCTTCGCTCGTGGGGTTCTCTGCTGTGTAAAACGCCAAAGCCGTCTCCCCAGGCACGAGGGTGATTTCTTTCGTTTGTGGGGTAAACTTCCATTTCATGGAGTCTGAAAGAGAGGCGTTGAAGCGAATGCGGATGGGCCTTGCGCCCGCAACGGGTTTCATTGTGGCTGGATCAAACTTGGCCCCAGACAAGTTCTTTGCAGTGCCGTCAAGACCAGTGTCGGTACAGATGATCTTATACAGAGGTACAGCGGCGTAACTGAGACCAATGAAGCCAATGATGACGGATGCTAAGTACAGCATGGCGTCAGCATTGGAACGAGTGCGGGCGGAGGCTGGGGTGGATGGAGCGGTAGCGAATCTACGAATCGATGATGGTCATAAAACATGGCTGAAGAGGGTTGGGCGTGAAGGCTGCGAGCCAGCATTTTCTCAATTTTTCGTCATCACGCGAAATTATGAATCAACACTTCATTCCCAGCAACCCAATGCATGTTCAGAAGCAGCAGAATCTGAAAGTACGCTTCGCTGACTACCGTCCATAGCTTGCGAAGTGGAAAAGCAAAAAATAAGAAACAGCGTGAGTCTTGTCCATTGCAAGAAGCGCGATGGACAGAGTGTCGAAAACAGCGCTTGCTTCACGAGAAATTGGATGTCAGTCTTTAAAGATTCGACATTTCCGACCGTGCAGAAAGTGAACGTGAAAATGAGGGTGACGGTGAAGAGGTGTTGGCAAATGAAAACTGTCTGCGACGAGTGAAAGCTGCGATGCTGGTGCTACTAGCCAGGCTGGGCGGCTCTGGCGCTGATGACCGGTATTCCTCATTCATCGTTTTCCAGAGTGAAACATCCACAGACAGTTCATCCTTCCCATCGATTTCGAAGCTAAAAATGGAGTTGTCGTGCAAATGCGATGCGGTGGTGGTACATGAAGCTTGAGTGTGTCGGACGGAGGGTGCAAAAGAAAATGAGCATGAATCAGTGCTGGTGATGGAGGGTGTCCGGCTCATTTGAGGTTTCGAATGCTGCGAGAAGTCCATGTCGTCGATGCTAGCTGGCAGAGAGTCGGTTGGGGGCATTGTGCGGATGAGTGAAGGTTTGAACCCAGGAAATCTGCGGTTAAGAAAGGCGGCTCGAGGATGCTTTTGAGACGTAGCTGAGTCTGCTGCAGGTGGCACTGAGGATGGCACTTGCTTCTTGGCGTCAGATTCAGGCCAGATTCCTTTCATAAATTGGCTGAATGACGGTTTGGTACCACCAGTCTGGCTTGATGCAACAGGCACGTCCTCCCCCACGCATTCGCCTTGTATTTGGTACTGGTTGTCCCAGTCCGTCAGACCCATGTTGTTGCGACGGCCATCCGGATGCACGACCCACTCTCGGCGGAAGCTTGAGTTTGACCCAACGCAGATGACCGGTGGCAGTGCGGGCAATGGCTTGTTTTCCATTTCTGCTTGGACCCCGTTTTCTTCAATTCCGGTCTTCTGCAGTCCAAGTCAGACCCAAGTTACCTCCAAAACCCGAGCTGAAGAGAGCTTTCAAAAAAGTTATTTTTTATGTATATGCAACAACACACCCGTCAAGTTTGGAAGTTGGGAAATTTTTTAAGATTCAAGGCCACACGTAACATCATCATAGACTCATGCCCTCGCCGCTCCCACCGTCTCCCCATTCCCATTCCCATGCCCGCTAGATCCGCTCGTATCGATTCCTCTGAGTGGCGCGAAGAAACAACGCCTCCCAAAAGTACCAGTTGGGTAAGAAATCGGGAAACCGGTTGATTCGTTTCACAAGAATATTAAACGCGCTTCCGATCGTGACATAGAAAAAGAGACCCAGGAAAATGAAGAGCGTGAAGAGACCTGTTCCTGACATTGATCCCGAGCCTTGTCGTGTGGAAAATAAAAGTCAGACGTGCAACGTGATTGGCAGATGAAGAATGTTTGGCGTGCAGCTCATTTGAATATTATGCGGGTGGAGAGTCATGTGCCGCGTACCTTTTCCTTTGGTTGGGTTTCTAGTGCCACAGGCAGCCTCCGACTTCCATGAAATCTGGAGCAGGGACTCTGTGGAAGATGGACCAATGACGGGATCAGAAGTTGTCTCAGCACAGATGAGAGTAATGTTCGACTCGAGGGCGACACCACCCCAAGTCTGTCCATCAAACAGAATCGAGAGCGACTGGCCATCCGAAGCCGCTGAAAAAGTTTTCGGTGCACCCACAGCCCATGCTTTGACAGCCCCAGTGACGCTGCTTGCACCCAGAGAGACGGTCTGCACCTGGCAGATCCGCTAAGTCACAAGAAGTCCCGTTTAGTAAGCAATGACTATGCATTTCTTGTCAAAATATCTGACCGCATCGGCGGCGCACGGGTACTCCTTGGGGCCCTTATGAGCATCCTGACGCAGCGGCTCGCACAGTGAGAAGGCCGTGTCCGTGCGCGTTGTAGCTGGAGGAGTGTCACGCGAGGTTGCGAGCAGCGGTTCCTTCTCCATTAGCGCAGTGACGGCGAAGCTGAAGCCGCCCGTCACAATTGTGTCGCAGTTGAAGACGCTTTTGGCTGCCATCGTTCCTTCTTTGTTTAAATCCACGATTCGTGAGCAAGTAAAATGAAAATATATTCTCTCACACAAACATGGTACGTAGATTCTCTCCGTCGCATCCACTCCCTGACACAACCACGCCTCTTTCCGTTTCGATAGGCGCAGAACTCGCAGGGAATCCAGACACTCCTCGACGCAGAGAAGGACGCGTCAAAGATCGTGACCAAGGCCAGACAATGCAAGTTGCACAATAAACCCACAACCGTCCCTCCCACACGCACTCAACTTACAACCCCACAGACCGTGTCCAGCGCCTCAAGGACGCCCGTGCCGAAGCGCAGAAGGAGATTGAGCTGCTGAAAGCAGAAAAGAACAAGGAGTTTGCCACCTTTGACCAGCAGGTGCCTCCGCTTCCCTTCCCTGCATCCCGTGTGCTAAAATACCGTCAAACTATTCGGCAGTACTCCGGCTCCTCTGATGACTCCTTCTCGAAAGTCAACACTGAGACGGACCAGAAGATTGTGGAAATCAACGAATCCTTCAAAAAGAACAAAGATATCGTGATTGAACGCATGCTGGCTGCCATGATTAATGTGAAGCCAGAGGTGCGGACCGTCGGGATTTTTCGTATTGTGATGCGTTATTCATGTGTGGTTTTTAAATCCAACAGGTGCACATCAACGCTCGTCCCGCAGCCTGATTTCATCTTTTCATTCGCATTACATTCCTCGCGTCTTTACATGTTGGACACAAAATATATAAAAGCGCTTGGAATATCTCATCTCTCATCTCATGGATGTGACGAGATGCGTCACAGTCAGAATTCCATTCGCTTGAATCTTGAGCTTGATCAGAGTGACAAGAATTAGTCTAGATACGCCATGAAGAGCGGCGAGAAAGTCACCCAAACCTGCAAATCCTGTACACTGAGAGAGCCAGTCGGCAAGACATCCATCACTTGCATGCATCCGATGGCTTCAGGATATGCATCATCCAGCAATACCTGCACAATTGTTTCGCCTCCATCCTCCATCCCGTCGCTCCTCCCAACTCCAACTTCAACAAGGCCCATATCCTCATCCCAACAGACATGCAAATCCTCTTGAGCCTCCAAAAATGCTTTTTCCTGAGCACGCTGCGCTCGCAGCTCCAGCCGTTTCCGAACTTGCAAAGTTATTACACTCATCATTTCACCCACACGTTGCTGTTCCGTTCCGTTCGCCGCCGTATCACGTTGCAACGACGCGTATCCTTTATTAACGCGTGTAACAATGTCGGAGATGTTAAGTTTGGAGTTTTGCAGTGTTCCGGAAATATAACGCTTGCGAAATACACCAGACGCCGTGTTAATTTCGAGGCAGAGGATGATGGAGCCTCTGGGCAAGTTGGAGCTGGGGGTGAGCAAGGTGTCGAATGTTATGTGCAGCGTATGCGTGTTGACTGCAACAACAGATTGAATTCCTTGAAGTTCCAGCAATTTGGTGGTCCAATGCTGACACCTATCATGTCACATCTTTTAGCTCAAAGAAAAAGGAATGGTCAGAAAAAAGTCGCTTCAACTAACCAAATCAAATACTGATCCATGTTTGGATCTCGCAATTGAATCGTTTGCTTTGCTTCGGCGACTTTAGTCCGGAGTGCGTTCAATGTGGCCCGCGCTTCATTATTTTCCATGATTCGCTTTTGTTTCAATTCGGCTGTCTGTTCTAATTTTCGATTCAATTCTTGAACACGAAATTGGAGCTCTTGAACTGGTACGCGCTAGGAATATAATTTAACCCACATGTTGCCTTGCAGGCAAAAAAACCACTTGCACCATTTTTTCATTCATCGCAACCAATTCAGAAAGGGTTTTCTAATCAGAGGAAGAAATTCAGTGAAACCTGCTAAACAGCATATGCGAAACGCGATCAAATACCTTCTCAGGGTCGAAACTTTGAAGGAGAGTGGCGATTTCGGTTTCCTGAGATTAATTGAGTCAGACATTTAGCAAGACCCACCAGGCGATACGAAAAACGCCATTTCATACCAGTGGATCTATGCGGTCCCGTACCTCTTCCGCAAGCGCGCTGCTTTTAATCAGGTGTTCATGGTCTGTTCAAATATTTAACATGCAATTGTGAGATCGAATTTATGAACAAGAGAGCGTTTTGAGACGAACTTTGGACCACTTGACCGATAAGAGAAGACAAGCGCTCTTGTTCTTTTTCGGTTTCTCGTTTATACGCTTTCAAGTCTGACTTCAAGGCGCGGATACGGGTTTCTGGCAATAAGCGATTTCATCAGCGCCTGAGTTTTAAACTGTCATACAGCATTTGCGCTTTCGCGAGTACCGGATTCGTTGATTTCGTTCGTTTGGCACATTTGAGGTGGTTGCGCCAATGCGCGTTTGATGAATGTCTCTTTTGTTGTTTGCTCGAGAAAGTTGAATTTGAGTTTCGAAAAGAGCTCCTGTAGTATGAATGGTTCGCATTAGTCGTGGAGATGCATTTTGGCCGCAAGCTGTGATAAAAAAAGGAATGCCTTGTGGAATCGCAGCTCTGAGTCCATATTACGTGGATTTGACAGCAACAACCCTCGCACGTCGAGCTTTTCTGTGCGGTCGTCCGCAAATGCAGGTGCGTCACTGTCGCCGATCCAATGGCTGACCTGACGCTGGAAGTACAGCTTGGGAGTGTTGTCCCGCACCGACTGGATAGCACTGGAAGACGAAGACGATGAGTAGGTGAAAGTTGCATGATAACATAGTGACAAGACACCTGTCCAGCTGCTCAGTTGCAAACAGCATCTCTTGTTGTTTATGGTGAAAATAATAAAGTTTACGAATGTCCGATTTTATAAACAAAAAATTAGATTTACAATCTCTTCATTGCCCCTTCAAAAATCAGCGCCCAAAGCCAACTCCAGCACCGCCACGATGGCAACGGAAACCGCTCGCGATGCTCCGTCAACACCGGCAGCCGAAAGGGCCAAGATATACGGCCATGCCCCACTCGAGTCAAAGGCACACGGAACAAGTCCCGACTCCAAGGCTGAAGCTGCACTCACACACAAGCTGCCAACGGATCCGTTCTTGCCGCGTGTTGCTCAGACGGCGTTTCACATGGCGCACGCGGTCGAGGCCGCTGCGACGGGAAAACACGCGTTCATCATCGACCAGATGGACAGGCTACGCGCTATGATGCACGAGAAAGATATCGAAATACTGAAAGTGCGTCATGAGAATATGATCCTGAAGCAGGTATTTTCTATTTTTTGGAACTTTGTCTCCGTGTTCGCTGATGACGTTTTCAGGTTGAGAGGAGGCAACAAAAGGACATTGAAGCTCTTGACAACCAAAGCCACGATGCTCCCAAAATTATTCGAGGCTTGCGCGAAGAAATATCGGGTTTGAAGGTGAGAGCAGCTATGCACGCACGACTTGAGCGGTGTCATAACCAAAATCCAAAAGAACAAAGTCAAGTCGTATTATAATCAGTTGAGTTCGGAGGAGCGGCGGCTTCGAACTGTAAATGATGAATGCCTTAAGCTGCGGGACCATGTGTCCAGACTTGAGAAATTGGCTTCTTCAAATCAGTTGCTTGAGCGTGAGACATTGTCAAGAAAACTGACGGAAGCGCTGGAAGCTGTGGCGGCGTATCAAGGCTCTTTCACAGTGAGGAGAATGGAAACTGAAAATAATAGCAATGGAGTCAACTGACGCGCGCAAACTTATCTTTTCAGGAAATGAGCAGAAAATCGGACATGATTGAAAAGCTTCTGACGAACGAAAACAAACAGCTGCGCGGGAAAATTCACAATCTGAACGCAGAAAACGTTTTTTTGAAAGATAAGATCAGGAAGTCAACTGATCTTGGCCAAGTACTATTTTTTGATTTGCGAATTGACTCAAAGACGCGTGCATAATGTTCTTTGTTATTTTGTGCAGGAAAAAGACAAGGAAATTGCCTCACTGTCGATATATCGATACAATGCAGTTCATAAGAAGCCGGAGGTAGCTGCCTGTAAGAAATGCGAAAAGCGCCTCAAAGAAGAGACTGACTTCAAACGGAAGCAGCTTATTTTGGGTACTTAATCCAGTTTCCAGCCTGAACGTTCTTCTCATCTCTATCCCTGTTTCTTGAACACCAAATATGTAGAAAAAATCCCGGTGCTTGCAGGCCCAATTGTTTCAGTCAAGGACGGAAATGCAGTTCAGGTCGCAATCGAAGCGCCATACTTCAATACTGACACCAGCGTTGAATACGATAAATTGATTCTGAAAGTCACGACAGACCCAACGTTTTCGACAATCTGCAGAGAATACGATATTCAGGTCAAAAAAGATGCCAACTCTGACCCAGAAAATTCCAATTTTTCAGCAGAACTTACAGTGGAGGGCTTGACCAGCGGTCAATACTATCATTTTCTTGTTATTGCTGCGAAGGAAGGAATATTTGGGACACCGAGCCAGGCCATTTCTGTGCTCGTTGGTATGTATTAAGAATGCACCAAACCAGGATTTCGTCGTTAAAATGTTATATCCCTTTGCAGATGAGCTTCCTGATGCACCACTTAAGCCAATGGTGGTTCATTCCATCATTCCACCCGTCATACAACTCTTCATCGAAGATCCCGTTGCAACCTCGAAAGCTTCTCCAGCGATAACATACCAAATCTATCATAGCAATGAATGTACCATGCTGGAATCATTTTTTATTGGAGAAGTTGCGGTGGTGCCTGGAGCTCGGCTTTCGTTTACTTATAACGCACCGAGAATTGGAACTCAACACTTTTTCAAAATTGCTGCTATAAATTCAATGGGCACCAGTGCTTTCAGCGAAGTCAGTGATGCCGTTCTTATGGGTGAGTTAGATTGTGCAATCAGTTTTCCAGGCGAGATGCTGATAACTGCTTGGAAACACAGATTGCCCTCCAAACCGTCCACATAAGCCCCACATTACCAAATTGGACTCAAAGTCAATTCATATTTCAACATCTTGTGATTCGAATGGTGGCACAGATATTGAGTCGTGGAGAATTGTTTACACAAAGACTGAGCCAACCGATTCTGAGCGAACCCCGGTGCCCATCACACTTATTGCGAAAGCTACAGGCACGCACATGTCTTTAGACCATGTGATTGATGGGCTGCAACCTGGTGAAAATTACGTGTTTACCGTGTTTGCTGTGAGCCCTGGAGGAGAATCAGAGGCAAGTGATCACAGCGATGAAGTCAATCTCGGTGAGAATTCTTTTTTCCTATTTATAAAGGTGGGAGTTTTGCGGGACGGACTTTTTCAACTCAATTATTATTTAACCGCACAAAGATATGATGATTCCAACTCCTGACCCACCGGAAATTGAACTCATCTCCGCAACATGCGTCCATTTTGTATTCCCCAAAAACGCGAGGGCGAAGTATGGAGAAAGGCCCAAAATTCTCGGGTACAGCATCCGTGGCTCGTCCAACTCAAACCAGAATGCTGATCTCAGTGTCAGTTGTGCTGTTGGTGAACCCGTTTTTGTATTGGATGGACTCGAATTTGGTTCGAATTGATTGGAAATGCTCCTCAAGGTATTTTGAAAGATTGACTTGTCATATGTTTCCAGGCGCTTCCTACAAGTTTTCAATGGCTTTGTGCGGCGAGAATTCCGAAGGTGGGTTGATGAAGTTCAATTTAAACAGAACCAGATTTGAAAACAAGAACTATTTTCGAAACAGAGGGCGAGTTTTCTGAAGCTTCATGTGTCCACTTGGCTGGTAAATCAACATTCGGTTTCAAATTGCCAAAATGTTCATCTGATGTTGCTTGAAAATCGCAGCTGCAATACCCCTGCCACCATCACCTGACGTAAAATCCGATCCAAGCTCATGTGGCTCCGTTCGAGATGATCCGGATGCTCCCGCCCCAGCGCAGCTCAAAAAACACAAATCTCGAAGCTTATCGCTGGTTCAACGTTCACAAAATATGCATGACGGAAATCCCGCGTATCATGATCCAGCAGATCCAGAAGCCTCGGTCAGTCTTGCGCCAGTTGAAAATGCGCCTCTAGATGGACGCCCAAGTCGGAAGGCCAAGTCGATTCAGAATTTAAGAGGAGGGCATGGAGCTCAACCTGCCCGCACAGGAGTAAGAGTACCCAAGCCTTCTGTTTCTAATCGGTGATAAGAGAAGGCTTTTTGGTACACTGCACTTCCAGTTTGGTACTTTCTGATCGTTAGAAATGAAGGAATAAGATGTTGTCTGTTATTCACTCTAAACAATTTGATGCGTTCAATTATGATCGTTGTTTTGTAGTCATATTTTATAGCTGCAGTTTCGCGCCTTGACGTTGAGGTTTATTTACATCCAAAGCGAAATACTTGCTGACCATCATCTGGCCAATCCACATCAAGTTTCCAACAAAGAAGAACCCGGGTTTCATAATCGAGTTTAGTTTCCGAGTGCGCTTGCGACAAGCCATATACCTGAGCAATCAAAGTCACAAAATGATTTTCGAGCCACTCGAAGGCTTCCTTTGATCGCAAAGGAATCGACTCTTGATCCAATCCCTGAATAAGCAATTGGATAGCTTTTTTGAGATTTCGATCTGACGGTGTGATGTTGGTCGACTCTGAAATAATGCAGTGAGTGACGCTTGCGCTTGAATCTAAGTCTCACACCTTCTAAATCATACAACAGGGCGTGCTCAAATAGGTAAACAGGATGCGCATATCCATAGAGCAGCGCCGCTGCATGGATTGATCGCGTTTGCAGTTCGCTAGTCATTTCAAAGAATTGTTTTTCGGGGTCACCGGGACTGACAGCTAAAAAGTGGTTTAAACGGATCAATGTCCAGTTTTCTGGAAGATGCAAATGGCCATGAGCATCCAAATTTCGGCCGCCATGCGTTGCGGTCCCAGTGAAAAAAAGTTTGTTGCCCGGTTTGACAACATCTAAATCTGAGGTTTAAAAAAGCGAAATAGGTCAGTGCCGTCCAACATGACGTCCTTCCTTACAATTACAAGACGCTTCAAGTTCGCTTTCAGAGAGAATTCGAATGCCAATCAAAGGGGCCATCCAGTAACGAACAGTTGCGAAATCGTTCGCTTTGGGGCCTGATAAAGCCATTCCATCTGACCCAGTATATATGCTGCATCCCTGTGAGGAATCCAGCTTCCCAGGTTTACTATATTTCGATAGTCATATAAGCAAGAATCCATTGACGCAAATGCACTGACGAAAAAATGGCGAACCTGGTTGGGTATTCAACGTTCGTGAAGCTCGTTGGGGAGTTACTGGTACAGCAGGCCCAAATGCACGAGACTTGAGTTGAACGCTGACCATCTTGGTGCTTCGATTGTTCAACGGAAATGTCATCACCGCTTGTTGACGCGTTGGTTTGCTGCCCGTTCTTACTTCGCAGACCCCCGTCTCGTCCCAGACTGACAAGGAAATCTTCGCCGCACACATGATACTTCTACTCGACGTGCGATGCAAATGGCATTAAATGAACGTCAGTTCCAACAGATCCGAGGCTTTACCGAAAAGCACTTTTCTCCGATGTTTCGAGCGAGCTTTTTCGAAACAGCAATCATGCCTTCTTCGTGGGCGTTCAGAAGTTCTTCCATCTTGATGGCTACATCGTCGTCCACCCAACCATATTGAATCATTCTACGCAGCCACATTCTTCTGGACTCGCCTTTGCGCACACACCTTGGAAACTGAAAATGGCCACCTGAATTCACAGATGCGAGGCGCGCAATCGCTTGAGCAATGCCAGTAGGCACCCCGCATACATTTTCTCGTGTCTCAAGCACCCAAGTTTCTCGATCGTTCAAAGCGTCGTAAACGCTGTCAAATCCCAATTCATGAGCGAGCTGTTCAGCGAGGCCGAGTTCGTTTGACTCAAAATTCGAAAAGACGCCAAGCCAAAAGTAATGACTGATCAGTTGAGCATCAGAGTCGCTCCCTTGAAGGAAAGCTGTAAATCCGTGCTTGTGGAGATGATCTGGGATCTCTGCGGCAGTTTCAGCGATGGGGAATGCCTCCAGTCGCGGAGCTAGAGAGCATAGCTTTGATCCATTTCGATATGGATTCTTCGGAAGTAGGGGTGATGAATTGTGTTGGGGAGTTGAGTTGGCCTGCGACAGCTGGTTGTGATTCGGCGAGGGTGGCGCAGATGCGATCGAGCTGACGAGTTTGGCCTCATTTAAACCGCGTGTGGTTTTAGTGTGGCTGCTTCTTGTCGCGTAAGGTTTCTTCCTTCGTATCGGCACCATTAGAAACACTGGATCGAGAATGTGATCTAAGAATAATGCGTAAATACTCCAAACAATAACGCAAACACCGTCCACAATGAAACATGATGATTTATCGTATTGCACTATTTCTTCCAGCATGAGCCTTGTTTGACACCAAGAATAACGCTAGTCGGAATTACGCGAGCGATGGTGAAAGCAGTTTAAGCGACAGATGCTGCACGCGCTAACAACTGCTCCCTCACACGTTCGTGGTTGTTTTAAAGGAGGACTAGAAGGAATGAGAATTGAGGAGTTGTTGCTTGGCAACTGTGGACAGATACGGACATGATTTTAAAACGAAATAAAATCACGAACCATGGCAAGTCTCCCATTGCAGAAGCGCCAACTTGCGCCAACATCTGACCATTCAACAACAGGATCTGCGCAACTATTTCTCGAAAGTCGAGAAGCCGAAAGCTGTAAAACCGCAGGTTTGTATAAATGCGTGTGGTTTTCGAAGCAAGTTAACCCATTGCGGACCAGGACGCACCGTCGAAAGCGAGCGCATCCTCTGCACTAAGCAATACAAGCAAATCAGGTGTGACTTATTGGCTTCGAGATGCTCTGCCACTCTGTTTTTGAACTTGAAAGAAACAGGGACCAAGGATGATTCGAACACCCAAAAAGAGAAACGGTGCGTTCGATTATTCACCGCTGAATGCGCAACACTCATCATCTGAAATCATGCAGGGAAGTAAAATCGCAATACTTCGCGTCATCGGGCTCAGGTTCTTCGAAGAAAAGGTGCGTCTATTCCGGCTCACGAAGGAAATGGTCGTGCTCAAATGCTGATCTCGCAGTACCGACATGGGCGAAGAGATCGATCCTGCTGCCTTCTTCAGCTCTTCAAAAATCCATCAAAGTCAGAAAACGGCAACGATTCAAAAACAGCCGCGAAAAACGATTTCGAGAATTGCAAAACCAGTTGATTGATTTCTTCTTTCCTCTCGCCAGCAAGCGTTACACGAGTTTAACGTACTGTCTCATGCAGGATGATGATGATGAGTTCAAGGATTTCGATGTGGATTTAACTCAAATCGATGAAGTTGCGCTGAAGGTCTTGGATGGCGATTCTGAAACCAAAAAAGGCAAGTTTTGCACAGGCATGATTCCTTCGCAGCTGTATTTGAGTTAATTTTGTCTGGTTCATTTCTGGATTTAAAGTCCAGAGTCCGTTGAAGAAACACGCGCCTGTAACGGCTCCTGCTTCCGCTCCAAAACCTTCAGTTGCGGCTCCAAGTCCTCCAGTTGTGAAAAGGGGTCCATCCAAAAAGAGGGCAACGGTATTCATTGACGATGACGATGACGACGATGTAGAAATGCCTCCCGCACAGCCATTACCGAAACCGAAAAGTCCATTGAAACTTGTCGAAGCAAATCCCTCTGCTCAAGAACCAGCGAAACCAAAACCAAAAAGTCCGCCAAAGCTTGTTGAAGTAAAATCCACAGTGCAAGAAACAGTAAAACGGAAAGAAGCTGATGCATCTTCGGGTAGCAAAGATGAGACTATTTCTGCATCGGCTCCACCCTCCTCATCACAACCTACCGAAGCTTCCAAAAAAGCCAAGTGAGCTGTTTTCGTGTTTTACTTTCCACAAAGTGGATGTTTAAACGAATTTCCGGTAGTTACATGAAAATGCTTGCCAAGAAGGCGGCTGGTGGAGGTGGACCGTCCGCACCAGGTTCAAAAGAAATACCTGTTGGAGAGGAGAATTGCCTGACAGTGAGCGATTTTTGCGATCACATGATTGTATACCATTTTAACTTGTTTTCTGCTGATAGGGACTTACTTTTGTGTTCACTGGTGAACTTTCATCTATTTCCCGCGATGACGCTCAGAATTTGGTCAAACGCTATGGAGGGTGAGTGCATCATATAGGGTCGTGATTTCATGAAGCTGAGTAAAATTATCAGGCGCGTAACTGGTGCCGTGAGTGGGAAAACGTCTTACTTGGTCGCCGGGGAAGATTCCGGTGAATCCAAACTGAGCAAAGCGAAAAGTGTAAAAGTCAAGATCATCGATGAAGATGGCTTCCTGGACGTGATTGCGAGCTCCAAAGGCAAGCCGTCTTCTGGATCAAGCACTCCAAGCGCAAAAGCTGGCAAGAAGGCCGTTGGGACTGATGTGAAAGAAAACAAGCTGAAAGAATCAACTTCGTCCATGTCTTCGTCTTCGTTTTACGGATCGAGTTCTAAGGGTAAAGCGCCTGCCACGTCAACTGAGATTCGTGCGCCGAAGCCACATTCGTAAGTTCTTCCGCTTTCGATCCAACTCACAATGATATGAATATACGAAATTCGCAGGAGTGAATTATGGACAACTAAATACAAGCCAACGCGCTATGAAGATGTGCTGGGCAACAAAAAGAATGTGGAAAAGCTTGCGATTTGGTTGAAAGGATGGTAAAGTGCCGTCGTATCAGCTCGCCAAATGTCACCACTGAATCTTTCGTGTGGAACTGCAGGAGCGCAAGCACAGTAACAGCAAAACCTTCCAGTGCGAAAGATGACCCAGGAAAGAGCCGGGCAATCCTCATATCAGGGTAAATTTTACCTGCGCGCATTCAGTGTCGGGTGTAACTTAAAAGTTATGCAGACCTCCTGGAATTGGAAAAACAACTGCAGCACATCTAGTTGCCAAATTAGAAGGATTTGAAATTGTTGAATTCAATGCGAGTGATACGCGAAGCAAGAAAGCTGTCGGGGTAACCACGCATTATATATTTTTTTAAATCAATTAGCGCTTCTGATCTTTTCAACAATTATACCAGGATGTCGTAAAGGAAATGACAGGAAGTCACACACTGGCTGAATACTTCATTAGAGACTCCAAATCGGTTTGTCTTTTTACGCCTCCTTCACATCCTCGCACGGCTGTCTGATTTCCTCTCGTAAAAGAAACCGATCAAGCGTCAAGTTCTCATCATGGATGAAGTTGATGGAATGTCCGCTGGTGATCGTGGAGGCGTGGCTGAGCTTATCAATGTCATCAAAAACACAAAGGTATCCATTGTTTTTCTGAAACCTGCCTTGATTTCTAACTGTACTTCCAAGGTTCCAATCATTTGCATTTGCAATGACCGACAAAGTCCGAAGGTCAAATCACTTGTCAATCACTGTTTCGATATGCGATTCGCAAGGTGAGGTTTTGCAGAGTCTCGTGTTCTTTCCCTTCACTTATCAAAATCAATTCTCTGATCAGACCCAGAACAACTGAAATCGAAAAAGCCATCAAAGTCATTGCCGCAAAGTACCCAACCACAATAATCTTGTTAACTTATTACTGACAGATCCGTCTTTTTATCAGGGAGGGACTGGACATCAAAATTAATGCGATGGAAGCAATGGTGCAATCTACCCATGCAGATATTCGTCAAATCTTGAATATGCTGTCCACATATGCCCTCCAATCCAGCGAGCTCTCCTTCGATCAGTCTCGTGCATTGTATGGAAGAAATTCTTTTGCATCATTTGATTTACTGATGCAGCGAATAGGTCAAAATCTTCGGAAAAGAACATGACCATGAGCCCATGGGATGTCACGGGAACTCTATTCAACCGCGTTTCCTTCCGAGAAACCTCATTCGCCGATAAACTGGAGCTGTACTTTTCGGACTTCTCCTTGATTCCTCTGATGATCCAGGTTCGGCGAGTTTGGCGCATCTTGGTACTTAATACAATTTGAATCTCACTTTTCAATGAAATGATTAGGAAAATTACATCAAGATGGACCCGGTTCTCGCTAAAGAAAACGGAGGTCCAAATAAAGCCCAGCAAGATATTGAAGCGCTCAACTTACTGTCAAACGCGGCGGATGCAATCGCACATGCGGATATCATCAGCTCTGTTCAAATGAAGTGGGTGAACCCGTTATTATTTTTTTTGTTTCGATCTCGTCCAACAGCACTGACTATGTTTTAAGGACACAAAATTGGGGCTTGCTTCCATTCCATGGAGTCACTTCCACCCTTCGCCCGGCCTTCTTTACTCATGGAAGCTTGGTGAATACTGGAAGTTTTTACGGTGGAGGATACGCGTTTCCTTCGTAAGTCTCAGCAGAAAAGTCAATTTGAAAAAGCAAAGCGATCACTGACGCTTGCAAACTTTGCAGATGGCTCGGGAAAAATTCCAACCAGTCCAAAAACGTGCGTTTGCTCAAGGAAATTCAATTGCATATGCGGCTTCACGTTTCCGCGGATAAGAATGAAGTTCGGCAAAGTTATCTTCCTGCATTAGCGCCTTTGATTACGCTACCACTGGCCAAAGATGTTTGTCACCATGCTCTGTCTTTTTTTTGTCGTGCAACACTTGACGAAAATGATATTTTCCTTGCAGTCAAGCGGAGTTGAACAAGTGATCCAAACGATGGACGACTATTATCTCACTAGAGAAGATTGGGACTCGATTTTGGACTTGGGTTTAGATGAATGCAGCGCAAAGGCCTTGACTGCGGACATCCCAACGGCGACAAAAACGGCCTTCACGCGTACATATAACAAAGCAAATCACCCAAAACCATTCATGACTGCGTCTCTTTTGAGTAAAAGTCGCGGTGGGGGTGGGGGTATGTCTGGTGTTCCTGACTTGGAAGAAGCATTTGAAAATGATGATGAAGGTGCTGGAGTTGGGGATGATGAAGACGGGGCTGGTGAAGATGCAGACGAAGATGACGTTGGAGCTGATAGGCTCATTAAAAAGAAGGAGAAAGCTGCCCCTCGGAAGAGTGCTGCAAGTGGCTCTGGCGCAAAAGGAGGTAAAAGAGGGGCTGACGCCGGAGCAAAGGCAAGTGCAAGCAAGAAAGTCAAGAAGTGATTTGTTTTTTTGGAGTATTCATGTTTTGGGTTTCGTGATAATGTAGTGTTGGCCACTACAGGCTCAGCATTCGCATCTATAAAAAGAGACCATTCCCTCATGGATACCGCTTCTTTTATTACTGCTTGTCAAACAACCCTCTGGATCAATTCAAATCCTCCTCCCACTCCTTCAAGAATGAGTCAAACGCCTCAGGCAGCGCCGATGAGTCAAGCTCCTCCACTCTCTTGAAGCACTCAACAGCCTTTTTGTAAAACTCGTTTGCCTTCGTCTCATCGTCAGCTTCGTCGAGAAGATTCGCCTTGTTGACGTAAACTTCTCCGAGCAAAAGCTGCAGTTTCACGTTCGAAGTTTCGGACACGGACTCGGCCTTGTTGAGATACTTCAACGCCTCATCGATCAGCTTCTGCACAGCGCCAAGATCGATTTCTTGCCCGTTTTCGCCAGCGTCCAGGAGGTCATTCACGGCAGTCATATATGTCTGTGCGAGCGTCTGAAGGGCCAGCACATGCGTTGGATCGACTTAGATGAAGAAAGGAAATTCAGTTCTCAAGGAACAATAATTAACTCTTGCGCAATTGTTTTGTACCTTTCAGCAACTTGTTAAGTTCGATTCGCGCCAAGTTCAGCCATTTCTTTCCTCCTTCGACATCCTCGCGCATTTGCGCATGACGAACCAGCGCAACAATCACGGAAACAGATTCGTTTAAATCAGATGAACCAAGAGACTTCAGAGCAGTCGTGATGCGCTTGAAAGCGCTCGTAATAATGGCATCCACATTTTTGAGAGGGAACGTTTCGTCACTTCGAAGTGTCAAGTTGGCCTTGTACAATGAAACTTCAGCCAGCATCCTTTGGTACACAACCATCAAGTGAGACCCACCTTCTCAATCAGGGCCCTTGCCAGTGCATCATTCAGTTTCCAGTCAGCCTCGTCGTTGTCCAAGCCGGTCTCGTACCGGTCGATGGCAGCTTCAACGTACTGAAGCGCTTCCAACTCTTGTCCCTCCCCGTCCTCGTCTTCCAGCAGAAGAAGCCCGAGACGAAACAAGGCAGACCCATACGCCAAGTGGAAAGACGACGGCAGTGGCTGCGGCGGCGGTGCATTCGGGTCTTCGTGCTCGAAACGGCTGCGCAAAATACGATCAGATTCGTGCACAACTCCACGAAGGAGCAGTGCGCCTTCTTCAGCATCGTCGGGCGTTTCTGAATATTGTTCATTCGACATGACTCATGATTAGTGATCTTGGCACATGTACACTTGGCAATAGTCAACACACACCGAGCTTCGTAAGCGCAATCTCAAGCATGGCGCTGACTTCGGCGACTTCATCCCCGCTGCTCTCCTGCGACATGGGCACTGCAAGGGTGTCAGGATCGGCAGCCTGCTCTTGCGGCTCCTGCGTGCGATGGATAAGGCACCGAGACCTCGTTCGCATGCAAATTGCGTACCTGAGGCTCCGCCACGGGTTGCTTCGCTGTCTCCTTCGCTGCCTTCTTGAGTCCAGCCGGCTTCTTCTTTCCAATGCCCATTTGGTCAGATCAAGGTTAAGTTAAAAAGAAAGTAAAAATGCCAGAGATTGTAACGCTTCAACTCGGGCATTCGTCATCGTTTGTGGGGACGCATCTGTGGAATGCGCTGGTTTGAAGCGCTCTGATTCGGTGTTATTTTCGATGCGAGCGAGGCCATCTCATCTCCCATCTTTCAAATGCCAACGCAGGACATTGACGGGGAACATGTCGACAGCAGCGTCATGATCAGATCCGGAATAGACGTAGAAAGGGTCAGTGTGCGTGATAATATGCGTTGCAATGACGGCTGAAACTTGTGTTGGAAACTGGGATTCTTTGTCATGCAATCAAGGGAACCATGACATATGCTCCGCGTGTCGTTGTTGTGGATCTGAAAGGTAAATTGACGACCACTTGAATTGCCGCTTATCCGTGTCTTGTTTTCACTTCATTGCAGGAAGCCTTGGAACTTTGAAACGGGTGAATCAACTCTACGAAGATTCTGAGGACCAAGAGCACCTTGCATGGTGCGCTAGCGAGTCGCACATTCTTTCTTTAACCAGCTACATCCTCAAATACCAGGAACGGGAAAATTGACGTTCGGCGACAGGACGCATATGCAAAAAATGAATACCTCACATTTTTGGAAACTGAGGAGGAGGAAGGCGATGCGGCTGCGTAATTAACTCTTTTCGAAATGTGCTCCATCCGTGCGTATAGACGATGAAAACTTTGTTGTGTTCTTTTCGCAGAAAGCCGTCTCCACAGGCCCCAAAACCGGCAAAGCAGTTTTCGAAAGTTTTGGATTCATCTGTCCAAGTATGGTCCGACTTTAATTCCATGTTTTACCATCCGCGTACTGTTGTGGAGCTCGGGGCATATGCCCACGGAGACTCGGTGGCTCCTTTCGCGATTTTCAATCAAGGCTGTGATCTTTGGACAGAAGATCGCGCACTGGTACGAGAGATTTTCTCCTGCTGCCTGTGCTGAAAAAAAAATATCTGACTTTCCTTTGAAATCAGCAAGAAGATATTCTCGAGAATCGGATCCGCTTCTTCCTGGAGGAATGCGATTCTCCTCAAGGGATTCAAGTACTTGCTGATATTAGCAATGCGTTTTCGGGATTCACATCAAGCTGTCTTGAGTCTTTGAGGGAAGATGTCGGGAAAATGTGCATCACTGTTTATGGGGTGTCAGACAACTACGATGGAGTCACTGTGAGTTGTATTCTTCGATTGCATTTGTTTAGGGGTGCTTACGTTGCGGTTTCATTTGTTGCAATAGGAACCAATCAGAAACTTCAACGAAGCGCTTGCCCTGTCCCACATTACCGAATTTGCCTCGCTATACGTCCCGATCAAAAAACCGTCTGAATCCAATTATAGAAGCGCTGATTTTGGAGGATATGGCCTCAAATCAACTGTGAGTTGCGCGTACTTTGTCGCACATTTGTTGACTCTTCCGATCTGCAGCTTCATTCACGCTATCATTGGTCTGCGTGCCTTGCAGCAGCAATTGACGCCATAACACTCCCGACAAGGCTTGCCAAGGCTCCTGTCTCCATGCCCAGTCTCATTGCACCCTTATCGGCGACTGGTCCTCTGGCCATGCTCTCCTCGTCTGTTCCTTTTCCTTTCAAATCCAGCAAGGACGTTCATCACCTTTTGGTAAAGGAGTATGCTGACGGCAATCACGTCAACTGGTTGCACAACAGCACTTTTGATGTTTCTCATGATCTGGTAAGATTTTTTTTAACAAAGCTATTCCTTTGCTGTAGTCTGACTTGATGTGCTCAAAGATTGAGCAATGCGAAGGCCAAGTTTCCGTTTTGCGTGGTGTCGCGGGGTATGTTTCAATAATGACGCCCGTTGAAGCTCACATCCCAATATTTCAGATCGCCTGAACTTACTGATGCCATGAATGCGTTCCTCTCCATGTCCCCCACTCCGATTGGTCGAAGCAACAGGTGAATTAAAAGGTGCCTCCACTGCCGTCGAAGACATTCCTTACAAACTATACTTTCCAACAGTTTCCTCTGCGACTCTGGATTTCCCATTTCCTTGGCGTTCCCTGATATTTTCAACTCGAATGAAATTTCTGCCTCTGCGCCAGTGTTTGCCCAACTTAAATCCTCTTCGCGTCTCTCACAACTTGTGTCTGGAGGCATTGATAGCTTACAGAATGTGCCTGGCAAAGTGGTTCGAATGATGGAAGCAAACAATATCTCGCGGGAATTCATTGCATCTAATGTGGATGATTTGACAGCGTTGCTGGGAGTGTATGATGAATTGGCTTGATATGATTTGTTGTCCGGTGTTTGCAAATAAACGGCTCATCACACTATTTGAGCGTTCAAATGGGTAAGGCAAGGATGAAAGTGATCGGCCATTTCAGAGTACTCCCTTTCCCCGTTTCTATTTCCAATCTATTCCTTGTGCGGGACAAACCAGATCAGACGCGGTTAGAATGGAGACCGGGGCTTGTATTCTGGAAACAAGCATATTCAAGGACACAATTTGTATTCATGCTTTCGAGACAGGATTAGCAGTTGCAGTGCAGTGGCAGTAGTGATAGCAGTGGTAGCAGGCAGTAGCAGAAGCAGAAGCAATAGCAGTAGTAGCAGTAATATTATCAGTGGTAGTAGTGGTAGTAGCGATAGTAGTAGTAGTAGTAGTAGTGGTACTGATGGTAGCAGTGGAAGTTGTGGCAGCAGTTCACCCTATCGAAGAATAATACACTTTTATTTCCTCAACTCCACTTCAAACACCTTCAAGCTATTTATTCTTCACTGATTCGGAAGTAATTCTTCACATTTGCCTCGTCAATTCGTCCACATTTGGCATCCAGTTGTCAATCAAGCGATCCCCCACATTCCGCACACTTGTCTTTTTGACAAACTCTTTCAACGTTGGCGGCCGCTTCGATCCGTCCATTTTACAATCCTTGAACAAGCTCTTGGCATCTTCTTCGCTTTTGTCGAACATCAGCAGAATATGCAAGTCATGGCACGCATGCACAGCCGCCAAAGAATCAACCGCCTCCTCCACTATTATTGATCCGCGCTTAATCGGGGTGGCCGGAGGTGAGTCAGAGTCCTCTATGCGGCTGTGGTGGCGTGTGGTAGAGCTGGATCGGCCGTCTTTTTCTTCTCGACCAAGATTCATGTTTCCAATTTGTGACAAAGCGTCTTCTTGACTCTGCAGTCAGGATGAAATGAGCACCACCTCTTTTCGAAGGACACGCAAGAAAGAAAAAAACAAGGAGACCTGTCTCATTCTCAGAATTCTTAATGCTTCTTCCGCTTGCCGAATTTCGACAAAACTCTTAGCCTTGAGCAGCATGATGAACGCAAACCTCGCCGGTTTCAGTACGAGCTGGTAATTCGCTGTTGTGTCCAGCATCCTCAACGTGTCGTCGTAATTCCCGCTTCGAAAGCTCATCACGGCCAGAAACATGCACGTCCAATCTTTCAGTTCTATCCATTCACTCTCCGAGACGTCTGGAAGACCCATTTGAGCCATGCTGAAACGTCGTTGCTTGCCTTCCTTGTCTGAAACGGGTCGATGTTCATGTTCAATATATTTTAAGGCACGCATCAGTGTGCTCATGCATTCTTCTATCTTTCTGAGGTGGAGCTGGCATTCGGCTACACATTCCAAATCGGTCAATTGGCAACTTCCATCATTCGCGTAAGGAAAGGATTTACCAAGATGGGCAATCCCTGACGCAAACGCATATTCGTTGAACTTTAAAGGACCGCGTTTGATGATGTGCTCCAGAGTTTTTTCGCACAAGGTTCTTTCCTTGTGAAGGAATTGGATCTGAGAAAAGTACATGAGTTTTCCTTCAAAATAGGCCAGTGAAGAAGGCATGACCCACCCCGCATTCAACCAAAATATCTCGTGCGCTTATCACTTCCCACTCAACCAGCAGTTCCGGAATCATTTTCCAGGAATCTCCTCGCAAAACTTGCTTAATTTCGCGCTGCAAGTCCTTCTCCTTCTGAGACCGCACATCTGTGCGAGCATTTGATCGTTCCGAATGTGACGGTTTATGCGAGATGCTCGTGCGCGGGTTGTCGGAACTTCCGGGCAAGTCTATATGCTTGTCGATCCGCGAAAATTTCCGTGAAACGCTGGTACGTGGACTATCCGAACCGTGCAGTTCCAGGTGAGGTGGTTTGTCTTTCATATCTTGAGTGGGTTTCGAGTTACTTGGCGAGTTTTTGGATTTCTTTTGGGTTCATTGTCTTCGAAGACAAAGATGATTCAGGCACCATGATTTTTTATTTCTTTTTTGGCGCTGGTTGAGTGGGCGCTGGCGCGAACCAGTTTGCAAGTCCTTCACTAATGTCAGGCATCTCCATCTTCGGTTGGTTTTTGCGGTTGTCCTCCATCTTCTTCAACTCCTCGGGATCCATGCCCTCCAGCAGTTTCGGCATATAGTAGAAGAGAACAAACGTTCCTCCCATCATCAAAAGCATCGGGTTTCCCATGATCATGCCCATTATGGTCATTTTTGGGCGGGGCTGCGTCAAGAGTGTATGAGAATGACATTCCCTCAAATAACAACAAAGTTAAAACGCGGCAAGGTATACCAGGAACGGGTCCAACTTCATTCTTCCAGGAATTTCGAGTGGAAGGTTCATGACAGGACCAGGTGAGTTCCAGCTC
Source organism: Chytriomyces cf. hyalinus JEL632 (assembly GCA_025435555.1). NCBI lineage: Eukaryota > Fungi > Chytridiomycota > Chytridiomycetes > Chytridiales > Chytriomycetaceae > Chytriomyces > Chytriomyces cf. hyalinus JEL632. The sequence goes on along the minus strand of JAIWWG010000003.1, from coordinate 439,916 downwards.
GTCCCATCAATGTGCAAATGGGCCAAAACATCGTCCCCAGCAACCGAAACACGCACTTTAGGGTACATGAACTCGCGCGAGATGATTTCGATGAGATGAGAACCGTCGCTGACATCCGGGCTGTGAATTGGGTTTAAATTTAACTGAACGTGGGGCAGCATGCACGCAAAACATACAACGAAAAGGAGCCATCTGCCGTAACGTGTGCGACATAGGCACCTCCATCTAGAACAACTTTTGTGCCAGGAGTGACGGTTGTTTCTGAAAAGAGGTCGCGCGTTAGAGAGACACAGTCTTGGCTGGCTGGCCAATTAAGCCTCGTGGACGGGGTCAAGTACGCACCCGGAAGAAGGTCGCTCGCAACAAGGTGTCCAGATACTGCGGCACCAGCTGCCGACGACCATGTCGATGCGAGGGCGACTGTCAGCAGCGCTGTTTCAAAAAAGGATCGCATGCCGTATATTTTTGGGTTTATTTATCCGAATATATTTACGTTTCTTTCTTCCCAATTTAAAAGGCAACAGTCGAGACCCAAGTAAGCGAAAAGAAGGGCTGCTCCAACGCCGCGCCGTTCTCCTTGAACCTTGGAAAGAAATTGCACCGCCTGATCCAAGCAATCAACACGCTCTTTTGAAAAAGAGCGAAAGGCGAAGGGTGCGTCAAGAAGTCCTCGCGAACGAGGCTGCGAAGAGATAAAGCTTCACTTGTCAAAAGGGAAACCTTCCTCAAAGGCAATTCATAAAAAAGAAGGACAGAGGCAGGCTTCAGCAAATAGTGAACGGTACAGGAAAAAGAAAAGCCGTCGCTCCCAGTCTCGCTTTTCGATCACGGACCAGCCTCACAATTACTTGAACCTGATCTTCCCTCAACTTGCCTTGCGCCAAAAATGACGTTAGTTCTTCGCTCGTGCCGTTTCAAAAAGTCGTGAATCAAAGACGGGGACAGGCAGTCAAGGTCGCACCGAAAGTGAAGACGAATTGGCATTCGCATTGACACATACTTTATTGTCAAAAGAAACTCCACATAAAAGAATGATAGAGCACCCAGACCCAACGACCCAGCAACCGCTTAACGGTAACGACGGAGGGAGAGGGTGTTGCGGCGCTTCCAGTTCTTTCTGCGTCCTCCACCAATGGTCTTGTTGTATCCGTGACCCTTTCCGATACCACGGTTCTTTTTGCCGATGGCGGTGAGGCCACGGCTTTCACGGTGCTTGTGCACTGGGGCAACGATCCAGTTGATACGGGCATCGCGACGGATGGCCTTGTGTTGTGGGTCGACAAGGATAACTTCGTAGAATTTGAAGGTGGAGTCCTGGTTGACCCAGTAGGAGTTGAGAACACGCAGGTTTCCGCACTTGCGTCCAACACGCTCCTCGGCGGTGGATCTGTGAGATCTCTGGTACTTGAGCTGGGTGACACCCTGAGCGGCTGGCTTTCCGAAGACTGCACCCTTCTTAACGGGTCTCTTACGGCCTCCACGACGGACACGGACACGGTAGACAACGTATCCCTGCTTGGCCTTGTATCCGAGACGACGGGCCTTGTCTGGGCGGGAAGGGCGGGAAGCTCTGTGGATCACGTTGAGCTGACGGAACTCCCAGCAGCGCACACGGAGAAGGAAACGGACGACATCGGACTGCTTCTTCTTGTACAATTCCTCAAGATACTTGTAGGCACCCATTTTAAGTACTATTCATGAGAGGTAATGACAATGTTAGTTTCAAGTGCGTGCAGATGGAACTGCGATGAGGATGGGAGGTGGGAGGACAAAGGTAGTGGCATGTGTGTTCACTTACGATTTTACAGAGATACTGAACGAAAAGGCAACACAATAAAAATGTCCAAAGACCTGCGCAAGTTCCTGACGCCGAAGATCATCGCTAAGGCAGTGTCCCGCAACGACCCGCTTGTGTCCACGGACAAGCTGGGTTTGCTTCCCACGGAGATGCGTCCATTCCGCCATCTCATCCCCACCTTCATGCACGGCAAGAAGATCCAGTTCTTTGATAAGCAGTCCGAGAGCAACAACAGAATCAGACGCGCTGCCTTCCCGAACGTCATCTACAAATTCGTATACTCTAGGCTGCTGGACATGAACATCTACGCTCGTATCACCACGAAGACGCTGTCAAACATTGAACGGAGGGGCGGCTTTGACGAGTACATTCTCACGTCCGGTGAAGGACGTTGCAATGATGATAAGGCTCTCATGTACAAGCGGCTTATTGAGGCTGCGTATGCGGAGAAGGGAAAGAATCTTCAAAAGGAGGATGCGGAGCTGGCGTCGTTTTATGGATCCGATTACGAGCGGTAAGACCTCTTCTTCCACGGCATCTGCTCTTGCCGGCGTACTGACGATGTCTCCACCATGCTCTTTCCCTTTTTCCATTTCATATATTCGAACAACGCTCTGTCTGCGCATTTTTCACTGTCGCACCATCGCTCTCCTTGTTACATCATCGACTATAACGGCAAACCTGTTCTTGCAGTGCTGTTGTCGACTTTCAGACCAAGTTCAGTTCGCTCAAAGCGAAAAAGAGAGGAAACTATTTGTAAGCTCGATGGAATAAATTATATCACACATGATGAGATCAAGGCCAGCATCGACTGTCCTCCGTTCACTACACGCCTTTACCACGCAGATACGCACGCTGTCGGATCGATCACCGTTGCGGCCCTTAGTTTCCCTCGAGAAAGGCTTAAAGAAAGATGCGCTCTCGCTGTCACTGGACGCCAGCACAAACAAAGAACTCCTACAGCCACCATTACTGAACCGCACCATCAAAGAAGCCCACTCTATCCTCTCCCGTCACATTTCGGAATCTATTCGTATCGGTGGTCCCATCTCAACGGCCCAGTATATGCGCCAGGCGCTGACGCACCCGCTTGGCGGATATTACATGAAGCAGGACGTGTTCGGATCAAAGGGTGACTTTATCACGAGCCCAGAAATCAGCCAAATGTTTGGCGAGATTATCGGTGTGTGGCTTGTTGCGCAATGGCAGGCTATGGGCAAGCCGGCTCAGTTCAACATTGTTGAACTTGGCCCCGGGAGAGGTACGCTCATGGCGGATGTCTTGCGCACTGTTATGCAGCTCGATGGGTTTGCTGGGGCCATCAGAAGCGTTAATCTAGTCGAAGCGAGTCCCTTCCTGCGCGATGTCCAAGCGAACTTACTTGTGGGTGGGGCTGCGCCAGAACCAAAGGCGAATGCAGTGAATGTACGCGAGATCGATGGGCCTGCCGGATCTGATGCAGCTGTTCAGCAAAATATTGCAACTGAACCAGCTTCAGAGGAGGAAGAGAGGGAAGGATTTCCTATCCACTGGCACACAGACTTGGACTCAGTTGAACGGGGTACTTTTACTCTTCCTTGTTACGATCTGACACCGTGTTCTTATCATGGTTTGAAAACAAGGCTTTCCGATCTTACTTATTGCACACGAATTCTTTGATGCGATGCCTGTGTACCAATTTCAGGTGAGAACTGAGACCTTGAACTCTCGTTTCTTTTCCGACCTGAGGTTTGAAAGTCTGATTGCGCTCCTCTCCACATTCTGAAACAGCTTGCGAGCGACGGTTGGCGCGAAATCATGATCGATCAAGACACGTCCATGTCGAGGTGACTTCTATATTTTGCTTGCATGAATATAGAAGACATGCTGATGAGCACTCCTTTGATACCCAGCCCCCATAACTTTCGATTTATTCTCTCTCCTGGAAAAACAAAAGCTTCCGTGACATTACTGAACGATGAGCGATACTTGCGTTTCAAGGAGGGAAGTCGAATCGAAGTTTCACCTGATTCATACACATACGCGCACAAGATTGGTGAGCGCATTAAGACAGATGGCGGGTTTGCGCTTATTGCGGATTACGGGAAAGACGTAATTATGAGCGACACATTGCGAGTTGAGTGTTCTTAATCGTTTCAATTCTGTGTGCTCGCTAATATTTCTTTCCTTTCACAGGGAATCCAAAATCACAAATTCGTATCTGCGCTATCTAAACCAGGAGACTCCGATTTGACGGCAGATGTTGACTTCACTTTCTTGAGGAAAGCGTTTCTCGAGACGGGTGAGAAAAACTCAATTGCTCCGCTCAATCTCGCGTTGCTTAGTTTGTCTAACCTCTTTTATCCACTCCCGTTGTAGGAACAAACCCATGTGAAACAATGAATCAAGGAGACTTTTTGCGATCCATGGGTATCGGGCAACGCCTGCAAGTGCTTCTCAAAATGGCGGACGCGGATAAACGGAAAGATTTGGCGCAAGCATTTGACCGCCTTGTCGGGCCCAGCGGTGTAAATGGAATGGGTGAGATTTACAAGTTTATGGCTGTGACCAGGGAGGCCGATCCCACACCTTATCCGTTTATTGAGAAACCTGTGGAGGAGAAGAAGGCGCAATAAATCCCAGTAGAGAGAGATGATAGCTGTGACTCCTCCGTAAAACACACAAGAAAAACAGTTTGTTTCTCATTCGGTCGTTTTCGGTGAATTTGTTCAGGCTCCTTTTCTTCTTTTTTTTGGTCGTTTGTTCAACAGCAAAAATGTCTGCCCTGAAACCAACCTTCCAAGTCAAGCAAACGCCAGCTGATTGATCAACGAATCTCAAGTGCCTGTATGAAATGAATGAACGCAATATCCAGTTGCCCTCGAGTCTGAAGCGGGCTGCACTCCTCACTGGACCACCGACGTGATGAGTCCTTCATGGCTGGCTTACCCAAGCGGATCTGTTTCCAACTGGATGGCCCACATGCTGTTCACATCGCCTCCCCCCTGTTCAGGTGATTACAGCTCGAAACTCCTGAATACACCTTCCCCTTGTTCACTACCAATTCTTATGATGACATCCGGTATTTGGAAGTGCCGTCTTAACGCTCAACTTCACACTTGAGCATGACGACTACCGATAATCTGATACTCCTTACATCGCTCCTCTTCTCCCTTCGTACCAATGCTCGTTCACGACACTAACCTTCTTGTCCCAAATTAGACCTGCCTCCACTTCTTGTTTACGCAACCTTTTCCAGCCTGCAAGATGCCAAACCTGGTGCCTTCGGAGCAATGCGCATCTAGTGTGTCCAGCAGCTGCCTCACTATGTTTTGCAATACAACGCTACAACAACGTTCACGTTATCCTGAATGCTGTCTCTTTCTGACAATAAAACGTATTTCTCAAACGAAGACCTCCTTCAGTGAAAGTTAATCAAATTATTGGTATCTCACAACATGACACGGGCTGTATGGCGGGACATGAAAAACCAAAACAGTGTCAAAGAAAACGGCAACAGCAGAAGAAATGAAAGAAAGAAGGTCATCGACCACCCGTAGCAGGTGGCGGCGAAATCCCAACACATTGCGAAGGGAACAGCCCCGTCTTTTTCGTCCGCACTTGAACTCCACGAATCCATCCATCATCAAACATCTCAACAATGGCCACAGTTTCTCCCGTCCTCAAACTCAACTCATCCGGCAAATTGGCAGTGTAGTCAAGCACCACTCGTCTTTCTCCTCCTCCAATAGAAAATACACTTGCTGCTCCGCCGGAAGAAATGGACGGCGTCAACAGAGATTCATTGCTGGATTTGACAGAAGAATACTCCATGGAATTGCTGCTGTGCAGATGGTGCCTGTACTGAGACAGTTCACCACGATCACGTTTGTACATGCTTGCACCGCGTTTAACACTGGTTCTTCTGCCAGCACTGCCCAACGCGCGATTAATCGGATGATCAATGTCAAACAGAGTATGCCGCTTGTAAACGATAAACGCGGCAGCGACGGCACAAACGGACACTAATCCCACGACAACGATTGCTGCGATGGCACCGTTGCTAAGTCCAGACGGTGGGGGTGGTGGAGGAGCTTGAGCTTGTTCATTTGGGCCTGGAGGGGAGGCGGCTTTGAGAGCAGACGCGCCAGAAACGGATTCAATATAACTTTTGAAGTGGGAAGATTTTCTGAACGCTGATGTAGGAGCTTTCACGTGCGCACAGCAGGGTGGTTTGGTGGTTGAAGGAAAGTTTGTGCAAAATTCTTGCGCTGCAGGCGTGTTTCCAGCGAATCCTGCAAACACGAAATTGGAATGAATAATGTGTTGGTCGTCTGATCTGACGAACAGGACTCACCACATGCGTTGAAATCGTCCGTCACAGATTCTGAACAAGAGTCGTCGGACACATCTCCTCCCCAGGAAGATGTTAGTTTCCTGCAAGAGTCTCCAGACGCACGAGCCGCAACCCTTGCGTCTTCCCAACCAGCGGCTGCCTTTGAACCCGCCGTGGTTGGACAGGCTGCCGGATCATTCAATGCCAGGATAATGGATTGGCCAAACTCGTCGCAGGTGTCCGCGCAGGGAGGCGGCGATGGGGCTGTTTGCGCATTCGGTTAGTAAGTTCGTGCAACGTAACAATCAAAGTTGCCCAGTCAAACAACACAAGAAAAAAAACTCACCCTTGTTGCCACATGCGGAAGACAGCGCGTAAATGTCCCTGATGCAGACATATGAGCGCATGAAGTGTACCGCATCCAGGCCGGGACAGTTCAGCACCCTTGCAAAATAGTCCGATGAAGCAAGGCCAGCCACAGTGGAGGCCCAGTCGGACGCTGTCCCAACATTCGATCCGTAGTGCGCAGATACGGCAGACAGGTCAACAAGAGCATTCGAGGACCATGGTGCACAGACAGATGTTGCCGAGATGGCGACGCACTGTGGGGTGAAGTGGGATATTGTCAGCTACGTTCTGCAGCCCGATCATGGCACCATCAACGACATAAACGATGCCCGTACCTTGTTGGTTGCCCCCGTCTCAGACGAGTGACGGTTGACGCCGAAGTGGGTTGGTGTTGCAGCCGTGAGGGCGGCCAGTGCGAGTGCTGTGCTGATCATGTTTGAGCGGACTCTTTTTTGTCAGGTTCAACTTGCTTCGAGCGCTTGTTTTGATTCACTCTCAATCTTCATATTTCGTATTTACGTTAAAAAGGAAGCACCTTGCTTCCATTTGAAGTCATGCGTGCGAGTCGCAACAGTCTTGTTCGGGTTCAATAAGGGGACGTCACAGGCGGCCCCATAAGCACAAACATATGACAGTGGGCGCGGCACTGTACCAGCCACAACTTGGCAGCCAACGCCAGACTGCAGGAAACACGGTTGCGCGGCTGCAGATTCGCGTTGTTTTCTTGTTTGAAATCTTTGAAATCAAACAAACAGTTCGGATGACATCGATTCTCTCTGCTTTCAAGGCTGTCAGCTTGATCTTCGCGGCAGCAGCTGTTGGGACTGGGTTGCATGCAATTGTGGATCCCGTCGGCTTCTCAAAGTCTTTTGGCTTGCAAATCAGCCCACCAGCAACGCCGGACGCTGGAACTTTGAAAAAGGATGCAGCCACGCGCAATCTGATGTATACGACGGATGGACCCACGCCCAAGGAGGAGGCGGCAATATCTTCCAACCGGCGACGCAGAGTGGCAATGTCATACGTGTCGCTTATGGGAGTCCGCCAGCTTGCGACTGGGACGATCCTCCTTACGTTTGCATATCAAGGCAAATGGACAGAGATGGCCACGATCCTGGCCATTATCGGGATCCTCGTTGCTGGGACAGACGGGATCTATCTCTCGCGCGATGGGGCCAAGAAGCTAGGACAGTTCCACGCTCTTCCGGGTGCGCTCATATCAGCTCTTGCGTGTGCGGTTATTTGGACGGAATCTTGACTGCAGCTTGAACACTGTCATTTGCAATTTGTGGGGTTTGCTTCTTGAAGAGTTGAACCTGTTCTTGAGGAGTCGAAACTGTCTGACTTTTGCACGGCGCGGATGTCTGCGCAGCTTGGATCAATAAATACTTGAAAAAAAAAAAGGACGCGATGGACGATGAAATTGCCGAGCTACTTGGAAGTCTCCAGTCTCCTCTGAACGACGAGGGCGAATACGATTCGCTCGACGGCCCTGTTTTCGAGCAAGGCTTTGAGGAAATGCTGCTTGGGCTGGGACCCAGAGAGAGTCTCAAGCCAGCAAACACGGCGGTTATTTGCAATCTTCAGCCTGAGATTAAGACAGCGCATGCAATGCTCTTTGCGCAAAAGAATGCTGACGGTGAGGCAGAAGTACGTGGGTACCCGCTTAACTGACGGGTTGATTTTGGTGTGACAGACGCGCTCCAAAAGACACGGCTGAGTCTTTTATTCTCGGCCCAGCCAGACCCGCCAACTGCACGAACAACGACGTACTCTGGTGCTGCTTCAATCGCAATCGCGGCGGAGGCATTTGGTGAGCACTTTGAATGGTTGCTGCGCACGACAGCGTAATTAATCCACGCAAGCGACATTTGATTTTAGAAAAAGAGTCGGTGTTTGGTTGTGACGCACGCTCGGTGTACGCGTCCTGCTTCGAGGAGGACTTTTGTGATGATGGCAACGAAAACGCAACTTCAAATTCTGGACTTGACTCGCCCAATTTCAAACTATCCTCAAATGACGATGCTGCAGTGAGCCTACCAGCAAGATATTCGCCTGGTCTCTCTGATGCACAAGCACCGCCATCCTTAGACCAAAAAATTTCTCTGCAGCAACAAACGATGCTCGCAACGCCAGCGATAAACTCGATACAAACGCTCAAGGGAGAAGAAATTCGTTCATCAGAGCCTCCTTGTCCTAATATGTTTACACGAGCATACAAACGAATGGAAAGACTATTGTCAACACGACCTAATACTTTGCTGGGACTATTTCTGTGGTTGGTTGCCGCACCTATACTGCTGATTATTGTCGCACCAATCTATCAAGTATCTATCATCTGCAAACGCGTCCATGACATTTTGCTGCATCGAGTGTGCCATTTACAGACCGTCGTTCACATTGCATACGAACAAGCGAACACAGCCGTCGCCCTTCATATTCAGAATATAATCTCTAAAGCGTCCCTGGCTGTTAGTCTGAACGGAAATGCTCGACACTTTGTGGCAGGATGTGTGGCAGTCGCTTTGGTACCTCTTCTGGGAGTGGTTGTCGCGCCCGGGATGTGCATCGTTGCTTGCTACTGGATATGCACGTATTGGATTTACAAGTTTGGACAGTCTGTCGTCTCTCAGTAAGACGCAGTTCTAGCGCGTTGTAAATCCCAAAACCGAGGGGAAAAAAAATCAAAACAAAAAATACAGCATTGTTTAACATCTTGTTTTCAAATCGCAAGCCCACTTGGATAGCAGCGGCCTTCCACTTGACCCTTCGTCGGCAGGCCATAATATTGGTGGGTTTTTCGCCGATTTCTAGGGACGCCTGTCGAGCGAGGTCTCTTGCACAGACAGGCAAAATATCTGGGATTTGCAGATTGGGCAATCCTGCCAAACATCCCAAAACTGCAAATCTCTTTGTTTGGTGACATGATCAAGGAGACAAGACAAAAAGCGATAAAATAAAAAACACACCCGAATCGCCTTCACCAGCTCCATACTCCCCACTATGACGCAGCACCCATCCCTCAACGCCGACAACCACGCAGCTGCCATGGCCCATGCTAGCGGCGCCATCAGCCACGACGCCAAGGTTAACCTTACAAAACTTGTTTCAATTATTTCGACCAGGAAGATTAACATGCCCTTTCCTAACAAACAGCAGACTGCCGCTGCAACACCCGCTCTCCCTGCCGTTAACGCTTACGCAGTCGGCTGGCTGTTTGTGCAGGAGTACTACACCTTCCTCAACAAAAACCCAACCAAGCTGCACTGTTTCTACAACTCCAAATCATCTTTTCTTCACGGCACTGAGGGCGACTCGCTCGACACCCAGGAAGGCGTCAAGGTGCGCGGCGGACATAGCCTTTTTAGTTTTATTCCTTCTCTGGTTCTGAAATATTTTTATGTGTCCGTCGATTTTAATTATGCTTTTGGGATTTTCAGGCCATCCAAGCTCGCATTTTGGAACTCGACTTCCAGGACTGCAAGGTTCTCGTCTCCCACGTCGACAGCCAGAAGTCTTTCGGCGGATGTATTGTCACGATGGTGCTCGGTGAAATGTCAAACAGAGGCGGCGAATCTCACAAGTTTTGTCAGTGCTTCGTGCTGGCTGAACAACCAAGCGGCTACTTTGTTTACAACGACATGTTCCGCTTCTTGAAGGAAGACATTCAAGAGGAGTACGACGAGCCAGTTGACCCAATGTCTGAGAACGAGTACTACCACTCTCTGAACCAACAGCAAATCCTCCAGCAGTCTTACCACAGCAACCAGTTGGAAGCTTCAATCCCTGCTGTTCCAGTTGCTGCTACCATTGCGACGCCACCACCAGCTGCTCAGCGGGCTCGTAGCCCATCTCCTGCCAAGAAGCAACCCACCCCAACCCCAGCCGCTGCCTCCGTTGTGACCGCCCCTGTCGCAGAGGCAGCTCCAGCCCGCGCTCGTACACCGTCTCCAGCCAAAAAAGAGGCTGCCAAGCCGAGCCCAGCTGCTCCCGCCGCCGCCCCGCTTGCGAAAGCCTCAACCACTCCTGCCAAGAAGGAAGAAGAAGTTGTCGGATCCTGGGCTGAAAGTGTTCCCACGCCACCTACCACTGCTGGAACCATTAAACCAGTTGACGCGCCGTCCTCCGCTGTGCAAGCAACATCGCCAACTCGCAACGGAAATGGAAAAAAGAAGCCAGCTGCCAGCAAGGAGCCATCTTCTGCTTCCCTTCCTCCCGCTGTTGCTGCTGCACCTGCCCAACCACCGAAGCCCACAACCTGGGCCGGCCTTGCAGCTGCAAGCCTCCCACCTTCTGACAAGCCAGCTCCTATGTCGTCCAAGCCCAGCAGTGATAACTTGAAAGCTCGCCCTGTTTCACAACAAGGTGTCAAGGCGAATGGTTCTAGTGTTGCCGCCCCAATGGTTATCAAGAAGGTTCCAAACCATCCACAAGTGCCACCCGCAAACGAGCAGGTTGATGATTTCCGTGAAGTTCAGCGTGGTCGCGGAGGTGACCGACGAACGGGTCCATCTTCTGGAAACAGAAACTTTAAAGGTGATTTTCGATTCACCCCTACTGAACGAGGAAATTTTTTTGTTTTGAATCCTGACAATTTTTATACTCGCAGAGCCGGAATCATACTCGCGCAGTATCTTCTTCATGATCCCAGACGGTCTTGATGAAGAGACTATCCGTGAAGTCTTTACTCGCCTGGCGGGACCAGTAGTTGAAGTCACGATCCCTAAAAACAAGCCACTCTGCTTTGTTGAATTTGAAGACGCTGCCGTTGCCCAATCTGCTATCGGAAAGCCTGTACAGATTGGTGGAAAGACTATCACACCGGAGCCACGCAAGCCTAAACCTCAAACTGGTTACCAAGGACAACAGTACCAAGGTCAAGGACAACGAGGGGGTTACCAGGGCAACCGCGGAGGATACAACAGTCAGAGAGGCGGAAACGGTGGTAGCAGACAGCAAAACGGGCAGCAACAGCAGCACCAAAACAAGGGGAACGCTGCGGTGACGGTTTAAAAAAGAGGATGGGCATCTCTTCTATTTTCCTGAAACTTTCTATTTACCCTCCTTGTGGACTTGGTCCATTGCATGTCTTCTTCTTTTTTTTTTGTTTTCTTTCTTGTTTTTTGTCACGAGATGGGGGAGGGTGTAATCTTTAATGATGCCGGGGGGAAGCGGGTCGACGGTGTGGGATGAGTTCAGGAGTGCGGGCGAGCGATGTAAGGCGATACTTCCCATTTCTTTTTTCCTTCAAGTTTCTGTTTACTCGGAAATGACGACTGTGTAATAAACCCGAAAAATGTAAAAGTCTGTTTTTTCTGTTTGAAGTGGTTCCTATTCATGTGCAAGGCTGCAGTGGGGGTGAACAATCATGACCGAGGTGTCGAAGGTTGGTGCGCGTTTGAAGTTGCGGAAGACGCGCTTGTCACAGCTTGGAAGAACAGAACGCCGGACGCTGTCAAAGGGTCTATCAGCTTTCGACACAAGAAACTTCTCGTCAGAGACATGCTTAAAGATTTCGGCCACTCCTCAATTGCTGGGGGTTTGGGGCAACAAACGGCTTGGCATCGAGCCCTCTGATTCCGTGCAGGCCACGAAGATGGATGACCATGCGCATGCGCCACGCTGGGAACTGATCGTGCGTGCGCAGGATTGGAACGCCTGACGTGTGCATTTGCTTGAGTTTTTGATATCTGGGCGAGTGGTTGGAGTTCAAAGTAACGAAAACAGAAAGCAAAATGTGAAATGGAATCAACACCGAAATGCGACAGGGAGTGAAGATCGATATGTGGTGTATATTATTATTATGCTACCCGTGCCCCAACGCTAGACAACGGCAAAAAAGGATGGTTCTTGCATGAACCGAACAATCAAAGCAAACACAACTGACACCAGCGTCAGCAGCCCCGAGAACAAGGTCAGTCCCGTGTATCCAAATGCATCGCGAACAACACCCGCGAGAGGCGTCCCGGAGAGATTGGCAATGGCCGAGATGGACATGAGAGTTCCAATCAGGGATGGAAGGCGTTTGACGCCAAAGATGGCACCAACGACAACGGGGAATAGAGAAATGTAACCTCCACAGACAAACTGGGAAAGAAGCAGCGGTTTTTTTTAGCATTGTTGAAGCATCATCCATCAACGAGGTGTTTTGCCAAACATACCCCATTCACACAAGCAAAGAGCACCAGGAGCGCGTAGCTGTGAGCAAACGTCCAGATAAACAGCATCGACGCTGAGCTCAAGAAAGTGCACAGAATAAGACTGTTTAACCGTCCAACTACCGTGTCGGCACCAATGCCAATCAGAATTCGGCCGACAGCAGAGGAGCCGTTGTAGATTGAGACCAAGACAGCCGCGTCTGTTTTGCTGACTCCAACAACATCAATGCTGTACGCAGGAAGAAAATAAACCGGAACTAAATTTGCGAATGTGGCAAAGAATCCTGTCCCAAGGAGCAGAAGGAATCTGTGGTCCTTGAATACTGCCCAGTCTGTCTTGGATTGCGGTGCAGATGGTAGCCGAGTCTTGACAAACGGAATCACGGCCAGGATGCCGACTGAGAGGTGGAGATGCACATGAGCGAATGAGTTGAGTTTGTTTCAACAGAGTTAGTCCTCACTCAATATTATAAGCGCAGTTGCACACATGGTCCATTCGAATCCAATCTTGGTCAGCATCGACTGAGTCAGCAAACTCATGACAAGACCGCCGAGCCCGCTTCCAGACATGGCAATGCCCGTTGCAAGGCCTCGTCGCTTCTCAAACCATTGCGACGGCAGAGAAACGGCAGGAAAATATGACAATGACATGCCCGTGCCAACAAGCACTCCCTGCGTCAACACCAGCTGCCACACTTGCGTCGAGAAGGAAGCAAGGAGAAGCCCGATGGACAGAATAAAGGCGCCAATGACAATCATGACTCGGAATCCAAATTTCTCGGCTAACCGACTGCTGACCAACCCTAGCCCAACCAAGAATGACGCTCCTATTGCGCCAATGAATGATATGACTGAGATGGGTGCAAGGTTATTTGAACTGTAGTAGGCTGCGTAGATTCCAAACGAGTACAGGACTCCAAGACCAAGGAAGTGTATGGTGAAACCTGACAAGCAGACTCATGAGTTGCAAGGTATTTCAAATGAAACGGGGGTGGATTTCCCACGTACTAGCAAACACAGCCATCCATGCATCAGCACCGCCATCAGGTGCAACGTCTGCTACCAGACTCCCTTCGACAATGGGCAGGTCTGACGGTTCCAGCTTCCTCTCATCGGCAATGAGGGACTCTACAGAAGCGGTAGTTGCCAGGAACTTATCCTCGCTCTGCATCAACAGACTCTCCAACTCCTTTTGCCGCCTTTGTGTGTGTGCCTTTCTTTTTGGGATTGTTTCTGTGTTTTTCCGCCGACTGAAATGCAAGATTAGTTATGCAAATAACAAAGCAACCCTCGTTCGTGGCACGTGAGCAATCGCGCCCTCAAACGCTTCGTATGACATCACTCGTTACTTCCTCCTTTGGTATCGATGTTGTTGTCATGAAATGTCCATTTTTATTCAGATTGACTCAGTCAAGGATGCCATACTCCCGCTCCAACTTTTCGTAAAAGTTAATAATTTTGCGGACGTACGCGCGTTTGTGCACATAGTCACCATGCATAAACGATCTCTTGAATCCAGTAATCATAATGTCCTTCACTTGGTGCGGTGTGAGCTTGAACCCATCAATCGCCATCTTAAGCTCCTTCAAAACTGTGGTTCGCGACACGGTAGTGTTGTCAGAGCACAATGTGATGGCCATCTTGCGCGCAATCATTTTGGCCGCTGGATGAGATTCCAACGTGGCGCTTGGGAGAGTCTGGAGGTTACTAGAAAGACAAACCTCGATGCAGATTCTCTGATTGGACATGTATTGAATCAGGCTCTCGACATACTTGTCACGGCTTACTTGCGTTCGCAGTGGGTTGCTGAAATTGGAAGTATCGAACAAGTGGAAACCGTGCCCGATACGCTCCGCATGAAGGTCCGTAATCGCTTGGAAGATGGATTCAGGTCCGTATCCTTCTCCGGCGTGAACAGTCTTGTAAAAGAATTTCTTGTGAGCGAGTGTAAACGCTTCCTTGTGATCTTCAGCAGGGAAACCTGTGCGAATGCATGTGTGAGCCCCTTCTCTCAAACAACTTGGCGAATTTCAGTTACCCTTTTCTGCTCCGGCAATGTCGATGGCGACGATGGGAAGATTCTTGGTCTTTCGCAAATTGTCCGCAGTAGCTACCAGAGACATGGAAGCTATCGTAGCATAGAATTCAGGATGTTGCGGAAGAGAATCAATAAGCAGTGAACTGACCCAGCCCATAAATACGCTTCGGAGTCTCGTATTGGTGTAGTTCCCAGAACTTTTTGAACCATGGAGAGAAGTCGGCATTAAAGAAGCGCATGGCGCAAAGGATTTGCCCGAAACCGTACTCTGGTTCTTCGCCGCTTGAGACTTCTGGTTTGGCGTTGTACTCGTTCGTGGCACGGGCGAGACCGCGGTGCACGGCCTCGATGACTTGCTCGACCGAGAGTTCGCCCGGAATCGCGTTCAACTGCGGCGCGTATCGCACCTCAAAGTACCTGAGAAAATTTAGAGTTCAGATTAGTCATTCATTTAAATGTGGCTGAGTGACTGGGCGGTGGCAGAAACCTGATGCCGACATTGAACTGATCGATCGCCATTTCGTACGCAACACGCTCCAGGTTCTTTTCGGAACGCAGCACGGCCGTTGTGTAGAAGAAGCATTCGAGGTACTCTTCGAGCGAGGCGTAGTTTTCCTTGAAGAGGACCTGCTCCAAGCCTTCAACGGTGTCGGCAGGCAGCCCCAGCTCTTGCTCTTTGGCCAGCTCGATCAGTGTGGCCAGGCGGATGGAGCCATCCTGGGGAGAGCCATCAGCGAGGCATGCATGTGGCGGGTTGGGACAAGACTTACCAAATGGCAATGGAGGTCTGTCTTTGGCAGACGGAGGAGGAACTCTTCGGGGAAGGCAGGACCAGAGGCGGACATCTGTTGTTGTGTGAGTAGGTTGCCGGAGTTGAAACAGAATGGTCTTGTTGCATACATGTGATGGAGATTTCAGGCAAACTATTTCAGCGTTTCAAGCGTCGGGGCTTTTCGCAAAATATGGGCAGCCTCCTGAATCTCCACTTCCAAATGACTTACGAGATGGAGTTTATCCCTTCTTTATTGCGAGCCATTCGGGATTTTAAATCAGGCTCGTACAGAGACGGAGGCAGCTTGAGGATGGCATTGCCGGTGCTCGTAAGGGTGAACATTCCAACCTCAACTGCGGCCCATCGAGGTCATGGCAAATAGCTGCTCAGATAAACTGTTTCAAAACTCTGGTGGGCCTTAGAAGTACAATGCTGGTGTGCCATCCCCAGTAAGCAACTCTTTCTCGCGAGCAACTGTATGCATGTTCGTGTCCTGGACGAGCTGTATCGCTCAGGCCCGAGTACTGCTGGACATGTCACAGCCAGCGGACTTTCAAGGGAAGCAACTCAGAAATTGAGTGGCTTTTAAATTCCAGTCCAACATTTATCTCTGAAACAATCATGGCTGGCCCCGTCCGCAAGCGAGAGACCCACATCGCGTCTGAGCAGCGCCGGCGGCAGCACATCAAGGACGGCTTCCGCAAACTGAGTGACCAGCTGAGCTGGAACGATGAGGGCGGGGCAACGGCACAGAGGTCCGAGGTGGCCATTCTTCAGCGGAGGTGGGGCGTGTATCTCGCTCCAACAACTGTTTGTTTTGACCGGCTTCGTTACAGTATCGAGTACATCAAGGAACTCGTCGCTGAGCAGAATGATCTCGAACAGCAGATCCGAGCAGAGGGCAAAACAGTCCCCATGGATACTCAGCCACACAACGGGACTTCTGTCTGACATCTTTTTCGTGTCCGAATTCGGGCAATCTCTTTATTGTCATACACTCAAGGCCCCTTCCTCGGCCAGGAGCGATACAAACATTTGGTGTTTCCTCGCAACTTCGGCCTGTCTCGTCTGCTCCTGTCTTTGGTTTGCATCTAGCATTGCCGCAAGTTTCTGATTCTCGCTCTTCAGGCCGACTAGTTTCCGCTTCATCTGCGTTGTCTTGGTAATAAACTGTTCCTGGTTCTGCATTCATCATCGTCAGCTTTCCATGTACCGATTCAGTCGCGAAAGCTCACCCTTCGTAGCTCATCCTCGCTCTCTGCCAGTCGAATGTTGTCGTTGGAGAGCATCGTGACTTGCGCCCTCAGCCTCTCCTTCTCGCTGACCCATGTGCTCTGCAACTTTGCAATTAGGGTTTCAGCGTCCAACAAGACCTCATATTTACCCGGTACAACTCCAGATTATGCTTGTAAGCTTGCTCTTCTTTGGCAATGTTTTCGTCCTTCTGCACGCTCTCCATCCGCGTCCCTTGCAGGCTTTCCTCCAAATGCACGATCCGATCACTGGAAAACAAACAGAGCCGGGATGAGTAAAAACATTACTGGCTGTACCAAGCATTCACAGTCTCTACTTTAGCACATCAATGTCATGCTCGGCGCTTTGTTTCTCCAAAAGGCACGCTTGAAGCCGGTCGGCCGCTTCCTTTTGCCGTGATTGCGTCGATGCAAGTTGTACTGTCAACGATTGAATTTCGCTGGCGAGTGATTTGTTTTCTGACGTCAGGGTGTTGTTTGTCGATACTTGAGCGTTGTTTGTTCGTTTTAGTCGCGTGATTTGCTAGGGACCCCAAGAGTTAACAGCCGATATATTTATACAAGTCTTTCTAAACAGGTTTCACCTCCTCCAAGTCCCGTTTGATGCCTTGCTCGCTTTTTCGAATTTCGTCAATGATTTTTTGGAGATCGCGGATTTCGTGCTCCAACTATAACGGAAAGCCATTGTTTCAGTCTCTCACAACTGCACCGCGAAAAAAAAAGAAAACGACGTTACTCAACAGCAGCCTTTTCTGAAAACAACTTGTTGATTCTCCCTGATTCTTCCTCTCGAGCCTCGCGGACGCGGTCAATTTTGTTTTGCTCACTGCTGCCGAGTTTCCCTTTCAAATCCGAAATCGTTTCTTTGGCGTTTCGCAAGTTTCTGCCAAGAGAATAAGTCACAATAGTTTTTTTTTGCTGGAGAAGACAGTTTTACATTTCACCATCCAGAATCTTTGTCTTTAGCTCGTTGATCTCAAGTTCCAGACTTTTGATAGCTTTGAGACTTGAAACCTTGCATTCGTTGAGTTCGACGCTGTATTTAGTGCGTTTAAATGTTACTCACGACGCGTGACTCTGTACAAGGCAATCAAGTCAGTCACCTTGCGTGGTGTCGCACTTCCTCCAAATTACTTTTGAATTTCAGCAGTTCTTTTTTTGAAGTCGTTGCTTCGTCAGCCGAGGTTTCGTGCAGTTTTTTTGTGCTTCGAATCTCCTCCTGCAACGAGTTCACCTTTGGGGTGATGACCGGCAAGGCAGCAGTGAGGACGCAGGGCAGACTGAGACATAAAGATTTGCATAGGTACCTTTATGAGCAACGCCTCTCTTTCGATCCGAATTGTCTTTGCAGTGGCAGTCTCTTCGACAAGCCGCCGCATGCTGATCCGTTCTTTTTGCTCGTGCTCCAGCGATGAAAGCTCTTTGCGACTTCGTACTTCTTCGAGCTCCAAGACCATGTTTTGTAGTTTTAAAGAGAGTTCAGTGTTTTCTCGCTGCAAGTTTCGAACTTGGTCGGAATCGGCCAATGCATCTTTTGTACGAGATATGGTTGTCAGGCAACAACAGTTTAGAAAAGGACGGCATTTTTTTTGGAGAGTACCAAGACATCCTTGCAATTCTTTGATTTTCGCTTCAAACAATGCGATTTCTTCGGCATGATTTGAGTGCGATTCGCTGTGGATGTTGGCGCTCGTTGCAACCTTGTTTTGCGCGTCTTCTCGCATGAGTTCGTTTTCGCGTTTTAAATTGAAGGCGATGTTTTTTAGTGTATCAGATTCCTATTGTTTGTTTTTTTCAACTTGCGGTCCAAAAAAAACACGAGAAAAGAAAACAAACCCTTTCAAGTTTCTGAATCTTGTGCTCATATACAGACTCCAAATCAGATGCAATTTTGAATCGGAACATTTCCATTTCTCTGATGAGCAACGCTGTTACAACGATTGGCAAGCGCATTGTTATTTGAGATCGCGTACTTTGGTTCGACGGATTTTTTCTTCTTCATTTCGGCCATTAAAGCATTGTTTTGATTTTTCCAGTATATCTCCATTTCGTTGATTTGGTTTTGGAAGGCTGCCTATGTGTGGGGTGAAGACATGGGTGTTGATTTACTTCTGATAAAGACAGAGAGCTCCAACCGCACCGACCTTCTCGGCTACGAAATCGGTCGATTGTTTCTCATAGGACTCCAGTAGGTGGTCATGCGCTTCGTTGAGCTGTTTTGGCAGAGTTTACAAGGTCACTTTGACGTTTCACGAAGAGGCTTTGCACCCACCTTTTCAAAGTTGGATCGTAAATCTTGATTCTCAGATTTCAGCGCATCCACGAGCCTTAAAGCGACTTGAAGAGTTTCGGCGGGCGAAGCCGGGTGATCCTGTACGTCCATATGCGAGAATGCTTCCGTTTGTTTGTATTTGGTGACAAATTTGTTGGAAACATCTCAGTGGGAAAAAAAACAGAGTCTTTCCACAGACCCCCCAGCGTCCATGCCCCCAGAAGCAGTCATTGTATGCGTGCGATGCCGGCCCTTCAGCGAGAAGGAAAAGGAACGAACTTCAGGCGCAAAGAAATGCGTCCAAATCCAGCCAGACCGCGGCGTTGTCACCGTCGACAGTCCCAAAACAGCCGATGACACAAAGAACTTTACTTTCGATGCGGCGTTTGATGAAACGTGTACACAGGTGTTTGGCTCTTTGCTCGGCGGGGTATCCATTCATGCGCGTGCTGACGGGCTTTTTTGAAACGCAGATTGAAGTGTACAACTCGACGGCCAGGATCATTGTCGATGCCGTCTTGAACGGTTTCAATGGGACCGTGTTCTGTTATGGTTTGTTCGATTGCCTTTAATCATGTTGCGCGCGCGATTAACCCGCGCACGTCGCAGGTCAAACCGGCACTGGAAAGGTCGGTCATTCTGCTTTGGTGCTGACGACTACGTCCCTCAACACACAAAAATACATACTAGACTTTCTCCATGCAAGGAATAAGCAATGTCCCGCATTTGCGCGGAATCATTCCAAACGCATTCAACCACGTATGTAGATTTCTTCAGAACAAAACCCGTATTCATCGCCACACTTCTCCACCCCTCACCCCCATCCAGATATTCGACCACATTGCACGGTCAAAGCATAAAAAGTTTCTCGTCCGAGTGTCATTTTTAGAGTACGTCCGAAATACCTTTCTCACCCGTCGTCCGACACCTAAAAAAAAAATCCAAAAAAAAACTCAAAAAGGATCTACAACGAAGAAATTCGCGACTTACTCGTCAAAAAGAGCAAAGGCGGTCTCGAACTCAAGGAACACCCGGAGACGGGAGTGTACGTGAAAGATCTCTCGGGCTACGTCGTCAAGAGTGTCGCCGAAATGGAGCAACTCATGACCGTCGGAAACAGCGCTCGGTCTGTCGGTGCCACGCTCATGAACGAAACTTCTTCGCGGTCGCATTCGATTTTCACGATTACGATCGAATCCTCGGAAAGTGGCGGGGGAACGAACGGCGAGGATCGCTTTGTTCTCGGGAAGCTGCATCTCGTTGATCTTGCCGGAAGCGAAAGACAGTCCAAGACGGGCGCGTCTGGAGATCGGCTAAAAGAAGCAACGAAAATTAATCTGTCGCTGTCAGCGCTGGGAAACTGTATTTCAGCACTTGTTGATGGAAGAAGCTCGCACATCCCGTACCGAGATTCAAAACTGACTCGTAAGGCTACTTGAGACTTTGATAACCACCTTTTGGGTTGTTCATCTCCTTTTTCTGTCAAGGTCTTTTGCAAGACTCGTTGGGAGGAAACGCAAAAACGCTCATGATTGCGACGCTGAGTCCGGCAAGTTACAATTTTGACGAGACCTTGAGCACGCTTCGATACGCGAATAGAGCGAAAAATATCAAGAATAAGCCGAAAATCAACGTGCGTTTTTCTTTCTTTTTGTTGCGTTTTATTTATTTATTTCAACAGGAAGACCCGAAAGACGCAATGCTGCGCGAGTATCAAGACGAAATCAATAAACTCAAACAAGCACTGGAAGCAAAACAAAAAGGCGCAACAGTCATCAAAAAAGTGGTTCGCAAAAAAATCATGAAGAAAGTCAAGCGAACTGCAGACTCATCCAATGCGAGAGGCGTCAGTAAAGCCGGAAGCACTGTTGAAGATTCAGAAGACTCCGAGTCGGGAAGTGATGATGGGCAGGGTGAAAATGAAGGCGGTGCGTTATCCGGTTTGGATGTGGAAACGATTGCGCGGTTGGAGGCAGAAGTCGCAGCAGAGAAGAAGGCGCTTCTGGCGTCAAAGAATTTAGTGATTGAAGAAAAGCAACGAATTGCCGCGGAGCTGGAAAAAAGAGCGCAGGAGTTGGAGGCAGAAAGACAGGTAGGGAAGATGTGTCCAGTTGATACCATTTTGTGGATGACATTCGGATTTCTCTCAGACTCGCGAACACATTGCGAAGAAACTAGCTGCCATGGAAGATAAGCTGCTAGTTGGTGGTGTGAACATTATCGACCGAGTTGCAGAGAAGGAAAAGGAGTTGGAACTGGCGCAAGGAGCCCTCCGAGAGAAGAAGCGCGCCGAGCGGGAATTGCAGCAGCGTTTGGAAAACCGCCAAGAACTCCAACTGCAAATGGAAGAAAACTATGCCTCATTGCAGGAAGAAGTGGACGTAAAGTCAAAGAAGCTCAAAAAGCTTTGGGCCAAAGTTCAAGCCGTTAAAGCTGAGATTAGCGACTTGCAAGATGAATTTCGAAATGAGAGAGAAGACTTGCTGGACACGATTCGCGAACTTTCGAGAGAGCTGAGTCTGAAAGTGTCGGTGATTGAAAACTTTATCCCGCCGGAGGAGAGTGGCAAGGTGGAGTCCAGGGCAACGTACGATGAAGAAACAAGCGATTGGAAGCTGGATAAGCTGACTAGCATCAACCTGTCGAACAAGGTGAAGCGGCCGTGCGCGCTCATCGGCGCCAAACGACCGGTGTCCCAGTACGCTCGAACAATGATGCAGGCACACGAAGGCGGGTTCAGATATTCAAATGAAAATATAATGCGCCTCAAGATAGACCTGGATGGGACGAAATAAAAGCGTTTTGTTTTTCCAGTTCTGTGGTAAACTGTTCATATTCATCGGAAAAATGTGTGACAACCAAGAACAAAAAACTTGCAGACAATGGCCCAACTTTCGGTTAGATCCGACGACGCCGAATCTTTGCAGTTGCTTTCCGCTCAAGAGCCGCAATCACCTTCTGCGGTCGGTATCAGCGAGCGAAGGATCCAATACTACTTCCAAACTTCAACGATCCCCAGGCTGGGAACGCAGCGCCCGCCTCCAAATTGCAGGTGGAGACTTGAATCAGATCGCAAATTGGACCCGCAACTTTCAACAACATCGGAATTTATTGTGGAAGATGATGGGACACGAGCGGACGATGATGTTGAAGGGGATACCAGTGACGCAGAAGACTCAAGGCAACGAAGTTTCGCTGTCAGGACTGTTACTTTCTCCGAAGATTCAATTCCAACGTTTGGCTTGGTGTCATTGGAAGCGCTCAGAACTCAGCAGGAAACAGACGCCATCACAGATGAGGAAGCCGATGAAGACATGGCAGTCGCAAACGGACACAAAGACCAATTAGAATTAGAAGTGAATACATTGGCAACGGACGCGTTTCCTGCTTCCATCTTTGAGCAGAGCTCAAAAAGCGATGCTGGTCATTCAGCGTCCTTCAAAACAAACTCTCCGAAAAAAGCGCCGCTTCTTCGGATAAAAACTGACAATGTCTCTGATACTCGCCAAGTCGGCCATTCAAAGTCAAAGTCGATGCCACCTTTATTCGGTGTTTCAGAATCAGAAACTCGAGGTCGCTCACATCAAACCGAGCCTCGCACGCGCGGATACGCGTCTCCTACCGTGGCATCTTCCTCAAAATCACCGGTATCGCAGCAATCGAATTCTTCTACCGGAGGAAAGCGTTCTGTGAAATCCAATGCACCGACTCCTACTGTGAGGAATCCATCCAGCCTTGGTCGATCAGCTTCAGCAGACTACTCTTCTCAGGACGTGCACGCCAGTTTGATCCCGACTCGTTCAAAAGGCTATGCCGCTCCCACAGCCGCATCATCGAGACGTATAACCTCAGACCAGAATAACCCAAGATTGCCCAATCAAAAGTCAGCACAAAACTCAAAAATGCAAGGGTCCACAACCGCTCTCGCGTCTCCCAAAACCCCTTCAACAAAATCAAGTCAGTTGAAATCAACCTTTGCAAATTCAGAGCCCGACCAATCTAATAACTTCAAAAGTGGACAAGGTTCCACCCAAGTGACGCCGGGAGATGTGCATACCACTTCTGCCCGCCGTGCTGGCTACAATGCTCCAACATTATCGTCATCGAGAAGAGGTCCTTCCAACCAGCCTGAAGTAGAATCGGCGAGATCACCCCAAAAAAACAACTCACGCGAACCTAAGCCCATTCAAGCAGTGAAATCACCTACCCATCCTCGTAATAGATCGCTGTCCCCGAAAAGTCCGTTCAATTCTTCGACTGACGGCCCACCAGCCATTTCAACGTCAGAAATTGAGCCTCACACCGCTTTATTAGCAGAGTACAAATCCAACCATAAAAGGAGTGTGAGTTATTCCGGAGCAACAAAAGCTTCTTTAGCCAAAAAAACCGAAGCGGGAGAACCATCTCCCGATCGAACGACTGCCGAATCTCAACAGAAACGATTCGAAAGGGTGGTCAAGAGGCAGCTGTCTGTGCCCTTGAAATCGGCTGATCAGCTCGGACCTTCGAAGAATGAGTGTCCGAAGGAATCCTTATTCGCAGAGGGATCCCGACACGTGTTTACTTCTCATGATGGAATTATAACGCCCGCATCGTTGAGAAGCAGACAATCGACGGACCAATCTCAGGGATCTTTCTTGCACGAAATGAAGCAGTTTGGACAGACAATATCAGGACTTGCTCTTCAAGACGCGTTTGAAGGTGCTTCGGAGTCAACCCGCTCCGTTCCCAAAGAAGGATATTCAACACAGGCGAAGGAAACAGAATTGGTTATTCAAACGGAAGATGATACTAAGAATGGACACGAGAACGAGGTGATCTTCATTTCCTGGCTCCGCCTTTTTGAAACAAACCAAAAAATTGACAGTTCTTGGGCAGAAAAGTCGGGCTGAAGAACCTGGGTCGTGGGGATCTTTCTCTTCCGCAGATGAAATGCAGCAAACTAGATCCTTCGAATTGCCCGGCTTTTATGTCGAAGAATTCACGGGAAAGAGTTTCCTCACAGACAGAATGACGATGGAGAGCTCGGTTCCACAACTTCCCATGAAAGTAGAAAGTCTGCAGGGATCGATCGTGGATATTTCCAGCAGCACCGGTAGCACTGCTACCATCACTGATGGAAAGATCTCGTCAAACGCAGGGATGAAGCCGTCAAAGTTGAATCCAAATGGCGCTCGTCCAAAGCGGGATAATCCCGCCGTCAACCCAGGTCAGACGGTTAGCTGGGATTTCGGCCATTCGACTGCACATTCCAAAATGAGGCCAGCACGCACGTCAATATCATCCCAGAATGAAAGGACCCCTGCGAGGAACCCCCAAGCGCACGCAGAAACAAACTCTCTTTTGTCAAAGCACAAAACCAATGCTCGCAAAACAGAGCTTCACGTGCACTTGAGCAGAAAATTAGAAGGTAGCCCGTCTTCGTGTCAATGTATTTGCTGCGAAACTTAAATCGTTTTGTTTGCTCGCAGGATTAAACAGTCAGCGCAACAGGTCCGAATCTTCGCTGGCAGATTTGATTGAACAAATCCACGAATCGGCCTCAGATCTTGATACCACGACCACAAAGATTCGCAGAAACTCAAAATCTAATCCGGATTTTCTTTCCACCCAACCAAATGTCAATGTAAAAGCCCCCAGCAAAGTCGTTCCAGCAACCGCCAAAAGCGATGCTCAGCAAATTCCGTCAGCTCCCCCGCCCGTATCCGTCACAAGTGCCCCTTCGCCAAACATGTCGCCGTCGCAGAGAGATTTTCTCTGCGGGTTTCATAAGGAGTCTTTAAACCTATTGTTGAAAGCTGAGCGGCCTTCACGACTACCACTACCAACTGGAAACGCGCCGCGGTCAACCCGTTCACACAGTTTTTTCGTTGCGGCGACCTCTCCATCAGCATATCCCAACACAATAAGCCGAATAGGGCAAACCAACGGGAAAGTTGGGAATTCAAGTGGAATAACATCATTCTTCAACATGAACCAAGTGTCCACCGAAATTCAAACAATAACAAACAAAGCGAAACTCCATATTTTCACAACAATCCCTCGCACACGAACCAAGACTGCTCCAATGACCCCAACCACAGCAACAGCAACAGCAACAGCACGTGCCGAGTCTCCATTTTTGGACACAACGCCAGTTGAAGGCTACTTAAAGGCTGCGGCCACAACGCGTCACGGACGCAGCCCGTCAGGAAATGGCCGTGAAACACAGTTTTCCATTCGGCCGACCATTTCGAGGAGTTCCTTTTCAGCAACAGCGCTGCTACCTCACGCGCAGGGAGGATTATCTACACCTTCAAAGACTTGAGAGGACAACACTGCCCAAAAACTTTGGTCGCTCAAACCGGACCTGCATTTTTTTTTTTTTTTTTTTTTTTTTTTTGCTTGCGCCTCATTAACTCTTGTTCATACACTTTTTGTTTCGAATATCGCCAATTCCCTGTCAGTAGAGACGAAACCGCCGTTGATGTGATGGGTAGATTCGACACCATCGACCTGCACAGCTTTTTTTTGAAAGCTATGAACAGGCATGTATCGACACCTTTTTCGTGTCAAGATAACATGGTGCCAACCGAGGAGTGATCATGTTCACCGTAGCGACACCCAATATGATTGCGATCAATTCTGTCCCATCTCTTCCTGCGGAAACGCTTCATGCAACTTATTGCTCAACACTCGCAATGTTTGGTAAAGAATCGCTGATTGTCCGCGTCGTCAGTGCCTGGTACTACTCGCAAGATATGGAGTTTGCTGATTTGACGAACGTGTCAGCCGGGAAAGCAGAAGTCAAGCTGCAACGACGAAGCTGTGCAGGACTTGAAATTTGATCGTAATGAAGTCTGCGCCTGTCTTGTCTGGATTTGTGTAAACGCGCTTTGCTGAATACAAACAACGTTGATGCATGTCACGTGTGTGTTTTGTTGAAATCTGGTGATTTGATGCAATTTGCCGCGTGACCAATTTGGCCACACAGAAATTCATCACCGCGAACTGCAAAGCACAAACAGACGAGAATGGTTATTGGCTGATCAGAAATTTAGTCACGAAATGCACTTCGCAAACTCCGCACTCGCACTGGCAGTCGCTGCCGCCGCCGCCGTCTCCCACGTCGCAGCCGCATGCCAGGCCATCAACAGCGTCATGACCATTGTCCTCGAGAACCAGGACGGATCCACCATTCTGGCCGACTCTTACATGGGCAGCACCCTCGTCAAGAAGGGATACCTGCTCAACAACTTTTACGGCGTCACACACCCGTCCCAGCCAAACTATATTGCCATGATCTCTGGAAGCAGAAACTTGTGTCTGCTTGACTTTGACTGCAAGATTGGCGCTGTGAGTGTATAAGCCCCACAATTCAATCAAACCCCCAAAGAACTGACGTGCCTCTCTCTCTCCCTTTTTCCCACCACCACCACCAGAACTCCATCGTTGACCTCCTCGAGCAGAAGGGAAAAACATGGAAATCAAACAAGAATCCTACCCAGGAAACTGCTTCTCCGGCACATCCTCCGGCACATACCGCCGCAAACACAACCCCTTCATGTCCTTCAACAACATCCGTGGGAACCCCACGCGCTGCGCCAACATTGTCAATTCGGAACAACTCTCCCGCGACGCAGCTGCCGGCAAGCTTCCAAACTACATTTTCTACACACCTGATATGAACAATGATGGTCATGATACGAGCGTGTCATATGCTTCAAACTGGCTCAAAACGTTCTTGGAGCCCAAATTGGTGGACCCTGCGTATGCCAATGTGTTGTTCCAGGTTGTGTTTGATGAGTCGGAGACGTACTTTGGACCAAACCATATCTGTTGCGTATTATTTTGATTTTGATTTGTCAGTTTTTTATTTCAAGTCCCTATTTACTTCTTGTTTTTTTCAAAACAGACTCGATTTTCCTCGGAAAGGGCATCAAGGGTGCAGGGGTTGCCGACAATGCGCATTATGACCACTACAGCTTCTTGGCCACGCTTGAAGGCATCTTTGACCTTGGAAACTTGGGCAAGCATGACAAGGATGCTGTTAGAATCCCTCTTAGCTGCTGAAGGGTGTGATGTAGGGTAAATGTAGAGTAAAATTGAAGAAATAAAACGCGGTTGGTTACAAATGAAGAGTTTCTTTTGAGTCGCGTAACCTGTACAACGGAGTTCCCTTTGTGGAGAACAGTTTAAGCACCCATATCCAGTAGGTACATAGAAAGCTCACACATCCACAAAGCAGCTTTTTTGCTTGTTCTTTCAAACTTGTTTCAGACTTACGAAAGTCCATTAAAAACTAGAACATGCATGACCCGAAGAATGTGCTTGAACGTGAAGAAAGAACAGAAACAAGATACAGCTGTTTTTTAAACAAAATGAAACACAAATGACGGCACTGCTATATAAATCAACTTGAGAACGCCTCCGAATAAAACTGCTTCACAGCACTGCTCACGAAAACACTCTCGCGCGCCAAGTTCCTTGTTATGTTGAGCCCTTCCAGAGTCTTGACCCGACTGAACGCCACATACGCTTGCCCAGGGGCAAACGCCCCACTCCGCGGAATATCAACAATCACGGAATCAAGCGTCATTCCTTGAGATCGATGAATTGTGATTCCCCATCCAAGCCGCAAAGGGATCTGTCGCCGCACAATCGCCCGCGATTCCGTCACCTGACATGAAAAGTTTTCATACCCAACCATAAACGTGTCGTATTGTGGCCGTTTGCGATGTCCAGTTGCTGTTGTTGCGCTTGTGGAAAGTTTGAATTCGACAATCGGGAGCTTGACCTTCTTTTGGAGCAAGTCGTCAAACGCTTCGTGGAAATCAACTACTTTCCCACGCGTTCCATTGACCAGGCCTGACCCAATTCTCTGATTTTTCGAGAGGACAACTTGGGCGCCGATGCGCAGATTCAACAGCGCGGGAACAGGGAGACTGGTGAAGTCCAACGAATGGGCGTCAAGAAGTGATTCGTGGCTCTCCGTTGACCCATCAATACTGATGGCAGAATCTGCATAAGGATTCCGAGATTCACTTAAGCTCTTGAGGATGGGGGCAAGTTGCTCAATTTCAACAACGTGGTCGTGACTGTAAAAATCCACTTGGGGGCTTTGAATTTTCCGCAGGTTTTCTGAGTTGTAATCTTGGGCAGTTGCTCGATATGCGCACAATTTAATTGGCTGCAAGGTTTGGTGGGGAGAAAAAATTGAGTCGACGTGTTTTTTTGTCAATTAGCGATGATATCACCTGAACTTCCGGGTGTGAATCATCACTGAGAATCCTTGGCTGCAGAAGACCAATCATATCATCATCCCACTCGCCCACGCGTAATCGATCCAGGAAATTGGTAAAATCAGTGTCTCCATGCCTGAAACTTTTTTCGAGCATAACCATCTTCATGCCACTTCGCACAAGTTTTCCCCATTCACTTCCAGTAAAAACATACGGAGACAAATGCCATTCGAGGTCCTTTCCTTGAAATTGCTTGGAAACAAACTGACGATATTGCACCAATGCTTCGCTTTCCCTTTCGACAGGTGGCAATTGATAGAAATCACCACTCAGCACCACTTGCGCTCCTCCAAAAGGTTTACTTGCCGCGTCCTTGTCAAAAAAAGTACGCGGGTCGAGTTGAAAATTCCAGGATTCCAGATCAGTCGCGGTCTCCTTCAATTCGCTGAGCAAACTGTGTCCCGGCGTGACTTTACAAGTTGATTCCAGTGAACGGCTTGCTTCCTTTTTCGCTTGCGCTTTGGCCCTTTTCTCCGCCTTTTTTGTCAAATACCGCACAACTTTTTGACACGTGAGGAAATCTGACTTCAAAAGCCCCATCGCAACACTGATGGCTTCAAAATCGCGCTTATTGACCATACTCACTTCGTCAATTACAAGCGTGTCAGTGAGAATGTATCGCGAGAGTAGGTTGATGTCGGCGTTTGCCCGCTTTACGAGCTCTTGGGCAGAGTTGTGTTTGGGAATGGGGCTTGGTTTTAAACCGAAGCGTGAATGCAGAGTAGAGCCGGAAATATGCGATGCAGCAATGCCTGTGGGTGCCTGAGAAAAAAGAACAAGAGCGTACACGAGAATAAGTTAAGTAAGCTGTGTTCTTGTATTAGGCAGATAAATGAGACTTATACTGTACAGTAATGAGGGTTTTGAGGGCCATGAAAGGATCTGATCTCCGAAAGTGGATGAATCGCGACAGAACTTCGGTTTTTCCGGCGCCTGCCTTTCCAGTAAAATATACGCTTTTTCCTTCGCACATGAGATTGAGGAGTTCTTTCTGCGCGGGTGAGAGACTGAGGAATCTGCTGTTATCGAGAGAGGCTATGTGACGCGGTAGGTGAGGAGGGCTTTGGACTGGTTGTGCAAACTGATGCAGCTGCGAGTTCAGTTGAGCATATTGGCTCAATGGTGGGTCGGCGGCCAGTGTTGAGAGGGTCCGTATAGTTTTTGCGGACGGTGGACATTGTCTGCAGATTGGGATGCGTCTGAGACAAGACTTGAGAAGCTGTAGTGTCATGACGGTGTCTGATGATAGTGCAATGCGCGAGGAGGAGCCGAATGTTTGCCGTTGTTCCTTCGCCGGTGTTTTGGTTATTTTTTGGCACCTTTTTTTTTCTTGCCTCGACGTCCGAAATGGAGACATACCAGCCCCTTCAAACCACACACCATTTTGTGCTGCTTTCTCCGGCACGATACTCTCGACATGCGAAAGGAGCGGGCGTCTTTCGCCCTTTTGATCCACGCAGCAAACATGCCCCATTCTGATAGTGTGGGAATGAGAAGGAGAAGTTCCCACCCCCTTCACAGAAACAATTTACAGTCACAATACATTGAACCATTGATCAACCAAAATCATGTTGCCTGCAGAACCATTGGCAGCAACGGATGGACGCTCAGGAATGTCGTGTCAAGCGTCTGCGCACGGTCTAGTTGATCGAATCCTGACACGCAGGCCTCGCCTCGTCCGGATCCACCAACACAAGCATCATTGGCCGAAAGCATGGCGCGAATGCACTATAAAGGAACACGTGGCGCATAAGAGCTCTCCGTTTGCGAGCAGGTGAGGAAAGCCAGAATTTCTCCATCTCTGCAAAACAACCGCCTCTTCAAAAACAGCTGCATGGCCATAATCAGGACGAGCAACTGCGAAAGCTTGGGCACCCTTTCGGCTTTTTCCACACAAGCACTCGAAACAAAACATCTCAAAAAATAATGCTCCTTCCGTACACCTCCCTCGCAGCACTTCTCTGCGCACTTACTGCATCCATTGCTGCGGCACCGTCTGGTGGAACAAACACATTTGCCACGTCCGTTGACCCGGGAATTGTTCTTGTGGGCGACTCAATCACTGAGGTTGCTCATTCACATTTCACATCATTCTGTCTTACAACGGAAGTACTGACCCCGTCATCAAGATTGGGTTCAACCCAGACTGGCTTGGCTGGGCCGGACTTGTTACAGCGCACGCGTCGCCCAAGCGAGACACATTCAACCGCGGCTTTGGTAACCCTTCGCTGCAGCAACTGAGACACTGAGACTCATCCCGGTATTCCCCCGAACAGGTGGCTACACTACGCGCGATCTGAGCCGCATGTTCAAAGACCTTCTTGCATCCACACTCACCCTCACCACAAAGACACACGCGCTTGTGACAATCTACCTCGGCGCGAATGATGCAACTTATCCAGGAACCCCACAGCATGTGCCTCTGGATGAATACAAGCGACATTTGGGGTCGTTTTTGGATCATATCGGCAGCGAGTATCCAGACACCAAAGTGTTGTTGATCACTCCCGCCCCGCCAGTCTCGCAAAGAGAGTTTGAGAACCAACCAGCTGCGATCGATGAAAATGAAGATGATATAAGGCTGGTCCGTCGTGGAGGAGGTGCATACTTGGTGCCAAAGGACTTTTTTCTGATGAGACCGAATGACCGAAACCAGTCTTACACGCGCTTGTACCGCGACGTTGCTATCGACGTTGCCAGAAAGTATGGCGCGTTAAACATAAACGTTGGAGTGATGGACACCTGGCAGATGATGTTTGGAGAGGGGGACAACGATAAGGTGGAGTACACACGGGATGTGGCTGACTCTTTCTACCACGACGGTCTGCACTACAACAAGAAGGGAGACACGGCGCATTATGAGTATCTGGTTAAGCGCGTGAAGCAGTTGTGGCCAGAGTTGGGCTTTTGAGGAAATTGTTTTGAAAATACATAGTTCTGGGTGAAGGAAGAGATTGCCAAAAATTGGATTTATCCTTCAACGGATTTGCCATTGGACACAACCCACCAGCAACAGCAAAGACACTCGCGGTTGATGGTTAAGTGTCCGGATCTGTGTGCGGAGCAGGTTTGCTGAATGAGGCCAATTCTTTTAAAAAAAAGGGTGGCCGCCTCTCCCGTTTGGCTTCATCGAGACAGTCGGACCAGTACGAGTCGGACCAGGAGCGGGAGCGAGAACGACCTCGAGAGTCAGTCGATACCAAACCAAGAAAGTCGAGCGAGCGCAAGAGCCAATCAAACCACACCAACACCCAGAATCCTTCTGACCTCTTGCATCCATCAAACTTCACCAACCAAAGCAAGACTTCGCACGAGTCGAGCCCATTTCATCTCGCTCTGGAATCTCACCCACTTGACCTTTTTGCTTCGATCCGGTCTCGGTCCCTCGTCGTATCACATCTTGAAAGCGAGAGCATCCGTTCTGCTGCAAACACTCGTGACATTGCACGGGAAACAGACAGAGACGCCGTGCGGAGATTATCGCATTTGTCCGTGTCCGCATCGAATTCTGTGCTCTCGAATAACAATTCATTTTCTGTATTCAACAACTCTCCTGTAAACTCCCCGCTTTCGGCATCCATCTCACTGCATTCAAAAGAGCGAGAACGGCCGACTTCGCTTCATTCCACATCTTCGTCTTCATCGGCCAATAGAGACAAACGGCCGTCGCTCGAAGACCTACTTCAGAATCACCCACAGCCTCCGCGGTCTCAACCTCTCGCACCGCTCCAGCAGCTTAAACTTCAGCAATCTCTTGCACCTCAGTTTGGACGCTCATCTCTTCTTTCAAGAAGGCTTGGAAACAGGACTCAGGCACTGCAGTTGGATCAACCATTAAGCCATCAAGACCCATCTCAACTATCAGCCCTCAGCAACGTTAACACCCTTTCGGCATTGAAACCGTTCGCACAGCTCACCTCTCCAACCGCAAATACTTCCGCAACTGACCCACAGCTGAAAACTCTCGCCCCGCAACGACTCGACCTGTCAAACATTTTAAACCCAAAACCTCAAAGTGACAGCCCAATGTCCAGCTCATTTCGCACAACTGGAAACACTCCATCCGTTCAGCATCACAACATGTCCAAGCCAGGCAGCACATTACCACAACTTATCCACACACTG
This sequence comes from Chytriomyces cf. hyalinus JEL632, assembly GCA_025435555.1. Taxonomy (NCBI): domain Eukaryota; kingdom Fungi; phylum Chytridiomycota; class Chytridiomycetes; order Chytridiales; family Chytriomycetaceae; genus Chytriomyces; species Chytriomyces cf. hyalinus JEL632. Next base: position 407,556 of record JAIWWG010000003.1, on the reverse strand, counting down.
CTTGACCACCGCACATTGCCTGCATGGGTTGTACCTCTTTCAACTCTGAATCCTTCCGAAAGCGCCAAGCGCATGGATCACGCTTTCCACGTTCTGGCGGAAGTGGATGCGTTCAGGCAGTCCAATTATACCACCGCCGAGAGTCGCTATCAAGGCCCTTGCAGCACATCCATCTCTCATCTAATTGGCCCTCTCCCAGTGGAGGCAAAAGCTGCGTATGACAGGCTGGCGAGCGGTCGCAATCGATATACGGATATGTAAGTTTTGGCGGTTTTGTTGCTTTTTTTTTTCGATTTTTTTCCAGTTTGTCTCACAAGCCAAAAAATATATGTGCACCCACAATAGATACCCGTACGACGCATGGCGCGTGGTTCTGAAACATCCGAGCGTCCTTGTGGCCCGTAGTGGTATCGGCAAGCCGCGTTTCAATGCTCCAAAATCTGCATCCGCATTCGGAGCACCAGTTCTGAGCGACTACATCAATGCATCGTTTTTGGATACGCGTTACGTGGGCGTTCAGAGAGGAGATGAAGCATTCAAGCAAAGATTCCATACAGATGTCGTAGGCATTGAGGGTGTCCTACCCGGCTTTGACGGTGCTGGTGAAGTCGCGGCAGGTGTGAAAGGAAGACGGTATATCAGTACACAAGGACCGATTGCAGAAACTGTTGGAGATTTTTGGGCAATGGTGTGGGATCAAGGAAGCCGCGTGATTGTCATGTTAACGCGCGAAGAGGAAAAGGGGAGGATCAAGTGTCACCGGTACTGGCCTGAGGAATCCTTTTCTGGAGAAAAAGATGGGAATGAAGATGGCGAGAAACATGGCGGCTTTTGTTGGAGTCATGGAGCTTCTGCTGACTTGCGTGTTTTGTTTGTGGAAGCTAAAATTTTGGGTGCTGAGGGAGAAATTATCGTACGTCAGTTTGAGCTGATAAGGACGGTTGTGAACAGCGAAGACATTGTAGAAAAGGACGTTCGCGTCGTTCATCAGGTGCAATTCGTCGGTTGGCCGGATCATAAGAGTTGAGTATATTTTCTTTGGAAAGAGTGCTGTCCATCTAAATCAACTTTTTGAAAACACAACCAGGCGCAGATCCAAGCTCTGTTCTCGCAGTAATTGATGTGACCAACACCCTCCAACGCGAGGCAGGTCCGGAGGCTGGCCCAATGGTGGTCCACTGCAGCGCAGGTTGTGGTCGTACTGGCACATTTTGCGTGATTGATACAATTCTGTACCAGCTGGAGGAAGGAGGCCAGACTTATGCAAGAAAGCACCAATCAATAGAGGCACCTGGGGTTGAAAACGACAACATCTCGACTTTGAATGAAAATGAACTGACGGATGTGCATGCATCAAGCAGTAAAAAACGCGCTATCACGTCAACGGGTGGTAATGCTGATGGTGCATCAAGTGGCGCGGTTTCTGCCTCAAATCTGAAATCTGGGCTTGGGAATGGAGATGACCGTTTCAAGCTGCAAGATGATCCGGTATTTCAAATTGTGATTACCCTGCGTTCCCAGCGAGTGAGTATGGTTCAAACGCTTGATCAGTACGCGTTTTGTTATGAGGCGATTGTGGCGAGGATTGCCGAATGGCAAGCAAAGGGGAAGGCACCCACTTGGAGTGTTACATCCCCAGCTCAGATCGGACGCAATTCTACCACTTTTTCTCCTGGTGGAAATGATGCTGCGGTGGCTGCTGATCGAAACCCTGTGGGCCTGGCTTTACCGCTGACCGCGCACACTCGACCAACCGGTGGTTGGAGAGTTAAAAAGCCAGAAGACGAAGGAAAGTCCGGAGATGTCAGTGCTTATCCCATGCTAGCTACTTCCGTGATTACCAGTGAGGCTGAGACCGCGTTTGATTGGGATGCGGCGATGGCTTCTGCGGCACAGAGCAAATGATTTCTGTTCAAGGGGGGTTTCTTTGCACTCTTTTTTTTTATGTATATTGCATGTCATTTTGTATGGGTTGTGTGCACTTTTTATTCTCGCCTTTTTTTTGGTTGCCAACATTGTTTTCGTTCATAAAAAATAAACAAACGCTCCGACATGTTCTCGCTTCTCCCACATGAAATTGTTGCACAAATTGTGCGACATCTACCAATCGATGACACCTGCGATTTGACTGGAATCGGGTTCCTCTGCCGAAGTTTAGGACGTGTTCTCCTTTGCGACGCCGCGTTTGCACGAACGCATGTTGTCTGGTACAAGGCAACGGCTAGTCGCAAACAGCGCTTGATCACGAGACCCGGAAGTACTTGGTACAAGCTACATTACTACTACAAGGCGGCCCTGCTGGTTGAATGGGCAGCAGATACCCCGCGTCTCCGAGTGGAAGAGAGCTCGACTTTCTGCATTTGGGATGAGCGATTCTGTACGCAAGATGTCAGCATGCGGATTGTTTGTCTGATAGAATCGCGAGTGGAGTTTTACGGCGCTTCAACGAGCAGTTCCCGGTTTCTGTGCTGGGCGGCTGAGATGGGTTTTGAATGCGTGGTTGAGTGGCTGAGCGATACGCACGGCGAACAACTGGAAATGTCGGCGTATCCATTGCATATTGCGTGTTTGGTAAACCGGAGTAGCGTTCTGAGAGTGCTGATGGGAAGGCGGCTGATTGACAGGATGAATTTGATGCAGAGAGACTGCACACTCTGCTTGACCAATGCGGCAGACCGAGGATTTACAGAAATTGTCCGTCTGCTGATGGAGGATGATCGATTCAATCCTGAGGTTGCACTGCAATGCGCCGTGGTAAATGACCGGGAGGAAGTTGCAAGGTTGGTACTGGCAGATGGACGCGTGGATCCGGGGCGGCTCAAGTGCTTGGAGAAAGCAGTCGAATACGGCAGTATAAATGTTCTTATGGCACTGCTTGCTGACGGTCGTGCAGATCCAGCGGACAGCAACAATGCGTGCTTGGTGGGCGCCATTCACAAGGGCCATATTCGAATGATTAAAGCTATTTTGAAGGACGGACGAGTGGACGCGACTCGCGCTTTGATTCAAGCGGTGAGGAAGCCCAGATGCAGCATGCAAGCAGTGGAGGTTATGCTCTGCCATCCCAGCACTGATCTAATATACGGCAATTACGCTGTTGTGTGGTCATCCTGTTACTGCGGCAATCTGGGAATTGTTCGGATGATCCTGAACTCTCCAAAACTTGGAAGCCACGCCTCTGCTGCAAAGGACGCAGCGCGAAAACGACTCGCGCTTCTTCAAGTGTCCGAAGCAATGATCCGCGCCATCTGAGTCAGACTGATTGCATGTCTGGATGGATGGATGCCTGTCCCACAGAGGGAACATAATAAATAGAGTGCTCCCCCCATGAGGGTTGGTTGGCTGAGTTATTGGACTTGGCTGATTCGAAATGGTGGATAAATAAAAGCGTTCTTTGCCAAACACTTTCGCACAAACCTCGTCAAAAACACAGACACATAATGGCCTCCACTCGAGCGTACGACATTGTCCTCTTTGGCGCAACTGGATTCACCGGCAAGTTTGCCACAGAGTACCTGCTCAGAAGTGGGCCCATGGTACATCCCAATTTGGTGATCAAATTAGAAGCAAACTCACGCGCAGAAAAACAGAACGTCAAGTTTGCAATTGCTGGTCGCAGCAGGGCCAAGCTTGAGGCAGTCCGTACAGACATTGCTGCCACTTTGACTGGAGAGCGGGCCGAAAGAGCCAAGAATATTCCCATCCTGATCGCAGACTCGAACGATCAGGAGAGTCTCGATGCCGTAGCTGCATCCACAAAGGTTATTCTGACGACTGTCGGTGGGTTTTGGGCGCACGGGTTTATGTTTTCAACCCGAGCTTAAAAGATGCAACAAACTTTTAGGTCCCTTCCTCCAGTACGGAAAGCCCCTCGCCGATGCGTGCATCCGCTTCCGTACCGATTACATTGATTCGACCGGTGAAACCCCATACATTAAGAACCTCATTGACGCGTACGAAGATGAAGCCATTGCCAACAATGTGCGCATTGTTCCCAGTTGCGGGTTCGACAGTCTTCCCTCGGACTTGGGCACCCTCATGATGGCCAATCACTTTGCGAAAAAAGGAAAGAAGCTGGCGTCTGTTCGCGCCGTGGTTGTGAAAATGAAGGGAGGCATCAGTGGTGGAACGATCCACTCTGCCGCCCATATGATCGAAACTACGCCATTGACAACCCTTGTTAATTCGGATAATGCTTACGCTTTGAATTCGAAAGACGGTAACCCACTGTGTCTTAAAAAATTGATGCAAACCAATGTATTGATCATGTCTTACTTTCTTATGCGCTCAGACCCAGCCACACGCCCACCAGCCTCTCCAGTGCTCTTCCAATACAACAAGGACGTGTCCCGATACGAACTTCTTTGGCCAATGGAGTCCGGAAACGCGGCATACGTCCGCCGCTCCTGGGGCCTCTTGGGCCGAAACTACGGCGCCCAATTCCGGTACTCGGAAAGTCTCGGAATCTTTGGAAGCGTGATCCCTGCCGTCTTTGCCCTTTTCGGAACCCTCGGAATGCTGCTTTCCATCGTCTTTCCTCCCACGCGTTATGTCGTCAAGAAGATTTTCCCACAGGGTCAAGGTCCTTCCCCGGAGATGCTCAAGAATGGGTGCGTTGAAATGAAGTTTGTTGCAACTTCTGAGGATGGAGAAAAGGCGGTCGGTGTCATCAAGTCGCACATTGACATTGGATACGTCGGAACTGGGTTGATGCTTGCTGAGGCGGCGATGTGTTTGGCTCTGGATGATGCCGTCTTTGCGAAAGCCAGAGAAGAAGACGTGGGCGTGTTTGGCGTGAAGAAGGGGGGCATACTCACTGCGGCGACTGCGATGAGTTTTGTCCTTGTTGAGCGCTTGAAGAAGGCCGGGATGGAGTTTTACGTTGAGCAGTGATATGTCTGAAATTAAACGAGGCAAATGATACAAATGAACAGGATCCTCTCCACATCTTCGGCAAAGAGTGGAATCCCCACTTGCCACCGCACATCGTTGAATTCCGTTCATTCCCCGCATTCCTCAAACGCAGCCCCTCTCGCTTATCTGCCAAGATCATTCTCCTTGCCCGCCGTGCCAGTGCAGCCAAGCTCCTCACCGTGCTTAATCCGAGGCAGAGAAAGAGACAGAGAAAGTTCAAACGATAGCACCTATTCTTCGGGCAGTCACTTTGCGTTTGCCAACAACTCATCTGAACCGTTTGTTCCGCTTCCGAATGTCCCTGTTGACGAACGAGAGGGCACCACCAATTGGTCTCGCATTCGAAACAGTATGCCGCCAAGCAGTAATGAAGTAAATGTGTCTATCGATTGGAAGTGCGTTGAAGCAGCAAGGCAAGAGGATATACCCAGCAGCAGAGGTCACACGTCCCCACAATTCTCTCGCTCAAAAAGCGCTGGTCGGGATCCATCGAACCGCCGGGATCCATTCAACGGCAAATACTCTCGAAAGCATAAAACAGATATAGAGGCCTCCTTGTCGCAGGACGGAGTCGTGGATTCGCTCAATGTCTCGGGCGCCAAAGGCAATGTTTTCAAGGCTGGGGGAATGTCGCTGGATGGTTTAAAAGAGATGGGAATCCTTGCAAGCAACAGCAATGTTGTCGCGCATCTCAAAGTGGATAAAATTCGTCGCAGGAGCGTGCAAGTCACGGTCAACACAAAAGTGGTTGCGAAAGAAGGAGAGAATGGCCAGGACAAGGAGGAGGAAGCAAACAATAGTGACGAGGAGCACTGCCATGTGTTTGTGGACGAGGATGAGCTGCTGTACTGGCGTAGGTTGGCAGGCAACGGACCCAGTTTGAAAACTCTGATTCGAGCACAGCTGTATTCGCTTCCAAAGACGTCTATTGCCACCATGGCTCCACTGATGCTCTGGAATTCTATGGTTTCATAGATGTCCCTTCAGTTGCATGTTTTATCTCCATTTCTGTATCTATCCCCTGTATGAACTCAAATAAACATTGATCATGAACCACGACCCAGTTGAAGGCTCTATCCCCAGGACGCAACAGGCACTGCCGTGTCCGTAGACTCCGAGCTCAATCCGCAGCTCTGTGAACAAGAATGCCTGCTGTGCCATTGCTGTCATCGCTGAAGTTGACAAATAATACGGTGCCAACGGCCCCTCCAGAAAAAGGTCAACAGCAATGCTTCGTACACACCCGGTTTGCTCAAGCCTCGTTGCATTGTATAATATACGTGTAATCTGCAAAGTTAAGCCTGAGTTAAACCTGTTCAGTATGAACCGTTTCACAACCAAAAATTATCCAAAACGTGGTGTTTGACGGCTGCGATCAAACGTGTTACGAGGGCAGCTGCGTTTGCGCTGAATGGCACATTTGCATGCTTAGAGGCAGAGATGGTTCGATCGTCCATGTTGCTGATGCTGTGACACTAACGCGGATGCTGCTCATGCGAGAGAAAGCGTGTCTCCCCCCTGTTCAAGCAGCGTAAGCAGAGTCGAGTAACATGGCCTTGATCGATGGGACGGTGACTTGCTTTACCCACAATAACCCATCCACTGATGGTGCGACCTCTTATAAATTCGCACTTGTGCGTGGTGAGTAATTGCTGGGTTTCGATCCTCGGCCGAGGCAGAAATATTAGAAATTTGAAAAGCAGCCACGAACGCAACCCAGTGCGCCAAATTTCGAATCAGCTTCCTCCCAAAAACAAGCTCAACCAGCGCATTCAAATCCAACACAAAACATGTCAGAAACAAAGTCGCTGTGCCAGGCTGGCTCAACCAAGCGTCTTCTGGCCAGACGGGGCACTTCAGTCTCTTCAACTCCCTCACCCCCACCGCCTGCATCTCAGGCATTCACTTGCGCATTCCACGACAAGTTCCTGCGGCAAGGGTCACTCTATTTACAGGAAGGTGCTGACGTATTTCGGTTCAGAAGCCCATTCTTGAAAGCGGAGGTGAGCCCGCCTTTTTTTTTGTACACCTTTTTTCGCATGTCGTACGATGTATGTGCTGACTGCATCCACCACCGGGCCACCGCACCACACATGAACGCACGAACGCACGAACGCAGGTGCTGATCCCGTTCGCAGACATTGCGTCGATCGAAAAGTCGAGGAACCTTCTGATACCCAACTCCATCACCATCAAGACGGGCGAACGGGAGGTGAACTCGAAAAAAGAAAACCGTTCTTGGCAAATATGTTGGAGAAAATTTTAATTCATGCTTGAAAATACAAACAGTTCTTCCTGACGTCCTTCTTCAGTCGCGATCAGGCGTTTGACGCTGCACAGAAGGTGTTCAGGCAATGGCACGCAGAGACGCTGCTCTCTCGCGACAAGGCTGCGAAGTCTAAGACAAGCGCCGTCGTGCTCAAAACTACAAAGCTGGCAAAGGTTGATGGAAGCCTACAGATCCCTACCACAGTCGAAATCACGGCCCGTGTGGGATTCAACGACGATGAAGGCGTTGGGCGCGTTGCACGATCGCGGTCGCTTCATATGCCTCGGTTAAAGCAAGCCGATTCATTAACCGCAAGCAAGACAACCACCACTCTAATCACACGTTCTTTAAAGCGCCTTGAAAAAAGTATGAGTAGTAGTACACTCGTGGAAGGCGTTAGTGATGTCGATAGTGTGCATTCGGTCAAGCAACCATCCATTGCAGAAGCGCGGCGATCAAAATCACCCTTGCTTGAGAAAAATGGATATTTGTTATGGCTCATGATATTTATGGTTTCCGTATTTGCTCTAGCATCCGTTTCAATGATTGTTTTTTCCCTTGGGACTATGAGGCGCGTTCTAACCGTTGTTGCGGAATTCGAGACAACTGTCTCCCCTTCAAGGGCGCTCGCTTGAACCTTTTTTTTTTTGGAATCTGGCTGATCCTCCCTCCCTGTGTTCTTAATATTGTCTTGCATAGATAACCAAATAAACTAGTGTAGTAAAGCGTTGCAATGGTGGGGAATTCGGAATTTGGATCGAAATGCTCAGAAGACTTGGTTATCAAACGTTTGTTTTATATTTGAAAACTCAAAACAAACACACGATGCGTGAAATCCTGAAGCGAGTACCATGTAGAAAGATGAGACAAAAATAAAAACCAGACGATGGCAAGAGACAGTCATCCATCTTTGCCCATTGAAATCAGCATCCTTCTACGCCAGTAAAAAACATGGCTTTCAAACAGTCTAGTGGTGGTCACCAGAGTAGTCGTATGGCTGAGTGAAAAAAAATGTCAGCCACAAAAACTTTCTGCCTTCACGCGTATGATCGTACGCTCACCTTAAGTCTCTTTGGGAAGAGAACACCACCATCGTCCGCACGGCAGATGAAGTCCCATTCGTCTGTTCACGAGTGGAAAAAAAGAATAAAGTGAGAAATTCGAATCCCATCAATGGCCAGATTATTCCTGATGAGCTGCTGAGCATTGAGAACAAATTCGACATTCTTTCGTTCAGCGCCCTACTCGTTCGCCGGCATCTCAATGGTTGACATCCGATTCCTCATCACTCCAAAAAAACCCCATCGTCAAGGTTTACATCCCTCGCACCAAAACCAACTTCCAGCATTTCGAAAAATCCGTTCGTTGCATGCAAGAAGGGAAAACATCATATGCATATTTTGAATCGACACACACCATTGATGAAGTGATGGTCTTCAATTGGGTCCACGAGAGCAGGCCATTCGGCTTCAGCGGCAGCCGCGTCCTCTGCGTAGGTGATCGAGTCAGCTTCGAGAGCAGGTGCGGCTGGGGCGACTGGTTGAGCAAAGGCTGAGACGAGGGAAGAGGTGTCAGCAGCAACGTTAGCGGGGGCCTTGTAGTTGCGGATCTCGTTCAGGTAGAGGTCCTTGATGATGTCTACGAGGGGGGTGGGAGTTAGAATAGGCGATCTGTTGCGGTTTTTCGAGTGTGTTTGACGGTACCACGGCGTGCAGGGACAGCAACGGAGAAGGCACGCATTGTCGAGACGGACTGATGTGGGTGACGGTCAGCGCACGATATTTTACACACTGAGGAACTCAACTGAAGTGCTCGCACGGGCAGCGACTCTCGTGAGAGCAAAGGTCCTGGTGAAGAGCATCTTTGATTTTAAGAAAAACGAAAAGAGACTTTAACGCAAATATTTAAGGAGCAGCATGACTCACGTATCCAAAGTTGCTCTCGTTGCCACACTTTCTCGCGCAGTTGTTGCAGTGCTTTGGATTCTGATAGCGGCTCTGTCGAACATTGCCACGTGGGCGCCAACACTTCCTTACGTTCAGTCCATCCAACTCCGTCCATACGACTCGTCATCCTCGCTGCTGGCTCCCTTCCCCCTCTCGCTGGTACTCAGTTGGGATGCAGTGTACTTTCTGCGTATCGCCGAGACTGGATACCCTTTCGAGCAGTTCAACGCATTCTTCCCCTTGTATCCATTTCTGGCGCAACAACTCTCTCCGACGATCACCGCGATTGGTTATCGCTTGATTCTGTGTTGACTCTTGTGTGTCCCTCAAATCTGAAACTCCTGAAACATTTCAGTTCCTTCCATGTCGAATACGGCCGCTATCGTTGCTGCCGCGTTGTTGCTGTCAAATGTCGCGTTTGTTCTTGCGGCGTGCATGTTATTCAAGTAATGTGCATTCACGTTCTTGATTGGTGTTTTTGAAATCTTTTATTGAACTGTGTCGCCGAAACTTAGACTAACTCAAGCTGTTCTGAAGAATGACAATCTTGCATTCACATCTGCAGTGCTATTTTGCTGCTCGCCTTCAGCTATTTTCATGTCGTCCTTGTGAGAACCAATCATCCGTTTCATTTCAAGCAGGAAACCCCTCCCCTCAAACATTCCTCTTCATTGTGTTGCGCGACATTTTTCGTCAGATATACCGAAAGCTCCTTTGCGCTGCTTGCTTTTACGGGAATGTACTTGCACGCGAAAAAGTGCGACTGGTTGGCTTCCCTCGTGTGGATGGCAGGCACGACTGTTCGATCGAATGGGATAGCGTTCGTTGGATTTTTCTTTTACTCGCTTTTGAAGACGTGCATGCACGCCAAGTCGTTTCGGGTGTGTATTGATTTGTTTTTTATGCATGAAAAGAGGTTGCCCTTCTCATGTCTCAATTTGAAAATTTTTGCAAAACAGGTAATTGGTAGAAAGGCGATTGCAGTGGTGATTCAAACTCTGGTGGTTTTGTCTGGCTTTGCAGCGTTTCAGTATTATGGATACCTGCTGTATTGCAAATCTGAGGATTCGTTGAAGCGGCCGTGGTGTGATGCAAACATGCCATTGCTCTACTCGTTTGTTCAAAAAGAATACTGGTGAGCCTGGAATTTTGCGCAGATATTTTTTCAAAGTCATCCAATGAATGCTGTTGCAACAAAAAAGGAACAACGGGTTTCTTCGATACTGGACGCTGAGTCAATTACCCAACTTCCTCTTGGCATCGCCAATGTTGTTTACCTCTCTTTCTGCCGTTGCAGCGTATTGGGCGTCCTCTCCAAGCCGATTCATTTGTTTAAATTTGATAGCAACACCTGCGCGAACAAACGGCCTGACTGGGTTCCTGAGTAACGACGCGTTCCCGCATGTCATTCTTTGTCTTGCCCTGACAGTGTATTGTGCAACGTGCATGCATGTCCAAATTATAACCCGCTTTTTCACATCCATGCCGTGTGTGTACTGGTATCTTGCGCATTTATGTTTACGGAGGGGTGATGCTGGGAAGAGTGCGCGTAAATGGGTTTTGGGGTGGTTTGTTGGTTATGGCTGTGTCGGTGTGGTTCTGTTTTCTCTGTTTTTCCCGCCAGCGTGAGTGTGCTGAAATAAATTGTGGGAGACAACTTTCAAGTTTATTTTGCGCTCAGGTCAACAACTTTTCCATGCATTTAAACAGCGGCAGTGACAACAAACTCGATGAGATATTGTGACGTGACCATGTTTGCCTGGACGCATGCGCGCACTGGGGCAGACCCCTCTGGAACCCACTCATCCCACAACGCATTGAGGATGGGAACATGCTCCAGATCTTTGATGTAGATGAGCACCTGCGCCAGCAAGGAAAAGGGAAATAGACGAATAAATAAAGAAAAACATTCAACCCAAGTCCTCCCCAGCATACTCAAGGAAGGAGCAACGAACCTGCAGCAATCGCGACTTGTCACTGTTGCACAGCTTGAGACGCTCATCAATTTGAGCGAGGCATTGCTTGACCTGCGACTCGATCGGCTGAGTGTTGTCATCGGCTACTTCGACGATATGGGCAGTGCCATTGTGTACGACGGCGTCAGCATAGCGACGTGTGACTCCAATGCGTGTGATCGTTGACATTTTTTACAAAAGTTGGAACCACATTAAATCGGGCGGCGATAAAAATGAAGCTCAAGGGAAGACCGCACCGTGTGTACGAACAAGTTGTCGACGCATGCAACAAGTACGATCAAGAGGCTGTCCTTGCGCTGTACGATGAGAACATTATCATTGAAGTGTCGACCGAGTTCCGGCTTGAGGGCATGGAGCAGCTGAGACGGCAGGTGCAGAACGACGCTGGTCTGAGGGTTGTCCGGACGCTGGTTGAGCCAGTCATTTCCACGGGTCTGTTTTCCTTCAAATGCGCCCGATTGGATCGAGTGGATGTGAACTCTGATAGAGATGAGAGTGGGGTTCCTGTGGGTCGCAGCATGAGTGTGGAAGGGTCTGTGAATGCGGAGGGACGGATTCAGTGGCAACGATTCACGTTTATTTGAAACAAATGCAAAAAGAGTTCATCATGCCCCAATGTTGTACAACGACCCTCCTTCGAACAAGGCAGTAGCGGACCGTTTGAACAGGTCCATCTTTGCATACATCAGCGCGGGGCCCGTCGAGATGCGACAGACTCCCAAGTCGGCCAGGTTGTCCACAGAGAAGGTTCCCAGCGTCATTGCCAGTCTGCCTTGGAATGCGCGCACGAGGAGATCAACGTCATGTTCGGACAGCTCCTTCTCTCGTCCGCACCAGGGAAACACGGAAGTTGCACCGGCTGCGAGATACAGGTTCCCGCGGGAAATCACGTCGTCGAGTTTTGCTCCGAGTCGTACGCCGTCTGTCTGGGCAGTGACGACGAAGTCGGGCACCCCGCACTCTGCAGCGACAGCACGCGCACGCGTAATGCGCGCGGCCATTGTTTTTGCGGGCATGAGCGCAGCGTCGCCGGGATGAATGTCTTCGATGGTGCATCCCTTTTTATGATGACAATGCTTGGTTAGAGTTTGATTAAATACAAGGATTCGACTGACCGCTGCCCCCGCATGGACCGCCCGCTTCACAGCCTCGTCCAGTCGGTGTCCGTATCCGTCCTGCAGATCCACTGTCAAAGGAAGCGCATCTCCGAGAACTCGGTGCACGGCCCCGATCGCTGCAAGGTTCTGTTCCAGGCTCAGATCGGCGTCGGCGACCTGCAGATTCCTTTCTTAAATACAGTTGATCGCAGGGCATTGATCAACGTGCTGCGTATATCGTACCCCACATGCAGCTGCGATGGCGTACGAGGCAGTTGCTGCTGCCTGCGCTCCGGCGGTGGAGCGAAGCCCCTTGGCGCTGATACCGTCGTACACGTTCGCAAGAATGACCGGTTTGCCGGGCTTGTGCAGCAGCGAAAGACGCTTGGCGAACGTGTTCAGTTTGACACTCATTTTTGTTGTTGCTGGATTTATTAACATGTTCTTGGTTTTATTTTTAAAACGTATGATCAACCATGAGTCACTGTCCATTTGAATGTTGAGATTGTTGACGAGATTGTTGATGAGACTTGGTTGAGAAGACGATCGAGACGCGGAATTGGGATGACTTCTTCCTGAATGTATTTACATGAAACCAGTTTTGTTTTTTATTCGCAACAATTGAAGAAACTCAATGCTCAACTTAGAAGCGATGATGCCAGATCTGTTTGGATCGTGTTTTTAGAGAATTGGCAGAAACAGTTTTATAAGAGCAGAGTTACCATAAAATGCCTGCTTCATTGGATTCCACACATGAACATCCACATCCAATGTTGGATGATGCCTTTGAACCTGCAGACCTGTTTTCTCGATATTTTTGCTGTCACCACCTCCCACTTTGCTTGTCTTCAAGTGGACAGTTCCATTCACATCTGTCATGACAACATCTTGGATGCCATCATCATCCGCCTGGACATCCTCAGCACCTGGCACAGGAGCACTGTCTGTCTGATCAGCTGGATGAGCACAAGTTGCCATACGCTCACGCATCTTCCACACTCTGTACTTTAACGAATGGGTCACTGTCTCCCGCTTGATTACATGCACAGGTAGACCAGCAAACCACTTGACTTCACCCATCGGGGTGCGGTCAAACAGCTCAAAAATGGGTCCTAGTGCGCCAGCGCTCTCTGTACTTGACGGAGCTGCTGCATTTGCTAACGCTGATGTGCCATGCGCTGGAGTCGCACTACCACTGCCACCAACACTCTGGCTGCCTGATACTGCCGCAGCCATTTTTGTCCCGGGTAGCGGCAAGGATGCAACCTGTTGTGAAAGCGACGGCATTGGCGGTGCGTTGTTGCCGCTTCCTGAACCTGTGGCTTTTCGGCCTTCGCGATTGACAGACTGCATCCCGGCTGGACTGCCTGTCACTGCAATTGGTGCTGCCGCATGCGGTACTGGGGTGGACACCTTGTTCGAACTGGTTTGCTGCAGTGTGATTTTGATTTTCTTGTCCTGGTGAGATGGGGTGCCATAATCATTCTGATATAAAAGAAGAAGGTTACTAAGATTCACAAACAACAAGTGATGTCGATAATGTCAATAAATTACATCGTCTTTGACATCGCCGAATTCTTCACTTTTCCTCTTCTTGGCCGCGTCCACTTGCTGGGCAGAAGCTGGTGTGCGAGGCTGCACCGACTCATCTTTAAACAACGGCGCACGCACAGGTACGATTGGAACAGCGTGTGCGACCAAATCAGGTTCCGGAAACTTTGACTGCCAAAGCTTGATTTTCGCCGTGCTCTTTCCCTCAATACTATAACGGCTTTCGCATGCAAAGACGTGCTTCATATCAGCACCTTTAGGTTTCCCGCGCAAGTAATCCTTCACAAACAGAACCCAACATCGACCAACAATGTCGCTCGTCGGGTATGTTTCTATTCGATTTGTTCGGAGGACTTCATTTTCCATAAATTTGCTGCTCGCAAGTTGGAAAGTTTGATGAGGTCGTAGAAACCAATTTGCTTTGAAAAATAAGCTCGATTCGTCCGTAGGGCTCTTGTACATGGCTGTAATTTGGCCAATGGTTGGTTTCTTGGCGTCGACCGGATTGACAATGTAGACAAAGTCCCCTAAGTTCACAAGGGAATGGTTTTCACAATGTGAACAATGGAGAAAAAGTGTAAACTTACCAAGGTTGTATACTTCTCCAGCCACGGTCAAATTTTCCACTGGTTCGCCTTCACCTCTCGGGACTTTTTCCATTTTCCCAGCTGCTGCAGAGGCGGCTGGCGCTACACTGCCCGTGCGTACATACTTTGCAATGAGTTGCTTGTAATATGCGAAAAGTTTGTCGGCGTCCTTGTAAATTTGGCTTCCTTCCACATTGTAAGTTTTCGCGTTGCGAACCATGAGTTGCACATCTGAAGATAACGCATCGAGAGATTTGTATGAAAGCGATTCAATTCGCGACAGAATGACATCTAGGGCAATCGGGTTTTTGATCTACCACAGTTCTTCAGTAAAATCCGTTTCCAGCTCAAGAACACAATCAAGTTACCGTGATGTAATAATCCTTGTATATCTTCCGATCTGGAAGCTCAAAAAATACATCATAGGTGTATCGCTGTCCTCTATGATATCAGCGTTAACGAAAAGAAAAAAAAAAAGATTGCACAACAAAACCAAAGAAATGGGTTTAAAATTTGCCCGCTACTCACGATGCGTCCAAGTCAGACATAATTTTGTTGATAACCGCTTTATATTTGATGGCTTCCGGATCGATTGTTGCAATCCGTGAGTCTTTCGCTACATCCGTTTGAAACAATTTGAGCAAGGTTCCCTGCGTGCGAAAAGACATGATAAGGAACCTGTATGGACGCCCAAAAAACCAAAAACATTCATACAGCATCTTTGTACACGTCAGATCCGATCTGGTTGTACGTCATTGCGTTTGCTGCCAGTAGTGAAAAATCGGCCTCAAATGCCTGTAAAGGGTTTGGCTGCAGGCCATAGTGGCCAGTTTCAAGTCGATCCTGCAGGATTGAAGAGTCGATATGTGGTTTCAGAATGCGTTGGATGGATGCGGGAAAACTGGGAAGACTCACAATCATTGTCTGGATGGCGATGGGTTTCGTTATAATCTTGTAATAGTCTGGGTAGTCTTTGCGAGGAACAAGGTTCATGAAAAGCTCAGCGACAAAGCGCCTGGGTTTTCGTCAGTATTGATGGCATAAACAATAAAAAAAACAATAAGCTCACCCCTTCGCATCAACATGGTTTGTGACTGTGCTCAGCGCATTGACGATGATTGCTTGGGCCGTGGCACCGTCGATGGACGTTGGATTGGACGACGACGATTCGCGCCGCTTCATTATTTACTTGCGATAAATAAATCTTTAAATATTTTAAAAAGTCATCGTGATGGCCGACACTGAACAAGATATCGAAGAGCTCCACGCGCGACACCGCAAAGAAACAAAAGAGCTCCAGGGACGCATAACGGGCATGAAGAAAGCTGCATCCAGTGATAAGAAGAAGGTTTCTTTCCGCTTTTGTGTCCCCCTCTTACACTGACACCCCTCTTCCGTCACCTTTTGTTGTCATTCGTCAGAAAAAGGAACTACCTGAACTCGTTGCCGGCCTCGAAGCAGATATGAAAGCCCGCCATGCGCAGGAACTCGCCGACTTTGTTGCGCAATCAGTAAACAGTCAGGAGAAGGATGCAACTGCCGACACAGAAGACTGCAGCGTCAATAAACCGGACGAACAATCATCTTCTGTGCAAGCCGCTGTCTCGTCGCCCCCGCTTCAAAGCAAAAAACCAAACAGGCAGCAACAGCGAAAGGTACCTGCGAGCTCAATTCAGCAAATTGATGCTGGTCAACACTCACTTCTGATAACGATGTACAGGCGAAGAAGGCGGCCAATTTCGAAGAACAGAGAAGGTTGGCTGAAATTGAAGCTGCCGATACTGTTGACGTGAAAGCAGAGGAAGACGAGGCTATTCAAAAAATGATTGGGGCTATGAGTTTATCCGTAAAGCAGGTGCGCGGGATGCTTGTACCATTGTTATGTTAGCTTGCCTTCATTGACACTTGCTATTCAAACAGATAACGGCAGACGGACACTGGTTTGATAAATACTCTTGCTTTTCCACGTTTTCTCATCTCCCGCTTCGCAGTCTCTACAGCGCCGTTGCGGATCAGTTGTCGTTAGTGACACAGACCGACCTGCTGGTATTTCGCACAGAGTTATTGCACAAAGTTTCAAACCGTCTCACACCCATTCCGCGTTTTCAAGGGCTATTCTCACTTCAGGCGACTCGCCGCTCAAACGATGCGGTCCAACCCAGATGAATTTCTACCATTCCTGGTGAATGAATCAGGAGATATGATGGATGAAGGTACTTTATCATTTGCACCATCAGTGCGTTCAAAGCTCTTACTTTCGTCGTGGATGGACGCAGATGAGTTCGAAAAATACTGCAAGGATGTCGAATCTTCCGCCACTTGGGGGGGCCAGCTCGAGGTTATTTAAACGCGTTGGTCTCCCTTCAAAAATGTTGACTCTTTCTTCCAGATCAAGGCCATGTCGTTGGCTTTGAAACGTGAAATCCATGTAATTCAAATGGGGAATCCTGTGCTGAAAATTGGAGAAGAGTTTAAATCGGCGACTTCTCGGCCTCTCATGCTTTCGTTGAGTATACTCGATTCTACAAATGGTCAGACCCAGCATCTGATCATTCTTTTTTTATATTTTGGACGCTGTAGGTACCACCGGCATTATTACGGACTCGGCGAACATTACAACTCGTTGGTGAATCGGTTGCCTCAATCTCCGTGAAGCGAAAGTAAATAAATCCACCAAAAGTTAAATATAATGAACCCAGAGAACAACGCCAAAAGTGGGTTCGTCAGGCATCTAAGCTTGCTCCTCAAGAAAAGCGTTCCAGAGCAGTTCCACACAGACACTCAGATTCTTGACCGCCTCGTCTACAAGAACAGGAATCAACACAGAAGCGGAAAGCACTTCCAACATGTCTTGGAAGTACGCCGAGCTGCGAAGAAGATTATTCATCTGAACGTTTCTGCTGCTGCAAAAGCTGTCCTCGATTCGATGGGTGTTCCGTGAGTGAATGAGCTTCCCGACGAGTTTGCTCTCTTGCTAACGACGATGCAGGAATCCGAAAAAGTACAAACCCTCACATCTAGATGCCGCTCCTGACCAGAAATCAATCGCTCTTCTACTCTCGATTATCGAATCAAGCCATATGTTGCTGAAGCATTTGAGGTCGGCTACTGGGAAAGCTTACATTTCCCTGAAGCAGCTGGCCTCACTTTCTTACTTTATCCCGATATGTCTCACGCTGATGGCGGTCTGCGCGCGATTGCACCACTACGCTTCAATCATTGTAAAAGATCTCGAAGATGCTTACTCCGCGCTGCATGGCCACACTGTATTGGTGTTGAAGTATTCAGGCGCAGTCCGAATATCAGACGAATTGATGATCGACTTGAGCAAGATGCCAAAGGCCATTGATTCATCATGCGCGGAGTTGTGCGTTCTTTTTTATGGGATTATAGCTGTCTCGTGTGTTTAACCGACCATTGCAGGGTCTTGCCGGACGATCTGAATCTTTTTGGTGACGCAGACACAGCGCAAACTGCATTGTCTTCGGACGGGGATGACGACGCTTTAAACGCACCCCATATTGGAGCAATGGAAACGCTTGCGCCGGAACTTGATTCATTCTTTTCGGCTGTTGCAGAAGATCGTGAAGATTTCACCGAGCCGAGGAGTCAAAAGGAATCAGGTTCGCTTAAAGAATTTTCAAAGAAGCGAAAGGAGTACGACAGTGTGGAAGAGGCGTGGGGTTCTTCGCAAGGATCAAAGAAGGTCAAATCGAAATTGGCCGAATCAACGAAAACAGCGACAACGAAACAACCAGTGACAAAGGAAGGAAAAACTGGGAAGATGCCGACTATGGCTAATGTATCGAAGAAAGGTACCGCTGGTGGAAAGCCAGCCGAGCAACGAAAATCAACGTTGCCTGCGTCACAAATGCCTCAGAAATCGAAACAGAAAGTGAAGGCAAAATCAAAGACAGGACAGAAGTCAGGATTGGACGAAATTGATAGCATTTTTGGACTGTAAAACGCCGTTTTTCAAGTCGCAGAAATATTTACTTGCGTGGTGTTGATCATTTATGGGGGATCACATCCCATAAAAAGCATAAAAATAAACACAGAAGCATCTAAAAACGAACAATGTTCGAATCAGTGATATCGCTGTTGCTGAACAAGTTCCTCGGAGACTATGTCGCAAATCTGGAAACGAATCAGTTGAGCGTCGGAATTTGGGCGGGTGAGAGCGTTGATGCAGAACGGGTGGTTTAGCTTTAATCCGAATGTGCCTCAGGCGACGTCGTATTACATAATTTGCGCCTGAAGCGCGAGGCACTTGACAAGTTCAATCTTCCAGTTGAAGTACTCGAAGGTTTGGTGGCTCATCCAATGAACATTGCTCGAGCCAACGCTGAATACACCGCGTTTTATCCCGCAGGATTCCTCGGCGATCTTACTCTGAAGATACCGTGGAACGACCTCAAGACCAAGCCCGTCAGAGTCTTTATCAAGAACATGTTCTTGCTGGTGGCCCCGAAGGCGGATTCAGATTACGACCAGGATCTTGAGCAAGAGCGGGCCCACAAGGCAAAAATGGAACGAGTGGAAGCTGCAGAAATGCTGAATGCAAAAGAGAAGCTGCCAGGTATGCCTTTCATTGTAATGCTTGTTTTACATGGCATCAGTTGACAGGTGCCTCCCCCTCAACTCATTTCTGAACGAACAGACGACAAACAAAACGCAACCTTCGTAACCCAGCTCATCACCAAAATTGTGGACAACCTTCAGATTTCCATTCAAAACATCCATATTCGCTACGAAGACAAGCAACGCGATGTAACGTGTTCTCGGAATTCCAACAAATCGATGCTTCTTGTAACGAAGTGCCTACGTTACAGATTCCATTTTCAATGGGTTTCACGCTATCAGAGTTTTCTGCAGCTTCGACAGATGAAAACTGGAACGAAGCTTTCATCCATGAAGAGATCGGAATCATTCACAAGGTTTGCCCTGTCTTGACTCTACCCTTCCAATACGCATTAACGTTGACCGTGCAAAAACGCATTCTTACAGCTCATTCGGTTGGAGAGTCTGGCAATTTATTTCAATACCGAGTCTGTCAGTTTGGCGGGAATGTCGGTCGAAGAATCCATCAAAATTTTCACTCAGTTGGTAAGGGAATTAATGCGAAACTTCTCACCCTTGCTTTGAATCTGACTAATGTCGGAACAGATTGCAAACGAAAAAAATATACCGGAGGTCAATCGATATATTTTGAAACCAGTGTCTGGGCAGGGAAAGGTATATATTTACATTTGAATTTCTTGTGTCTTCGTGCGTTGCAATTCAGTTTAACTTTCTCCAATCGCAACAGTTTCTCATCAACAAGTCACCGAAGAAGGGAGATGTCAAATATTCCGGGTTCCTTGATTTTGATGAATTCGGATTTGTTGTTACAGACAAGCAATATTCCTCTTTTCTGGCTTTGACGCGTTCTTTTGCAACTTTCGTAAAGTCGCAAAAGTATCGAAAGTTTAAACCACCGCGATCTATAACTCCTCTCATGGATCCGTCTGCGTGGTTCAAGTTCGCTGGTAACACTTTTTATCCATGTGGCAACAACATTCATTTTAACAAATTCATTAAAACAACCGCTTCGTGTTCTCAGGAACATGTGTTCTGAACGACATCCACGAAAAGAACAAAAAATGGACGTGGAATTACTTTGCTGAGCGAAGAGATAATCGTGTCCTCTATATCAAATTGTTCAAGGCCTCGAAATCTGTTTCAAATCCCTCACTATTTCCTCCTGAGGTTGGTGCATGTGTGTTTACCAATCGCATGAGACACCAGTCTCACACAACTTTTTCAGGACGCTGATCTATTGAGAATGTTGGAGAGGAGGCTGTCTTTTGAGGACATCAGGTTCTATCGATCAATAGCGAATAATCAACTGAAGAAAGAGAAAGCGTTGAAAAGTGAGGAAAAAATGGTTATCATTAATGGCTTGAAATTAACTCTTATCAATCGCAGCTGCAACATCCCCATCGACGCAAGCGCCACCGACCACGATTGGTTGGATAAGCAGCTTTTGGACAGCGCCAGAGACAGACGTGAGACGCCTCCGATATTTGTGGACAGCTCGTTTTAAAAGCTGTCTTTCATTTTGCAGGAGGGCAGTAAGAAAGAAGATCCAGCGTTCAGTGACGACCAAATGAAAAAGTTGATGGACACGATTGAATATGATCCAGAAGCTTCACTCGCCACTGCCGATATTCCGAAAGATGTGAGATGAGCTTGTTGGCTTGTTTTGTTTTCAGCTGAATTTTTCTATTTGGACAACAGACCGTCTTGCTGCATCTTGAATGGGCTCTGAAGAAAGGATCCCTTGCACTGAAAAAAGAAGGCGGGAAGGAAGATTTCCTCTCCGTTGTTTTCGACAAGTTCACAGCTATAGCCGACCAGATGCCAAATTCCGTAACTGGGAATGTTTCGCTCGGAGGAATGACTGTGACGGATGGAACAACGCCGGGAACTTTGTATCCTATTCTGATACAGGCTATTCAGGACAAAGGGATTCAATCTGACGGGTAACGGAAATGCTTTTAAAATGACCCTCGATCCATCCACTTAAGTAATTTCGAACAGATACGAGAAAATTCCGTTTTTTTCCCTCGACTTTGAACATAATCCTTTGGATGAGCGAGCAGATGAAGCTGTCAGCCTCAAAATGCTGCCGCTTCAAGTTGTGCTGAACCCGACAGCAATTAACGGAGTCATTGACTTTTTCGCAGTTCCAACGAGCGAACAGGAAGCCATGACGGCCATCAAATCAGTTGCCCAAGGACTTACTGCGCAAACAAGAGCGGGCTTAGAATTTGCACTCAGCAAGCATCGCACCCTGGATGCTAAAATTGACATCGCTGCTCCTATTTTTGTCTTGCCTGAGAGGTATGAGTTTCCTTGTGCATATTCAGTCATGCGTTCGGACTAAGATCTATATCAGCTGCACAGAAAAAGCTACTGTTGTAGTTGTGGACGCAGGTCATTTGAATGTTGAAAGTGATTTGGTCAACAAAGACGCGAAAAAGCTGATTGAATCCAAGACTGGCACGGAATATACGGAGGCTGATTTTATTAAACTCAAGTCACTGCTGTATGACAGATTTACTTGCGTTCTGTCATCAGTGCAGGTAATTATTCTTTCCTCCAAATTACTGCTGCCCTGAGCTTACACATTGACTGCCAAGGTTGTTATCGGCCCCTCTCTTGAAAGCTGCTTAGTCGAAGTGAGCGATGCATCGACGAATACGCATCTTCACTTTTTGGAGAGAGCCGACATCCTGTTCAACGTGGAGCTATCCATTCTCCCTAAGCTTTCGAATCACATCAAAACCATCATTACCGGAAAATTACCGCGTTTGCATTTGAACATGTCTGACCGAAAGTATCGCAGCTTCATGAAGATTCTGGATATTGTGACTCGCAGACATCCAACGGCAACTGATGAGCCGGGAGAACCACAAATTGAATCAAAACCGGAGCGATGGATGGAGCATGGAAATATCGACTTCTTGCTACCAACTGATGACGAGGATGACTCTTTCTTTGATGCTGAAGAAAGTATTCCGAAAGAATCTTCTCAAGCATCCCAAGAAACCGCACCGGATGCCATTTTGATGCAGTTTGTTTTTGAAATCGGCCAAGTTTCTGCATCCTTGAGAAAATCGGATCTGGAGAATCCAGTGCACCATTCGAAAGTTCTTGCTGATCTAAAAATTTCTGGATTCAACCTCACCTTCAATCAACGACCTTACGATTACAACGTCAAAATTCAAATCAATTCGATCTCCATCGAAGATAAACTTGAACTGCATGGACGAACCCTGACTGTGCCAAGATATTTGCTGTATCCGTCATCAACTACATCAGAATCCGTCCCAAGTGCTGATGAGAATTTGATGCTGATTGAGTACAACAGTTTGAAACCAGACTCTCCAGATTACAAGGGGGTTGACCAAGACGTCAAAGTATCATTTGCATCGGTGGATCTAAATCTTGTGAAAGAAAGCGTCCTTTATCTGTACGACTTTGTGCTTTACACTTTCACCACCGTCGAGGCTGGGCGGCAGGCGGAAGCGCGAAAAAGGCACGAGGAGGGTCTTTCTCTTCCAAGCGCACCGCTGTCCGCTGTTTCACCGTCAGTCATGGTCGTGCATGTTGACTTCAAAAGTGTCAACTTTCTGATCAATCAAAATAACACGCGCATTGCAACTGCAAGTTTTGGGGCTTTGAATTTGGTTGTAACGCTGAAATTGGGAAGAATTCTTGTGAGCGGACGGCTCGGAAACATGTCTGTAGTCGATGATGTAACCCGGAATGAAAGCAGCCGAGCTTCACGCGAACTATTGCGCATTGAAGGAGCGGAAGTGGCTGATTTCTTCTACGAGACTTTCAACCCGCTGTATCCGGATTACCCTGGCTACGACTCTTTCCTCAAACTCCGTGCTGGCTCGGCGCGCATTAGATTTAATGAACCGCTGTTGAATGAGCTTTCCAGCTATCTCAGTGAATTCCTCAAGATGCACTTGTTAATGGATGCTGCAAGAAAAGCTGTCGAATATCAAGAAGTGAATGCGCGCTCAAAGTACGACTTGGACATTGAGTCCCCTATCATTGAATTCCCTGACTCCCTGATGATGTCGGACAAGACGATGCTCGTCTATTTGGGGAAAATTCTGGCCAAAAACAAGTTCATCACAACTTCCGATGGTTCAGTGCTGACCAAAATTGCTGCCGACATTATGTCAATGAAACTGGTGTCCAATTTTTCTGTTGACGGAAATGACGAACTTGGAGAATTGATGGAGGATGTGAATATACACGTCCATTGTGAGTTTTTGAAAGCTGTGACAGAGACGCTCGTCCCTCCGTCGCAAGTAAGTCTCGCGTATTAGAATTGGAAGTTTACTAAAACACTTTCCAGATTGTTGTTTCAACCAACGCCATCAAGTTGAAACTGACGACAAGGCAGTATAAATTTGTCCTCGAAATTTTGGATGCCATTGGCAAGTTCTTTGGTGGTTCCAAAAAGGCCACTGCTGCACCGAACGCAGATTCTGTCGAAGATATTCATGCGTCGACCACGTCTTTGGCTCCAACGATTCTTAGCGACTTGTCGGCCCAGATTCCATCAATCACGCTTGAAATCTGCGAAGAAGAATGGATCAACTCCGCTTGGAGTGAAAAGCCTATCGCTCAATTCGTTATCAGCCGATTTGAATACCAGTCAATGACCAACTCACTTCAGGAATCCGAAACTGAATACCATATCAGTTATCTCAACATTTTCGACATTCGAAAAGATGGAGACAATCTGTTTCGCGAGATTATGCCCTCCTTGGTTCGTACGCAAGATCAGTTCTGTCTGCGCATCCACAAAGACAAATTTGGGGGATCCAATTACGTCGCCTCGTTGGACACGTTCAAATTTATTCTTGTCATGGATCATTTGTTCCTCATGAGGAGCTTTTTTGTCTCCCCTTTCTCAGCAGAGAAGAAAGAGGCACCAGCCGCGGACAATGGGCTGACGGAAGGAACCTACGACTTTGAATCGTTGGATCTCTTCAAATACCGCGTCAATATTGTCAATGTGGAAATTATATTGCTGCAAGATCCAAAGGTTGGAAATTCAGAGGCCATCATGTTGCAGGGGAAGGAGCTGGTGATTTCATATGATTTGGTGACAACCTTGAGCACCAAAGAAATGGGAATGTTTTTCTGCGTGATGGACAATCGATCGGAGACGACTCTTCGTTTCATCCAAAATTTCGATCTCACGATGGTTATGGACAACCGTCTGTCTGCTCCTGGACATCAGCTGACTGCAGTCAATATCGACATATCAACGCTAATGCTTAGAGTATCTTTTCGCGATGTTGGGCTTATAACAGACATATTCAACAAAGCAATGTCTCTCGGCGGTGGTTCCGCCAAATCCGAACCAAAGGAAAGGGGATCTGTACCTGGCATTATAATGGCCCGGGAAAAGGTACAAAATCGCGTTGAATGAATCGTGTTTTTGAACAGATTTTCTTCGGTTCTTGCAGATTCAAGTCAGCACACAAGGCATCCGGATCATCATTATCGATGACCTGAACGAACTTCAACTGCCGCTGTACGATTTTGTCATTGACAAACTGTTCTTTGAAGTCTCGGACTGGTCGACCACGGTCTGTACAATTTCATTTCAGCAAGTCACAGCTGTCTCACTATTTGAACTAGTTACGCGTTGATACGGGTCTAAAACTGCATGTGAATAACTTCAATGTGAAAAATTCGCACTGGGAGCCTCTGATTGAGGGCTTCGAATTCTACCTGAATGTAAGTCTGCGTGTGACCGCTGTGCAGTGACTAATATTCACGAACAGGTTTCGAGAGAAAATGAGAAAATGTCGGTTGACATCTACTCACAAAAAAAGCTTGAATTGAATCTGTCACACGTCTTCATTGAGTCCACATTGAACACAATAGCTCTTCTCAAAAAGCAGCCCCAAACAGTACGCATCATTGTTCCAACACAACTTCTCCTTACTGAACAGTTTTTATTCCAGCGAGATCGGTCAGCGAGGAGTACTGCGATTGCTCCCTACATTCTGAGAAACAAAACTGGGTACCCAATGACTCTCTGGATTGAGACGACCGGAGACGGGCTTGACACCCAGCTGCAGGATTTGGGAAATAACGAGGAAATTCCTTGGCGATTTGATGACTGGCGAGTTATGCGTGAGGTGGGTTTCTCCTTTCGAAATTTCGTGAAACTGATTGCGCGAATCAGAACGTCTCTCCAACTCCGAATAAACTGTCCATCCAAATGCGCGGCCAAGAGTGGGAAACTCTCAAAGCGATACCTGTCGATCGGGAGGGCGTCAAGACTTATATTTTGCGGCCGTCTGTCAACAGGATTGCTCATCGATTAGTGTGTGAAGTGAAGATGAGGAAGAATGTCAAAGTTGTGACCTTTCGGTCGACGACTGTGGTCCATAATTTGACTGGGTTGCATGTTGATGTTCAAATCGTGTCAGGAAAGAATCGACAGCCTTTGCATTTGTTCTCACTAGGTATGCGCTCGCGCTGTCTCTTTCAATTTACTTGCTCAAGTGCGAAATCCATTAACTGTTTGTCCGCAGCCCCGGGCGAAGAATGCTGCGTTCCGATTGAGTCTTCGTATTATGACAAGATTTATGTCAGGCCCCATGGTATGCATTGCGTGCGATCGTCTTTTGATGGAATGTTGCTAAAGTATCATTACAGAAAGTTTTGGTTACAATTGGAGCAATGAAGCTCTCTTTTGGAAAGACCTTCAAGGCGAAGAACGTAAGATTGTAGCTTCCCTTTTCCTCTAAGATTACTACTGACTCGGTATGCTGCTTCAGTGCGCGGTCCTTCGCTCATTTCTTGTTCTTCCAAGGATACAGCCACTGCGGCGTTTGGTTTCCAAGTGAACGTGGTTCATCCTTACGAAAACACAATGTATGTACAAAATACTGCGTTAAATGTTTTCTAATATTTGTTTGACCAGATCAACCTATCCGTTCCTCATGATGAAACTTCTTCCGCCATTTCAACTGGAGAATCTCCTTCCATTCGATTTTCGATATGTTGTCTATGACAAAGACTCCCGGCAAGAACATCGTGGCACTTTATCTAAAGGGCAAATTGATCCGATTCACACCGTAAATCCCACGCATTCTCTCCTGCTTAGCATCGAATTGATCGGAATAGGTGACAGAGTTGATCGATTACTTTTTTATTTTGACTGCCACTAACTTTTTTCTCAGGTTTCAAACCAAGTGAGGTGGCAATTTTGAGCAACGCGGATGTCGATTACCGGTTTGAAAAATTGACTGCACTCTGTTCGAGATAGTCTTACCAATCCATATATTCAGGGATGAGCAACTAATTTTGCGAGATTCGGAAGATCAAGAACTGCAATTGCGAATCAAGTACAGGTAAACTGAAGAATCGCATGCAATCCGCCGATGCTCATATTTCGATTTTTCTGTCAGCGACAATCTTGAGTTCGGCGGCAGGAAAGTCAGCATATACAGCCCATACGTAATCCTCAACCGAACAGGATTGGATATGCTGTATAGCTCAAGATCATTGATGTCCACATCTCGTTTAGTGGCAGGGCAAGGTATGTAGTTGTTTTAAAGTGTGCAGCATTTTGTAATTTCCGTTTTGCAGGGCCGAAACAGCGCCGCGACCAGGTTTGTTGCAATCGACTTGCTTTCTCAAGAAATAATCTTAAAGATGATGGGTTTCTAGACTGCGCCATTCATGTTCAGCTATTCGAACTTCGAACCGCTCAGCAATCGCGCTCTTGCGAGAATTGCTGATTCTGACTGGAGCAAGGTTTGATGAGATTTCTTCGGAAAGTGATGACTGAATCCCTCTTGCATTTATTCCAGCCGATCAGTTTCGAAGCAGTTGGAAGCTCGTTCGATTTGATCATTCCATGCAGCAACCAAGGTCAAGAGGCACATCTCGGAGTCAAGGTACAAGAAGGAGAGGGAAAGTACTTCCTCAGCAAAGTTATCACATTCTCGCCGCGATTCATGATTAAGAACGCCATGAACGAGGATCTTCATTGTCGGCAAGACCCGAAACAGCAGCCGACGCTGATCAAGGCAAAAACATCCATGCCGCTTATTCACTTCAGCGAAGGAAACATGCGCTTGCTATTTCTGAGATTGGCAGGATTAATGGATGAATGGTACACACTTCTTGCGCAGGATGATTTTGTGACGCCAACCTCTCTGTTTCAGGTCCTCCCCATTTAACATAAATCAGGTCGGCCGCACATACGTTAAGCTTGGTCGGATGGGGTCTTCAGAAGAAGAACTTATTCGTGTTGAAGTGTTGCTTGAAAATGCAACCCTCTTCATCATCTTTTCTCGCGAGGAAGGGCGATGGCCCATCCGCATCGAGAACAAATCTGATGTTAATGTGCAATTTTGGCAGCATGTAAGTTCATTTTTTGCGGTTGCCTTTGGACTCAGCAATCACGGCTGACTCTTATCGGGTGAAACAATGAGAATTCGGCCAAACGATACGATCTTCCACCCGGTCAAACGCGTCCGTACGCTTGGGACAATCCATCGCTACCATTGAAAACGATTATTCTCAATGTCAATGGGCGGGATCGCCAAGTGGACATCAGGGAAATCGGACAGCTCCTTCCATTTAAATATCCGGTAGGTGGCACTGGGGTTTCTGCGTTTTTCCAAAATTTCTTACAACAAAAGTTCAGCACACGGACGGATCTGGTCGAGCAGGGATTATGACGATACAAGTTGTTGCCGAGGGTCCCACACTTGTCATCAGTTTAGGAAACTACATTGAATCTAAAAGCGTTTACAAACAACTGTCCAGTCGAAAATCCATTTCATCCACCTCTTCAGCAGACGAAGATTTTCAAAAGGTATTCGGTTTTTTTGCAATCCTGTCTGAATCATTAACATTGCGAAAATTTCATTCAGCTCAATAAGGAGATAAAGGAGCACGTGACGGTTCAAATTCGGCTGGAAGGAATTGGAATATCAGTTATTGACAAGCAAGTCAAGGTAGTCCCCAGTAATTTTTGACAAGCTCTTTTCGTTCACTGATGCCCTATTTATCCAGGAACTGCTTTATGCGTCCGCCAAAAACATTGAGTTTGCCTATGTTGATACTTCAATGGCTCAAAGTATCACTTTCAGCATCAATTGGCTTCAGGTTTCAAGTGTATTGCTTGCGACTTTTTTGATTTCAGTCTGACATTCTGCAAATCATTATTTCAGATTGATAATCAGTTGTATGGTTCCTTGGATCCCATATTCATGTATCCATCCGTCTTACCGAAGGAGGGCGAAGAGAGCTTTCACCCAGTATTCATGGCATCTCTTTCAAAGTCAAAAGACTCAAGTTTGTGCTACATCTGATTTTTTTTTTATAGATTTGGAGAACTTAAACAAACATCCAGGTTACGGCGTCGATTTCTACAACTGGTTCACCATCCTGTTGCAAGAGATATCAATTGATTTGGATGAAGATTTCCTGTTCTCGCTTATAAATTTTGCAAAGTTTGAGGTCCCTGGCTGGGAAAAAACCGACGTGTAAGTGTATCGCAGTCTCACTTGGGCAAAAAAAAAAACTGAAAAGAAATTCTCCATTTCCCAGGGAAATGTTTGATATGATGACGATTCCCGAGCCCAAGCAAACCGACGCTGACACGCGCATGTACTTTGAAAAGTTCCTGCTTCAGCCGATCCAGTTCAACATTTCTTTCCAAAGAACTCAAGGAGGAAACGTGGATCTTTCAAGGTAAAAATCAGGTGTTTGCTTAACGGGCTTTTGCATTCACGCTTATTTTTTTTTTTCATTGGTTTCCCAGTCGAGAGTCAAGAAATGTTTTAACGTTTCTGTTCGATGTTTTCACAATGACGGTCGGAAACATGCATGTAAATAACCCTTTCATAAGTTTGCCCATCATCAACATTTAATGCTATTCATTACAGGATGCGCCGATTCGCCTGAATGTTTGTATAAAAAAGATTGCCAACTATGGCTGTCCATCTAACGAATCATTCTTTCAGGCTCTCGAGATTTATCATCCTATTGTCACACTGTCTCAACTTGTAGACTTGATGCTCACGTTCTACTCACAAGAAATTGTGGGGCAACTGCACAAAGTCATTGGATCCGCCGATTTTCTGGGAAACCCTGTTGGTCTGTTTAATAATATTGGGTCTGGTGTCAAAGACTTCTTTTATGAGCCTATTCAAGGCTTTGAAATTACTCGACCGCAAGATTTCGGTGTGGGGTTGGCAAAGGTAAAAAAAATGGAGCATTTAATTTCCCGCGGATCAGGTATCTAAACCAATTGTTCAGGGTACGTCAAGTTTGGTCAAAAAAACAGTCTACGGCGTTTCTGACACGCTATCAAAGTTCACTGGAAGCGTTAGCAAAGGTACGGCACATTATTTTTTGGAAAGCTGGGGGTGGTAGTTGACAGTTTGTTGTTTGTTGAAAGGCTTGGCGGTCATTACGCTTGATGAAGAGTATCAACAAAAACGGCGATTGTCAAGCGTGCGAAACCGTCCGAAGCATGCACTATATGGAGTTACGAATGGAGTAGCATCCTTTGGCTCGAGTGTTGCAAGTGGGCTCACTGGTGTACTTGTAAGTCCCTTTTCACGAAAAAAACAAAAAAACTTTGGTTGTTTCTGATATGCTTGCACTTTAGTCAAAACCAGTAGAAGGGTACTCAAAAGAAGGTGTTGGAGGTTTTTTCAAAGGTCTCGGAAAGGGCCTTGTTGGGTAAAAAAGAAATCTCTTTTTTTTTTTTGGTGGATGAGTGGTATGTTGATTTCTTTTGTGTCACAGAGTTGTTTCCAAGCCGGTAATTGGCGTTTTCGATTTGGCAACGAATGTGTCGGAGGGAATCCGGAACACGACGACAGTGTTTGACAAGGAGCTTGAAAAGATTCGGCTTCCTCGTTTTGTCAGCAAAGACGGAATTCTGACGGTTCGTCTTTTTTTGGCATTTTATCTCCTTTCTCTATGCTGGGGACGCTGATGCATTTGCCCCCTTGCAGCCATACGACTCGCGTGAGGCGATGGGTCTCAAGCTGCTCAAGGGCCTTGAAGGCGGTCGATATTTTAAGGAAGACTATTTTGCCCATTTGGAGCTTCGAATCGAAGATTTGATTGTTTTTGTCACGAGCAATCGCGTTATGCTTGCAAAATCACGGTCAGGAAAGGTGGATTGGGAAATCAGTTACGACGGTGAGTCACGTTTGAAGGGGCTAAAAATCGTGTCTTGTGTGTCTGATTTTCGATTTGATCTCAGATCTTCAACTTGTGCGCATTGACAACGGAGGGATCACGCTCATAAAGAAGGGAGCGCAGCAGGCAAGGGCGCGTATTATTCCATGCCCGGACCAGGCCAGTGCACAGGTATGTGTTCATGCATGAGTTGGGCGCGTGGGATAGTTTCTGATCGCCGACTCTCACTCCCGCAGTGGCTTCTGAACCGCATCGAACGAATGTTTGGCGCGTACTCTCGCCTGGAGTGATTTATCATTCACGTTAATTTGCAAGCAAATGAGATAAAATTTTTGGCCGCTCAATAGTCTTTCATTCAGTATGCTTTTTTTTTTTTTGTAATTTCAGTTTCTTTGAAAAAAACTTGCCTCATACAAAAACGCGGACGGGATCCAACTGCCAGTCGCATCACAACCAACAAACAACATCATCCCTCATGTCCAGAGCAAACTCTAAACCCGCAACGCCTGCGGATGCGGCTCCAGCAGTCACGGCTGCTGATCGCCGGCGTCGCTACACTCCCATTGCCATTGCTGCTGTCATCGGGGTCCTTGCAATCATTGGAATCACTGCGGGCATCGTTGTCTCCAACAACAACCGTCAAGCATCTGAATCGGCCAAAAGCAACTCTGTCAGTGGACCGTCTGCATCTGCCACGACGACTGCTGGAGCCAATTCGACGACTGGCAGCAACTCGAGCACGACGACTCCACAGCATAAGCTGTGGGGCTACTACGGTGCCAATGCCATCAACAACGGAGTGGATCTGCAGTTTGGACTCAACTCTCGCGTGAGCCCCGAGAACCAGCGACCCATCACGTACTACTGCGACACGGTAAGATCAGTCCCTCTGACCTCATCTCTCTCTCTCTCCCTCTCACACACAAACACGCACGCAACAGGGCAACTACCAGTACATCAACCTCGCATTCCTGAATCTGTTTGGCAGCGTGAATGGACGTCCTCAGTACGAGATTCGTTTTGGGATGGTCCAGAATTATACGGGTTTGTTGTTTAATCAATCTGATCGAATTGAATTTATTTTTAATTTTTTATAAATTAAGGCTCCATGGCTTACGCGTACAACGGCGACGGCAAACCAAGCAGCGACCCAGAGACCGTCAAAAACTATCTGCGCTTTGGCCAGGACATCAAGTACTGCCAGTCAAAGGGCGTCAAGATCATCGTGTCCCTCGGCGGCGACAAGGTCTCAAACTACTTCTTCAACACCGGCGACGGCGAGCTGTACGCAAACACCTGGTACAACGCATTCCTCGAGGGCAGAGACCCTGCTGTCCCGCGTCCTTTTGGAAACGATGTTACTCTCGACGGAATCGAGTTGGACATTGAAAAGCGTCCAAACACCTATGAAGACCCCAACCCGTCCACTTGGACCGTTGAAATGGTCAGCCTCGTCAAGAACTTGCGTAAGCTGAGTCCCAAGACCACTCTTGCCAGTGTCCCCCAGTGTGTCATGCGTTTGAACGGAACCGACGAGAACGGTGGAGCACACATCGCTCAAAACGTGGAGGACTTGGACTACATTATCATTCAGTACTACAACAACCCTCCTTGCAGTTACCCCTACGGATTCAACTATGATGCGTGGACAAAGGTCTTTAAGGGAAAGATTGTTGTTGGACTTGCTGGAGACCACACCTCATCGATTGCCGGTAAGAATTTGTTTTACCATTCACTTACCTGGCTGGCTGTGTGTTCATTTTTCTAAACATATATGCATCTTTGAAAAAAAAATAGGTGGTTTCTTGGATGAAGGACCCTTGCAAGCTGTATACGACATGGTCAAGGACAGCCCTCAATTCCTTGGATTCTCTGTCTATGACGTCTCTTCCTCCAACCCCCCTGCATTCAGATGGACCGTCGACACATACGCGAACCCAAAGCCCAGCACCTACTCTCAAATCCTCCGTAACGTTCTGGACGGCAAAATTGTTGGCTCTGGGTTCCCCCCGCAAGGTCCGGTGTACCAAGACGGCGTCAACACCACTTACAGATGTGCTGGAACGTGAGTGAAACTTGTTTCAGCTGTACCCATAGGAAATAGTACAGCATTCTTACAATCTCTTCCTTATTTCAGATGGATCTGGGCAGAGGCTCACTGCGATCTGCGTGACTGCTACCAGCTTATGCAAGCACCTGGTGCGGACCCCGATGCCGTCTGCAACAACGGCAACCCTCTGGGCAAATTGGAGTGCAACCAGATGATTAGCAAGACCTGTGCCAAGTAAATGCAGTGAGCTTCTAACTTGCTGCTAGAAATAAAATCCCAAAAACTCGATCATTTAAAATTTAAGTTCAAAACGGCTGAATTATCCCCAAACTTGATCTATTTATGGTGCAGTCAACACAAGAAAGGTGTCATTGTCGCATCCCACTGAAACGACCCGCTGCGTCGGATTGGTCCAAATCCGAACAGGGACCAGCCCGCTTTGTAACTCTAGATGACAAGATATCTGGAAATGATGTGAATGAAACCTGGTCAGCTCGCGCAAGAGGCCCAGCTAAAATCGTTTATCACCTGAGTTTGATTCGACGAGAAACTTTTCGCCACATCTACTTGCACCAGCATTGACTGTTTCGCTTCTATTCATTGAAAAAAAAGTGGTTAGCAACTATCCCACACCACACACACAAACAGATTGTGTACCAGATTCGGCCACGGCGACGACAAGGTCCGGACCTAAAAACGAGATTGCAGTGAACGCCATGTTTTCCAACGAGTATTGTTGCATTCGTAGCAGAGTGTTCAAGTTGACAAAAATGTCTGGCCACTTTTGACCGCTGCGAATATCTTGTCTTTTGATGATTACTGGATAGAAATAAAATGCGCGCCTTTTTTCTCAGAGATAAACTGATGCAAAAAAAACTAAATAAACTACTCACCCGATTGCTCGTCTGGATCTAGCACTGCTGAATAAAGCAGCTGGGCAAACGGTGGAGACAATGAAATGTGTCAACAAAAACTGGAAAGGCATGCCAAGTGGCTTCAAATTTAAAAGGGCAAAAAATTAAAAAAAAACCTCTTCAATGATTGTCACGGATGCCAAAGGACCACATCCGAGATCAAAATCGCGTGCGCCAGAGTTCTCAGCCAATTCAGCAACTTTGTCTGAATTTGACATTGCAAAAAGACCACCCACGGCCAACGAAACGCCTTCAAACATGGCTGTGAGACTGGATTTCAATGTGGTTGTCACATTTTTGCAAGAAGTTCGGCTGGATCGCGTTCGGTTCTGTTTGGACAACATCGTCAGTTAAATTTTTTTTTTTTAAAAAATGAACAAATGAAAGGGTGCAACCTTATTGAAAAAGGAAAGGCAAATGTTTTGGTTTTCTGTGTAGTCATCCTCATCGTCGATTTCATCGGCAAAAAGGCGTTCCAATGAAAACAAAATTCTGGACACGTCAAATTGCGGTGTCGGAAGCTCCTCAGATCTGTCCAGGGTCGAAACAGATTCAATTGCTAAAAAAGTGTGTTTAAAATTAGTTATTCGTCGCTTGCTGTTGACCTTTTTTGCGCTCAAAAATAAAAAACTGTTGATAAACCGCTTTACCGAATGTAAGCCAAACGAAAAACTCCGCATGGGCTTCTAAATCGCGATTCAGACTTTGACAAACTGCTTGAATCTCTTTCGCAAATTTCAAAACCCATTCAATGCACACTGTCACAGGACTTTCGCTCAAACCAAGTTTCGTGTACTTTCCACCACTTTTTACGGCGGAAACAAGGAAATCCATTAAAAACAAGGGTAGAATAACACACATACAAAAAATAGGGCCTCGGTACTTACATTCTGCAATACCCGAGCAACTCTGTTAGATGCGCGATTATGCGCTCGATAAGTGGGATGACCCCGGAATAAACGCATGATTCAATATGTGTGAATCCGTTGGTGAAACTCGTTTTCCATTTGCGCAGCCCCTTTCAAAAATATGGACAAGATGGGAGTGAGTACGAAAAAACAAAAAAGCCCAACAAAGGTCATTTCCACTCACGCGTTCTCCAAGAGAGTGCCCACAGAGATAACTCTCCAATGCAGGCGATGCATTACCCGTCGCTAATAAGAAACGCAGGCTTTCCAAAGGTGTCTTCATTTCTGATTTAAGATGCAGTGTCAGCGAAACCAAAAAAAAAAAAAAAGATTGTATTGACAGGAAAACAAGGGGCAGGCAAAAAGCACACCATCCTGTCTCATGAACGCTTCTTTTAAATTCTGAACTTGTTTTCGGCTCACGTCATTAAATCCGTCGTACTCGCGCTCCACAAAGCCCATCAGTATTTCCAAATCAGAGACAAGATGGTTCAGCTTCAAGGCATGGTATGCAATGCTGCACAGTTGCGAGCCATGCGCGATAAACACGCGACCAGTGTCGATCGTTGCAACAAAGCATTCTTTACGCTTCGGAGAGATTTCTTTTGATGTTGCGACTTCGAGTAAGAATATGATGGAATCGAGACTGTCGGTGTTGATGCTTTGCAGAACTGATACTTCCTGAAATGAATGCGCCAGGTTCAGGATCAAGATCGGCGAGAGCGGGTCTTCCATCGTCCGAAGGAAAAGGTTGAATCACCTTAAAATCATTATCTTTGAGGGTCAATCGAAAGGAACCAATGTAGAAAAGCCCCCAGAGACTTGAATTTGGGTTGAAAATGAGGGTCGCATCTTCGAAAAAGGGTATTGGCAAAGATTACCTAAATTCAACGGTCCCATCTCGCCTCACAGCAATCAAAACATCTTGACTGGACGTCGACCCAACTATTCGATCGAATAAATCAAGTGGACTCGCCGGCGATGACCCTGGCTCTGCCGGTCTTTTAAGACAGTCAAAACGGTTTCGCAAGAATTTCGAAAAATGCGGCGGTACTACATTACGGCAGGTGGAAGACTGGAAATGATTGCTGAATCACGTAACGCCCGAATTCTTGCTGGAATCTGTGCGACCAAAGGTTGGAAATCAGCCCCAATGACACAGTAATGGGCAAACATACTGTATTTCTGGGTATAGATGCAGCTGGCCAGAACAAATGGATCAAAGGATGTCTGGACATTGCGGGAGGCTGCAAATGAGCGCCGGCGACGCGTACCCCAGTTTCAGCGTCGAGGATGGAAACAACCGCAACTGGAGCCGTTCGCGACAGGGATCTGGCGCAGGCAAGTAATCTGCCATCTGTTTCGGACACGATATTGTTGATGATTGGTCCAGGCGTGGTCAGGTCCCCTGCAACGACTTCGAGTGAAACAGCCAAAACGATAAATATCTCACCACGACCCTTCCAACACACAGCCGCAACGACACTCGCATGCGTGCTGCGCCACACTGTCAATGCAGGAATGAACGAGTGCACGAAACTTGAACAGCAGCCCACATACCCGTTGCTGCATTCAACCGGGCAGCCGCAACATCGCTGTCTCCCAAAACAAGCCCGACAAGATCACGACCTGGACACCAGGTCACGTTTTGCGCGTGTTGTCGGCTGGAACTAACCAACTCCATCGTTGCTACTTAAATATTTATGCAAAAAAGATTTCAAAAATAAAGATTTATTATTAAAATGGAGAACAGCAGCAACAAACATGTCCCCATTCTGGACAGGACCCTCGCAAAGGGCAAGGGCACGAACGAGGTACTTGCTCTTCTTTCAAAGTGTGCTGTCCTTCCCACTGAACGCAGGTCCGCCTTAGACCAGTCTTGCTGCATTCTCGTTCCTCTTCTCAGAGCTGATCCAGTACTCCCAGAAGCGGGTGGCGGGCATCGCCGACTTGGAGAAGCGGTAGCTGCCTTTTCTTCCGAATGCATGCCATCAGTGATGACTAATCGCGGCCCTAATCAATTATGCCAGCCTCGCCAATCTGGGCTATCGCGTTGGCCTGCGCACGCTGGAACTGACTCTGTGGCGCGAAAAGAATGCAAAGCGCGAGACGCGTGTGCTGCAGATGCTGCTCTTCATCAATTCGACACTGTGGAAGGCCCTGTTTGCGAAGCCGGCGGACTCTCTGCAGAAAAGCAACGACAATGACGACGAGTGTAAGATTCCTTTGCGCTTATATCTTGTCTCGTTTTCGATTTTAAAACACAACTGCGGGCAACAGATATGATCACGGACAATGACCCGCTTATTCTCAAATACATTTCTGCTCCGAAGGAGTACGCGTCTTTCAATGCTGGTGCTTTTGTTGCGGGAGTAGTTGAAGCTGTTTTGGATGCATGCCATTTCGTGAGTTGTTACTCCCATTTTCAACGTGCCACTTTGCTGATTTCGGTCGCGCACGCAGCCGTCGAGAGTCACGGCCCACTCCACAGCAACAGACCAATTCCCGTCCTGCATGACACTCCTTATAAAGTTTGACAAGTCCGTCATGCAGCGGGAGCGCGCGTTTGAAGGGCGATAAAGTGTAAAAGTAAAATAAAAATAGGTTGAAGGAATTGGAACATGTATTATTGCCGTATTTTCCGCATCGAATCCCACAAAATCATACCCCGCCTCTTCACCCACATTATACACATGCATGATCCCTTGCTGCCATCATCTTCCTCGCAATTTCCCAGCACACACATGAAAACCTTGAAGGGGACGCATAAGCCCAAAAGACCCGCATTAGCGGCCTCCGCGTCCACGTCCACGACCTCCACCACGCCCACCTCTGCCCCTTCCACGTCCACCTCGTCCTCGTCCACCCAATCCAGGACCTCCTGTTTTTCAAATCAAACATCAGCTCAGCAACATAAAATAAAAAAAGGATTCCAAGAGAAGAGAAAGCACGAACCGTCCTTTTTCTTTCCCTTGGCTTTTGGCGCATCATCGACAAGCAAGGTGTCGATCGGCAACGCATCCGGCAGAATCACGTACCGCACGTTATTCCCGCGAATCCCGAGGGTGTCCAGTGATACGGGTTCCCGCCCACGCACGGTCATTTTGACGTTCTTCAGGTGCGTGTTCATTTGCATGTCGACGGAAGTGATTGTTCCGTGAACAATAGTGCCGTTCTTGAGTTCGATAGTTACAGTTTCGGAGCTGCATTTCATGAGAAACCTGAATGGGTTTCGAGAGACAGAGACAAGAGGTGTGGTGTTTGTTAGGCTACATGGTGCTGACGATGGTTGGTCCGAGCAGCTGCTTTGCACTTGTACCTGACCAACTTCATATTCGCTCTTCTTTTTTATGAGTTTTCTTTCGTAAAAAGTGAGTGAAAAACAGTAAATTTTTAGTTCGACCAAGCAGACAAAGTAACGGACGAATATGATTCATTCCCATCCAACAAACAACGCTTCAATCCTCCTTTTCTTTCCTGATCCTTCACAGCATGCATCACGCCCCGTATCCGCGAATCTTCTCAGCAAATCCCCAGTCAGTCTCAAGTGAGTACGACTCCGTGATCGACACTCCAGCAGATGTGACTGTGGCCCGTTGAAACTGCGCGAATGGTTAGTACAGTTCGTCGTATTTTTTGAAATAGCCGAAACAAACCTTGTTCAGACTTCTTGCATCTCGGTAATACAAGACGCGCATGCAGTCCTCAATAATCTTGATGGCGTCATCTTCAGTCACATTTTCATGCCCACCAGCAAGTTCAAGTGCTTTGCGCAAAATTGGTTGCGCCAAGTGCCCACCAAACCCAGTCGCGATGGTTGGAGATTGGTAGCTTGTTCCTTGGAGATCGACGTATCCAAGGAATCTGCAGGAAAACAAAGGAACAAATCACAGTTTGTAAGATGAAATGGCAAATCAAATGGATGATGGCGCCGCCGGGAATATGACAAATGAGACTTCAAAGAAAATATTTAAAAAACGTACGGCTCTTCGTTTTTGACGCCGGCAACAACGAGGGAGTTCCAGAGCGGATTCACTTTGGTCCTACGCGCGTACATGACTTGGCAAAGGTATTCAAAGACATTGACAGGGCCAAGATGATGACCATCGTCAATGTACTTTTCTTTGGTTCTGCAAAAAAATACACCAACGCAGAAGAGAAAGCAAGGAGACGGAGACAATTAGATTCGAATTTAACGCCATCACAGCAGAAACCGCCACTCAACTCCAAATTCACCAGCATGTGCTGAATGTACTGCAAATCAGAGATATCGCCAGACGCTCCGACGACAGTCAAGTCTCCGACTTTGAGCAGTCTCTCAGCGTCGCGGAAACGGGCGAGTGAGCCATAGGATGCCAAGTTGTCCGCAGCGAGCATGACGCCGCCTTTGAATCTGAGGCCAATGACTGACGTACCAGTGACGACGGGTTGTCTGCAGGGATTGATTAAGAGGCGAGATAAGCAGATTGGGGTGAGAAAATGCAGGGTATGAGAACGCAACTGTGTGTGGGTCCGTGGAAGATGGGATGGGTTTGAGATGAAGTCTTCGGTCTTGGCGGCCACACGCGAATGGTCGCTGGGTCTGGCACCAGGCAGGTAGTCGTGCGAGTCGAGGAATGAATCATCGCGAGAGCGGGGGTTGCCCCAGTTGCCAGGAAAGTAGTCCATCGTATTTTTTTATTTTGTTTATGGATTTGTTGGTTTATACGCGTCATTGCTTCACGTCTGAACTTTTACGATGGGAAACACTGACCGCCAAAAACAAAGCAACCAACGTGATCTTTGTAATGCTGCAAGAGACCTTTACTCTATGTCTGGACAACCCACAACCCAACTAAACGAAAACTCCTCCCCCAGAGAGAAACTCAATGAATCTTGATTGTCTTCAAATCTGTGCTACTTCCCGTTTCCGTCCCTTTCTTTGCTCCTACACTTCCTCGACCTCTTCTCAACGCTCCAGTATCAGCTCGATCTTTCCATGGCTCCCCTCTCCGCATCAAAACTCGCAGTCCACGATGCCGTGAAACGAGCCAGATAAACAAAACAATTTCTCTCACGGGAGCCATTAGAATGGTGGCGACGGCCAAAGAAACACCGCTACCGCTCTCAGAGTGAGCACCCTGCGCTCCTTGAGTGGCATCAAACACTCTCTCCAAGATCCAAGGCAGCCAAGTCCCAATGTTCAGAAGTGCAAGCAAGATGAAAAGCGCAAGGGATTCCATATCGCTGTACGTGATGTCAAAATGAGGATGAGACGCTGCAATTGCAGCTGTGGCAACACCGGCTGAAGGTGTGGTCGTGGCAGTAGGGTGTCGCGACAGTCGCTCGTGCGAGTCAAAACGCCCAGCGACACTGCTGTTGGCTGTATTCTTTCGTTCGAAGGCGTGCCCGGCGCTACGCAGGTGTAGTTCGGGATGCGGACCTGGAATTGTCGAAGCATCTGGGGTTCCCATTTGAGGTTGGCTGTGAAGAGTCATGCCGGCATCTTCATTGGGATCGAGGCTGGACCTTCGGTGGGCAACAGCAGCAGCTATGACAATATTTTTAGAGATGGCTGAAGACTGGCAAGAGACAATAGAGCTGTTTCGAGCAGGTGTGGATATTGATGGCACTGGAATGGGTATTCCACCTTGATTGGATACTGACTGATTCGTTGCCGGCGTAGTGCCAGAAAACCGCACGATGGGGCCAGTGGATGAGAACGCGGCAGCCGGGTTCACACGGGACAATGCCCGGATCTCTTCGCTACTATACTCCAACAAGCTTGCACTTGATTTATGAAATTTTTCGTGCATGAGTGTCGAAAGCGGGGGTCCCATGCTAAGACCTTTCCCTGACACAACGCTGCTTGCCGCAAGAGCCCCACTCATTTTGATGATGGACCCTCGCTGGGGCTGTGGTCGTGATAGAATCGACGCACGCGTATTGGAGGTGACGGGAATGTTGTGAGGAGGAGCGGGATTGTTGGGGTTGTGCATCGTTTCTGAGCCACGACGTTTCGGGGTGTGTTGAATGACACTGTTCCTTTGGCTGCTTCGATGGAGAGGCTGATTCGGAGAGTCTTTGGGTGTCGTTGTCGTGTCCAGTGTTGCGCTTTGATTTGCAATGGCTGTTGGCGATTGCGTCGTGGAGATGGGGCTGCTAACGAAACCCATCGAGAACGGCAAGATGGGGACTGGTGGAGCATTGACCTCGTCGGCGGTAAATGCGACTGAGCCCAAAGACAGGCCCTGTGCTCCGGTTGACAGCGTAGATTGGGACCTTTGGTAAAAGTCAGAGCGGAGACTCAAGGCAGACAACAACAGTGGATGCTTGGGTGCCTTGCTACCACTCTCGCTAGACACAGGTGCTGCCGAATCTCCGCTGCCCCTCTTTGACGCTGCCGATGATAAAACAACTTCCGCACCGTTTGAATTTCTGTGGACCCAGCGCATGGCGTAGTTTGTAGCAAACCAGAGGACCACCATCACTTGTGTTACCACCTCAAACATCCACATTGCCAACATCAAATTGGCAGGCGCATCTGGAAGTTTACACGTTGTCCCCGTTGACAGTTGTGTGCCACTTTCATCAGCATCTGCACTGCTGAACCCAGATAGAACAACACCACCTTGATACAAAACACGGTCTCCGGTATGCCCTCGCCTATGAAGCAGCCAATCTCGTCCATAATCCCCAATCACAGTATAATTTGCATCAATAGTAACATCCGCCCGCTGAACGCCACCCCCAGCCCCATCGATATAGACCATCTCATAGACGGCTGGCAGCACTGCCCCAATCAAAAGACTCTTTGACACATTCAGAATAAGACAAAAGAGTCCAGCCTTCCTTCGGTAAGCGTTCGCTTGGATTGATGAAGCGATACA
The DNA here is from genome assembly GCA_025435555.1 of Chytriomyces cf. hyalinus JEL632. NCBI lineage: Eukaryota > Fungi > Chytridiomycota > Chytridiomycetes > Chytridiales > Chytriomycetaceae > Chytriomyces > Chytriomyces cf. hyalinus JEL632. The sequence goes on along the minus strand of JAIWWG010000003.1, from coordinate 366,710 downwards.
AGTCGTGGTGGCGTGCCGGTCACTGAAGCGTCTCCGTGCTGCGCCAAAGGTGTCAGTTTTTGGGTGCATAAATAGCTGGAGGCGCATGATGACTGTACTCGTGACGACGGCAGCACTGCCCAACAACACGGCGTGATACACAGACTCACTCGCCGCGCTGCATGTCGGCATGGGCGCGTTTGCACGTGTTAAAGAGGAACGGGAGAAATTGTACGGGATATAGAGTGTATCGAGAAAGCTGTTTTTGGTGGTTGTTGTTGGTGTGGGAATATTCATTTTGGTCAGCAGATGAATGGGCCCGTCATTTCAAACAGCAACGGCTCACCATATGGTCATGATGGCATAGTCAAGGATTGTTTTTCGGCCATATCGATACAAAAATAGGATGTACATCATGGGTATCAGAGCGATGGCCGTAATCTGCAACCTTGCAAGTGAGCGTTTCGCAGAACTAAACTGTTCGAGCGCGTACCTGCATCGCCTCAACCAAGCTCTCATAAGAATCAAGCTCTGAGGCAGAGAGCCTCTTGAACCAGATGTACGCGTCAGACATGAAAATGCGCTCTCTTTGGTTGTCTCCAGATCAGTGGTGAGAACTGAGGCAAGAAAGGCTCTTTTGGTTTTTTGACGCAGATCGATTCAGAAGCTTCTTCAACGCGTCCAGATGGCCCTGTTCGAGTGGGTGTTTCAGCAGCAATCTTGAGCAGAAGGTTGCTTTTCCAAATGTAAATCTCATCAGAAAAAAATAGTAGACTCCTTACAACGTTGTCAAACTTTTATTTCGTCTTCGTGTCATTGTACGAAGTAGTTTCACGTTTCCCCGCCATCCGAATGAATGCCGCTTGTTTCATTAGTTTATTAGTTTCCATTTCTTCCCTTTACACTGTCTGCGTTCTGCCTGTTCTTCCAAACGCAGTTAAGCATGAGCTAAATGATCAAAGAACGCGAGAGGTCCTGCTTCCCAGTTTTGAATCGCTGCTGTTTGGCACAAAAAGAAAGTAAATGCGCGGCTGGAGATCAACGACTGTGAATTCAAAATCGGAACGCCACATCAAAAGAAAATTGATGCTTCGCACCAGTGTTCTTCGCCAGATGCAAGCGTCTCGAACAGTTCCCTTCCCACCGCCGTCTATGCAGGACAGCTATTGGCTCGGAGGCATGGACTTGAGCGGCGTCAACACCGAGGCATTGCCTGAAGCTGTGATGGACACTGTCGTTGTTGGTGGCGGCATTGCTGGCATGTCCACAGCTCTTCATCTAAAGCGCAGGATGCCGGGACATAGAGTCGCTGTGCTGGATGCGCGTGGTTCTGTTGCTGCGGGTGCTACTGGCCGGAACGGGGGTGCGTGTGCCTGAGCTTTCCATGAATTGAATGTTGGGTGCATCAGGTTTACTGGTTTAAATTTAACGCAGGACTCCTCTGGCCAAACATCAAATTCAACGTGTCCAAATGCGCATCAAGCCATGGAAACGAAGAAGCTCGCCGCATTTTCAATTTCGACCATGCCACCGTCAAAGCAGTTGTTGCATTTTGCGAAACCACGGCCAAAACAAACCCAGAGCTTGACCCGCTATGCACACGATTCGCCGAGAAAGGCTTCCAGGGAATCACATCGGAGGAGGAGACGAGCGCCATTGCGAGCGACTTTGCGTGGTTGGACGCCCAAAAGATGGAACGCCAGACGAGCATTGCGAGCCGCGAGACGGTCTTGAACACCATCCCAGTTTCTGGATTCAATGTCAACGAGTTTGGAGCGCTGCAAGACGAGCAAGCGCACATGGTTCATCCTGTGAAGCTGGTGTTTGCAATTGCTAAACAAGTCTGCAGCGGCGATAATCCAGGCCTGTTTGTTCCCAACTGCACTGTCCAGGCTGTAACACGCCCATCAGTGTCCTCCGACAATTTCTTTGTGCTGGAAACTTCGAAAGGCACGATTCGCACCAAATCAATTGTCTATGCGACCAACGCGTGGACTTCTGCACTGCTGCCGTCAGTTCCGATTGTTCCTGTTCGTAACCAAGTCATTGTATCCGAGCCAGTCGCAATTTCCTCGTCCAATGGATGGGGTCTCAGCACGAATGACGGATACGAATACATGAGTCAGCGACCAGATGGACGCATTGTTCTCGGAGGCATGCGCTACTTGGCGGATAATATGGACGTCGGAAATGCGGATGATTCGCAAGCGTCATTGAATTCCACCGTTTCGAAAACCTTGAGACAGTATCTGGAAAAAACTTTGAAAACGGCACCGAAAACTGAACGTGAGTGGGCTGGGATCATGGGATGGACGGCGGATGGGAACCCGTTTGTGGGAGAGTTGGGTGGCTTTGGTGAGTGCGAATCTGGAGAATATATTGTTGCTGGGTTCACTGGGCACGGAATGTCGCGTTGTTTTCTGGCTGCAGATGCAGTTGCGCAGTTGGTTGCACGGGATGATCCTTTGCCGGATTCATTTCCTCATTCGTTTTTGGTTTCGAAAGAGCGGTTTGAGCTTTCGATTGAGGATTTGGGGCTGTCATCGCCGCCAGTCGCTCACCGGTTTTGAATAAAGCACTTCGAAACTCTGTCAAATCATTTTCCTATCCTCGCCACTCAATTTGACGAGAGTGCTTGAATTTCAGTCTTTTTGAGATGGTATAGTATTAATATTTACTTTCTGACATTTCTTGAACCAATTATCTGGAATATAGTTTCAAACATCAGACAAATCAACAATATCTGTTCGATCGGAATCTTGCGTAGGACATATAACTGCCGTTGTCTGCGCGGACGAGAATGTTTTGAATACCGTTCATGTAGAGAGTGGCAAGCGCAAGAGCATTCAAGAAAATAATCCATCATTTTTTGGAGCGTAGCCGACTTGCCGTATCTTCTTCTTCCAAAACAAGAAGGTCATTCAACAGTTGCTCTCTTGACATTGTTCAATCTACAGTTGTAAGAGAGGCGAGTTAGAAATATATTAAGAAGAGTAACAAGTGGACGCGTTTATGAGGGAGGGACAGGGATTTTCATTGTGACAATTCCTTGGCGGATCGGAAGCTATCGTGGCCCCCGCGACAATGCATATTGCCAGCAGGATCCCGCGGAGAGCTTGCTGCCTTTATACTACTACTGTTCGTTTGACGGTGGCGGGATTGACCGTGCTCTGAGAAAGATCAGGAGCAAAAGGAAAGACAAGGAAGCCAGGAACGCGTGCGCGAACTCCACCTGCTATTTATTTTCCAGAGTGGGTGTTGTTTCACTTGTTATTGATCGCAATCTAGAGTTCTATCTATGCCTGTGAGGGAAATAAAATGACGCAGTGAGAAGACGGGACAAAGTGTTGGATGATCAACTTGAACAAGCAATCAAATGAAGGGGGGGTGGTGGAAGTACAGGAGACCTCTATCACGGCGATAGATCCAAGGCTGTTGTCCCACTGCGAAGTGGGGAAGGGAGGGAGAGTTGCAGAAAGTAGGGAGGAAGATCATCACTCACCTTTTTGTGACAATTACTTTGCTGCTCGAATCGCCCAACAGGAAATGAAACTAAAATAAATATCTGCGGAATATTATGAAGGAGTGCGTGTCCGAGAAACAGACACTTGACGCGGCGGCGAAGCGTGCACCGACTTGGACGCTAAACCAAGCATGCAAGGTCATGGACATGTTCGAACCGGCTGGCACTTGCTGCAAGGATGTCAACAGAGCTCGAATTTCTGCACGAAAGTGTTCTTCTATCTGCGCTCGACCCAGCGACGAAAGCGAGCTCGATCCCGAGCAAGTTCCATCCCGAATCAGCCACTCACAGAATTCCTTTGTTTGCCGCAAATCAACCCACCGCGCAAAAATTGACCCCAAAACCTCCGCTAAAATGCTTCCGGATTTGCTAAATCTCCGTCGACGACACTGCCAATTCCACCGGTGGATGGTAAGGTATCGCTGTGTTTTCGAACCCGCGACGCATAACTGATATTTCGTGTGTATGCAGAGAGATACGAAACGAATATTGCTGATGTCTGAGCTGCTTTAAACGAGAGGCCGTGCTTTCGATGCTCATGCGATGGTGCGGCCAAATTTCGAATAAGACTCAAGTCGTGTCGCCCAGTTGATATGGAAACCTCTGCCGAAGAGAAGGTGTGAGCGCCGTGTGGATGATATCTGGGTACGTCCCCAATATCAAGGTGATCCACGTTGTAACAACACCGCGGAGAACCAACTGATACTGTGCAATTTCGATTCAGACGCGTTCGCAAGGATTTGGAATTTGCGTGTTGACATTCGGTGCAGTTCATCATGTGAGACTTTCAACATTTTAGCAGAAGTTTGAAGCCAAAATAGAAGTCTTCCACTGTTGTCAGTCAGGCGGAATGGTGGCCAGCGGACGCGACAAAGTTCGAGAGTATTCAACGGATATCATTTGATGATACAAGCTTTTCGACCTCAGCAGTCTTCGCTGGATGGATGTCGCGTTCAACAGTGATTTATCGCCATCTGCAAATTGATTGTCGTAAATTGGCGCTGCAGTTCATCGTCAGAAAGTGAGGGAGATGTACAATGCTTCGAATGACGATTGTATAGCAAGCGGGACCAAGGCAGTCATCCGCTCTGCCATTGCACGGTTGACCGCCAGCGAAGCGAGACAATGCGGAATGATGGACATGCCCACTCCGTCACCTTTTATCCGTCAACCAGTGCTTATGAACCCTTTGATAAGGATGCATGCATTTGAATGGACAGAAGAATTTCAGTATCCTGAATCGGCACAGGAAGCTGTGAAGTGGATGAAGATATTGCGTGTTGTCAGCATGAAAACAACCGGATTTAATAGATTGCTGAAATTGATGCTGTCAGCCAGCGCTCTACAGAAACGACACGCACAGTTTCATCGCGGAATCCTGCGAAATGGTTGGACTCCATTGAAGAACATTTGTTTCCCAAGATATTTGAATATTTTACGTCGTCTAATAAAAAGTGGAAAATGCAGTCAATCCGAAGCTGTGCGCATTCCATCGATGTCTCTCGAGTTGCCGTGTTATCAACGTACCGTGGAATCCTGAGGCAGATCAGTCAGCAGGTGAGAGCCTGAAGCAGCACATGGCCAGACGGGCAACCTGTGACGGGGTTGATCAACACATCACGGATGAGCTTGACTGACGTCTTATCACTGCCCTCAGTACTCGCATCGTAACGGAACCATGTTATGGCACTCGGCCACTGTCGCCGAATACCGCAAACACAGCATCGAAACGGACCCTGCTTCAGTCGCTGTTGCCCAACTGAATGCACTCAATCTTCTATCGTACCTATCGTCAAGAAGAGAACACAAGGTTCGTGCTTTTTTTCTCTTTCTCCCTCTTTCTCGATGCGGCTCTCGAAAAGTTGTCAGCCAAGAAGGGAGAATTCGCTTGGAAACCATGGAACGCTAAATGCGCTCTAGCTGGATCACAAGGACCCTTACTTTCCGTTTGAAACGGCTGTAAACTGTTGAGCGAGAAGTTTCGCTGCTCTGGGAATTCCTTTTTTGGACCAACTCACCAACCAGTCTTTTGCAGCGGCTTATCGAAGAGTACTGGCCAGCCTCAACTCTTACGCCAGCAGAAAAGAACACAAGAACTGCGAACTTTGTGGGCCTTTCAATGCCAAGGCCACTCAGGGACGATGAAACGAAACAGGGCGGAGGGCAGACAAGAACAGAAATGCTGCAGCAGGAAAAAGATGCGCTGAAAGAATAGCTGAAAAGTAGCTGAAGGAATAGCTAAAGGAATAGCTGGGGCTATTGATGAACTAATAAAATGAAATCTGAACACGCCACAACGTTTATTTTCTCTCGCCCGGCAGAGTTACTGGCATTTATTTGTCCGATTTGGATTCCATGACTTCAAGTTGGATCCCTTGTGCGCGTAAGCGCCTCACAATCACCATACCCATTGCACTCGCAGCAGTTAAAACACCGCCCTCCAGCACTCCAAATGGCCCAACATCTTCCGCTTTGTTACCTTCCAACACTGCTTCATCTAACGCAAGACAAATGGCGCTTTCAGACAGCAAGATTGCTGTTCCAGCGTAGCCAGCGTCTTTTTCCATTTTGAAGATTCCAAACGCTTTTGTTCCATCTTCCGCAATAGCCACAAAACGTGACTCGACGCGCCCATTTTCACATGCTTTCACACTGGGCCCAGAGCCTGCCGGCACCAACTTTTTCACAAGCCAACGCACCGGTGGTAATCCCAGACCCAGAAACATGCCAATTATTCCCAACGCACAACCGAGAGCCAGAATAAAGTTTGAAAAGAGACCCATGGATTCAATATACTTGAACTGGGTGCCGTACTGTTTCGACAACAGTTCCCACGTGCGACGGACGTACGGTGTATTTGTGACCTCCATGAACCATGCCGTTTCGTAGCGCGAGAGGTCACGGTTGTATCGGAACAGGACGGGGTATCCTGGGTCTGGACGGGATTTCACATCTGTCCATTTTGATGTTTGTTAATGCCTCTTTTTTTTTGCGCGTTTTTCCAAGTTGCAGGCTCACCTTCTGGTTTGTCTGAGTTTAGCCAGTACTGGTAGGTGAGCAGATCCTGGATGCTTGATGTCTCCGCAATACCAATGATTGAGTGAATAGTTCCCCCGGACGCACCACCTTTTATGTCAGTGACAACGCAACGTACTGAGTCCGTCTTCTTGCCCAACTTGTGAAAGTTGTTGGCCATTCTTCAAAAAAGGGAAAACGCACTGTTTGAGCACACCATATCGAAGGAATGACTACGAATGGAAATACTCAAGTACACGAGAGCTCCCAGATCGGAGGGGATAGAATCGAAACCGCAACTCGGGACAATGCGCACACCGGCCCTGACAGCATCCTCGTGAAACTGCTGAATGAGTTGACGGATAAATTGGCCCTCGCCGGTGGAATCGACGTAGTGAGTCCTGTTTCTCAGACAGGCCAGGACAACCGGCACACCTGGAAAAAGCGGAAGGGTTAACGACATGGTTGAGATGGAAAGACAAATGACCGTTGCACGCACCAAGCCGGACGAATGGCCCCGCCGTCGAAAGTACAACGCGCGTACTCGCAGCCATCCTGTCCAGCGATTCCTGGTCAGACGAGTCGGCGACAAGAAGCGGCGTCTGGGCAACGCGTGCGGTACATTCTCGCGGCACTCTTGAAGCGATCGTGTCTCGCGCTTGCTCAAGTTTGCTGAGGCTGCGTCCGGCGAGAGCAATGCGAAGAGTCTGTGAGTGATTATGAGTGAGCCATTGATGGATATCCAGATCAACTCCGTACCTCAGGACCCTTGCTCAGCAGATGCGTTGCCACGAACTGGCCCGTGAATCCCGTTGCGCCGTACAGTACAATATCATACGGTCGAGTGCCCATGTGTGCGTTCTTGTTCTGATTTCAAATGTTTAGATTTCATCGCGACTTTATGCGCCAGAAGGCCCCCAGTCCAAGACCCACTTTCCAACACCATTTCCTTTTTGCTGGCACAACCCCATTTAACCGATGCTTCAGACCTTTGTATTTATCCGAAAAACGCCATAAATTAAATTGAAACCACCTCGTCAAACAGTGACCTGTGACAAGATACTCTCCAACGCGTCCTTCCCAAACGGAATATACACAACCTCCTCTCCCAAGGAACTTCCACGCTTGCGCAAGATAATACCATGGTCGCGGAACTCGGCAAGCTGCGCTTTGAAATTATCCTGGCTGTTGACACAGAAGGACTCAATGCAGCGTGTCAGGAATCCATTATATGGCATCCCTGCCGTCGTGGTGGCAGTGTTACGTTCATTGCGGTCTGGCGATTGTCCCTCATCCGCCGTGCTGTCGGCACGCTCATCGTCACTACCACTATCCGTCTTGCCGGCCTTTCTCGTCGCCTTCCTTCTCCTCCCTTTTCGATTGCTCGCTACCACACCAGCATCAACTTCATTATTGCTTCGACTCTCCAAAAGTTGCCAATCCGCCAAAATCTTAAACATACGTCTTGCATTCTGATTCAAACTTCTCAATACGTGCACGGCCCCTGAAGCACTTGACCCACTTCCTCCACCAGACACCCCGCCTTTCACTCCACCCTTTGCCTCCGGCACAAAACACAGAGCTCCATACTGTGTCTCCTCAAAATACGGTTCATACGTCGTGACATCCTTCCAGAGCCAATGGAATGCGTCTGCTGTGGACCGGTCCCACAAAAGAGGTGCATTGATGTGGTCGACTGTAGCAACAAGACGGACAGTGCCGCGCGGACATGTACGGAGGAGTGTGGAGATTAAGATTTGCTGTTTTTCGCTGCGGAGGGACGGCCCGTCAATGTTGTTGATTAGAAGGGTAATGTGGGAATGAGTCCGGTCAGGATTTTTAAAATATGATGCGATGGCGGCAATTTGCGCGGCTGGAGTGATGGGTTTCCGGGTGCTGGTGGTTTTGGATGTGGGTGAAGATTTGGTTGCAGCATTCAAGGATTCGGGGAGAACAATATTGGTTACGATTTTAGAGAGCACATCGGTAGCAAAGTTGACGGCTGGCATATAACTGCAGATGGAACGCAAGTAATATTTAGATAATAATACTTCAGTGTCAAATGGACTTACCCATTCAGGGTCATTACGGGCGCATCTTTACAAAACTGTTCCTTGAACATGGACACAATCGATCTCTTGGATCCATATCCATACAACAGCAAGCTATATCCTTGACTGAGTTCAAAATTCCACTGCCGAAAGTATGATGGAATCAAAAATGTCAATCCTTCTCGCTCACGCACGTGTTTCTGAGGCATGGTCGTCAGCGCAGACAGATACTCTTCTCTTGATAATGTCGGCAAAGAAGCAAGAGTGTTGTTGGAGGTTTGATTCCGTTTCGGGCCTTTTCGCGTGGAGGATTCGGTAAAGTAGTCTTCAACATTTGCACGGACTTTTCCACGTCTTTTCACGTCTCGATCAAAGTCCGACTCCTTATGTCCAAAACGAGATGGCTCAATAAATGCATCATCTTCATCTTCTTCGCCTCTTTCAACCGCAGATGCAATCGAAGCATACGGGTCCATATGGTCCCCAAGATTTTCGGCGTCATTTCCTTCATCTTCCTCCATATCGTCCTCCTCATCTTCCTCCTCATCCTCATCCTCTGAATCAGATTCCGATTCATTTAAAATCTCCTCCACCCGCTGTTTGGCTGCTCTCTTCATGTCAGGCGTTCGTCCTCGAGGGGTAGCAGCAACTGATGCGCGAGTCGTGCGTTTAGGTGTACCCACAGCAGGAGACGCAGGTGACAAGATGTTTAAGGGATTCAAAGCAGAAGCAAATCGTGATGAGCGTTTTAACGGTGTACTTGGGACATCAGTTTCGTTTGAAAGTGTGATCGACCGCTGCAGTTTTGCAGCTGAGAGAAGCGATGGAGTTGAAGGCGCGGGTTTGCCTGATTCGGACTGAATCAAATCCCGAGTTGGCGTCAACAAGGTTCTTGATTTCCGTGCACTGCATTCGTCCAACCGTTATATGTGACACAGTTTGAATGATATTTTGCGTTTTGACGCACCTGAGGGCAAACACGCGCACGCCGCTGACTTTCGGACCAGGCTCGTCTTCGCTGTCAGAACGGTCCCGGTCCCTCCGAGCAGCGACTCGGAGTCGATCTTCGTGAGCGTACTGGGCTGTCATGTCCACGCGGAGGGCAGTGGTGGGTGTGCTTTTGGTGCTGCGTGCTGTGAGACCAGAGGCGGCGAGGCCTTGTGAAAGGACAGGATGAAGAGAGAAAATGATGGAGTGAATGCATCGAACATGGGCAAACAGGTAGAGTATGAGTGAGCAAGAGAGAGAAGGAAAGGCGGAGGGTGAGAGGGTGAGAAAGAGAGATGTTTAATGTTCTGGTTTTATGCGCGGACACAATACGATACCTTTACGCAGGGGCGTTGTCTTTGCTTTCTTCCGCTTCTCGCAATCAGAGTCGCTTGCTGATACGTCCGACTTGTCATCGGCAAAGAAACTGCGCTGCTGTCGTGGTGTTCCTTGCTTCCCAGCAAGCATTTGTTGAGTTGTCTATTATTTTATACTTACGGTAAATAAATATTGGGTGTCCAGGAACAAGGAAACGTTTCAAGAACCAGACCGTGTCTCATTTATTCAACCGTATTCATAGCATTTTAAACAAAACAAACAAACAGAGGATATTCCCCTTCATAGTGAAATGTAAAAAAATTCAAGCGCGAAGTCCACCTCAGCATGTGATTCCCGTGCAGTACTGGGCAACCTCCTTGACACAAGTAGCGTCCCAAGAGGAGCTGCAGCAGTAGGAGTCAGCTGCACAAACGGCCTTGGCACAGTCGCTGCAAGTGGAAACCAGTTTTGTTCCAGACGTGCAAACATTGTGCGCGCATGTTCCGGCAGCCGCGGAGGTGGTCTTCACGGCCGTTGTGGTAGTTTTCGACGCGGGAGCGGAGCTTGAAGTGGCCGCGCTGGTTGGAACTGGCACACTTCCTCCGACAAGAGACAGCTCGACAATGAAACCGATCGTGTTCTTGGCAAATGCTGCGACGTGGTTCATGTCCACTTGGTCGATCGTGTCCAGAGGGCTTCCGTCCTTGTTGACGACATCGTTGTACGGGAACGCGTTGGCATTGGTGGATTCAAACGCCAAAGCGGAGTTGTAGCCAGCGTCGAACCAGGCTGCGTTGTCAGTGCATTCGTACCCACACTTTTGGTTCTCCACAACTGGCAAGCCAGAGTATGCCTTGGCAGTGGCAGTTACAAACTTGGTAGCAGCAGCAGTAGTATAGTCTATGAAATGTTGGGGAGGGTCTGATTAGGTCACATATTTGGCAGCAGCAAGCAGAGTTGATAACCTTACCTGAAAAAATGCCAATGACAGGAGTTGTTCCCTTCTTGACATACCCACTCTGGTCCAAGTTCAGGTAGGCAACCACGGGGATCGCTTTGGACGCGTAGTCCTTTGCAATTTCGTAGCTTCCAAGCAGTCCAGCCTCCTCCGCTGCATACCAGTGAAACTCGATGGGCCGGCCAGGTACGAATCCATTTGTTGTGAGAATACGGAGAGACTCAAACAAGGCACTGCTTCCACTGGCACAGTCATCGGCAGCTGGGTTGGCACCGCCAACACCGTTGGGATGACCAATCGCGTACGTGTCAAAGTGAGTTCCAGTGATGACGATCCCTTTCAGACTGGTAGCGGTGGCTGCCTCGTAGCGAGCAATAACGGTTGGCTGGATCCAGTTTGCGTGTGTGTACAGAGATACTGTCAGCTTTGTTCCAGGTGGGGCAGTCAAGTTCTGGACAGTGTCGCGAATCTGGATCAAAGTAAAATGCGCGTTCAGAAATAGTTTCAGAGTGTGTATGGTGGTGCGAACTCACCCATTTCGCAGCGGCAACACCGTTGTTGCTTTTGTAGTATCTTTCTGGGAACTGAGTCAGCTTTGTCAACCACGCCTCGATTTTTGGCACGTCGACTTTTGCAATCAACGGGTTAACAACTGACTGGAAGGACACAGTTGTTGGAATGGTTATGGGACTTGGTGGCGCAGCCACAACTTGCATGGCAGCCTTGGCCGCAAAGAACGCTGGGGTTTGCTCATCCTTGTCAGGAGGTGGCACAGCAAAGACGGAGGAAGCGAGGGCAGCAAGGATTGGAAGGACGGTGGTTAACTTCATTGAGGGATTGGTTTGTTTGTTATGTTGATGGATCCACATGCACATCCGCTTTTTATGCGGATGGATAGCATGGGTGGCGTGCGGGTCAGCTGATAGAGTTGCTGGGTTTTGGGTTGCTGGGCAGTCAGCTGATGGTCACGTTGGTGGGAGGTAACATTTCCAAACATAAAATTCAATAATTGTTGCTTGCAGCTGATCATGCGCACGACTTACCAATTCCACGCGTTTTGCTGCAGTAGAATTGCTGTTCACACTTCTATGCACCGGCAGTGTATGTATACATCTTAGGTGTAGTACTGGGCTGCGAGCTTTCCATTCATAACCACACTTTCACTGAGAATGGTAACCATGACTCGAGCTACAGAGGCAGCACTGCAAAGAAAGCGAATATTCTGATTCGATGTAAATCTGGAAGATAGTACTGCTTTGACATCTCAAATCACAATATGTTGGACCAGACAATTGGATTTTTCTGACCACGCAGAAGGGTAGTATGTTTGGTAATGGAGAAACACGTGGAGTTGCTCCAGAGGGTGAGAATAATTGGAAATCTGATGAACCCAGCCCAGCGAAACCAACAATTGCCCAGCTCCAGCCGTATAAGTAAAAGCAAACAATGCGCAGGAAGGAAGGAAAATCATACAGCACATATTCATTGTTTATTACAGTTTAAACTCCCCATTTGTAACTCATAGACTTTTTTTGCAAGACCCAAATCCACTCGATTGCGTTTAATCTCTTAGCACGTGATACCCGTGCAGTACTGGGCAACCTCCTTAACACAGGTAGCGTCCCAAGAGGAGCTGCAGCAGTAAGAGTCAGCAGCACAAATTGCCTTGGCACAGGCATTGCAAGTAGACGTCAGTTTGACACCAGTAACGCACACCTTGTGAACACACGTGTCCGCTGGAGCACTGCTTGTAGCTGGAGGCACGGAAGAAGAAGTTGGCACAGGTCCTGTTGTTTTGGCAGTGGTAGTGGATGGAACTGGGGTGACACCGGTTCCAGTGAGGGAGAGCTCGACAAGGAAACCAATCGTGTTCTTGGCAAAGGCAACAACGTGGTTCATGTCGATTTTGTCGAACGTGTCGAGAGGGCTTCCATCGCTGTTGGTGCGGTCGTTGTAAGGGAACGCGTTTGCGAAGCTCGATTCAAAAGCGAGGGCTGAGTTGTATCCAGCATCGAACCAGGCAGCGTTGTCAGTGCATTCATATCCACACTTTTGGTTCTCCACCACTGCCAAGCCAGAGTAAGCCTTGGCAGTGGCCGTCACAAATTTGGTGGCAGCAGCGGTGGTGTAGTCTGTAGCGGTTTGAGGAGGAATGAGACATGGGCCAAGCGCGGCTCATTGAAAACAAAAAATCAAGTACCTGCAAAGATTCCAATCACTGGAGTTGTGCCCTTTTTGACGTATCCACTCTGGTCCAAGTTAAGGTACGAAACAACCTTGATACCCTTGGCAGCATAGTCATTGGCAACTTCGTAACTACCGAGCAACCCCGCTTCCTCGGCAGCGTACCAGTGGAACTCGATGGGTCTTCCCGGAATAAATCCGTTGGTGGTCATAACACGAAGCGACTCAAACAAGGCACTTCCTCCACTGGCACAGTCATCGGCGGCTGGGTTGGCACCGCCAACACCGTTGGGGTGGCCAATCGCGTACGTGTCAAAGTGGGTACCGGCAATGACGATTCCCTCAGCGCTGGTTGGGGTGACTGCCTCGTATCTGGCAATGACGGTTGGCTGGATCCATTTGGGGTGGCTGTACAGAGAAACCGTGAGCTTCGTTCCGGCTGGTGCTGTGAGTGCTTGAACAGTGTCACGAATCTGGTAAATAAAATCAGTCTTCCTTCGGCGAAGCAGTGAAAAGGTGACAAACTCACCCATTTCGCTGCATCGACTCCGTTTTGACTTTTGTAGTATCTCTCTGGGAACTGAGTCAACTTGACCAACCAAGCCTCCATTTTCTTAATGTCAATTGTGGTGAGAAGCGGGTTCACTGTTGTCTGGAATGCAACGGCCGTGGGCATGGTAATGGGGCTGGGTGGGGCCGCGACCAACTGCATCAGGGCCTTGGCGGCGAAAAACTCTGGGGTCTGCTCGTCCTTGTCAGCAGTAGGAGGTGGCACGGCGAGAACGCAGGAGATGGCAGCAAGGATGGGAAGTAGTCTGAGGAGCATTGCTTGTTAGGATTTGCTGGGGGATTGTTTGATGTGTTGGGGTACTTGCCAGCATTGGGCCTCGTTTTATACGATCCGCTTAGCATGGGTGGCGTTGCAGCACGTGATGCGCACGCGGTTTGGTTATAATTGCCTTTTTTGTGTTTGTGAAATCAGGAATTGCAGGTGGCTCAGGCGCCACGTGACTTAAGGTGTCACGTTATCAAGACCTCGTGTGCATCCGATATCACCAGGGCTGCACTGCTGGTGGGGAACACGAGGGAGGAGGTGTCGTATGGCGGTCAGCTGGTTACTGGAACTAACAAGGGCCCGAGCCTGCAGTTGGAACATTTCTCACTGACGCCGTGTTTATTCATTCGTCAGTGCATCCACTTTGCGTCGGTTTGCCAACCCACAAACCGGCACAAACATCATGGGCGTCTATTTATCTGACAAACACAACAAAAGGATTGTACACAATGAATCCAACAATACGCCATTGTTTCCACATTCCAAAAAAAAAAAAAAAAACGCACCACGCTTGAAAGGCGACGTCACACCTCTGACAACATCCAAGCAAGAACAGCCATGACCAGTGTTTCAAAGCCAAAGCAGAAATGCCACCACGCCCACCAAGGAGACTGCGTCATGACAACATGCTCCTGCGGCGACCACAGGATCTGTAAGGCTGTGGACGACCCCGCCACTATGAAGATGGGCACTTGCACAGGTGAGTTCTGGAAGCACAGCTTGGTTCTGATCTGGCATCTTCTGACATAATGCTGGCATGATTTCGTTGTTCAGAGTATGTGGAAAACTACCTGGAATGGTCGTTGACTGGACGCGTAAAGGGCAGACCGCTACAGCAGCAACTGACCGTTGGCGGAGAGTTTAGCGGAACAACCGAAAAGTAATTCCTGACTGTAGTCATCACAAGGATGCTTGTCTGACTGATGAACATTCTCCTACCAGCCGTGAAAAGTTCTGTGCGCACCCAATACCAGCACCATACATGGTAGGTTATGAATGAAGAAAGCGATGATCCCAATGCTTCAGCCTTAATCCTCCACCCAACAGCCACGACGGGCCACATGGACCGGCAACCCGCTCCCATTCGACGGCACGACAACCCAACGAACAGATTACCCCGCATGGGACATCAAGCCCGATACGCCACCCCAACGTGCCCCTTGGCGCAGCACAGGTCCCAAGTTTGAGTGCGAGACCACAAGCCAGTCCGATTTCAAGTACACCGGAACCCCACAGCGATACCGCCGGGCACCCCAGACCTATGTTCCCAATGGGGCCAAGTTTGACGGTATCTCTTCGAGTCAAGAGGCTTTCAAGAATTGGAAGATTGTGTCCAGACCTGCTGGGAAACATGCCGACCCTTACGTGGCTTTGCACGATGACAGGTGATTCCTATACTTTTTTTGCTTAGCAGGCAGGTTTCTCATGCAGATATATTGGGAAAACAAAGGGATTTCAAGTCGACAACCGCCGCGACTTATACCGCCCATGCTGCTGAGCGTGTTATTCATCAGGTTTGGAGCCCGATGTACTTGCACCAGAAGTATTTTGACAACTTATCCAGGGTGCTACGTTCCGTCCGAATCCACCCAACACACATCTGGACAGCCAAACCACCAGTGGTGAAGCATTCCGTCCATGGGACATCAAACCACGCGAGCGCACTCCAAAGCCACAATGGATCCCAAACCGAAGCAAGTTCCCCACCGATACCACATATAGCGACAATTTTGTTGCCAAAAGTCTCCCGGCGGGTTCCGTGCGTCCATCCAAGTTTGGCAATGCTGGCTCGGTGCGACCTCCTGTGATTGCGAGTTGCAAGTTTGAAGGCATCAGCACGCACCATGCGGACTATCTCCCAGCTGATCATCCACGCAAGTTGCCGGATTATGCGCCAAAAAGAGGTTACATTTACCAGAAAGATGACCGTGATTTCATGACTACCAGCAGGAAAGAGCACAACGTTAAAGT
Source organism: Chytriomyces cf. hyalinus JEL632 (assembly GCA_025435555.1). NCBI lineage: Eukaryota > Fungi > Chytridiomycota > Chytridiomycetes > Chytridiales > Chytriomycetaceae > Chytriomyces > Chytriomyces cf. hyalinus JEL632. The sequence continues at coordinate 350,889 of JAIWWG010000003.1, read as the reverse complement.
CAATACTTGAACAAAAAAAAGCTGTAGGATCGATCACTTCTCGATTCTTAACCTCTCTCTCTCTGCAGTGCACTTCTATTTATGATGATTATTTATATTATTTACGATGACTAAAAATACGGGTGTTGGGCTTCGTTGATTCTTGTGGCATTTTAATGAAATAAGAACAGTTTAAGTGAGAACAGGACAAACACAACGCGGAGTGTATGTACGCGATTGGAGCACAGTTGGGTTCAATCAGCCGAATCTGTCATGATTGCAATGAACTCCTGTTCATTAACTGTAGTGTGTTCTCCAGTTAGAGTCACGGCAGAATTAATGGGCATAAGGAAGAAGAAGAATGTCGCATGAAGGCTGCCAAAGACAGCAGCGTGATCGAACAAACCCACTAAAAACCAACAAGCCAAAAAAGAAAAGCAACAACTCAACTCTCTCCATCCTGGTCCAAATCAAACTCGTCAATCATTGCTTGCAGCTCTTCGTCGTCCAAACTTTCCCCAATTTCTTTTGCGACGCGCCTCAAGTTGCGCACAGAAATTTTGCCCGTGCCATCATCGTCAAACAGTTGAAATGCTTTGCGGATTTCCTCCAGCGGGTCTCGGTCCAGAATGCGCTCCGTCACTGGCAGCAAGCACATAGCGTTAGAACATCATGACTGTTTACAACAGTTCTTGCTGGGGCACTCAACTGACGCGCTGAAAGTCCTCAAACTCAATCAGTCCCATTCCGTTTTTGTCAAACTCTCTCAGAATCTTGAGAACATCAGGCTTCTTGACATCGAACCCAAGAGCACGCATGGCGACCTTGGAGAGCGGCGGGTAAACAAAGTGGCGGGAGCATCAAAGCAAGTCACAATTTTAGCCATCGCTTGCAATCGAAATGTGCTGCAAGAATCACTTTTAGTTCGTGGTAGTCCAGGGCGCCATCCTTGTCCGTGTCAAAAAGCTCAAAGGCCTCTTTTATCTCCAGCTTCTGGTCCTGGGAAACGCATGAAGCATCAGAGGTCCAAATGCTGACATATTCAAAGACTCCATACTTCTGTTATATCGACGACAGCCTTCCCTTTGCGCGTATTCTTGTGTTTGGAGTACGAGAGGGCCATTATTATGCAAATATTTATTTGGTATTTTTATGGGCCAACGCATAAATTCATAAAAAAAAACGGACATGGACACTGACCACGCGGGCAACAGCAGCAAGCCTGGTGGGCTCGCCGGCATCGATTCGAAGGAGCAAAAGTAAGAGAACGAACGCCATTAACCAACGATTGCGCTCTAGCTATTATAATCTCGTCTCTGTAACCACCATCTCACATTTGACAATGTCCAGAACCTCGCCAGCAACACGTGAACCGCGTCTCGTTATTTCAAAGCTGGTTCTTCGCAACTTCAAGTCATACGGCGGATGCATCGAGATTGGCCCCTTCCACAAAGTACGTACCCTCTTTGCGCTCAGTCCAAGTTTCCCCCCAACCTTGTTCTCACCGCTCCTTCACATAGTCATTCACTTCAATCGTCGGACCAAACGGATCCGGAAAGTCGAACGTGATTGATGCGCTGCTGTTTGTCTTTGGCTTCAAGGCCAAGAAAATGCGTCAAGGAAAATTATCGGACTTGATTCACAATTCTGCAACATATCCAAACCTGGACAGCGCAGGCGTCGAGGTGCATTTTCAGGAAATATTTGACATGGTGCGTTCGTTTGCCTAGTGTCTGCTTGAAAAGTGAATCCATGTTCTCATCATGGTGTTGTGATAGCCTGGTCCCGACGCCTATGAAGTGCTCAACGACTCCTCGCTCATTGTGTCGCGGACAGTTGAAAAGTCTGCGAAAGGAGATAAAAGCACATATCGCATCAACGGGCGCACTAGCACGTTTTCTGAAGTGACAGATTTGCTCAAGTCTAAAGGAGTCGACTTGGACCACAAGCGTTTCCTCATCCTTCAGGTCTTTTTTATTTTATTTTCGTACTGGGCATGACACACTTCTCGGTTCTGACATGTGGAATCAATGACAAAAACAACACAGGGTGAAGTTGAGTCGATTGCTCTCATGAAACCAAAAGCCCAAACGGAGCATGAAGACGGACTCCTCGAATACATGGAAGATATTATTGGAACGAGCAAATACAAGGAGCAGATTGAGTCGTTGGCGAAAGAACTGGACGTTGTTTCTGAAGAACGAGACGAGAAACTGAATCGCCTCAAAATTGTCGAGAAAGAAAAGAACGCGCTCGAGGTATCACAACGGTCTATACTTTCAACTATACTTACGGCCTAACCCGCCGCTTACTTCCGCTGTGCGCCAATAGCCAAAGAAAACCGAAGCAGAGAAATTTATCACCATGGAAAATGAAATCATCTCCAAAAAAAACCAGTTGACCCAAGTCGACATCCACGATAACAAACTTGAAGTGGAAACAAACACGCAGGAGATTGTAAGTCCATGTATTTTACTTCATATTCTTTGTTCTCCAGTACTGATGCCGCGCTTCAAGGTTGAATTAAGCGCAAACCTTGAACGGGAGCGAGAAAATTTTGCAAGCACATCTCAACTAGTTGGCGATTTGGAAATGAAGTTTAAAGCGACATCTCAGGAGTTTGAGGTAGCTGGCAATCCGATTTTCTGCCTCACACCCAACAAACCTGACATCACATATTGTATATGACAGAAACTATTCACGGAGTCTGAGCATTTCAAAAAAGAAATCTCCCGAAATGATAAGAGGGAAGTCGAGCTTCGCGAAAAGGAGAAGCATTTGAGCGTCAAGCGCAAAAAGTTGGAAAAGTCTTTGAAACAGGTATCTTTGCGAATGCGCAAGTTCTTTCAGTTTTTATAACTGCGATATGCTAATCTGAGCAATCGGATTATTCCTGCATAGGACACGTTCTCGAAATCTGAATTCAAGTCTTGGATGCAAAATTTCGAAAAAGATATCAAAACGGCCGAGGCAGAGTGCAAAGAGCTGAGTGCGCGATTAACAGCTGAAGAGAAACAACTTGAAACTATCAGTGAGAGCCTGAAAGGTGAGACAGCCTCTGCACTGCGCGAAACGGATCTGACTTTTTTTTTTAAATACTCAGGCAAAACGAAGGTGATCCAGGATGAGATTGAGCAAAAGCAAACGGAATTGGGTCCCTGGGTGGAACAGTTGAATGTGAAACGTGCTCAAATGGAAGTATCTCAATCTGAGCTGAAGTTGCTCATCGAAAGAGCAGAAAGTGCAGAGAGTGCACTGAACGCGGCCAAAAAACAACTGGAAGAGTGTCGGGAAACACGGATCGAAAAAGTTGGTTTCTTTCTGGCTCAAAGACTGCTCCTAACAATTTTCTTGACATAGGAGTCTGGCATCGAAGAGGCGCAAAGCCATGTTTCGGAAATTCAAACTGCCATTTCTCAACTGGATGGAAAACTCAAGGTAATCTTTGCGCGTCCACTCAGTCATTTTTCTCGCTAATTTCTCCTTGCTCAAAGAAATATGCGGAAAAAGAAACATCTCTCAAGGCTCAAGCGACCTCTGCGAAGGAGAAAGTTGCGGAAGCAAAAATGTCGCAGCAATCTTCCCAAACTCGAGGCGCTGTTTTGGGAAGCCTCATGAAGCAAAAGCAACAAGGGAAGATCCCCGGAATCTGTGTAAGTTCCCTTTAAAACATCAAACGTGGTATTCAAAGTGTATCTACAGGGACGCTTGGGAGATCTAGGAGTCATTGATGATAAATACGATGTTGCTGTTACAACAGCTTGCGGGCAACTCGATAATATTGTGGTGGACACTGTCGAAACAGCTCAACGATGCATCGAATTTCTCAAAGTACAAAAACTTGGCCGTGCAACATTCCTCTGTCTTGACAAAATGGCATCGCTGGGGAACAATGCCTCACAATTCCAAGCTCCCGACCAATCGAAACGTCTCTTTGACCTAATTACAGCGAAGGAAGAGCGATATCGGTCAGTCTTTTACCACGCTTTACGCGATACTCTCGTCACAAAAGACATTGCAAAGGCCAATGTGATTGCGTATGGCGGTGCTCGGCGCCAGCGAGTGGTCACTCTGGAAGGTCAATTGATTGACTCATCCGGAACCATGAGTGGTGGTGGATCGAGACCCCAGGCTGGCGGAATGTGCAGCAAGTTTGTAAATCGCGTTGGTTTTACCGCGGAAGAAATGGCTGCGTTGGAGGAAGAAGAGCGTGGTTGGGAGGCTCAGCTGGATGAATTTTTGAAGAAGAAGAGCAATTATGAGGAGCAGAGGGAGGCGCTTTTGAAGGAGCTTCCTCAAGCTACTTTGAAGCTGTCGAAGTTGCAGATGGATTTGAAATCTGCTGTAAAGCAGATTGGTGACCTGGAAAAACAGGTGCAACTGTTGAGGTAACAGATATATTTTTTTGGTATGGCCTTTTCTGTTGACATGACGAAATCTTGCTGCTCCAGTCAAAAGTCGCAGGCACCCACCAAAGAAGAACTGCAACGCTTATCAACCTTGAAAAGTGAAGTGGCACGACAGCAAGCGGAATACGATAAAGTCGAAGTGAAAAAGACACGGCTGGACGAAGACATTGCTGCTCTGCAAGATCAAATTCTCCAGGCAGGGGGAGTCAAATTGCGAAGCCAGAAGGCTACTGTTGATGGTATCATCCAGCAAATTGATGGCTGCAACGAACATATTACAAGCTTGCATGTTGAAAAAACTGCGCGTGAGAAAGCCATTGCGAAAGTGGAATCGAGTTTTGGAAAGAAGGAAGCGGAACTTGCCGAGATTGATAAGGAAGAAGTTGAAGTGCAGGAGGCATTGAATGGCTTTGTGAAGGGGCATGCCGAGGCGAAAGCAAGACTTATCGAGTTGGAGCATGTAAGATTCATTTTTTAAGCTGTGCATCAATCTTTAGTTGGTTTGTGAAAGCACCTGGAGTTAACTTTTCAATTTGCAGGTTCTCGAAGAAATGGAGGCCGAAAAGTCAAGACTCAAAATCGAACTGGAATCAAAAAGTACGATCATCAACAAGTTCAAAGCTCTAGAGGTTCGTATGACTGGTCTACATTGAATATCTGAAAAGTTAACATCGTCCTCACATCCAGTTGCAAATCCGAGGATCGATTGCACAAAGGGAGCAGTCTATTCATCAAGCAAAGAAGGCCATCAAAAGTCTGGAAGCTTCTCTCGCTGATTTGAAGTATCTTGAGACTGGGTGAGTAAACAAGACATATCCCTAGTCATAACCGCTAAGACAGTGCGTTTGCATGAATAGTTTTGAGGAGCAGCCACTTGAGCCTCTGGTGGAGTACAGCACCGAAGAGCTTGAATTGATGGACCCGGCAGTTTTGGAGCATGAGATCAAGCAATTAAGCGGTTAGAGATTGCTTTGCATTTATTCCCACACGTTTGGAAAGAACTGATGTGTACTGTTTACAGATAAGGTTTCCAAACTATCGCCGAATCTGGGCGTTCTCACAGAGTACAGACAAAAAATGAGCGTCTACTTGGGCAGATTCAAGGAGCTTGAAGACGTCACTGCTAAGCGCGACGAAATTAGAACTTCGCACGAGAACTTGCGAAAACGGCGACTTGATGAGTTCATGGATGGATTCTATACCATTTCTTACAAGTTGAAGGAAATGTATCAGGTGATTGAATCGTCTACAATTCTTCAACGCTGCCTTGCTGAGCGAATTTGGATCTTTAGATGATTACACTTGGAGGAAATGCGGAATTGGAGTTGGTTGACAGTATGGACCCTTTTTCCGAGGGTATCATTTTCTCTGTTATGCCACCTAAAAAGTCATGGAAAAACATATCAAACCTATCAGGTGGTGAAAAGGTAAAAGAGGTTCATGTTTATACAGTTCTTCGCCACCACTCATTTTGTGGATATTTTATCAGACTCTCAGTTCCCTCGCATTGGTATTTGCACTCCATCACTACAAACCCACTCCTCTCTACTTCATGGATGAAATCGACGCAGCGCTGGACTTCCGAAACGTTTCGATTGTGGCAAACTACATCAAAGAGAGAACAAAGAACGCGCAGTTTATCATCATCTCGCTGCGTAACAATATGTTTGAGTTGGCGGATCGCTTGGTTGGCATCTACAAAACGGACAACACCACAAAAAGTATCGCAATTAACCCGAACCTGATTGTGCTTGAATGAAAGGGGGTGTACATAAAAGGGATTGTCGATTTCTCCAAAAATATTATTTTACAAATGATTGTGACGCCACTGCCTCCAGTTCGGAGGATCGTCTCCGATACTCAGCCGCCAATAATACGAGCCGGCAAAACTCTGTCTCGCAGCTGCTCGAGTTCCTTTTTTATGCAACTGAGCAAGACATGGGACAGGGTGAGGATTTGTCTTCCGAAAGGGAGTTGAGCAATCTTCAACAACGCCACGACAGGGCAACAAACATATGAGAGAGCGCATCTTGCAAGAATTTGTCGAAAACAACAAGAATAAAACGGGGCCGCAATTAGAACGCGAATTGGGAAACGGCGCGAGCCTCTTTTTAACGCGTGTGACTGCCTGGTTGCGATTGACGTACCTCCTCAACTGCAACATTTCTCTGCAGCTTCAAGCAATCTCCATCTTCATTTCAGCAGCTTCGGGAAGCAGGTTTTTGGCCGAGTTTCTTGAAGTGGGCGGAGTGCTTACTGTCCTTGAACTTCTCGGATTATCGCAAGTGAAGGAGGTGACATGCCATCGAAAAAACAAAAAGAGCAACTGGGAATTGACAATCTGAGAAACTTGATCAATACAGGCAGATAAAGCTGAGGCTTTGAGATTGCTGATTTGCATTGCGAATTCTGGACGAAAGTACAAAGAGTTTCTGTGCGAAAGTTACGGTGTTCGAACTGTGGCGGACTGCTTGGCTCGATCGCGATCCGAAATAACGCAAGACTACTGCCAGAACTTGCTTTATCAATTGGGCGTGGTACGGCATGATTCCCTTGACACACGCAGGCCTCACTCAAGAATATTCAATCAACAGGGAAATCCCAAATTTCTTATGCAAGTTTACAAGTCGCTTCTTTCTCTTCTCACATCTACTAGCACTTCTCCCACTGCTCAACAAATGTCTGGCCAAGCTCTGCGAATGCTTTTGGTGCGGTTAATCGCGCCTTTTTTTTTCTTCGAAAGCTCCTTGAACTGACGTTTTCCGATGACATGACAGCCAGCAGTTCAAACAATACATCCGACAATCGTGGATGCTGCGTTGACGCTACTTAAAAGCGCGCATATTCAAATACAATACGAAGGTATGCCATGACAGCAGCTTACACAGCCGCGTACTGATGGGCGATCTTAGGATACGAACTGATTCGCGAGCTAATTCAACGGCCAAACTTGCAAGACATTGTTCTGATTCAGTTGATTCAGTTGCTGAAAACTGTGACCTCTGACGATTCGTTTGAGGAAAACGACGGTGCCGCGATCGAATTCACATTTTCGCGAATTTCCATATGTCTTACTCTTGCAGTTTACTAATCTCAGATCGAAGACGCCGAGGAACGAAAGCGGCTGATGGGAAAACTCTTCAAGCCAATAGTCAGTGGGCAACATCACTTTTACCCGATGAAAGGCCGTCAGACAGTGTCCTTGCAGTATTCATACAACAAGCTTATGCCGCGAAACTTTTGGGGTGGGGACAAACATCGGTCTTTTGAATTAGAACGGTGTCTGAAGACATGGCTTTTTTGCAGCGTAATTGCGGCCTCGTCTCGGGAACTTGCGGAAAGAATGATTCAGCTTCAGATAGTCAGTGGACTGTTAAACATCATTGCAAACGTTATGCATCAGGACAGCCAAAAATATGCCGCGAACGCGCTTATTTACTTGGTGCAAACTTTCGAATATGTCGCGGATGCGTTGGTGCAGCATATGGGCCGAAACTTCTTTGACCTTCTTGAGGTAACTTTTTGCTCAAGTATCAGTTTACAGCGACTCACAACCACTTCCAACAAGGACAAACCGGACACTTTTTATCGCGAGCTTACCTGGGAGCAAGTCAAGTATTTGAGAAAGAATACTGTCCGAATCAATGCTGACGACCAAAGAGAGGAAGAAGACGGCGACGAGGATTCCGGTGGCTCAGTCACTTCCGACGACGAAGGGTATTATTAAACATGACCCTTGCTGTGCAACTGATGATTTCTCGCTGTAACCAGAGCTGAAAACGGAGACGGAAACTCTCTGCTGGTTGTGCCGGAAAAGAGAAGCCACAGAATGTCGAGCCACTCGGAAGTCACGACCCCTTCCGCCTTTCCGTCAAACAAGTGGAGTTTCCTTTTCGTTGCTTTTGGCAAACATATTATAACAGCCATTATTTTCTTATTCTTTAGGAATACTGACCTGTGAGTTACTTTATGCGCTCACCGCTTTTTTTTTTTGCCCTAACACTTGCGCAACGCTCCCTGGCAGGTGGGATACGCCCGAACGAGTTGAAACGGGTGAACAGAAAAAGATTGCTCAAGCGAATGCGAACGCGCAAAATCAAACCATTTTGGACGAGTATGAAAAGAATCAGAGTGTAAGAAATATGCGTATCCTGCTACCAGGACAATTTGGCGATTTTTAAAAGCGGCAACTGTTGGTTACAGGACGAGGCTTTGGTTGAAGACTTGTATGTGCCTTACGGAAGTGCAGGTGAGATATTTTATTGCTGTTACTTTATTTTGTTCTGTCGTTAAACGCGTTTTTTGCGCACAGCATCGAACGTCACGTTTGCGGTAATCCCATAAAAGGCTTCCTTTTGCGCAAAGTCCGCTTGCTAATCAAACAGAAAAAAGGGAGCCAAATTCAAAAAGGGCGGCGTGGCTGATTATTCTGAAAAGTTCAACCAAGAGGTCTGATTGGTTGATTTTATTACAGCCTGGATCGCATATACTGAACAAAAACGACATACGCGACAGCTCGAAGAGTTCCGCAAATCAAACAGCAAGAAATCACTGAAAGAAAAAGAAGAGTTCCAGGTCAAGTTTGACGAAGACATGACTAAAAAATTGAACCGCGTCAAGAAGGAGCCCGGTCTTTTCACGAAGCAGCATCCGGCGCTTCCCAAGATTTGAAAATGTGTTGGTCCGCTGCAGTTAGTTTATCATAAAATAAAAACGCCTTCCCTCATTATTAAGTATTATTCGGAAAAATTTCTGATGAACAAAGACCAGGAAGTCATGGACGAGCTTCCGAACGACGTAGCAGAATTGAGGCTCAACTGCTCGAATCTTGCCGTCCAAAATGAAGAGCTGGTGATCAAGTGCCAGCAGTTGATGAAGCAGTTGGAGAATCAGCGGAAACCTGTTCAAGAAATTGTGAGTGACTATCGACATATTGTCTAAACCCCCACTCCCCTCAAACCAGCCACTTTATCGTCGCAGATTTCACCAGCAAAGCAATATGAAAATTCGAAAGGCCCACCCTTCAGCGATAAGCAAGCTGCCACGATTGCCTACTTGAGAGCACGCGTGAACATGCTTGAAATCGGGATCAAAGAACGCGAAAGTTTCCACCGCAAAAACCTGACGGACATGGCAAAGCAACATTCGGAACAGATTCAAAGTATTCTGAAACGAAGCTACGAAACAGAACGCGCTTTCCAGGATGCTTGCGCTCGAGCGACAGAGTATCCGTCGGAAGGAGAGGGAGAGGAGAAATTCAAAGAGTTGGACGATCGCTGCAAGGTGAGGAGCTTATTAACGCTGTGACTTATTTGGAAGAAGCACTGATGGGGCTGTTGCAGTTATCCGAAAAGCTGAAAGCGCTTGTTGAAAAAGAAAACTCGGATCTTCGCGCGGACGTGTATAAACTTCGAGGAGCGCTTCAAGAGGAAGTTCTCAAGAAGCTCGAAGAAAAACGCATCTCAAGAGACGAAAAGGACGAGTCAGAAGGTCTGATTATATTTATTGAAACCGACGGATCCGAAAAACGAATCAAGGGCGCAACGCCAGACAAACTCATAGAACGGCTGCTCGATCCGCTTTCTTTCGGTAACGTCTTTCTGTTGGCAAGCGACAAGGGCTAGAGCTGATCGAAATCTTTGCAGACAACAAATATCTGCAAGCGTTCATGCTTACGTTCCCGTCCTTCATCAGCAGCAGAGGCCTTATGGATTTAATTGCGATGAAGCACCGCGAGTTTATGGCACTCAAGTCCAAAATGGAAGATAAAGGGTACCAAACTCCAATTATTCTCAGGTAAATGTTTCCCAGCAAAACGCAATGCTCACTCCGCAGCTTAACCATGGAGTGCGGTTCTGCAGATTCGTTAATGCAATTAAGACTTGGCTTGAAGGATATTGGTCTGACTTTCAAGACGACCCGTCTCTTGTCGGGGACATTAACGCACTGCTTGACACGATCAAAGACGAGAAACTCAACTCGATCGTCAAATCTGTTCTAACAAGAAAGGTGAGCCATCCATGAGTGAATGAAAGATGCTGGTTTTGAACCCTGCCGTCCAGCTGACAAACGAAGACCAAACACACCAAGTCGTGAAAGCGACACCGCCGAAAGCAATCATTCCCAAACCGCTCCATAAACGCTACTCCCCAGATGCACAGACTTCACAGGTCGGTGTCAAACAGAAAGTCGGCGACGCCGACATCAAGCTGTCGATTCTCGATATCGACCCCCTCGAGCTAGCACGGCAACTTACGCTAATTGAAGCAGAGCTGTTTGTCAACATTAAACCGCGGGAGTTTCTTGACATGGCTTGGATGAAGGACAATAAGGATGTCAAGTCACCCAACATTACAAAAATGGTGCAGTGGTCCAATCACTGCATCCAGTGGATCGCGTCAGAGATTCTCAGCGTGAAAGACAACATGAAACTGCGAGCGCAAGTTTTTGAGCGCATTATCTCATTGGGCCATCAGCTTGAAAAGCTCAACAACTTCAACGGCGTTCGAGAAGTCCTCGCCGCCATCGAATCTTCAGCAATTTACCGACTGAAAAAGACAAAGGGGATTATCGGGACAAAGTTTATGAAGCAGCTGGACGACTTGCTGCGCGTTGCTTCGAGCGAGCACAACTACAAAAACCTACGGGCGAGAGTGCACTCCGCCAATCCTCCCATTATACCATTCCCTGGTGTGTATCAGAGTGACCTCGTTTTCTTATCCACTTGCAACAAGAATATTTTGGATGGAGGGCTAGTCAACTTTCACAAGTTTCAGAAGGAGGCTGGATACATTTTGGAGTTTCAGGTGATTGACCTTCCCCACTTCAGAGTTTTCATTTGCACCCGGTCGCACTGACGAATATCTTAGACGTACCAAAAAACGCCGTATAACTTCGAGGTTGTAGCAGAAATTCAAGACATGATCAAAAACTACAAAGTCTTCAGCGAAGAGGAGGCGTACTCCAATTCTCTGATATGCGAGCCAAGGGCGGGATGAGGCGCGTTTTCAGAAGGACAGGGACATCATTATGTGTGCAAAATAAACGGTTTCTCCTTCTGAACATAAATCCAGCCAAATATATTTGGTTGAATTCAAAATGATGAGACGGACTGCATCGTTCTCGAAAATCGAACAAGACTATCGCTCATTCGTTTTCCTGACGGCCTTCCAGCGAGAAAGTAGGCAATGACGCATGCAAGAAACGCTGCAATGGAAGCAGCAACCTTTTTGTTGGTTTTCATGAATTTAAGGAGAAGTTTGATGGGTGGAATGGCTCTTTTTGGGCTCGGTTTTTCGCTTGACTGCTCTGTTTGAGAAGCGATTGGTCCAGCTGATGGAGCTGAAGCCGATGATGATCCAGGATTTTGATTTGAGTTAAAATTGCTAGTTGTTGCCGTATTTGACGCGCCAGGCGTTCCTTCCACAGGTGTTGAGTGCGGTTTGACCAATTGACGAGAGCGTTCTTTATGATTGGACTTTGATTGGTGCGACTTTGAGTGTTGAACTGTGTCGTCTAATTTATTCTGGATCTTGGCTTCGGTCTCCTGTGCTTTCTTTTCGATAGCTCGAATCCGTTCCGCTTCACGAGATGCTTCCTCTTCGCGCCGCTGAATCGAATCCAATATTTTCTGTAATTCGAGACATAAGTGTTTGCTTTTTTGCGAGAGGGAGACGCACCTTCTTATCCTCGTCATCAAGAACAGAATTGAGTTGAACAAATTCCATCGCAATCGCACCGTCGGGAACGAGATATTCGACATATACTTGAATCAGATTGACGTAATCATTGTATTCGGGATGACTCGGACCAAGCGAGAGCATAAACGCATCCGCTTGGGAAGAGATCCACTCCTCAAACACTGACTGAGCTTTAACTTTTGCATTAAACGTGATGAACATGAGCATCCTGAAGAGATGAGAGATATCTCATTTGAATACGAATCTAAATTTCAAGCTTCAACTCAAGAACGAACCCTGCTGTTGCAACTCGCATGGGCAGCCCGGCTAAAACGCCTCCGCAGAGCCGTACAACTTCGTCCCACATTTTCGCGGCGTCTGTCTGTGAATCGGATGTTCGTAACAAGAGAACCACGGCTGCAGTGCGTGCCCGTTTGTCCGTGTCATTCGGCTCGTCTTGGACGTCCGAGTGCGGCTGAGACGGAGACTGCGGCCTCGAAAGACTGCTCAGCAGTATTGCGCGGCACTGCTTCTTGTCGCTGTGAAGGAAATGCTCCTGCGCGGCCACGAGTCCAGAAAGCATCTTTTTTTATGATATGGTCAGCATAAAAAACACATTTGGTATAAGCCACCGAGTTCACGCGACACAAGATCGTCCGCCACCTGAAAACTTGCAAGCTGACCACGTAATCCACATTCAGCAAACTTAAATGCAGGCATCCATCGCGCTCAACAGCGATTGCTTTTTATTTCTCCTTTCTCGATTTCTGCAAAGTTAAAACTGCAGTTTCTTGTCCTCCTCTGCACGGCGCGCTCGGAACACTTCTTTGGCTTCCTCTTCCAACTCTTCCACAAATTTGCGGAAATATTCGACATGTACCTTCATGCTTGTTTTTTGGTAGTCTGAGTCACATGTGTGTAGATAATCAGTCAGTACAAGTACTTTCAGCTTGTCCCTGATACGTACGAGGAACTGTTCGGGCAGACTCCGGGTTGCTCAAATCAAAATCTGCAATTTGCTCGACAAGGTCCGACACTTTTGGAGCCTGAAATGGATCAAAGCTGTCCGCCTTTTTGGGATCGATTGGGATACAAACGCGTCCTTTAAAGTGTTGCCAGGCAGACATCAGTATCACGGCAAGTCGCGAATTAATTTACAAAGCACCTGTCTTGGGATGAACACAGAAGGGACTTTTGAGCAAGTGATTCAGTCCAACTGACACGTTTGAATCTAAGCGAGGGTAACTGTGCTGAAAAATGATTTCCATCACAGCAGTAGCAGCCGATGGTTTCTAAATTGGACGCATCATGTTTAGAACTCCGTGCATGTCCAGTCAAGATCGCATCTACCTTCTTTGACAGGGCTTTAATTTCTGCCAAAATATTTCCCCACTTCACTGCAGGCGTAACATTGCTTTTTGACCAAGATTCAGAGAGTCTTTTCCTCGTGTCTACAAATATGAACACCAGATTGAGTATGGATTTGTGTTTAGGGATGTTCCTACAAAGAATATCACCGTCATCAGGAATCAGTGCAATGACATTTTTCCACTTTTCCGGATTTGTGAGGATATCTTGATTGTTCATGATTCGTTGCGTAAACACCGGGTTCAGGATTTCGTTTGCCTTTCTCAAGGATGGATGCAGTCCTTTCGAACTCAGATTAACCTTTCTCGTCGTTTCTTCGCCACCCTAAAAATAAAGTCGAAAGTGTAACTTTGATTCAATAAAACTTCCTTGGCTCACGAAGCGCAAGATAGTTTACCTTGACAACTTCCAAATAGTTCACAATCGCCCGCCTACTCTCTGCCGATAATTTCCTTGCACGATCATCGCACACCCAGCAATGCACACCACGACGACCGGAATATACCCAAAGACGATGCTTGAATCCGAAATCGTCTGCAATCAATGATTGTAATTATTTTAGTAAATCAAAAGAATTGTAAATGGAAAGATGTTCATTCTCACCTTGCAGCGCACGATCGATAATTTTGATGGAAACTGTCATAAAGTCCCAACACTTGCGACAGATATCGGCACCGCTGTTAGTTCAGATCAGTTCGCGATGATTATTTTATGCCAAGTGAATTAGAAAATGGCACACCTGCAACATGATCTAATAGGGTCATAATCCGTCATATCAATATCGAAGACGAGTTCACGCTCAATCGGTTTAAATGCACCATCTTTGACAGTTGCGCGTTTCTTGGGCTGCAGGAGAGAGAGAGAAAGTCGTCTGAGCAAAGCATGGAAGATTTTTTCGGACACCCACTTCGGAATTGTACACAGCGCCAATATCAATCTTGATTGGACAAAGTTTGAGAATCTCTGCCTTCATTTCATCGCCATCTTTGAACGACTTGAAACGGAGATATGCGTCGTTGGAGAGAGTGAATGAAAGTTCGCGATGGAGAAAGTAGTTTTTTTGGACTACTCAGCAATGCAATGGAAGAGCAGCAGCGCATTCGAAATCAAACGAATAGTTCGAATGAGTCTTCTCAGCAGATGACGAGACAAGAATGCGACGCACCTCCTCCGTAGTACAGCCACCTGTAAAACTCCCTGAATGGAAAGATGCAGTCATAGAAGATGGCCAGCAGCTGGTTGAAGTCCATGTCGATGCCAGAGGACAATTCCATTTGTTGCTTGGGTGGTGACGATGGCAGAGCGGGTATCTGCTCTTCTTTTGGTTTGAACGTGAGGGGCGTCTCGTCGTCAAAGTCCATTTCAATGTCGTTGGAATCCGTTGCAGCCTCGGCCTTGGAGTCTAGCCGATTAGTCTTCGGCGATGAGGAGGCAGCAGCGGGGCTTCCTGGCTGAGATGCGATGCCGTCCATTCTTGCTTATAATTATTTGCAATGTTTTGCCGCTTCTGAAAAACATTTCCATTTCTGGACATGCAGAACAAGCATGAACAGATGCTTGACACTGACTTAAGGAAGCCCGTCTTTCACAGCCATTGTCTTTTCCCGGATTTACAAACAATCTGCGACGTCAGCATTTTAAAGTAAAAAGAATGACTGCAATCTCTGCACCCACGACCACCGACCCTCTTTCCAAACAGAGGACCGCCCAAGAAATCAATCTGTCTGGTTTGACCCCACTGGAAGCCAGCAGACTCTTGGTACCCACCCTTCCACCCGATGTGGATCCTACAAAGATGCAACTCGCGTATGGCCGCAGATCCATCCCGAAACTTGTAAAAACACGCCCTTTATTTTGGCTCAAGTTGAACAACCCACATAGCCTAACGTCACCTCCGTATTTTCGACTTCTTGAATGAATCTCGTTTGGAAAAATAAGCTGTCGGAGCTGCCTGAAGGGGATCTCTTGCATCAACAAAAATCACTAGTGTTTCTCGCAGAACTACTTCATAATCCGCTGAATATTTCGCAGGCATTGAAAAAGAGTAGGCTGTGTTTTTTTATCAATGTCTCAGTTATTCCAAGAGCTAAAGTGATCTTTACAGATGTCGTTGTCCTCCTCCTCGATCTTCTCAAATCTCCGGACTTGTGTACGCGTCAAAAGAGCACCGAATGCCTGTCAATCTTGTCCTGTAAGAGTGACATGTTTGCAGATTGTAACTTGCGCTTGTTTCAAACGCTGCTCTTCTCCAGGCCACGCTGTCGGACGACAAGCACTCATCGAACACGAGGCCATGAATGTCATGTCTTTTCTGGTGAGTTTCAACAGAGTCAAAATACGCTGCATTCTTACGCTATTTCAAGTTCACGGATCCGTGCGACCTTGTTCGTAGCAATATTATGAAAACCTTTGTCAAAATCACCGTCCAAGAATCAGGTCTGCTTTCAAAAACAGCCATTGCAGTTCAGACTCCAACTCATGTACTTGAATCAAAATCATAGGGGTATTAAGCTTCCTTGCGATGGGCCTCTTTGAGCCCCTCGTGGCACGCGTGCCTGAGGAAAGAATGGACATTCAGATCATGATCCTTGAAACGCTGTACCAATGCATTCGACTGGGCGGGGCTCCTTACATCCCCGACGAGCCCATCAAATGCGATGCTATGGGCGTCTTTACGCGTATTCTGAAGAAAGAATTGGTTGCGGATACAAGAGTCGCTGCGGCGAAATGTATCATGATGTTAAGGTGACTTTTCATCATACTTTTGGGGTCGTTGATTGTCTGTTTCTGACGTGTCCGGATATAGTTTTTACAAAATCTGCAAAACGCTCGCTTGCGCTGGAGACACAACTACCATTCTGATTCAGATGCTGAATGATTCCAAGAGTGAAGTCCGCTCTGCGGCTGCGGGTGCACTCATGAGTATCACGATCGACTGCGAAGCAAAAAAGTTTGTCGTTCGAGAGAATGCGGTGGGGACTTTGATGGAGCTGTTGGACGATACGAATGAGACGGTCCTGCTGAACGTGATAAAGGTCGGTTTTGTATTAAACCGCGGCGGTACTGTTCGTACTGAATGTGCTGCCCAATCAGGTCATAACAAATGTTGCTGAAGACTACCGGGGACGGTTTGAGTTACACGCATGCGTAAAGCGGGTAAGCCTTGATTTCCAATTATTTTGTCAGCGTGGTTGTTGAACGGGACAAAAAAACCAGTTGGAGGGTTTTGCAAATACTGCGAAAAACGAACAGATCCGCGATGTTGCTCGGCGTGCAATCCAGGTCATAACATGGAGACCGTGATGGAATTGTTCAATTGTTTCTTTCAGCTTCCCTTGTTTTCCACCCTTTCAGTAGTTAGCGCATTAAAAGTAAAGCTGTATGAACGTCGCCAGTAACAGTCAGAAGACTAGTCATGTTTTATTGAATTACTGCTGCTTTAGCTGCTCGAAGGCCGTCTGAAGTTTGACAATCTGAAAAGAAAACACACTCAGCATCGTGAATGCCGGCGTGAATAAACGCCTGTGTATTACCTCCATCTTCTTCTGCTCCTGTTTTTCCTCAAAAGTTTTGATTTGCGTCTCGAGGCGTTTGCTGTGAATGCGTTTTAGATTATTTGTTGTGCCCTGTCCAACAACTCACATTTCGCCCGCGATATATTCGATACGCTTGTTCACATTTGCTTCCGCTTCAGGTCTGTCCTGTTTGACTAGGACCGGGCCAATGAGTTTGTACACGGTTGAGTCTTCCTTAAGGCAGTCGAATTCCTGCGACAGGTGAGCAACACACGTGAGAAAACGGACCTCAAGCAGGGATTTGAATTCCTCACGACACCTTCTTGACCATCTCGTTCTCCTTCAGCTGCGCTTCGAGAGTGGTCCGGGATGAAACGGCCTTTGAGTATTCTATGGAAGAGTCAGCTCCAAGCACGGTACCCCCGCATTCATTGCTGACATACCCTTCTGAAGGGCCTGGAATTCGCCGACTTGCTTCTCAAGCATTTGCTGTGTGACTTCGGCCATCTTATTGCTTGCTGTGTATTTGTGTTTACGCCAGTTTTTATTTTAACTTTTAAGCAGCACAACGTTCCAATGGCCGAATGCCCCGTCTGCCAGCAACACTTTCCCAGCATTGCATACCTGCAGGACGAGCACATTTCCGCGTGTCTGATCGTGAGTCACTTTAAGCTATGTGTGGATGCGAATCCAACTAATCCAAACAAAAACTCACTCCGCAATGCCATCACTACCACTGCAAAAAGAACGACTCACTGCCTCTGTGTCCCGTCTGTGCCATACCCCTTCCATCTCTGAATTCATCCGCAGTCTGGGATGACCACGTCTCAAATTGTCTGCGCGCATCGAACAAAGCACAGTCAACATCAACAGCAACTTCAACTTCCACCACATCCAAAAAGAAAACCTACCGCCAGCAGAAACTGACTGTTGCTGTGTCCTCGGATGACGAATTCTGTGCAGTCAAACGAGTCGTGCGGATAGCTCCTCGGAACGATCCTATTGACCCGAAACTCCTCAAAGAGAGCAGGAACGCGGCAAAGCAAAGCGCAAAAGCCGGTTCGAAGACAAAAAAAGACCCAAGTCGAACATCGGTAGTGCTGGGATCCGAGCTTGAGCTTCATTTGGCTGGACGATACGCTGAATTTTTGAAAAAGCCAGAAATGTCCGAAATACAACTTGAATTGAATCGATCTTGTGTCAAGAATGCGGACGAAAACAACATGCCGAAATCCCTTTCTGAGAACGACGCTAGCTTGTGGAAACTAGCTTCCTTAAGTGACGCGGTTTCCAAACATCATGCGTTATTTCAAACACGAATGCTTTCAAAGTATGAGGACTCCTTCGCACTGTATGCAAATGATTTTCGTAGTTCCATTAGCGAGTGTACAAAAAATGAAAAGGGGGGCGCTGAATCACCGCAATCAGTTCCACCTGATAACCTAAATAAAAGTAAGTATTTTGCATAAAATATCAGAACTTTCTATTGATCACCTTCCCGGTTCCTGTATTTTCTGGTCGACGATTGCCAACAGGAAGCGCGATTCTAGAAGCATGCAACACAGACATTCTTGAAGCCAAAAAAGTCCTCGACTTGAAAATTCTAGAGCTGCGCGCGGCGTACGATACATTTGTGAGAATGCATGTTTGACCATGAGCAAAGAGAATTGGTAACATTAATATTCAATCCGCATCTTTTCAAAGGTACGGAAATGCATTCGAATCCGGAATCATGCTTTGGAAACCAAAGATGTGTGTGCACAGATATCCGAACCTACATCAGTGTCAACGGAAATTGCAGCTGATTCAGTCAACCTTCATTCGAGCCCAGTGTCTGTGTACCTTGATGCCCAGTCGGCAATTTCATCCACCCACCTTTCCACAAAGTCTTCTCCTATCCGACCGCCGCAGGTTCTAATTCAACCCCAACTCACCAATGAGTCGAAAATACTTCGGCCTGACGCAAACTCAAAATCCGTTCGAAAAACGATTCTGATTGAAATCAGCGATGACTCCGACGACAACTTCACCGCCACTGTGCCAGCCAAAATTTCACTGGTGCAGACGGCTGAACCCATCCTTCAATCACCCGATAGAATCAAACCGTACGCATCATTGGCCACAGAGATTTTATCTCCCAGCCAAACTCTTCACACGCGCCTCACAAATCTTCAGTTGACACCAAAAAAGGCCAAAGAGAATAATATCATTGCCCACGATTCGCCCATGCTCTCGGCATCGAATTCGTCCCATGACGCAGATCGAGCAAGGTGGGACCGCGAATGGATGGTCCAGGGTACACCTCAAAAAAATGGAAACGCTGGGCTGCATGAAAGTCCTTGTGTGACAATTGAAAGCAGCGAACGCGCCGACACTTGTTATCACGATACTTATGAAGGGGACTGGGGGGCTTGTCAATCTCCTGTCGACACATTTCCAACAGACGTAACAGTACTGCCGGCCCCTGATAACTATTCAAGTCAGTACAGTGAGCGAGATTCGGGCAGCGATGGTGTCATGTCGCTTGAATGCAATGTTGAGTCAGCCGATGAAAGTGATCTTGAAGCAATTACTGCAAAGGACATCTTGTCGCTAAATTCGTGTAGTGCGGGCCTGAAAGTTGGCGGCTTGGTTGGAGGTGCGATAAGAAGAAGTGGGGAGATATCTGTTGGTGCGCTGGGAGACATATCTGAGAGTAGTGGGGCAGCAGCAGTAAGTTCAAATTATTGCGGCTATAGTCGCCCAGGCGCGAGTGGCGGTGCTTCACAGGGAATTGGATTTTCAAGCGTTTCTTCTGCTCGGGGAAAAGAATCCGGAAATTCGAAAACTGGCAAGAATTGTGTTGCTGAGAAGACACGCCTTCCGAAAAAATTGGATGCGTTGGAAGCATTGATGAAGCAAGCTGCTGAAGCGGCTGCTGAGAACTCTGGTGAAAAGTCCGCTGATGGTATCAAGAAAAAGGGATCAAAATCCAAAGTTGGCGCCGGGGGAACCTCCAAGCGTACAACCACCAAAAACACGGCCAGCGAAGCGAAACCAGACTACCAGAGCATGAGTATTCCCGAGCTAGAAGTGAGGGCATTTTTTGTCCTGTTTGAAAGCAACTAACACAGGCCGAATTAGAAAATCGCCGGAAAGTACGGAATTCGCAAATTACCCAAAGCTGCTTTAGTGAATCAACTTGAAAAAATCTGGGTGGCTTTGCACCCTGCAATCACGTCGGTTGAGCAAGTTCAGGGAGACGGCGCCAACACAGTTCAACCTGAAGAATCATCCACAAAAGTTAAAGGAAAAGCAAAGGCGAAACCAAAGAAAGCAGCAAGGAAGGGCGAAACGGAAGCCGAAGACGTTGACATTGAGGATGTTCTGTTTAATTTTATTAAAGCGGACGGAAACCTGTACAACCAAATACTGTTGTACAAGGTAAAATATTCCTTATCCCGCTGTAATATTTATTTCTAATAACTATAAAGCGATTTTTTAAATCGCAGCCCATCGACTTTGACCAGTTGCACCAGCGCATCAAAGAAGACGGTGTCAAATGCAACAAGAAAGTACTGCAGCAGTTTCTCGATGCGCGGGGCATTGTCATTCAAAACGCGTGGTGAAAAAAGCTTTATTTCTGATTGTTTAGATTGATGCGCGACTCCGTAGACAGAAAGAATGGAAAGACAATAAATGCTTTCTTCACAAGCACTTGGTTCCGAGCTCAAAAACAACGCTTGCAGAAGCAGTGGCTGTCACATCGCCCGCTTGGACCGTGGTTCCAGCTGGTGCTGCCTCGGCTGCAGCGGCCATGTACATGCGAGGCTGGTAGTACTGCGACTGTGACTGCTGGTTCAAATCAATGGACTTGATGGCGCTGACACAGAGCTTTAATGGTTTGGCAGCAACGTTGGCTTGGTTAAGCGCATCCTTCACTGCTCTAGAAGCAGCCTTATTAACGGCGTATGAGTCTGAAAGATAGGGAAAAGAAGTTATTGACACAAAAAAGCGTGACTGATTTTAGTTTTGGCCTACATTTTGAGGGATTCGCCGAGAATGTGATGGACTGCAACGAGCTGATTCCGCGCGAGATGCACGCGTCCACAGCTGGTCCAGCTCCATCTTTGGAGGTCTGGAACGAGATGGTAGTCTGCGCAGAGAAGCCAGTGATACTACCAGAAGCAAGAGAATCATGGGTTCAGTACACTAGCACACGTGAAAGAATTATCACTCACGTTGCTGGCGAATCGTTGTAGTTGTAGTTGGCACTGATTGACACACTGTTTGTGCTCACCCGTGTAGCTTTCAGTGAAGAAAGAATCTGAAACACGTCCTGGGTGATCTTGGAGGCCGCGCGCTGAGCATCGATGGCTGTCTTGCCGTCCTTTTGGATGGAGACGGTGATTGTGGCACAGTCGGAAGGCAGTGAGACGGAGCCTGTCAAGTTGTCGCATGAAGGACGCGTTCAGCAATGTACCATCCAGACATGACTGAAGCATACCTGAGCCCGTGACTGAAAGGGTCGTCGCCGGGATGACTGGGGCAGCAACAAGGGCGGCCGACTGATCAGAGACGGCGACAGAAGCGTCGCTTAGCGCGGCACAAGACATGGCAGAGACAAGAAGCGAGGCAATAGCGTGTTTGGCGGTGAAAAGCATTTCAGACAGTTTGCGATCAATGAGTTTTGTTTTTGTTTTGTGTTTGTTGACAGTGTTTGTTTGAAGAAGGGGTTTTTATCCCTGTTTTTTTTTGTGACAAATCTGGAGCGCCAGAGCGGCAAACTGGGATTTTCAATGTTTTGATTTTGAAGTGTTGAACATGCCGATTAGCAGTGCAACGATCGATTCCACGACCTTCCATTCGAGGATCTGACTATTCAATATCATCACTTTCTTTGGTGGTATGTCACAGCGAGAACCTGAGGCAACAAGATATGATAATCTTTCAAAGTTTTTATTCAGGCTTGTAGAAGAAACACTGCCGCACATCTTTATTCCATTTCCATGGCTGCCATTCAGATGCATTTAGTTCCCAACTGCACAACCACGTCAGCAGAAGCAGAAGCAGAAATATCTCCAGCTTGCAAAGTAGTTCCAGCATCAGAGCTTGCCGATTTGGCAAAGTACATGGGGGGTCTTCCAGAGTTTTGCGGCTGGGCATTAAGAGAGATTGACGTGATGGAACTAACACACAACTTGAGGGGCAAGGCAGCGTTGTTGGCTTGGTTCACGGCGTCTTGAACTGCAGCTGCAGATGCTTTCTTTGAAGCGGACGCATCTGAGTTTCATGTGTAACAAAGCCGGGTTGAGGATGAAGAATTATCTGCACGACACAAATACAAACACTTGTCCGGGTTTGCAGAAAATGTGATTGACTGCAAGGTAGTAATTCCTTTAGCGATGGTCGCGTCAACAGCTGGGCCGGCGCCGTCTTTTGTTGTCTGGAACGAGATTGTAGTTTGTGCAGAGAACCCAGTGATGCTGATTACAAAATAGTAAGCCAACGCAAAACACATACTAGAACGTTAAAGATGCTCACATTGCTGGCGTGGCGGTGTAGTTGTAGACCGCGTTGATGGACACGCTGTTTGTGCTGACGCGCGTTGCTTTCAAATCAGCGAGCACAGCGAAAACATCGGAAGTGACGCTGGAAGCGCGGCGTTGGGCGTCGAGAGCAGTTGGCGCGTCGGCCTCGATGGCAACAACAATCGTGGCGCAGTCCGCAGGAAGACTCAACATGCCTGCGTTTTCAGTTAGAGTGGCGCTTCTCTGAACCGCAATTTTCAAGTTATACCTGTTCCGGTGACTGTCAAGGAAGTCCCCTTCACCACTGTGTCTCCGGCACGCGCAGCAGAGAAGAGCATGAAAGCATACAACGCGATCATGATGTTTGAGAAAGCTGACATTTTTTGTTTTGTTTTGACAAGGAAACTGGTTCAATGAAAATGTAAACATCTGTCGCCGGCAATTGAAATGTGAGTTTATAACTTTCCGCCCGGCGGCATCAAGGAATGCTTTGACACCCGCTTCATTGCCTCCATATGTTGAAACTAAACAGTATAACTGTTCGTATCGTTGCTGTGAACTTTGAGCAGTCCTTGCATTTGTTTCTGTTGATTTGAATCATTCCTCGACGGCGTTTCGAGGTCGAAACTCCACACCGCCGACAACTCGTGAACATTTTGATACAATTGTTCTTGAATGATTTGGTGCTTGTTGAGGTCAGCAGTGACTTAAAGTTTGATTTTGTGACAGCAGTGTCAAGGCAGTAAATTTCTCGAAATGGTGAGCCATGACAGAACACCCACTCCAACACCCCATCGCCACCTCAGGATGCACAGGAGATGCATGATACTCACAGTTGGATATGATGCACTGTCCATTCGTTGATATATGGACTGGGCTGCACCGACGGATGACCACCTCAGAAACGAATCTAACCCATATCTTCACAGTCTCACCGTAAGTTCGAACACCCCCGTCACGGATCCCTCGGATTCTTGCCCCGTAAGAAGTCCAGAACCCACCGTGGACGTGTCAAGTCGTACCCCAAGGACGA
The DNA here is from genome assembly GCA_025435555.1 of Chytriomyces cf. hyalinus JEL632. Classification (NCBI taxonomy): domain Eukaryota; kingdom Fungi; phylum Chytridiomycota; class Chytridiomycetes; order Chytridiales; family Chytriomycetaceae; genus Chytriomyces; species Chytriomyces cf. hyalinus JEL632. The sequence continues at coordinate 327,396 of JAIWWG010000003.1, read as the reverse complement.
CGCAAAGAAGCCAGTGCACCTCACCGCCTTTGTTGGATACAAGGCCGGTATGACCCACATTGTGCGTGACCTGGACCGTCCTGGATCCAAGATGCACAAGAAGGAAGTTGTCGAGGCCGCCACCGTCCTCGAGACTCCTCCTGTCGTCGTTGTCGGTGTCGTCGGTTACGTCGAGACCCCACGTGGACTCCGCTCCCTGACCACTGTCTGGGCCGAGCACTTGTCTGACGAGGTTAAGCGTCGCTTCTACAAGAACTGGTACCGTTCCAAGAAGAAGGCCTTCACCAAGTACGCCAAGAAGTACACCACCGAAGGTGCCAAGCCAATCCAGCAGCAGCTTGACCGTATCAAGAAGTACTGCCAGGTTGTGCGTGTCATTGTGCACACCCAGATCTCCTTGGTCAAGCTCGGCCAGAAGAAGGCTCACGTCATGGAGATCCAGCTTAACGGTGGATCCATCGCTGACAAGGTCGACTGGGCCAAGTCCAACTTCGAGAAGACTGTCCGTGTCAACGAGGTCTTTGCCCAGAACGAGATGATCGACGTTATTGGAGTCACCAAGGGTCACGGTTTCACCGGTGTCGTTGCCCGTTGGGGTGTCAAGAAGCTCCCAAGAAAGACCCACAAGGGTCTCCGTAAGGTCGCTTGTATTGGAGCCTGGCACCCGTCTCGTGTCATGTACTCTGTCCCCCGTGCCGGTCAGGATGGTTACCACCACCGTACCGAGGTCAACAAGAAGATCTACCGTGTGGGAACCAAGGAAGAAATCGCCGCTGGTGGTTCTACCGAGTTCGACTTGACCGCCAAGCCAATCACCCCCCTTGGTGGATTCCCCCACTACGGACAGGTCAACGAGGACTGGCTCCTGATCAAGGGTTGCACCGTTGGTGTCAAGAAGAGAGTCGTTACTCTCCGTAAGTCCCTCCTCACCCACACCAAGCGCTCTGCCCTTGAGGAAGTTTCCCTCAAGTTCATTGACACCTCTTCCAAGTTTGGACACGGTCGCTTCCAGACTGCCGAGGAGAAGAAGGCATTCTACGGAACCCTCAAGAAGGACTTGTAAGCAGGATGGCGAAATTGAACAGAGAACTCTCTTTTCTTGTTGTAGCTTCAGTGTGGTTCATTGCACTATTAAATTCTGGTCACACCTTATCAATCTCACTTTTCGGACACAATTTAAACTTGAATCTGTGCGACTTGCTTCCCGCATCAGAACAGACATGATACGCACCCAAAGAGAGTTTCCGTGCGTTGGTAAACCTGAATGGCACAGTTGATCATCTGGCGCTGTGATGTGAACGCAGTCTGCATTCCACATTTCAATAAAAATATTTAAGTGAACACATATAAAAAACACACACGACACCGCATTAAATTTAGTCAACATGCTCAGCACGCCTCGTCTGTTTGCCATGTACGTCCAGTGGATACAGGTGACGCCAGCAGCAGCAGACCCACTCACATCATTTCAACAAATAGAAGCACCGAGAGTCTGTCACGCGCACTGATTGAATGTGCGAAGGGCAACACGGACTCGGCAAAAGCGTTGCTCAATACAGCCATTGCAGCCATGGACAGAGTTCTTTCAGATGGAAGAAGGTTTCTATTTCGTATTCCTCGTCAGTTTTCGCATGGTCCTAAACCTGTTTTCGAAAAGCCTTTCGCCGGCAGATGAGCTGAATGCGCGCGTGGCGATTGCTGAGATTCTTCTTTCACATTCTTCCGCATGTGCTGCAACTATCTCTTTGGCTGAAGTTCATGTTCATAAAGCTGTGAGTTCAGCTATTTTTTTTATTTATTTTATTTGGTTGTGTTGGCATCTGACATATGCGTGCGCAACTCTTTCTGCCAATCGATCAACAGACAATCATTTCTCAAAAGGTTCGTTGTGCCATCTCATTCATCAAAATTTTCAAACCGCCAACGAGAATTACTTTTTATAACCAGCTTGGCTCACCAACGCATCAAATCCTGCTCCTGAAAGCGCTCCAAATATCAATCATGCACTCACAAAACAACTTGAAAACATGCCACAAACTACTCAAAGAAGCAGCGCTCGTTTCGGAGGCGTCGTTTCGGCCGTGGTTTTTTTATTTCATCAGCCGTCGTGTCGATTTGCTGCTGGAAGACAATGACGTGAAAGCAGCGCATGCGACGCTTGCCGGCGCGTGTGTTCGAACTTCGTCAAATCCGAATGACGCGTCCATCGAAACGCGAAAGTTTAACACTCAGATGAAGGTATTTAGAAGAAAACTATTCCGGCCATTCCATACAAAATGTGTTCAATTTTAGATTGCATTTTTGTTGCGGCGCGTTACCATTTGCATTTCAGTTCGTGATTCTGCACAAGCCGAAGGGCTAATATCAAAAGAGCTGGATCCAATCTTGAGCGAAAAAATTATTGCGCCTCCTTTGTCGCAATCCATGATACCCGTTGTCGAAACACACGCATCTTCTCCACACCCACATCCATTCAGCAACAACCCTCCTCTCGAAACCCTTCAAGCTCACTTTTTGCTTCTGAAAGTGATACTACAGTGCCAAAGTGGCAAAAAGAAAGAGGCAAAACCTACACTTGAAAATCTTTGCAGTATTGTGACGGCGTGGAGCTCTGGTGGAAACTTGAATGAAGTCGAGCGGATAGACCACGTGCACGTCTTGTCGCGGCGGCAGTTGGTTGTGTTCGTGAATTATGCGGTGGCGTGTTTGGTTGCAGATTTCGATCCAAGTCGCGCAGTTGCCAGTTTGAAAGAGTGTGCCCAAAAGTCGCGAGGTTCATTCCTTTCGAAAACTATTTGACTCAAGTTTCTCAGCTTTGATTGATTCTGACTTTATTTATTTTTTCTTTTCGCGCAGACGCCTTGTGTGGAGGGACAGGTACGCTTCGGGTTCAAGTGAAACGATGGACATCAATTTTCTGACAATCGCTCCTTTTCATCAGTCGACGAATTGGATAAAACAATAGCCGATCTTGTTGCTTCTCAACGATGGTACACAGAGATGCATATTCTCGCGATGCATCAACTATGCCAAGTATACCTGCTTAAGAGCGATTCGAAGCGGTCAAAGGAGGTGTGTACATCACAGTATGCATCTTATCATAAAACATTCACGCGCGCAATCAAAATAATAGGCCCTTGACTCCGTGGTCGAATTCATTCATATGCTGCCAAATCGCGATACCGAACTTCAAAAACATATGCCTGTGATTCTCTTGAATTGGGGATTTTATAATCAGGCGTCCGGACAATCGGATGCTGCCTCGCGATGTTACTTCGGGGCTGCTGCGCTTGCTGCGGATGATGCAAGGCGGAGCGAAATGCTGAAACAAAGCGGTCTACGGGGCTGTTTAGCGGCCTCTATGCTGCTTGCAGATGAGGAGGTTCAAGCTGTCGCGGCGTTTTCGAATGGGCTTTTACTCTTGAGCAGTGGAGATGTCGTCAAGATTGAGATGGTGGGTGCCACGTTGGCAGCATTTTTTGGCATTCGTGCACTGATTGGTTGAAACTGGTCAACTTACCTATGTTACAGGCCAAGAAAGTTCTTGAAGAGGTCAAGAAGGATGTGAAAGAGATTTTTCCAGGTCAAATCGTGGGCAACTCAAATAGCATGGGTACCTCAAGCAGCATGGCAGACTACGAACACATGAAAGCATTCGTGAGCATGTCAAATGCGGTTAATGCTCACATGGTTGGAGAAACAAAGAAAACCAAGTGAGAGAGAAGACATCTGGTTGAAGCGACAGAATGTCTGGACACTCACACCCTACGTTCTATTTCCCAGAATGTACCTTCTCGAAACTTTGCGCGCCAGTGACGTGATTCTTTCAAATCAACTGAAAACCACAACACTTGTTATGTTGGGAAGCTTGTTTCTCGAAACAGACCCCAAACAAACAGAAAAGATGGTGCACACTGCTCATAAACTATGTAAAAAGTCTGGGAACGAGGCAATGATGCGGGTGTGTAAGCAGGTTCTGGAAGAGCTTGCAAAGCGCGACAGGAAGACAGCTGGAGGAAGTCAGTCCCAACAAGGTTTAGGAAAATTTGTAGAATGAGGGGAAATGACCTTTTTTAGTATCGCTGGGACTCTGTTTGCGTGTGTTACTTTTTTTGTTTCGCTTGGCTGTGGGTGTGGGGGGTCGGATTTGCTTGTCCAACACAAAAATAGGATGAATTTGATACGTTGATAGCTGAATTAAGCTTTTGTCTTTTCGAAGACATTTGTTGAACTGGGAGGGCAAAAGAAACGCGTGAAATGTGGTTCGTACGAATAGTCATAGACAACGACCATTTAGCACACAGTTAATGGATGCTGCAAGCGCCGCTTGAATCTCAATGGACTTGACTTTAAAAGAAATACACACGTTTATTCACAAGAAGGAACTGAAATGCACTGGTAGCAAGTATGCGCGAAAAAAAGCCTCTGAACTGCAAACTTGCTCAACACCCTTGTTTTCCCTGCACGAATTCCCCCGTTTCTACATTGAACATCCACAGTACATCAAACTCCCCCTTTGGATATCTGATCTCTCTTCCCGCAAGCGTTGAAGCAATTTCCGCCAAGTAATCATGTTGCCATGACATCAACACAGCTCCAGACCGCGCCTGCCGCAGCATCTCCTCCGCAATCCCAGCCACATCATCCACTTTGAACTTGTGGTTCAACGCCACATTCGCCGCTTTTGCTAAAGGGGCCACTGTTTGGCAGCTGCGGATCCGTGCACCGTTCTTCCCATATGACGGACAGTAGACACCACCCTTCCAACCTTGCGCTGCAAATTTCGCGGCGAGGCATTTGGCTCGTTTCTTGCCTCTGGGGTTTAGGTTATGGTCTTCTATGTTGCTTGACTTTTCGCCGTGCTTGATGAGATAGATGAGATCCTTTGTGGATGAAATTGGCAGGATTGGGGAGTCTAGTACGTCGGATTCCGCATCAATGATGGGCTCTTGATGGGGATTGGCGGGTTGAAGAACAGCTGCTGCAAGAGCGAGGGTGGTCCAAGCGGATAAGATGAGGGTGTTGATCAACATTGTGGGATGAATGTTTGTTAAATTTTCGTGCCCCATGGATTCCCCTTGAGAAAGACGTAAATTGTTTTGAGAACTGGACTCTGCAACTACTTGCTTAACATGCCAAACATTCACTCTCCAATGGCGCTGACGTAAAGGCAGCGGGCAGATGTGTACGTTCCCCCGCCAAGGAGACCCCAGCTGAGGAACCATCAGCAGGGCCACAATAGAACTCAAACACGCAAGTAGTCGCGATGAGGAACCTTTCACTTCCGCAATTATTTATTAGTTTAGGCGACTTTTTACATTCGGTTCGTTACGCAGTGTGTAGATGGCAGCTGAGTCGTGCTATTCGAAGCCAAGTCCACGATGCCGTGAACGGACAGTGACAGTGATGGGTTCCATAAGCACCGACCCCACGCTTGTTTCAATAGACGCGCCTTTCACTCCAGCATCCACTGCGGGACTTCCAAAATCTTGTGAAAATGAGGAGTTTTCGACCATTCCTTCTGCGCCGTCATTTTCAGGCGCAGCAGCGTTGGCCTGGCCTCGCTGCCTGTTTCCACTTCCAAGACCAGCCCCTGGAGTCCATCCCATCAAAAGCATCATTTTATGCCCCAAATTGTCCTCTCCAACCGGAGCGGCGCCGTCTCCAACAACATCTCCTGGCCGAGGAACAGCGCGATCGTCAGGAGCTCCAGGTGGCCGTTTCAATTTCGACCCGCCATCTTTTTTCCCACTCCATGTATTTCCTTTCAATATTCCTTTGTTTTGCGAAACCACGCGGCCAACAACGTTTTTCCAATCAGCTGGAACTCGTGTCCTGTGACCCGACCGATTTAGGATGACGCGTTTTTCGCCGTGGCTTCCTCGCACTCGTGGAACAAGTCCATACTGTACTGCCATGTCTTTTGATAGGTTTCGAAGAGCTTGCGCCATCGGTGGAAGCTGTATGCTTTCTGAGGGAGGGTTTGCTTGAACAAATTCGTACATCGTTTTGTTGATTCTGTGCAGAATTTGTATGAGTTCAGGGGATATTGCATCCCCTTTCTTTTTTTTAGCCACATGATGCGCTATGCGAATTTGCTGTTGTTGTGTGATTTGTTTAAGAATAGGATTCCAGATTGGAGAGATATCGTCTCACCTCTTCCTTTAAGGCCGCCAGAAGGTTCGCATCTTTTCCGCGTTTGAGCTTCTTTTCAAGCAATTTTTGTTTTTTCCGACCTTTCCCTGATAACGTTTTGGCACCGCTTCTCACAAACTGACCATCATCCTCAAAAACTGGAAATTCAACGAATCCATCGTCTGCGAATTGGGATTAGAGTTGGTAAGTAGGTGGATTCCACAACGAGAGCAACTCACATTTTTTTTTCCTCAGTCCTTTTTGTGTGCATTCATCCCCGTCCGAATCTCCTTCAATGCGAACAGCTGAAATATCAATAGCATCGGATTCGCTGATACTTCCGTCTTCGTCCTCGGAAGATTCGTCACTGTTACTGTCAACGGATAAATCCACCAAAACGTTGGCGTCATGCAGCTTCGTCAAGCTCTCGTGGAAGCCAGATTCAGGTAGAGCCTCTTTCTTCTTTGGAGTCTTCGCGCTTGACGGAGCATCGAGATGAGGATCTTCATCGGAATCAGAATCAGAATCGGAATCAATTTCTTGCTGCTCCTCCACACCAATGACCTCCTCCGAGTCCGAGTCAAGCCCGCCGACCCCACTTCCTCTCATGTCAGCCAGCAATGACACATTCGTCCCGATCCCATCCATGTCCATGTTTTCCATAAAGTCGCGGATAGTTTCCTGATCCTCAGACAGAGACCGATTGGCGTAAGATGGATCGGCAGGAGGTGGTCCGCGCCAGTCAATGCCAGCTATGCTTCCCTCGGCCTCGAAACCAAAGTTATGTTTGCGTGGGCCTTTGAACTTTCCCTTTCCTTTCTTGCGCTTTTCCTGGCGGGGCGTGTCGGAGAATGCGCGAGTTGTCGAAAGCGTTTGTGGTTGACGTGGTTTGCGTGGTTGCTTTGGGTTCTCGGGCCTGGTCTGGATGTGAGAGAATGTCACAGATGAAGTCGCTCCGACAAAGACAGTTGGCGCTGGGGTGGCTCCTTTGCGGTCAATGACAAAGAGGTCATCCATTTCCGCACGTTTTTTTGACTTCAGTTCCGCTTTGATTCTCCAACATCTTACCAAAACAAAGCGACGGCCGCTTGACAGATTCACGTCTCTCATTTATTTACCATCGTTCTCCGCGACACCGAGAAAAGATCGCAGCGTTGAAGTTTCGGCGCTCTTCTTTTTCCGCGTTGTCCAACCACCTCCAACGCAGTCAGCCAGATCATTGATGACTGTGTCGCACGTCTCGCTCTTTGTTGAGTTACCGACTCGCTGCCCTTTGAAAACACCGGCAATGCAGTCCTCCTGTTTCGCAATCTGGTTTCTGCAAGTTTGCCTATGGAGTGACAGATGGAGTTGAGTCCCGCTATACACTGGACAATGCGCTGGACCATTCCATCACCTGAAGTTGGTGATCAAGCGCACATTTGTCTCCGTGCACTTGTCGAGCAGCTTCTCAGCATGCGCGCACACCGAGTCCGGGTTCCTGTTGTTTAGCTCCCGGCAATCCCTGCAACCAACTGCGTTAGTCTCACGAGCCACGCATTCCACAAGACAAAGGTTTACCGCAGCTGCTCCGTCTCCTCCCCGCAGAACTTTCGCACCTGGTCCACAAAAACACGGTTTTGCAGCCTGAACACGAGCGCATCCGTTGCTTTTTTGAGGGCAGTGTGCGCTGCTTCAACCTGGTTATTCGTCACTTTGTCTTCGCTTTCGGGCGGTGCTGACATGTTTGATTGCAAATAATGCTTGCGATAAATATTCGAATAAAAAACGATGTCAGTTCGAGTTGCAGTCCTGACAGGTAGCTGCGTCTGTCTATTCCACGTATTCCATCATCGCTAATGCGTTCATGAAATCAAATCAGTCAGTGATCGTGTGTCTCGTGGGGAGAGCGTAGATAAGAGCGGACCAGCATTAGTCGACATATGCCAATCGAAGGGGTAACCATCATATGATTCCCAAAGACGAAACGAGTACCTCGAACTTACGTCAAAATTACGCAGATGGACCATTACACACACAGCTACTGTAGCTGACAGTGTCCATGCCATTCAGAGCGTGCTTCGAGCTTGGTGTGACGCGGAACCTTCCCAAGCGGATTTGATCTTGACAACAGGTGGAACTGGTTTCGGTGTGCGAGACCTTACGCCGGAGGTATGTGTGTGTTTGAGACGAGGGGGAACATCGGTGTTGGACTGACTCATGGCATCTCAAGGCCGTGTCTCCGATGCTACATCGAATGGCTCCAGGAATCACAACGGCAATGCTCGCATCCTCACTTACAATTACCCCGATGGCAGCGCTCTCACGACCTGTCGCTGGAGTACGCTTCAACACGATAATAATCACACTTCCTGGCTCCACGAAAGGCGCTGTTGAAAATTTAACTGCCGTTCTATCAGTCATTCCACATGCAGTTGAATTGGCGCGAGGTGGAAACAAAGCAGGAGAGGAGACGCATGAAGCAATGGCGCGGGCGGCTTCATCAGGCCATTCGAAATCTGCAAAAGGCGGACACGTTTGCCATCACAAAAGTGATGTATCATTGGACCCAGCGGCGGAAATTTCAGCTTTCGGACTGTCTGGAAACTTGAAAGCACCGGGTAACAACTAGTTTTTCATCAAATGCTTGTATCTATTGAAGTCATAATGCATGTCACCAGTTCATTCGCGAAACCGAAAGAGTCCGTATCCTCTTGTCGACTTTGATCAAGCGCTGGATCTTGTTTTGAATCATGCTGAACCGTTGCGCCCGCGAGTTGTTTCTGTTTCAGAGAAACTTGTATCGCATGTCCTTGCGGAAGCCGTGACGGCGCGTGATCCTGTGCCCGGATATCGCGCTTCTGTAGTGGATGGGTATGCCGTGATTGTGAGTGATGGCCCCGGGGTTTACCCTGTTGCGAATGTTCAGAATGCAGGAGGTGCTGCCGCGAACCAGGCGCATCCTGAATTGAAATCAAAAACAATTGGACGTGTCACAACTGGTGCCATGATACCGGTTGGAACAGAGGCTGTTATCATGGTGGAAGATACAGAGCTTGCTTCGAGTGATTCTGCCTCTGGAGAGGAACTGCTGGTCAAAATTTTGGTTCAAGCGAAAATGGGAGAAAATATTCGCGAAGTTGGATGTGATGCAGCGGTTGGAGAAGTCGTGTTAGAAAAAGGCTGTGTCATTGGAGCTGCCGGTGGAGAGGTTGGAATTCTGGCTTCAGTTGGCGTCACAGATGTATGTACCTTTGCTGTGTTATAACCATGCGCTTATTCCCCTTTTTTCTTTCGCAATGAATTCATCTCAGGTGCTTGTGAATCCTCATCCGACAGTTGCGATCGTTTCATCAGGGAATGAGCTTGTTCACTTTTCCACGCCATCTCCTCTTCAGCCCCCTTTCGTGCGAGACACGAATTACCCAAGTCTTTCAACGGCAATTCAAGATTCCATGCCTGGCTGCAAAATTGTCAACTTTGAAAGTCCTGCGCAAGATACTGAAGAGAGTCTTTATGAACTGCTCAATCGTGCGCTGGGAAGCGATGCTGATGTACTTATCAGCACTGGAGGAGTGTCCATGGGCGAAGCTGATATGATGAAGAGTGTTCTCGAGCAAAGATTGGGGGCCAAAATCTGGTTTGGGCGTGTTTTGATGAAACCTGGCAAACCAAGCACTTTTGCGACGGTGGAAAAGACGCGACTTGATGGAACTATCCATAAAAAATTGGTTTTTGCTCTACCTGGAAATCCTGTGTCAGCTTTAGGTGACTGCTTTTAACTTGGCATTTAGCCTCACCTCTCACTCGTCATTCATTCTTTCTCACTCGTCATTCATTCTTCATCAGTCGGCTTCTATCTGTTTGCTCTTCCTGCTTTGCGAAAACTTGCTGGCTTTGAACGTCCAAGTCTTCCAAAAGTCTTTGCCAAGGTGAACATTGTGAAAGCGCGCGTGCCCGCATATGAATTCTCAAAGAAATCGTTGTTTTACTTGCAGCTCGCTCATGATATTCATCTGGATTCAAGGCCCGAGTTTTATCGCGTACGCGTAGTCACCACTAGCGATCACAACACCAAACAAACTCTGTTTGTTGCCCACGGAACGGGCTCTCAGATGAGTTCACGAATGCTGTCTATGCGTGGGGCCAATGCTCTGTTGAAACTTCCTCCAGCAAACGAAGCAAAGGGAGTTTTGCTGGAAGGTGAAATGGTCGAGGCATGGCTAATTGGCGAGCTGTAATGGTTTTTATCGGGGCATTAATTTCATTGAGGCAGTGTTTGGTGGTTGGTGAAACTGATATTGAACTTTTACGGGGTTGAACATCGAAAAAAAAACTTTTGTCGAAATGAGCCAACAACAACTCCCAGCAGGATGGATCATGCAAACTGATCCCAACACGCGCGCCCCGTTCTACGTGAACACTGCTACTGGACAGACTCAGTGGAATGCACCAGCGGCAACAACCCAATACGCACCACCAGCTGGAACCCCACCCAGCCAATCTGCCCAGTACCAGCCACCAGCGCAACAGTACCAACCACCCCAGCAACAGTACCAGCCACCCCAGCAACAGTACGCGCAAAGCGGTAACCCCCAAGTTCCTGCGTACCTTGCTCAGAGCAATGCCCAGCAACAAGTCCCTCAACAACAGCACCAACAGCAACAACAACAACAACAACAAGCGGCCCCACAGAAGCAAGGAATCAACCCACTTCTTCTTGCCGGCGGTGCCGTCGCTGCTGCTGCCGTTGTTGGAGGTATCGTTTACGAGCGCCAGAACGAGCACTTTGACGGTGGCGTTCTCGACTTTCTTGATCACGGATCAGCTGCGCTTTCCAGAAAGAAGGAATGAAAGAAAGTGGGGTTTGGGCGTATTTTTGCATGTCCCTGATTCTTTTTTTGTGACGGCTTTTGCTTTTTCCCATGTTTTTTTTTGGTTCGTGTTGTTGGTGAGCCACCAATGTGAGTTGTGTGGGGGGCTGAAAATAAAGCATATTCTACAGTATTGAGCGAGCAGTTAGCCTCCTGCAGTGAATGGGAATTCATTCTGTCGGTGAGACTCATCATACCACAGACCTTGAACGCGTGTCGAGTCGGATCATGCCACCATTCATTCCCCCTTAAAAATTTATGCTTCCAAACTCAACACCTCTCGATCAGTCACCCCCAGTCCTTTCATACCCCGATACCCAGGTGTCATGAAAAAAAGGATCCGTGGTTTCTCTTAGCCAAAGAAACTGGCAAACGGGAAAGTCGTCGGTCGGATGCGCACCCTTCTTGACGCACCCCCACAACACACAATGATGATTTTTTGTTGAAACGAAATCATGGATGGTCACGACACGGAAGAATGCCGCAGAATAAACGAAGAACGCCAAAACGCATTGCAAATCCATACACGCGTCAATGATGTCCCACGTCGACTGGATGAGTCCCCTCTTTGCATGATTTCAAAGGGTCATGAAATGTAGCACAACACTCCAAGACCTCTTAATTGGTGAAGAAGGAACTCAACACGGCGTCCGGCCGGCGACAAAATTTGCTCCAACCAACTTTTGGGATTTTGAACTTTAGTGTCATCCCTTGTTAGAAAAGGATGTTTTTCAAGGAGATTTTCCCTGCTGCGAGTATCCTGAAACAAAAAACAATGTGCTTTCCGCCTCTCCCATGAGCGCTTCACAACCCTAATCCGCAGGTATACAGCTTGGATGATTATGGGTAAGGACCAGGTTTGACAATGGTCTGACTTGAAAGCATCCAGTTTCGTAGCATCCAATTTATTCATCTCCATGAAAGAAAGTCAAAAGCATTAGATGGTTGGGGGGGTAAGATGGAGGACACTCTCTCATGCTGTCTATTTGGACATCTGTGGGAAGATTAATGAGGGTCATTAAAAAAAAAGATGTTCACCAGTAAGCACAACAAAACGTACCATCATCTTGACAAACTCTTCGTAGTTGATCTGACCGTCACCGTCAACGTCAGCTTCGCGAATCATTTCATCCACCTCCTCGTCAGTCAGCTTCTCGCCCAAGTTCGTCATGACATGACGCAGTTCAGCAGCAGAAATGAAACCATTGCCGTCCTTGTCAAAGACCTTGAAGGCTTCCTTGATCTCCTCCTCCGAGTCAGTGTCCTTCATCTTGCGCGCCATCATTGTAAGGAACTCGGGAAAGTCAATTGTTCCATTGCCGTCAGCGTCAACTTCGTTGATCATGTCCTGCAGTTCAGCTTCAGTTGGGTTTTGTCCCAAGGAGCGCATGACAGTGCCCAGCTCCTTGGTGGTGATGGTGCCATCGCCGTCCTTGTCAAACAGGGAGAAGGCTTCCTTAAACTCGGCAATTTGCTCTTCGGTCAATTGATCGGCCTACAGGATTTGGGATATTTAGCGAGAAGTAGATGAGCGAAAACACGAGAAGTAGGGAGGGGTGGCGGGGGATGGGAGGAGGTCAAGGCATAGACGCCCAATTTAGAGAAATATGCAGACACCCGCCCAAGACACATTCGCTCACTGCGCAATAAATCAGGCCCTTTCGCACCGTTCATGCAAGGTATGCTTCGTGCGCTTGTTGCCGTTGGCCGTGTGCGCGGATCGCCGTTGTTGGTTGTTGGGTACTCACCATGTTTGTTTTTTCGTGTCAGATTTTTCGCTTTTAGACCGACAATACAGAACAAAAAATAAGCACAGCCACAGCAGTGCCTTCATGTCCATGTTATCAGCGCACATATGGTAGCGTATACACCGAGAATCCAGTGGTATCGTGTGGATTTTCTCCGCCCATCGTTTTTCTGCGTACTGGTTCTGCACGATCATCTCACTTGGTCCCAACCAACCTTCTGCCACCACTTCTCCAGATCCACTAGCACATGTCACTACTTGCACCGTGCCTTGAGTTGCCACATCGTCGAAATGAGAATTGTGGTAAAACACAGCGTTTGTTTTCATTTTTCAGAATTTTTGAAGGGGATTTCAGTTTCGGCCAATTTTACACTCTTTTCGCGAAACTGAAACTTGCATGGCTTGCAAGAAAAAGGGGGGTATAAAGCGCGTTTCCACCCAAGTGTATCAGAACAAAAAACCCAAACACACACCTGCACACTACACAAAAAATGAGCGCCGGAGTCCCAACCTTGTCTGCTGAATGCACGTCTGCCTTGACTACCCTTGTGCCAATCACTGCCACCTGCAAGCTCTTTGGCCCTGAGGGTCTCACGATGGACGGCTCTCTCTCCGCGGCTCAGTTTGAGAACTTTAGCTTGACTGCTGAACAAGCGACGTGTGTCTGCGCCGATGTGAGTGTAGTCATTTGCCGGCTTCGTGGAACTGTAACTCTGACACTACGAATGCTTTTGTAAAACAGACCAACGTTAAAATCCTCACTGGTTTCTTTACTGCGTGCGCCTCTTCGTTCAACATGACTGGGGTTGATGCAAGTGCTGTGGCTGGTGAATGTGCCAAGCTCACAACTGGCGCCGTCGCCGAAACTTCAGCTGCTGCCGCACCTGGCGATGGTACAGCATCAGCAGCCGCGTCCTCGGGTGCTTCTGCTGCTGCGAGTGCCACGAAAGGCACGGCAAAGGCAACTGGAACTGCGGCAGCTACTGCAACTGCGGCAGCGACTGCGGCAGCAAAGAGCTCTGCGGGTGTAGTTGCTGCTGGACTGTTTACCATGTTTGGAGCGTTCTGGCTCCTCTGATTTGAAGAGCACTTGGTTGCGTGCGTGTAGGTATATGATATGGGATTGTAGACATGGACTGGAATAAAAGCTACAAATTTGCGTTCGTTTCCTTCATGATTTTTAGTGAAAATATTCAGCGTTAAATCTGAGGTTGCTTGTTGGGCTCTCTCGTGACTCTACATGCATGCATGCCGAATCAACCACTCACTCACTCTCTCTCTCTCACTGACACTCACTCACTCTCACTCTCACTCAAGTAAATATTTAAATAAAAAGAAAGATTGATGGTCGGTCAGTCGCACGAAACCATTTCATTGATTAATGATGCATGCGAGGGAAAAAGGACGCTGCGTTGTTTTCCCCTTGTCTGAATTAAAGGGAACCAAGGACGAGTTGGAATGGAATGGAATGTATGCGATGGAAACTACAGAACGCTGTGCATTCATGCATCGGCACAGCGTAACAGCGGGACAATAGAGAGAGACACCTTCTCCAGAGAGGCAAGAAGAGCATGTTCACGGTTCCGTCTTGGTCAACAACTGGCAGCCTGCACTGTGCGTTTGTTGTCTCAAACCAAACTGCCCGTTATATTCGGGTAAAATATAAATGCAAGCACTTGATCGTGATCGACGCTCATTAATGCAGCAGTAGGTCCAACCGACGCCCTTCATGTCGACTATGGACGCTGTTCAATGTGCCGCTCGGAGGGACGGAATCAGAGACAGTGTAATCGCGCGAGACCGCAGCAACCTTGGCGCCAGATGCAGTGGCTGGTTCAAAGAGACACTGCGGACTGCGCCGTTGAAAAGTCATTTGGACGAAAGACACGGATGCGCATGCGTCACTGACACTGACACTGCCGTGTCTTGTTCAGTATGCATGGGATGGAATGGCATGCGTGATGCTCAGCGCCAGTGCAGTGCAGTGCAGTGCCACAGTGATCCAAGAGAGAGAGTCCTTCTCCTTGCCCTTGCCGTGTTGCAATTTAAGGCTTCAACGCAAGCCCCAAATTGTGTAAATAAATTTTCTGAATGGAATTAATCGCGAACGAGGCTGTGCGTTTCGCATCTTTCCCGCGCCCAATTCGTATTTAAAGCGAGGCCATCCTCGCCCTTTCGTTCACCAAACCAACCAAACCAACCAACCAACAATCCAAACATGAGTGCCCCAACCATCTCTGCTGCCTGCGCCACCGCCGCCGTCGCTACCAACGAAATCTCAGTCGGCTGCGGCCTCCTCAGCACCATTGACCCAAATGCCAGCATTGAGCAACAGCTTGCTGCTGCCTCTTTGGCCACCGCAACCCCAGAGCAGCTCGCCTGTGTTTGCACCCCGGTTGGTGCCCTCAACTACTACAACTGAGTTCCCCACTTTTCTGACTTTATAAAAACAGGACCACGTCGCCGCTTTCACCGGAGTCATTACCACCTGTGCTGCTGACTTGAAGCTCAACGCCAGCATGGTTGCTGATGCCACCGCCCTCATCACCAGCGAGTGCGCCAAGGCCAAGGCCGTCACCGGAACCGTCGCTGCCCCTGCCAAGGCAACCTCCGCTGCCGCTGGAACTGCTGCCGCTACTGCTGCTGCTACCAAGGCTGCTGCCCCAGCTTCCTCCTCCAAGAGCTCTGCCGAGGCCGTCGTCATGGGCCTCGTCTCCGTTCTCGGAGCCGTTGCCTTCCTTTAAATTCACTGTTGGTTGAAGGGAGTGTTCAGATAAAATAAAACATAGATATACAGCAACTCTTCAATCGATAGCCCTTTTTTTAATGTTCGTGATGGCGCCAACCAACCTGACACACACGGATTGGATATGCGATGGTTCAAAATTTCTTTGTTGCACAAAGTCATCGATTCAGATTTGCTGTTGGAGAACGCTGCATACAAACTCATGATGTCAACATGGCAAACAGGCAGTCGGATGCAAGCCAAGGCTCAAACAAATGAGCAAAAGGTTCCGTTCTGGGAGTGACTTTTCGCAAAACGAGCGCGCCAGTTCCACGGAAGGGAATGGAAGAGGAAACGAGGTAACGGGCGAGTGAATGTCAGACGAGGTGGCCAGGCAAATGAGCTGAGAGTCCCTGCACTGCTTTTCGCTTTTTCATAAAAAGAATATAAAAAATGGGTCTTGACCAGTGAGCATTCAACTCTCTTGACAGCCGCCGCCTCTGCTCACACGCTGACTCCCTCTTCCCTAACTCAACAGCAAATGGTTCGGTAATCTGAGCAGACAGAACGGATACTACGGTGCGTCTTGATCTGCCCGCCCCCATGTGCCTGTCCAACAACTCCAACGCTAAAACCACACACACACACACACACACACACACACACACACACACACACACCACTGAAACATTCGAAAAAAACAGAGCATCAAATCTCGCCGTTCCAGCAAAACCTCTTCAAAGGATTCTTCAACCCAGGAGCAAAGAAGTTTGCGTTCCGTCTGGGTCGTCAGGCCCTGTTTGCCCTCCCACCAATGGCTTTCTACTACTACCTCAGCCAATGGGCCACAGAGACCAACAACCACTACCACACCAAAGCCTACCTCAAGCAGCATGCCGGAGAGCACTAAACTGTTTGCGTTTGGGTGCCAGGCGAACTCGCAAAACGATCCACTTCTGATCTCCCTTGTGCTTTCGAATAAACGGAAACCAGCGTTTCTCAACTTTTTAAAATGCCAAGTCCACATCATTGATTCAGTATGCTTTCTGCGGCTTCTTTTTGGGTTTTTTGTTCACTGTTTTTTAACGATTCTAGAATGTCCGTCAGCGATCTGTAACACGAATCTATCATTCACAACATGGCGCCGTGCAATCGGGCATGCCTATCAATGTGGCAAGAGCGTCAATGGAAGGATCGGCAACGTCCACGCAGTCTGAAGGTAGAAATCTGCATGATCGTCCTGGTTTCCGACAACAAGGAAAGGAAGTACCCTCAGCAAAAGAAGTTCTGCCGACCGCCGCCTCCTCCACACGTATACGCTTTATGGTTTTAAGGGCAGCGAGTGCATCTCTGCTATAAGCTCAGACAGTGGATCAGAGCGAACTGGCACCCCAATAAGTGAACCAGTAGAATGCGTGGAACTGGTGATGTTTATCAACTGATACGATTGAGTCCCTGTTTTTTTTTGCGTTTATGCAATCAATCGAACGGGTTTTGGGTGTACATGTAGAAGTGAGAAAGTCCTCGACAGCAGACCCTTCAGACATTTCCAGTCGAGTGTACGTATGCGGGTTACTGTCGATAGGGTTGAATGAGAATGCCGGTTTGACAGGTCATCTTCCTTTTTCTGACACGAGTTTGTAAAGAAGAATTATACGCTCACCCAAGATGAAGACCAAGAAGCAGCGCAAGAACGACCTTCCGTCAGCATCTTCGCATTTGACTCAGACTGACAAATTCGCGGCCAAGGCAATCTGGCGCAGTACCTTCACTGCATTCTCTCCTCACACCTCGAACTCTTCACCCTCTATTCACTCGAATGCCCTCCTTGCCGCCGTGTCAGCCCTGGTCCACGCGGCTTCCTTTGACGCACATCTGGCGGCACTAAGGAAGATTGGTGTGTTGTACTTTCATTGCCAGTCAGGAATGCACTTTTTTTTCTGACTCTCCTCACGCCTCATAGCCCATGTTCTGGCAACTGCCCGTGGTGCGCACGATATCTCGCAGTCCGAAAAAGACGCCGTCTGCATTGTCATACACTCGCTCGTCATTCCAATCTGTTCGGACGCATTCTTTTGCTGCCCCGAACAAGCCTCACGAACCGCTTTGCTGTCCATATACTCGCGCGTTGCTGAAATTGACAGACTATTCACGCCACCAAACTCTCTCGCTCAAGCATTACACTCGGATTTCGAAACAAATCTTTTGAATTTCCTGGCATCCACTGCCGATTCGTCTCAGTCGGCAAACATTTCGCTCGTCTGCTCGGTTCTGTTGAATACATTGGAATGGTCCGTGGGTCTCGCGATTTTCATGCGTACGCTCAAAGATACGTTTGATTCGCTCGTCACGCTCTTGTCTCGAGTTCTTGTGGAAATTGATGCAATCGGGAGTGCAAGATCTGGCGCGGATACGCTTTCTCTTTCTCATAAAACACGGGCGTGTTATGACTTGCTGCGAACTTTGGCTGCTTTGTTTGCTAAACTTGACGCTTCCAAGTTTGAGTTTCTGCGCACGGATGTTGAATGGAGTGCCGGGAAATCTGAGGATTTGTTACTGAAATGCATCAAAGTGACGTTCTCGGATCACAAAGTATTCATACGCGATTGTCAATTTATTGGTGGAATCGTTACTTCGTGGCTGCTGCTGTCACTTTACCCCACGGATGCAGAAAGGCATTTGTGGATATCAGCATTTTTTGGGCTTGGAAAGTCGCAGGATCAAAAACATGCAGCTGTGGATAAGTTAAAGGCTGCTTTTGAGTCCAGCTTGGCGAATCCAGATGACCTTTACAGTGCTTTATGTCTATTGCGTGGGTTACTTACGACGTTTGGCCCGAAACTTGCAGAAATTGATGCGTGAGTTAAAAAAATTAATACTTCTCGTCAATTCTCATCTCTTATCCTCCCCGCCCAGATCCCCCACCGTCCTCGGCGTCATTTACACACATATCATGGCAGTTATCGACTCCTCATCGGATTCAGCTACGCGAATACTATCGTTTCAAACCCTTGCATCTTGGATGAGTGTTGTCCGTGATGTCCTTCGAAAGAGCGAGAGAAAGACCGGACCCATTGACACTGCTCAATTGGACTCTGCGCTGAAACGCAGTTTTGATCTTGTGTTTACATTCTGGGAGGATCCTGTGGACAGCATGCAACACAAATTGAAGGACGTGTTCAACTTTATGCTGGAAATTATCCAAACTCTTCGAACAAAGCAAGGGGCAGAAGTTGGCACGGGGTTACCCTTTGCTGAAGGGCGCGTGGAACAAAACACGGTTTTGGTGGAAATTGTCGACAGTTTGTTGAAGGCAGATTGGTTGCGAAAGGTGCGTCTTTTGTTTTCTGGTACCACTTGAATCCAAACTTGAGTTATTCACGCTTCACCGACAGGTTAAATACGATCTTCTTGCTCAACTTCTGACTATTGTGTGCCCAGACGAAATTCTCCAGCTTCGACCAGACTTCCTGGTCGTGTGCTTTGAAGTCATTGCCAACTTTTCCATGAGCAGCCGCATTTGCTCCTTCTTGTTGCGTTTCTTCTCTGCACTCTTTGAAGACGCCAAGTGGAGTTTAGACGCTGCGAACACTGGCATTTGGCTGAATCCTATTTGCTTTGCTTTAACGCATCCATCCGTCAACCTTCGAAGCGCCATAACGGATAATTTTTTAACGTCAGTTTTCAATGGAAAGAATGACCATTATCGACTCGTACTTGCCGCCTTGAATAATGCTCGACAAATGGGGGTCAACACAATCACTCTGGATGTGCAATCAGGAAGCAAAAATGATAACGGCATCAACCCTAAATTCCATATCCACGCGAGCATTTGTATTCTTCGCACGGGAAAGACTCTTGGCTTCCTTGGGTCCGATTTTCTCTCCCCATCCAACGCGGAAAGCGTGTTCAACAACCATGTCATTACGCTTGCGATTTCTCATCCGGATCCAAACATTCGAACAGACGTGTGTGGACTCCTTTGCGACAGCGCGCGTGCTCTTGCGGAACCCACGCCCGAAGAGTTGCATCTGATCCAGCAGTTTTTGATTGTGAACGGGAACGACTCGGTTTCAGAGTTTCGTATGCGGTTATTCGGGAATCTTCATAAATTGATTGTGAGGATGAGAAAATGTTTGTATGCGAATCAAAGAGATTTGAAAACGCGAGAAGTCTTTTTGGTCAAGAATCGCGCGAACGGCGATCGAGCAAACGTTGAGGACGCGGAAAAAGACGTTCGAAACTTGAATGAGAAGATTTCTGCAAAAATGAAGTTTCTTCAGTGGCTGGTTGACTTTGCAGTTGAGTAATATTTTGCCGTTGATTCTGTTGAACGTGTCATGGTTGGCTGACGGGTAACATACAGGTTCTTTCTCTATCGCCTGGCTCCTCGTTTCCGCGCATCACAAGTGCCATGGTTCTTCTCACCACAATCAGAGATGCCGAAGAGATTTCGTTGGACAGCACATTTCACAAAAATTTAGGCGCCGAATTCAACCGCTTTGGAACTTCAGTAGCCTGTGCTCGGGCATTGACTTCGATTCTGATGCACGATACGTTTGAGCCAAGTCGGCTGAGCGCATTCGGATTGCTAATGAGCATGAAAAACAGTGCGGCAACAGCTGATGGGGAAATACCAGGATACGGTGTTGCCGAGGTTCAAACTCTTCTGAATGAAGCAATTCAAATGGTAGAGAGACTTTAATGTGGTGGCGTTTTCGTTATGGCTGATTCTTGCTATTTTTTTTTCAAAAAAAAAAAGCTGCATTCGGTCAAGTCATCCGATTCAGACAGTGGGTCTTTAGTTCTCCGCCTGGTTTATGCAAAGTACGCCGCTTCTTCAAGAAAATATATATTTAATCTTTCAAGCGACTCAGCCGAGATAAATGCCAAATATGAAGCGCCAGGTAACACCTTCATTGGTGTCTGTTTGCTTGATTGATCCATTTCACCAATTCAATTCCTGCGCAGCTGCATTCGTTGTCCAAATTCTCTCCTTGTTGCGAAAGCACGTGGAAATCGCAGAGGCAGACTTGGCGTCGTCGATCAGTTCATACCCAATGCATGGCATCTTTTCTGGACTTAGGTGCGGCGCGATTTTGTTCGGCGTTTATATCTTTATGGACCGCGGCTAACTTTGACAATTCACTACGAATCAATTCGGCAGATGTGTACTCAGCGAAATCGACTTCTCAAAAGTGGATCTGCACGTGTGGAACCCTATCCTTCTGGATGCGTACTCTCTCATTTACAAGGCAACACAAGCTGTTCTCGCAATCCTATCAAACGAATCGCCTGAAGGAAATTACCCGGGCCTGAATCCGGAAGAAACTGGTCCAAAAATCGGTGATGCAACGGCCGACTTTGATGCGGTTATGGGTGAAGCTGGGGGAGATCAAACGTCAAAAAGCCAACGGATTTTACACGAGTGCTTCAGGACAGTGAAAGAGGCGTGTGGTGCTTTGGAAGCTGTTCTATGCAAGCCGCCTCTTCCGAGCGACAAAGAGGTTTGTGCCTGTGCTTCGGGTTTGGACAACATATTATCTAAGTTTTTTTTTTATAGGGCAATCACATTCTTGCATATGAAACTATCGAACAAGGTGGAAACTGGCTTCGATTGCTTCTTACCACCATTCGGCATTTCGGTGCATTTTCTGGCGTTTTCACATGTTTCCAATCGCTATGCTCTCGACTTCTCTGCTCGAACAATGCCCTTTTGGCCGTCCTTCCTCAGTCATGGCTTGCTGACTTTCTGCATCAAGCCGAGGTGATGGATGTGTCAATCACTCGGCGGAGTGGTGGCTTACCGTTGGGTGTTGTGGCGGTGTTGGGTGCTCAAAGCCCATACAGAGGAACCATGCTGGAAAAGACGATGGACCTGCTGTTCAAAGTTGCAAGACGCCAAGTTGGGGCAGGCATCGATACAAATCTCGACCTGCCGCAAGTGCATGCGTACAACATTATTCGGTGAAGGAACTTGCGATAATGATGTCTGCATCGATTTGCTGACGTGAAGTATTTTATTCTTTCTTGATCAGGCGTTTGCTTTTGGATGCGACAATCACAGATTTGATGCGTAATTACTTTTCGAGCTGTTTCGTGCTGAGTATTGATGGACTCTCGTCGGAAAGGTGAGCAGCATGGCACCCACAGCATAAAGATCTCATTGGGTATCTTTATTACCAGCTTCCCCATTCGAAACTGCGCAACAATGCTGTTTTCGGCCCTGGTGACAAAAGTGCTTGGAATGAAAAAAAGCAGAGATGAATACTCTGCCATCAACACTGTGACTGGGCGCGAATTTTTTGCGCGCTTTCCGGTCTTGCATGCTTTCATGATGGAAAAACTGGCGGCTGCTGTCCAAGATTTGGAGGGTGGGAACCGATCAGTGCATCCTGCGTTCTACCCCATTTTGACAATCCTTGCCCGCCGTGAGTTAACTTTGGCTTTTCTGTAAGTGACTGTACTAAAGTCTGACGCTTGGCAGTTAAATCAAGCGCAATGGAGGGCAACAACTCGCACCTAACGCTTTCAACCTTTCGGCCATCGGTTTTG
This sequence comes from Chytriomyces cf. hyalinus JEL632, assembly GCA_025435555.1. NCBI lineage: Eukaryota > Fungi > Chytridiomycota > Chytridiomycetes > Chytridiales > Chytriomycetaceae > Chytriomyces > Chytriomyces cf. hyalinus JEL632. Next base: position 305,381 of record JAIWWG010000003.1, on the reverse strand, counting down.
AAGTGCGCGGCTTCTTCGTTTTTTAAAGTCAGGGAAATAACGGCTCGTGCATATGCATCGCTGATTCCATCGACAGAGTTTGTGGAGCAGGTGTCTCTGATTCTGGATGAGCTAAACCAGTCCACGCGCGGAACTCTAGACTATAATCGCATGCATGGTTTGCTGATGATTGTGAAGCAGCTAGTACAGGTCCATTTACATCGCGAGGTGGCTGGAAAAGATGTTTTGTCCGGTACCGTCATTACTTTTGAATCACATGTTTCCTCATTTTAAAATGCTGGTACAGATTTCCTTGCGAAAGCTCCAAAGCTTGTGGAAAACAGTTTCTGGATTCTAACTGATCGCCATATTCCAGCCGTTCAAGATGTGTACTTGAGTATCCTCAAAACTGTCATGGTTGACCGAAAATGGCTGCATTCACTGGATGAAGCAACTGCCTTTACATTGACAGCTGCGCCAATGTTAAAGCAAACCTGGATCACAAGTGCAAAACTCCTTTCACAAACAAGGACACTGGTTGCCAAAACAGAACAAGCGTGGACATGCAATCTTCGTCAGAATCTGGCGCAATACTGTTTGGGTTGCCTGGAGTACCTGGCAGGAGCCAACGCTGAGGCAAAAACCGAAATCGTTGTTTCATTTTTGCACGACTCGGACTATGAGGTCCAGCTGCAGGCGCTCTCGTACCTGCAAAGTTCGTCCATGTCATCGACTCTAAACTGGACGCGGCTGGTGCCAATCCTCCTGTCGTTGGTCCATTCAAAAGAGTCTTACGAGCAGCTGACTTACAATGCCGCAGCTGTCCTGTCCAGCCCACAAGTTCGACCTATTCTTGCGACTTGTGATCTGTCATCAGTGACTTCTGTTGTCGTATCTGTTTCCGAAGATTTGGCCGAGCGACTGAGCATGACGGACAACACTTATGAAGTGGCAGCTGTTCTTCCTCTTTTGGCAGCACTGGTGGCAGATAGGGTAGATGGTGGTGGTGAATCTGGGATGGGTGTGTTGGTTAGTTTGATGAGAAAATGGATTGCTGATGAAACGGTACAGTATTATATAACTACTTCTCAGCGTTCACACATATTCTGATGAGTTTTTCTGCAGGCCACATATGTCAGAGTTAGTGTTGCAAAAGCACTTGAACTCATACTTCCAAAGTTTTCATCGCAGTTGGATGGTTACGAGAGTATCTATGTGGACTTGCTCATTTTATTGGAATTGCTTTTGGACGATGATGATGTAGATGTGCGTACTGTCGCAGCAGACCTTTCTGCAACCCATTTGGACTCGAAGGTGACACTGACTTGAAGGGATCCTCTCAGTAATGTTGCCCTATCAACCAACTCATTTTTTGCCAGGAACCTATGCTTCCAACACAATGCCGATGTTCGATTTTAAAACGTATTCTTGAGAGGATTCAAACAACCGAGAGCATTTCCAGGGTGGCTGAGTATGCCACTCGCCTTCTGATTGGACGAGTTGCAACAGGTTTTAAGAGCTATTTTTTGATTCAGCAGCAAACAACGGTCCTTACCTTCACTTCTTATTCCTTTAAAGAAACTCTCTTGGAAGCCCAACTGAACCCAGCTCATGTCCTTTTCGCAAAAGAAGAGGCAAATCAGCATAAGGAAGAATTGGTGGATGCAGTGATGGCATTCCAAACTCTTCATGCGCTCATTCAACTGCCACTTGTGTCCTCTGACATGAAAAGCGTGATATACGCAACGTTGGAAAAATGGCTGCAAGACAGCATTCATGCATTGGAATCGCGTTCGGGCAATCTGGCAGGGTTGAAGGGAAATGGAAAAGTCTTTGGCGCCTTGGTTCGCATTGTGGTTTCTGGAGTGCATTGCCTGGATGAACGTTATTCCGGCGATCAGAGGTCGCAAGCTGGGCAATTGCTGAAAAGGCTGCAAACGTTGGATGTGCATGAGCAAGTGAAGTCAATGGTGCTGGCCGAGTCCCTTCTTAAACTCACTGATTTCCTTCCGTGGTGAAGAAATGTTCAATAAAAGGAAGCCTTTGACACTGAGAGATACTGCACTTTCAAGAGTGCTTTTGCATAAGTATCATTTCACGGGCGCGAAAACAGCCGATGAGATTTCCAAGACATTTGAAAATAGAATGCGCCTATTCTTGGCGTTGGTAAAGTCGAAACCGTAAAACGCATTCACTCTTGGAATAGCTTTATTTGCTTGTGCTGAAGGGTGAGCGCCATTTTAAAAGCAGTAAAATTTTGCTGAAACATATGGATTTGATTGGCAACCAGGAAACAATGAAGTACGGATGAGATAAAGCATAGAGATCATTTCCTTCAGACCATGTAGCTGTCTTGCCCAGCATCCGACGGAGGAGGGGAATTCGCCTGCCGTTTGCGGATCCAGTATGCCACTCCAAATAAAATCAGCGAAAGCGCAAGCAAAGTAGGCAGCGCAATTCCTAGAATCTTGACCACATTGGGTCCGTCAGATTCCGTTGTACCAGAAGAATTTGCCCCAGAAATTGAAGATGTCACGCTTGTTTTTGTCGCATTTGGAAAAAGATTTGTGGTGGTGAATGCGGTAGAGAAGCTGACACGAGAGGCTGAGAGTGGTTGCAAAGAAGATACAGAAGAAGCCTGCGCTGAAGTTGCAGTTGGAGGGGCGTCAGTTGCTGTCGAGATTCGTTCGTCTGCAGAGGAAGTGGGAATGCTTCCTTCACTTTCATTGGCGCCGGGGCATCCGCCTGAGAACCAAGGAACCCAAGTCAGGGTGGGTTCCCTCAAAAAGGCACACTGATAGGTGATCCCTGACGAGCATTGGGTTGCTCCCAGACTTGAACAGGCTTGCCCCTCTACAGACTGTCGATGAAAGCCTTCAGGTCAGTTGTATGGCAACAGGCAGCCAGGGGGAGCGCTTACCATTCTAGATCTATACGCGAGAAGTCGGCAGCGACGAAAGTAACGTGAAATTAAATTTAAAGCTTGACAGATGCACAAATGCTTTTTCAACGATATCTGAAATTTCATTTTCCGTTGGTTGCCCAATGACCTCCCCCTTGTCCTGTTCTTCTCGTCTTAGCCAGAATATGATCGATCGCTTTTTCAATTCCCTGCTGGAACGCCAACAGTCCGACAGGCCAAGGCAACAGGAAGCAAGAAAACGTCATCAACAGCGAAAAAAGGCTGCTCATCCCAGGAATCGAACCTGGATTTCCTCGGCCACAACGAGGTGTACTAACCGCTATACGAGATGAGCTTGCAGTATTGCTAAAAATATAGTACTTCAATTAATCACAAAAGTCGTCTTGCATGATCTTCTCGGAACGGTGGTGATATCTTGCAGCGGTATTCAGCGTCAGGAGCAAGGTAACGGATGCGCCTGGGACTAAGTGAGACGGTGGTGAAGGCGCTGCAGAATACCTATTGTATGTGTTGAATTTTACCAAATACAAGTGACGCAGAAGGACAGATCGATGCTGACACTCAGCCATCAAACGGAGGAGGCGCAGGTGTTTCTCGCCGCGCTTGTTGACATGAACGGTGACACTTGCACGGATCTCGTGGGCGTGAGCGGAGCGTCGCTGGTTGTGTACGAATGCGCTCATCGACGAGTGCTCGACTCCGCCGCAGGGACAACGTTTACAGTTCGGACACCGTTTGCGAAGACTGAGAATTTGGTTGCAATGGACTGGGACGGCGATGGATGTGCTGATGTCCTTGCCATGGGCGGACAGGCTGTGCGTGCAGCGAGGAAGGAGGACGCGCTAGGTCTGGCAGTTCTGTGGCGGCTGAAAGATGCTGAGAGGAACTCAACTACAATGCCTGAGTGGCAGCACTTGGATCCCGCAGCGGGTCTGACGCAGCCATTTGCAGTGGACTTGTTTGGCGACATGAGACCTGCATTATTGGGATACCCGCACAAGGACCCTGATACTCTCTCAGTATGGCGGTTTCATGCGAACAGGACCGTGACTCTGTCGCCGTTCAATCTCTTCGACGCCGCTTCAAACAAGGCCATCTGCAAATCACCGTCCTTTCATTCGAATGCATTCATTGATCTCAACGGCGATTGTCTGGCCGACATCTTTGTCACTTGTTACGATCCCAAAACGCGTCGCTCCTTCTTTCAAGTCTGGGTCAACAGCCGGGACAATGGCTTCTCGCTGGGTCTCGAACATCTCATGCCCGCAGACATACATGGTCCCGTTACTTTTGCCGACATGGATGCTGATGGAACCATGGACATCGTATTCAGTTCATGCGACCCTGCAAATCCTCGAAATTGCTTCATTCATGTCCTGTTCAACACGCAAATTCCCTTGTGCACCAACTCTTTGCCCTTGCTGAAAGGCTCAAACCAAAACTGCCGTGTTTCATCAGACCTATGTGCGCCCGATCCTTCATTCGAGTTTAAATCAAACACATTGAAACTGCCACTCATGGGTATTCTGCCCTCGGATACTGAAACTCTTGATGTCAATGCCATGCCTCTCCGTCTCGGAGATTTCGATAACGATGGATACCCTGATATTCTGATGCTTACCAACGATCGCTCTAAGAGGTACATTCTCCTCGTCGGGATTACCGTTTTTCTAACTGATGCTGTCAAATGATTGCCAAATTTGTTACGCCAGATACATTCGGTTGCTTCAGTCTGTTCCATGCACAAGGTTTCTATGCGCAAAGTCTGACCAGAAGCGAGCATTCAAAGTTGTTACAACTGGAATGGACGAATTGAACCACATGCCCGGCACCAAAACTGGAGCCATATTCTTTGACCTTTTCGATGATGTATATCTCTGTTATTATTTATTTCTTATTTTCCTGTACTCACTGTCATTGCAGGGAACTCTGGACATCCTCACGTTTACGCAGAATGAAGTGTCGAAACTTGATCGGATATCCGCATTCAAAAATAATTTCTTCACGGACGGCTTTTTCCTCAAATCTCTTGTTACGAACGGCGTATGTCCTGGCTGGTGCCCCGAAGGAGAAAAATTTCCAAACCCAAAGGTGTGTGATCTGATTAAGGAGTTTCTGTAGCCACACTCCTGACAAGCTTCCATGGTTTTAGCCCTTTGGCGTCAACTACCCAGGGGCCACTCTCAAATATACAGGTGATTAAACTGCACTATTTTCGCGATTATTTGGTATTTAAAAGTTATCTCCAGTAACCGACACCCAAGGTTCGAAAAGAGCTGTCCAATGTAAGTTGCACATTATTAATCTTGGCATTATTGGTTGCCGGTCATCTAATAAGTCGAGTTCAGTGGCACAGCTTCCGCAGTCCTCATACTTTGCATTAAATACGCCATACACCCATGCGGGTCTTGGCCGAACAAACAACTACATTGAGCAATTATTCGTGGGTGCAACCAAGCAGCATTCAGACAACGTTGCATCGTATTTTGGTGTGATACCCAATTCACAGCTTATAATTATTCCGTATGAAGAAACTGGGGCAGATGGTCCGACAGAGTGAGGCGTCATTTTTTTGAAGAAATGATTCAAACGAAATAATTAGATACCTTCTTCTCAATCAGATGGAAGATGGAGCTCTTCATAAACCCGAGTTCTCATGCCCCCTGGGTGTTTGTTTCCCTTCTGACCACTCTTGTCGCCCTGACTGGAATCGTCATTTTCTTGAACGTTCTTGAAAGAGTGCGTATATTTCCTCCTTTCCTGAAATTAACTAACGTTTTAACTCTTCCTCAAATGCAGCGTGAAGATGAAAGGGAGCGGAAAACGAACTTGCATAACATCAATTTTGATGCTCTTTGATTTTTACGCTTTCAAATGTTGCTCATACTTGGGGCAAATTAAATGAGAATACCTGTGTTCACACTGCCCATTGATGTGGAAGTCAGTTTTGCCAGAATGCCCCACTGCGTTTTCTCTACCCTTCATCTTGATATGACTTTTAGTGACGTTTTGCAACATCGCCCATGTCAGTTGCTCCATAAAGAAATTGTTTTGAGTTCTTCTTTGTCAAACGCTTCCATCCGAGGTCTAAATCGGGGCTGCAAAGAAGCTTAATGAAGCTTCATGACGAACTCATGGCTCTCATATCGTCGTCGTAGCCCTTCTTTGATATGTTAAAACTATGTACTGAAACAGAGCCCGATTAGCTCAGTGGTTTAGAGCACCCGCCTTTTAAGCGGGTGGTCGCGGGTTCGATCCCCGCATTGGGCTCGCTTTTATGGCCAATTGCCTCTTGGAACCAAATTGTGCCGCCATCATATCCATGTCGGAATTTCGAGTTGTACACAAATGTTTGTTTCATTCAACTTAAGGCTGATTTAATCTTGAGCGCAAGCTCCCTTACGGCAAAGCCTTCCGCCCGTTCCCAACCACATTCACAATGGCCATGGTTGAACCGGTCACCAACTTCAGCGAGAGATTCCGCGCTTTCGGCACATCTTGCCATTGCTCGCTGTACTTGCAACATTGTCAAGCCATCCACCCCAGTGTCACAATTACCCGCAACCAAAAGGGCTCCCAAGACCTTCAAACACCCACTCTGCACTCTGAGACACACTGTTTCAGATTGTTGGAGTGACGTTTGCAAACCGGCCAGGGACGCGTCGACAGCACTTCTGGAAAACACCGCCCAGCTGGCTCCGTATTGGCGCATAACGCTGTCGTTTTCCAAGACACTACTTGACGACACTGCAATAGCAATATGAAACAATGTCTGCAAGGCCGCTGCCGCGTAGACATGATACTGCGCAACATTTGTCGTCCCTGCAGTGAGATGCACCGCAGTTGTCAAAGGTTTCCATGCAGCAGCCATTAAAGACATGATTTTCTCTTGTTGCTGGCTTGTTTTCAAGTTTGTTGCTTGAATTCGCTGAAACGCCGTCGTGAGGATGTTTGCCATACATGTGGCGAAAGGGATATTGAGATCATTCTGGTTCAGAGATTCTCTGACTTCAAGTGATGCTGTCTCAATCCAGCTTGGCACGTTTTTACCGTTGGTATCGTTTGGTTGGATGGTCTCTGCTTCCAACAGACGCAGAACGAGGTGCAATATGGTTGAAAAATCGATTGCCTGTTCTTCGAAATCCCCACTGCACACATCGCTGTCATACACTTCTAGAATCAGTTTCGGTGTGTTTTTGGCGGTTTTTGGAGGCATTGGGGGACTCGACTGGATACACATTGCAATATATTCGATGCAACCTGATGACAGCCGCCGAATTCCATCATCTGAGGAAATGATACGGGTTCAGTTTCGATTAAGAATATCAACGCGCAGCATCTCAAACATACCCATATCCTGTCGTTGGCAGAATATTAACGCGTTCAAAATCGCAACAGTCAAAGGTCCCGCAAATTGCCGAACATGATCTGTCTGCGCTGACACCACATGGCAGCTTGAGTATAAATATGACGCGACGAGCTTTTTGTTATTCTTGATGTGGATCGGCTTTAAGTTCTCGCACAGGATTGGCAAGATCAAAGAAGTTGGCAAGCGAGCAAAGACTTCAGCAGATAGCATAGCTACTTTTCCGTATTCTTCTGAAGATTCTATCCGAGATTGTAGTTCTTTGCTGAGCGCATCAGTTTGGCAAGTTACAGTTTTATCAAAAAATGAAACTGGGAGCATCTGAGAAAATTAAATACTGTTTGGGGTTGCAGTTTTGCGTGATCAGCAAATGTACTCATACCTTGAGAATCAGGAGCGGGTGCAACCTTGCAAACAGCAAGTCCGATTCTCCAACCATATCTTCTTCGGAACTCGGTAGCGGCTGGTCCCTGCACAACCTAAAAAGTTCGTCAAGAGCGCATTGAATGGCATCATGACTTTTTCCCCAACAGGGTATAATTGCTCCGAGAAATCGAATCGGAAGAGCATCGTACGCGCATGAATACGACTTTTCCAACAGGCCGGGAATGACATGCTTCCAGTAGGATGGGTCCATGGCTTGCGCCCATCGAGTAGCGACGGAAATAAACCTTGAAACTCGTTTTTCGGACTCTTTTTGTTGTAAGCGATCAGTTTGTTACTTTCTTCTTCAATTTTGAAAGATAACGTTCAAGGAATACCTTCGGCAGAAATGGTAGGAACGGCTGAATATTTCTTCAAGTCGCCTGGACTGCGAATCGAATTATGCCCACCAAGATCGTTCGTCGAAAAATATCCCAATGCACAGGTGCGAATTTGCTCAAGAAACACTTCATGCGCGTTGTTTGATGTGGTAGATGGCGCAGCGCACAAAACCGATATCAGCGCAGCTTCGGCAGAAGATTTCTCATTCATCGAGTTGCATTCCAAAATCACTCGGCATAGCCTGGGAATGATGAAACAAGGGTCTGCGTGGGATGATAAGTTGAATATAAGTGCAATGTTTTCTTCATATAGTCACCCAAAAGCGCGAAGAGGCCAACAGATTTCGATCTTAGATTTACATCCTCATCGCTCAACCGCTCCAATAGGTGCCCAGCTGCAGCTTCAAAAGTCGGGCGCAAATCAAAGCCTTCTTGCTGCTGAACTAGGCCATGCATCGTGTCGAGGATGGTTGAAATAACGAACAAACTATTCCTCCGCGCCAATATTGATTCGGACGAAAGACGCGAAAAGACTGCATGCAAAATAAATGGCGCGTCTCGCACAAGATAATCGGAAAAAATTCTCGCAACGACATTGAGAGGCGATGATTCATTCGAAAGCCTGTCACCCTCTTTATGCGGCAGATTAAAATCCTGATCAAGCTGCGATACAAGGGAATATATGATACGTCGAACGCCGTCGGGGTCAGACACAGTCATGAGTTTGCTCAACAGAAAATACGCCAGATTTGAGGCGCCAGGAAATGACGGATTTACGATGTTGTTCGAGACGAAGGTGAACAAGGTACTTTCCAGCTCGGGAGAATCACAGAGGACATACGCAAGGTCTGCTTCAGACCTTTGCGAAAGCGCTCCGCAAATTTCGAGAAAGGAAAGAGCCTGTAACAAACTTATTCACATTTAAGGATAAATAAAAACTGCGTGTGAACCAACATTTGGGTCCGCTGAGATGCTGGATATCAGTTTCTTGAGTTGCGAACGCGAGCTGGTCCTGGTTTCAGGCTGGAGTGTCCTCACTATTGATGTCACACACAGGGAAAGCGAGGAAGGACTCTTGGCTTGTTCCAAGCATTCTATTGATGCATCGACAACAACAGAATGCATGGATCCTTCCAAAGAAAACCGCCTCATAGATCGGAGTATTGATTGCAGGTAACTTTGAGCCACGTCCGCCGCAATTTTTGTATCATGCACAAGGATATCCAAGACTAGCGCACTGCACAAAGACGTCAACCGAGTATCCATCCATCGTGCCGCCGGTGCATGCCATATAGCGTCAGATTCCACGACGGCAGTAAGAGGGTGAATACATATTTCAAGAGACACTTTGATCTTCGCTGATTCCAGTTCCTGGAGAAAGCATTTCAAGCAAAGGGCGGCGGCGAGTTTCGTTCGTTTTGCATTCGAGTCTTCATTTCCAGGTTGCAGCTGGGCAATGATGCATGCAACAAAATCATTCGCAATATCTGCGCCGCTGCAAGCAAGCCATCTGATCAAAGCCTCAGCAGAGTCTTTGGAATCGGACACTCCGCTGTGGAGCATCTGGAAGCGGGTCCCTCAGCATGGATAGGCTCCGCCAAGAAAATAGAAGGGTACGCACGTGCATTCCGCAGTGAACAGTCATTGCCGTGATGGTTTCTCTTCTGCGGAGCTTGCTGTTGAGCAGTACTTTGAGGCGATTCGCATGTTCTGTAGGTCGGTTGTTGTAAATGAAATGTCAGTGAGAGAAGCTGGCCAATATTACCGTTTCCGGGAGAGCCAAGCGCCTTTCGCAGCAGCTTCGAATTCAGCGCCAACAGCGAATCGAGACTGTCCATGTAAACTTTCACTTTTGTGTTTATAAAGTTGAACAAATGAGCAACACCGAAAAGGCGCTCAGCATTGGGCTCGAGGTAGTTGACACTCGCGGCCAGCTGGAAGCCTCCGCTAGTCAGGTGGAGACGGTTGCGCGTGAGTCTGGCTACTCCTTCGCGGCTGTGTCAATTGTACGCAGGGACGGCGCACGTGGGTATGTCTCACCATGAGTTGTCGCTTGGTGTATGGCTCCAGCAAGTACTAACAACGGTTGCAACTCTCTCTCAGCGCGTCTAATGGGCCGGTCGTATTCAACCCGGATCAGCTTCTTCTAGCAACAGCAGAAGACGCTTCCTTTGCAATCGGTGTTGCTTCTTCCAGGGGCGTTGACGCTGCAGATGACGTAGTAAGGAGAGGAGCGATTCAGCTACTGGATGCCCAAGCAAACTGGTACTTCATTTGATTTTGATTTTCCTTCCGTTTCTTCTCACATCACAAAAACAGGGCCAATCATTTGGGCGTTGCTGCCCTCCTCGTCACTCTTCCGGGTTCTCTGTCAAAGAAATCCGACGATACAACGGTTCTCCCCTTCTCGGCAGCCGTTGCAAACTTTGCCCGTTCCATCAGTGCCCTTCTTTCACGCGCATCTTACACACAGATTCTGCTCCGAATTCCCCTCAGCGCAAACGGGTGGAACATCTGGAATGCCGTTCGAAGCTTGTGCGGACATTCTCCAAAACTTCAACTCGCGTTGGAATTCGAAAACATCTCGACCGCGGCGAATGATACAATTAATCAGTGGATGGCGGAACCTGTGAAGCTCGTGATCTTGCCGACGGATATGTTTCTATTCAACAAAAAGAATTACCCCGTCTTGAGCAAAATGCATCAAGCTTGGTGCAGAAGCATCATGAATGTAAACCACATTTATTCCCTGCATTTAATTCCTCCCTTTTTCGACTTATCATGGCTCTTTGCTTTCATCTCAGTTGAATGTTCAATTTCTCATTTCATCGCCCCCGAATTCCCCTGTGTCCCCTGAAAACGGCGGAATCGGCGCGTACCGACTCTACATCGACAATCTTTATAAAACTCGTCCTCCCCTCTCAGCTGTGGACGCTTTTGCGCGTGGGTATGACGACTACCTCCAAGCGCCTTTGCAGCCCCTCATGGATAACCTGGAATCAGCAACATACGAAGTGTTTGAGAAGGACCCCGTTAAATATCAGGAGTACGAGAATGCCATTGAACTTGCGCTGAAGGATCGCGTTGCCGCTGGGTTAAGAAATGTTTTGTAAGTACGGGAGACATTTTTGTTTTTAAAGATTAGTCCGCTCACTCATGTTTTGCCCTGCTTTTTCATGTTTTGTTCGTAATATAGTGTCGTGATGGTTTTCGGTGCTGGACGTGGACCGCTGGTTGATTGCGCTCTTCGTGCCGCCGAAAAAGCGGGATGCACACTCGTTCTTTACGCGCTTGAGAAGAACCCCAATGCCATCGTTATTCTTCAAACTAAAAAGCAAACGCGATGGGGAGATGCCGTCACGATCGTACACTCAGACATGCGGTATTGGGAGCCTCCTGTCAAGGTTAATATCTCACACCATTTCCTGGAACGAGTCAAACGATGTTTACTATCTATCCTCTTCGTCTGACAGGCAGATATTCTCGTGAGCGAGCTGTTAGGTTCTTTCGGTGACAACGAACTCTCGCCTGAATGCCTGGATGGGGCGCAAAAAGTCTTGAAACGTTCGTGAAGTTGACTTTCGTTTGCGCCAATCAGAACTAAACAATCATTCCAAATGCATAACAGCCGATGGAATTTCCATTCCGGAAAGCTACACAGCTTTCCTGACGCCGATTTCTTCCACCAAACTTTACAATGACGTTTGCTCGTACAAAGACTTGGCTCACTTGGAGACACCGTACGTTGTCAAGTTTAAGGCCATCAACTCCATCGCTGAACCTGTGCCGGTTTGGACCTTTACCCATCCGCAGCCAGGGCTTGAAGTGAACTTAGGTTTGTTGAAAATTGCGCAACCGTTGGTTCGTGTTTTGAACCCTTTCCATACAGGAACAAAGGACTTTAACATCCACAACACGCGTTACTCACACACCTCGTTTGAAGCCAAGCAAGATTTATTGATTGTAAGGCTGTCTTTGTTGCTGTTTTTTTTTCCGTTGTTCAATTGCTGAAAGAATCAAACAGCATGGTATCGCCGGTTACTTTGAATCCGTTCTTTACCGCCACATTCATCTCAGCATCAACCCGTCAACGCATAGCCCGGACATGTCTTCCTGGTTTCCGATTTTCTTCCCTCTGCAGGTCCCACTGCATGTATCGTCTGGGTCGCATGTGGACGTGCATTTCTGGCGACTAACAGATGACAGAAAGGTGTGGTATGAATGGGCATGTGTCCCGCGGACCAAATCTGGGGAGAGCATTCTGGGAGGAGCGAGTGAGATTCATAACGTTGGGGGACGAAGCTCGTGGATTGGTTTGTGAGGGTAGAATGAAGTGAATGGTTGGTTCTGGTCAGCCCGTATTGTCGTGGTTGAGTTGGTTGTGGGTTGCGAGGGCATGCGCTGTGGCGCCGTGATGATTGGCTTGTGCGATTAAAGAAACCCCGCGGAAAAAGGAGGGTTTGTTTCTGACCAATCGGAAGTCAAATGTCGCAGAGAAAGCGATTCCTTTGCTTCAGCAAAAACAACCCAACAAAACAACCCACCAACAAAAGGTGCATTACATGCTGGCCTGTCCTGGACATTGAAAGCGACCCCCAACAGCCCACCTTCAGTCACACCCACCCATACAACCATGCCGGCAATGTTCACTGCCTTCATGAGCGTCGGGCTCTGTGCCGACCTCCTTCCTCCTATTCCCAGACAGCAGCGATCCCTCGCTACGTGCGAGCACCCTCAGCTACAAGGACAGCAAATGGCTCATCCGCCATCCCCACCCCAGTACTTTGCACCACCTGCTTCACCAACCATACACAGCTTCCCATCACCGTCCCTCATTGAAAAAGAAGCAGAGCGCGTGAAGAGGCAGCTGGACAGAAAGACTCTCATTTTGGCGTTGGTGCTTGCATCGAAACCAACGACCACACCTTGAAGCAATTTTGAGTGTTGCCAATCGGCCGATCAACTTTTTTTTTTCTTCCCCCTTTTCAACCTCTCAACCCCTGTATGTATTTCCGTTTACCAAATTTGTACTTGTCTCAACTCTATTGTTCTTGTCTCTGCATCGTATGGCATGCAATCTCCTGTTTTTATGGTATTTTTTTCTGTTTATTTTATAGGAACCCATTGTGAATAAATCACGGTGGCATCTCAACATACATCTCATGTGATTATAACAAACCTCATTTTATTTTATGCACCCAAATATGCTTCCAACCTCCTCACCGCTTCAGGTATCCGAATCAGAGCAACAAACTCCAGCAAGTCATCTCCCACTTTCTCACCAGTCAAAACATACCGCAACGACTTCATCAGTCCGGCATATCCACCCACTCGTTGATCACGTTTCGCGAGCTGTTTGAGTGACGACTTTAACTCGGGTGCCCATTTTTCATTGTTTGGGTTGATTTGACTGAGGATGGCGAGAATTTGCTGACTGTTGTAGTTCAGGTCGAGCGTTGGCGGGAGAGACGCTTTGAACTGAATGGCAACTTCAGACGAATAATCCGCGAGAAAAAAGAACGGTCGCGAGAGATAATAAAAGTCTTTGATGAAAGTTGCGCGTCCTTGAACCGATTGCAAAATTTGCAACAGATGCGACGAGTCCGCTTCATTTTTAAGTTGCTCGATCGCCGTTTGGGATACCATTGAAGAGGTTACAGATGAAGCATATTCCAAGACATGAAGGCGCGTTTGTTGAAGGATTTCTGCACGTTCAGGGGAGTTGTGTGAAAGACGGTGGGAAATGTGAAGTTTGTTGAGCCGGTCAAGATGGTTGTAAGATACAATCGCAGGTGATTTGCTCAATGCGTCGATTGAAAACTGAGAAAAGAAGCGCGGTCAGTTTTTTTTTTTTCATGAAGAAATCGTACCTCTTTAACGAAATCTGATAGGAACCAGATGTCTTTCGATGCAGCGGACGGCGGACTGAAACCAAGCATTCCCACAAAATTAAGGATTGCTTCTGGCAGGTATCCTTTTTGCTGCATTTGAAGGGCAAAATCAGCAAGACTCGAACACAGAAGGGAAAAACTGTCCTACCATGAGACTATCCACATTCACGTCATGATGCCGTTTCGAAAGTTTTGCCCCGTCCGAATTCACCAAAAGAGGCAAATGAATGAACTGCGGTAGATCCCACTCAAACGCCCTGTAGATGAGCACGTGCTTGGGAGTGGACGGAATCCACTCTTCCCCGCGCATCACATGTGTCACGCCCATTTTAGCGTCATCCACGACATTCGCCAAGTGGTAAGTGGGCAGCCCGTCGCTTTTGAAGAGGATGGAGTCATCCAGGGTCCTGTTGTTGAATTCAAGCTTCCCGTGAATCAAATCCGTGAACTCGGTCGTGCCTTCCGCCACTTTCAAGCGAATCGAATAAGGTACATTCCGTGCAAGATTGGAAGATATTTGTGATTGAGAAAGATGGCGGCATCGGCGGTCGTATCCCGCGTTTTTGGCGGTGCTTGAGCGAGACTGAAGAAGCTGCTCCTGGGTGCAAAAACAGCGGTATGCAGCACCCTTCTCCAGAATAGAATCTGCATGTTCTTTGTACAGCTCTGAACGCTGAGACTGCACGAACGGGCCCAGGCCTCGCGGATCTGCACCTGGACCTGCGGACACACATAATTAGAAACCTAGCACTGATGACTGAAGCAACGAAAGTGAAGAAAGTCACCCTCGTCCCATTTCAGGCCCATCGTTTTGAGAGTGGCTTGCATTGCTTCTGCGGCACCAGGCACACGCCGTTTGCTGTCCGTGTCCTCAATTCGCAGAAGAAAGCGATTGGGTTGCTGACTGTCTCCTGATGATCTCGAGAGTGCGTAGTTAAAGAGCGCTGTGCGCAGGCCGCCTAAATGCAACAAGCCAGTAGGTGAAGGTGCAAATCGAGTGATCATATTATTTTCAATGGGTTTTTTTCCTCAACGCAAGGGATTTTCCACAAGCTCATAAATACTGTTTGGCAGTTGGTGTTGTTGATGTTGACCAAGCACGAGTCTCCTCTTTTTACACCGCAGGCAGGTCAGGCCGCGTGGAAAGTGCGCGACTCCGCTGTCAATCTGTGTCCAGAGTGCTTCTAACTCTCTCCAATTCAAGCGCGTTTATATGCCCCAAACTTAAATGCAGTAAAATGCGCCGAGAGCTTCTCATGTCTATGTGTGACAGGACCCGAAAGGCGCTAAACGTGGGTGGTTGTGTATGATGAGAGAGGTTGCGGAACGGCTGGAGTCGCGATCATTCCAATGACTAGAGGTAGTCTTACAGCCAATAAAGGCCGTCCTTCTAATTGGGGGAATTGCTGAATTTTAACGGGGTAACCACCTCATGCGTAGGGGGGCAAGGACTTCTGAAGTCAACAACTTTTTTATTCCAAATAGCGAAAATCGGGAACTGATTCACTGAAAAGAAGGCTGAAATGGTGCTCAGCAATTCTTTCACAGTTTAGTTGTAAAATGCACGAGTGGTGGACACGCCAAAAAGCATGATACGGATATCGGGAAGCATCTGAGTGAGACAGATGATGGAATTTCAGATAATGATTGATATGATACACAATCCTGTGCGTATGCTCTGAGTTGCTTACCGCGTCCGAGAGCAAATCAAGGCGAGTCTCCAAGGTGTTGTTCAGCATGAAGCGTCCTTCGTTTGCAGAGACGTACACTCCGCCGGCGCTGCAAAGAGAATAAGGCGCGTATAAGAATATAAGGAATGAGAGTTGCAATGTAAGGGAAAAATAAAAATTCACCTTGAATCCGGGATCGAGTTAGAAGGATCGATCTTGACTTCCAAATCCATGTTGAGCTTCACTTTGTACTCTGCCTTTGCGTCGGCGATCGCCTGCGTCACGACATCCACATCTGATTTGCGGCATTGAACCGTAATTTTCTTTTCCATGAGCTGGTAAAACGCCTGCCAGAATTGATACGTGTTGTCAGAAAAAAACGGCCCCTCCTCCCCCCGCGCCAAATTACAGCCAAAAAATCACCTGAAGTAACAAGTCTTTCAACAGCACAGTATAATTCGCGGAGTCCTGACTGATAGAAAACAGCTTGGAACGAACTTCTGTGAACAGGTCATTCAACACTTGCTGGCGCTGCTGGAGAACGCGCAGTCGGTTCTTGTTGATGTGGTTCGACTGCGCACTGGTTGAGTTTATTAAGAATATCGGAGTGAGTTGGGCTGGGGACGTGGCAGTTGAGTATCGTTCAGGCTCATTTTACATTTTGCGAGACACCTCAGCCTGCTTCTTCTTTTTCTCGTAGAAGGCTTCAATCGCGATGGTCTCTTGACGCACGAGTTTCGCCTTTTCAATGTTGAATTCTTCGTCCGCCTGAGATGGGTGGAGAGATATTTATACCACTTTCAGCAACTAACCACGAGTCAAGTCGTCTCACCTTCACTTGGATTTCACGGGCCTTCTCTAGCGCCTCCTGCTTGATGAAGGAGACCTGGGGCGTGTGTGGTATTTAGTTCGGCAGATCGCGTCGTCCACTTCAATCTTCCTCCAGCCCATCGCAGAGCAGATCTATATGTGACAGATGATACTTACCATCTTCTTCATCTCGGCCGCCACCTCATTGTCGTTCAACTTTGCAGCCATCGTATTTTTTCTCAGTTCTTTATTTTTACTTTTAACGCAGTCATGTATTATTTTATCCTCAACACAGTCCTCCGGAACCTTGAAAATGCCTCTTCATCTCCGACACCATACTTGTCCATCTCATCCACAACTTCCTTCGCCATCCCCAAATCCCCGCTCAGTGAGCACACCCGGACAAGAACGCGAAACATGGTCACGTCCGGCACAACCCCACACTCCCCCGTCACGAAACGATACAATGGCATCACTTTCGCGTCCAGCTCTTTGACACGGTCATTTGAACACTGTATCCGGATTTTCCATGGATCCTGCAACCCTCGGTGACCCAATTTTGCAATCACCAGAAGCAAGACCGTGAATGTGCGTTTGGTGGGAACAGACTTGGCATCGACACTGAGCTGGTATACTTTTAGAGCTGCTTCATAGTCATCAATACGGGTAAAAGCGGCCATGAGACTGTTGAAGCTTTGGATATCCGGTTTGAGGTAGCCCTTTGCGCATAAGTCTTGAAATAGGATAGCAAAGTGGTGCAGATCTTGAACCCTTTTTTGGTTTCCCAGCAAAGAAAACATTGCTGTGAAAAATATGCAGTCGAATGCAATGGCTGGGATAGTTGAGGATGAAGGTGGTGAGGAAGGTTCTGAAGAAATGCGTAAAGCTGACGAGAATGACATGATGTCGTCACCCTTCCATGTATCATCGTCACCCCTCCATGCGCCTGATGTTGAGGAAGACACCAGTTTTTGCAGTTCAGCGGCTTTAGGACTGGACGACTCCATTTTCAGAAGCAGAGTGAAGGTGATGACATTGGGCACGAAATCCCAGGCATGCAGAAAGTGGAACACAAGATCCGGATCCGATAGTCCCACCAGTGCACTCAGAATTGCGTTAAAAGTATCGACTGTTGGTTCCGCGTTCGAATTTTCCTTCATGGCGGCGAAGGTATCCTTCACAATTCGATCAAATTCAGAACGCCGATTCTGAGCAAATTCCAGATTCCGAATTTGCGCCACCAAAAGAGAATGGTAGGTTGCATGGATCCCCATAACACCAGTTTGCTGCATCTGTTCGAAAAGTTTGATGGCGTAGTTGTAATGGCCTTCCATGATGAGCGACTTCATGAGAACGTCGTACGTAAACCGCCGTGGGTATATTCCGGAAGAAACAGCAGTTTTTGTAGCGGCGATGGCGGAAAGATTTTCTCCGGTTGATGCGAAACGGCGAAGGAGAAGAGACTGGAAATAGTAGTTCGAGTTGATTGATGGCAACTTTTTCTGCACTGAAGCAAAGTGCCTGTCAAAGGTGTCACTATCTCTGCGTTGGAGCAAAGATACAAACAACACGTGCCACATTCGCGTGCTGAGTAAAAATCCGCGGCGCAGTGCTTTTTCGCACTGCCTACCAGCTCCGGGTATATCCCCCGCAACCGCATGTACTTCCATTAATGAGTAATATGTGCCAACATCGGGTATGATTCCGCTGTACACGGCTTCGTCCACCGCGCATTTGGCATCTTCAATCCCATACGCCTGGCCTTTAAACGACGATAAATACATATTCCAAGCCTTCACGTCAGGCTCTACACCCCAGCATCGCATACGACGAAATACAATTTGGACGTTTTCGTATGATTTGTTGCGCACCAATTCTTCAAGGAGCGTGTTGTACATTCGCAGAGTCCCCGGCCGCTGACACGTGCGCTCATATTCGAGCAGCCAAGACTGCGCTAGATCTAATGTTCGATCATCGGATGTATAACCGTAGAATATGGTTCGAAAGACCCGGATTCCCGGTTTTTCAACTGCTTCGTCCGATTGCAGAAAGTGGAACCACATCATTGCTGAATCCATATCTCTAGGTTTAGACTCTGCAAATGCACGAATAACCATCCAATAGGACTCTCGGGTGACAGCTCCCATTCGTTTCTGAAGTTGAAAGTAGTCAAAGACTTTGGCCGAGTCACCATTTCGTGAATGCACCGCCATCAGAGCGGACAAATCGGCAGCCGTCAACGCCCCTTCCTTTTCCAGAATATCGACCTCGATGAGATTGGCCACATTAGTTTCGAGACTCCGGCACTTCGAGTTGAGTAAGAGCGACTTTTGCTGGACATCCTCATTGCCTCGATCCGACCCCGCTTCTTTCAGAATCCGCTCCCAATCCGTGTCAGATTCCGTTTGAGTTTCATGCCGCTCCATTCGTAGGTGGGAAAGGTCACGCACGCACGGCTCGAACCCGGCAAACAACCTTAGCAGACGCCGGGGTAGCTCCCCACTATCGCCTGTTTTTCGACACTGGGCTACGTAATATCGGCATAGAGAGTACAGGTCAGGCGCAGCGGAAGCATCAGTTGGGACAGCCATCTCCTTGAACACGGGGACAGTGCAGGGCCGAGCATCCTCTGGGACCGAATGTATAGCCCTCCTCATTGAGAATGAATACGCCGTCGCCGAGGATATCGGAGGCATGCCCCGAATGAGACGATGCCGAAATGCTCGACAGAAGTGTCGAAACATTTCTGTTGTTCACTTTTCTTTTTGCTTTGCAACAATTCCCTTCACATCCTCTCCTCACAACAAACCCTTTCAGTTTCACCCCTTGCGCGCACGCCGACTAATGCGCAGGGATTTAGGCTACTCTCGACTTTCGGAGCGCTGAGTAAACCCATGGGCCGTATGCAACCCGCGGTTCACGCGAAGGATACGTACGCTTGTTAATCTATGACATGTGCAGTCCAGCAAGCGCTGGATACAGTTTCATTCAACAAAAATTTGGAAACTAAATATAATGCAAAGATATCGTGCTTTGTTTTGGCATGTCGATGTGGAAGCATGAAGCACTGAGGGAATCATCGAATGACCGCAACCTTCTGGGGCTCAGAGTTGTTGCATTGTGCCAACTGAGCAGCTGCGATCCGTCCTCCGGTAAACATCTTAATAATCTCTTGTGCTGGATGCTGACGCGTTGAACACAGAAGCTATATTATTCCCTAGCTACCGTGTGCAAAAGATATGAAATCAGCTGTAAACAAAAAGAGGTAATATCATGCATGATAGAGAATAGAGAAATTCTAAGCCGGCTATCTTGTCGTACCTCAAGCGCTCAACCAACTCCGCAGCACCCGAATCAGCGAGCCAACAGCCCGAATCCGCACCGTCAGCATCCGGCACAGCAAGCGCCGCTTACGTCATCAACAGCAACCTCCCCGTTGTCGTCATAACCGCCATCCCGCAAGGCTTCGTGCAATTCGAAAGAGCGATCTGGCAATACGCTAAGACCCGCCTTACCTGCAAACAATTTATCTGCAACCGTGTCTGTGGATCCGAATTCTCATCGAAAAGCGGCAGTGGCAGCAAAACCCCGTTTGGCATCACTCTTACCTCCATTGAGTGTAAGGCGTGCATATATCGACCCCGCCTCAGAGACGCCTGCAGCAACTCTGGAATCCAAGATCTCATCGATCTTGCCGTTGAAACATCAAAGCTCGACACACACTGCCGAGCGCATTACACCATCACCCGGCAAAAGACAGCAGTCACAAAAGCGTATATTCAACCTATTACCAATAAAAAGCGCCTCACCAAGAAATTTCCAGTAGTTGTTCAGAATCAGAGAGCGAAGAAGAGAGCGAAGAAGAGAGCGAGAAAAGCGACGAACACAGCAATGAACCTTGCTGAACTCCAAAAATTGGTTCTTTAGAACAACAAGCATGTAGACGAGTTTATGCGAACCATCAACACACAAATGGACATTATCCGTGACCAGAACGTGAGACTGAACCAACAGATGGAAAAAAATGAAGCGCTTCAGCGTCAAGGCAACAACATGCGCGATCGCCTCCAACAACCCCAGCAACCACCAACCCAGCAACCACAACAACAACAACCGCTACAACAACAAAAGTCCACCCGGGCTGCCAGTCGTGCTGCCCGCTCCGCCAGCCGTGGTAGACCCACTGAATCCCACGCGACCGGCCCTGTCATCCGTCCAAAGAACATGAACCGCACCCAGAACTTCACCAACAACTTAAAGTCTGCTCCGTCCTACAAGGATATCGCAGCCATGTCTATTCATTCGGATTTCAATGCGCCCGCCTGTTAAGGTCCAGCTCCCGTCCGCGCTGAATCCATTCAGTCCTGTTTTGTATCGCTTTGCTTCTTGAAGAAGGAGGCGAAACTGAATGGGGCGATGAAAGCCACCCGTGCAATCTTCCGCGAGATGTTTGAACTGCTGTATATCGAGGACATCAGTCCACTCGGTCGTGGATTCTCCATTGCTGAGATCTTCTTTGATGGTCGTCATGAAGCTGATATCTGTCAGAAACTTGCTGCAAAGGAGATCCTTTTGGCCCGCTGGATACCCCACCACATCAACCAGATGCGAATGAGGACACCATGAAAGAACGCATTGCAGAGCGAGTAGTCCTGGTTGGTTGGTACGGTCTTGTAGATGATGGAGGGAAAGTGTGGCTGAATTTGTTTGACAAGGGCGATCAGAGGTAAAATTTTCCGGTGTTTTGTTTTCTGGTAAGGCTGAGACTGATGGCAACGGTTGGCAAGGTTTGTTGAAAACATCTTCAACAAGATATTTCATCGACTGTGGGTTCTGAGTCGGAGTCTGCTTGAGTAGCATGACTGACTGAGGAGCGTCTTTCTTGCTGGAAGGGTCGGTTTGGTCTTGGTCTGTCTTCAAAGGTGACTTTGTTCTTGAGCCTGATGCACTTGTCAATGGAATGGTCTTTGGACTGACAGTACACACACCATCCTTTCGAACGGTATTCAGCTTTCTGGGCCGGGGTGAGAAGTTTGGGAGGCCTCCCTTTCTGCAAGGCATCTAGGTCCATGGAGTCATTCTGGAAAGGTCCAGGAGAGTAGCTGGCAGGAGAAATGGCTGGAGAACTTTGCTGGGCTGGGAACTTGAAACGGTTACAGGGAGAAGCCGGGGTCTTGGAGCGTATGTTTTGTCGGTAGTACATGTCATCAAGGCATTCAGCTTCAGCTTGGAGCTTACTGAGGTCATCACAGATGTTACCAAGTTCTGGGATTACTTGGAGATGTGGCTTGAGTCCATTGAGGTACTTGGCACAGAGGAAGGCTTCAGGAAGGTCAACATTGGCAGAGGAAGTGGCAAATACTGGTTCATTGAAGGCACTTGAGTAGTTGGCTGCAGATCCTGTTTGCTGGACAGTATCCAACATGTCAACGGCTTGAGGAAGTGCTAGCTGAGATCCAAAACGTTTGTTGATCCACTGGACATACTCTGGCCAGGTCATTTCGTATCTTGTTGATTCTGGTAATTGTCTCCAATGCTTGCGTGCAAAGTTGGTGAGTCCAGAGCAGACAAATTGAACATATGTTGGTTGGCCATTACGAGTAATTGAGTTGATGTCAGGTGCAAGGTTGTGGAGGCAGCAGATTTCCAGGTTATGTTCCAGGTAGTCTTCGAGAATGTTCTGAATTTCATGAGCTGGTTTGCTTTCTAACTTCCCACTGAATGGCAGAGGCTTAATGTGTGGCATATGGAAGTCTTTCTGTAGTGGAAGCTTGGATTCTTCGAATGCATTTGGTGTGCTTGCAAGGCTTGCAAGATTACGGGTCTTGAGTGCATTCATGAACTGAACAAGTTCATCCAGGGTTGTGACAATGTCGTCGGTGGTTACAATGTGGCTGTTTATGTCGGCAAAGAAGGTTGAAGCTTGGGGAGCAGCAGATGGCTCGTTGATCATGGATTCTGGGCTGGTGGAGGAGGAGGACATCTGGCCGATGCTACCAAATGATACGGAAATAACGCAGAGTTTGTTGATAGATGATCTTTAGTGTTAGAAGGACACCAGCATATTATACTGATGTGAGGAAGTTATTTGAACTTGTTTGTTTTTTGAGAAGTTTCCATCTTTGGAATTTTTGGAGAAAAATTGAAGTCAAGTAAAATGTTGGAACAAAGAGAAGAACTACAATCAAAGTAGCGTTGGTACGAAGTACAGTTGTTACGGAAATAAAGCAATGTTGGTTGATAGATGATCTTTATTGGTGAAGGACACTGGCTTTTATACTGCTGTGGTGAGGGTGATTTGAACTTTGTTGTTTTCGAGAAGTTTCTATCTCCGGAATTTTGAAGGAAAAATTAAAGTCAAGTAAAATGGACACAATGGAGGAACTGGCGTTATTACGCAACACCCGCCTCCAAGAGCGTACGCGATGAGAAAGGTCGTTGCTTGGGTTCATGTACGTCTTTCTTGAGTCTTTGGCGTAGCTCTGGAGTGGCATCTAACCAACAGTTGAAAATGGGGCTATGATCCTTCCATTTTATTAGGACCTGAGTTTTTCCTTGAAGTTTCCGCGCCGCGAGCACCGATTCGATGGTTCGTAAATCTGGCGGGAGCGACTGCAGCGGGTGAGGTTTCGCTGAGTCCCAGTAATGCATTTTTAATTTCTCAGGGTGGAAGACCTTGTGGATATTCCATTCATCAGGAATCTTGAGTCGACACAGCGGAACATCGCCGATCAGCTCTGTGATCTCGTAAGGTCCAGAGTAGCAGTCCGACAATTTCGCGATCAGTCGGTCTTCAAGAATCTTGGGCCGAAAATCGCGCAACGATAGCAGGACAAGATCTCCGACCTGGAAAGGCGATTCTAGGCGTCGTCGATTGGCAGCGGATGCGTAACGGTCTTGGGAGTCGCGAATTCTGTCGCATGTGGCTTGGTGAGTGGCTTGTAAATCTCTCAGCATGAGCGGATCATATGGTGTTAATCCAACATCAATGAATGATGCAGGGTGTCGCCCGTATTCCAGATAGTATGGAGTGTAGCCAGTGGTGGAGCTCACAGTGTCATTTATACCGAATTCAACCTTGGGTAAGTGCTCATCCCAGTCGTCTTGCCAGTAATTAACTTCGGAACGTAGGGCAGAGAGTACCCAGTCGTTCTTTTGCTCGGTTTGCCCGTCGGCTTGGGGATGGTAAGCTGTTGTCATGGCCAATTCTATCTTGAGAGACTGACACAAAGAATTCCAGAAGTTTGACGTGAACTTTGAGTCTCGGTCACTGATGAATCGTCGAGGGAGTCCGTGGTGTTTGAATACATCGTTGAAAAAGATGTTTGCAATGTCCTTGGCGGTGGAGGTGTCATGGCAGGGAAAAAGTCGGGTGCGTTTGGTGAAGGAGTCAACAATGACCATGAGTGCAGTGTGTCCAGACTTGGTTTGTGGGAGTTTGGTAATAAAATCCATTGAGATGGTGTGCCAAGGGTGTGGTGGGATTGCGTGAGGCTGGAGCAATCCATACGGGAGTCGTCGTGCAATCTTGTGCCGTTGGCACGCGTCGCAGGATTGGACAAATTGCTGAATGTCTTTGTGGATCTTGGGCCAGTGGAAATATCTTGTAAGTCTTTCGGCTGTTTGTTCCCAATTGTTGTGAATAACTGGTCCATACGAATGAGCAGATCGAACCAGCTGATTTCAAAGGGGCATTGGGACGAAAACTCTTGCGTGAGTCTTGTCGGTGTAATACAATAGGCCGCTGTGAAGTTTGTATCTGGAAATCGTATTCTTGAGGGAAGCTGGAACCAATGCAGGGTCATTCTCGAATGTATCAGGATCTTCTGGGTCGATAAGGTACTTTGAGATTTCTTGGTATTGCGGATCATCTGGGTTCATGGATTTGATGTCATCCATCAGGTCCTCTGTTATCGAAAGCTCAGTCGCAAATAACTGGTCAACTTGAGGCTCTTGGATGTTGGAAATTGTCTGATTTACGCCAGGTGAGACTTGAATTCCAATTTCTTGAGAGTGCTTTAATCGTGACAGTGCGTCTGCAATCTTGTTCCATTGTCCAGGTTTCCACTGAATCTGGAAGTCGTAAGCAAGAATGTCGGCAATCCAGTGGTGATGGACTGGGCGAAGTTTTGGCTGGTCAAGGATTCTCCGAAGGGACTGATGGTCCGTGAACACAAAAACTCGGGCATCATGAACGTAAGCTCGATGATGTCGTAGTGCTTCGACGAGTGCCAATATTTCTCCTTCATAGGGATGGTATTTCGATTCGGCGTCATTACATTTGCGTGAGTGAAAGGCTACCGGCTGATCTATCGAATTCTCGTCTGGCTGGGCTACGTAACTGGAGATGGCTCGCTTAGACCAGTCGGTGTACAAGTGGACTGGTTTGTTTGGGTCAAACATGGCAAGTGAGGATGGGTCAGCTAGGGCTTTCTTGGCTTTCTGAAACAGGTCTTGTGCTTCTTTGGTCCAAACTTGATGGAAAGGTACGGTTTTGTGTCCTTTAAGGAGGTCTGATAGAGGTGCTAACAGGCTGGCATGATTTCTTACAAAACGGTGGATAGTGTTGGCTAGTCCAAGGAAACCACGTAGATCAGTAAAGGACTGGGGCTCGTCGTAATTCTGGATGGCCATGTATCGACTTGGTAAGACGCTGATCTTCCCTTGAGAAATCTTGTAACCAAGGTACTCCAATGATTCAGTGAAGAATTGACACTTGTGAAGTCGAACATGGAAATTGTTTTCTTGAAGGCGTTGGAGGACTATACTGAGGTGATTCATGTGTTCTGCGTAGGTCTCGGAGTAGATTAACAGGTCATCAATGTAGCAGGAAAGGAAACGGTCAACCAGGTCGCGAAAAATCGAGTTGATTGTGGCTTGGAAGGTTCCGGGCGCGTTTGCAAGTCCAAATGGCATCACGATCCATTCGAAATGTCCGTACTTTGTTCGAAATGCAGTCTTGTGTGTGTCGGCAGGTAGAATTCTTATTTGATGGTAACCAGAGGCAAGGTCAATTTTGCTGAAGAATTTGGCTTTTCCCAGGCGGTCTAGGGACTCCAGAATGTTGGGCAAGGGTGCTCGATTCTTGACAGTGAGTTTGTTCAATGCTCGGTAGTCAAAAACTAATCTGAGTTTGTCCTTTTGTTTGACAAAGAATACTGGGGCTCCATACGGTGAAATGGATTCTTTGATTCGGCCATGCTTGAGTAGGAAATCGAGCTCGTCTCGGAGGGTTGACAACTCTTTCTCGTTCATTGGATAAATTGGTCGCCATGGTGGCGTGGATTCTGGGCTTGTTTCAATCTTCAGGTCGGTGGTTCTGGATGGAGGGAGTCCCTCGAATGTACTAAACACTTTTGGATAACGGTCCAAAAGCTGCTGCAGGTCTGGATTCAATTTCGATTTTGCTTCTCTGTCAAGCTGATTGCTATCTTCAGTAGTCAATTGCGAAGGGCCATTCGAAGGCTCGGAAGGAATTAGGACTCCACACAGCATGTCGTGCATGGGTTTACGGATGATTTTCTTGAACTGTATTGCTGACAGGATCTCTGGAATTTTTCTTGGAGTGGCGCAGGTCCAGGTATGGTTTTTGATCTTTACGGTATTTGACGGCCAGTCGATAACAGGATTATGTTTGTTTAACCAGTCCTTTCCAAGGATCAGGTCGTAGGCTAGAGACGGGACTGCCGTAAAGGAATGGGAATCTTGGAATTCATTGTCTTTGACAATAAAGGGAATTGGGAGGGTACAATGCCCTCGAATCATTGTTTTGTCTGCCAATTTGATCAATACGGTACTGGAATTCTTGTCCACGTAGCTGCTGGCATATTTGGATTGAATGAAACTGGGATTGGCTCCAGAGTCAATGAGAATGGATACTGGCTGGTGATTGATTACACCTTGGCAAATGAGTAGTCCTGGCTGGTTGGTGCGTTCTTGCAGGTGGTGGAGGGATAGTGTGGCTGCGTTTGTTTGACGGGGGCAATCAGAGGTAAAATTTTCCATTGTTTTGTTTTCTGGTAAGGCTGAGACTGAGGGTAAAGGTTGGCAGGGCTTGCTGAGAACAAGGCTTTCAACAGGCACTTTCATCAATTGTTGGCTCTGAGTCTGAATCTGCTTGTGTGGCATGATTGACTGAAGGGTGTCTTTCTTGATGGAAGGATCGGCTGGGTCGTGGTCTTTCTTCAAAGGTAACTTTGTTCTTGAGCTTGCTACACTTGTCGATTGAATGATCTTTGGACTGACAATAAACACACCATCCTTTTGAACGGTATTCAGCTTTCTGGACTGGAGTGAGAAGTCTGGAAGGCCTCCCTTGCTGCAGAGCATCTAGGTCCATGGGCTCATTCTGGAAAGGTCCAGGAGAGTGACTGGCTGGAGGAACTTGTTGGGCTTGGAGCTTGAAACGGTTACGAGGATAGGCTGAGGTCTTGGAACGCATGTTTCGTCGGTAGTACACATCATCAAGGCGTTCTGCTTCTGCTTGGAGCTTACTGAGGTCACCAGAGATGTTACCGAGTTCTGGAATCACTTGAAGATGTGGCTTGAGTCCATTGAGGTACTTTACACAAAGGAAGGCTTCGGGAAGGTGAACATTGGCAGAAGAAGTTGCAGATACTAATTCATTGAAGGCACTTGAGTAGATGACTGCTGATCCTGTTTGCTGAATGGTGTCCAATGCGTCAATGGCTTGGGAGAGTGCTAGCTGAGATCCGAAACGTTTGTTGATCCATTGGGCGTATTCTGGCCAAGTCATTTCATCTCTTGTTGATTCTGGTAATTGTCTCCAACGTTGGCATGCAGTGTCGGTAAGTCCAGAGGAAACAAATTGAACATATGTCGGTTGGCCATTGTGAGTAATTGAGTTGATATCAGGTGCAAGGTTGTAGAGACGGCAGTTCTCCAAGTTACGTTCAAGGTAGTCGTCAAGAATGTTCTGGATTTCATGGGCAGGTCTGTTTCCAAGTTTTCCACTGAATGGTAGTGGCTTGATACTTGGCATACGGAAGTCCTTTCGAGACAGGAGCTTGGTTTCTTCAATTGGTTTTGGTGAGGTTGCAAAGCTGGCAGTGTCACAGGTCTTGAGTGTGTTCATGAACTGAACAAGTTCATCCAAGGTTGATACAATGTCATTGGTGGTCACAATACGGCCATTTACGTCGGCAAAGAATGTTGAGGCTTGGGAAGCAGCAAATGGCTCGTTGGTCATGGATTCTGGGCTGGTAGAGGAGGAGGACATCTAGCCGATGCTACCAAATGTTACGGAAATAAAGCAATGTTGGTTGATAGATGATCTTTATTGGTAGAAGGACACTGGCTTTTATACTGCTGTGGTGAGGGTGATTTGAACTTTGTTGTTTTCGAGAAGTTTCTATCTCCGGAATTTTGAAGGAAAAATTAAAGTCAAGTAAAATGGACACAATGGAGGAACTGGCGTTATTACGCAACAACAGTCACAAGCCCGATTAGCTCAGTGGTTTAGAGCACCCGCCTTTTAAGCGGGTGGTCGCGGGTTCGATCCCCGCATTGGGCTTACAATTTTGTCTGAATGCCCCTTGTGTCACACACCTTGCATTACTGCGCATCGGTCTGAGAAGCGAACTATGTGATCATCATGTCCTTTTAGGAATTTCCGAGTTGTACACATAGGCTGATTAAATCTTCAGCGTTCCGTCTGTTCCTCACCAACTTCGGCGAGTCTGTTCATTGCTTTTATCAAATTGAGTCTGTTCTCTGCTCCTGTCAAGTCTTTATGTGGGTCGTCGCATTGTGGAGGGTGAGGAGAGCCTGATCCGATGGAAAATATAAATGTGATTGATTCCTGGGAGCCAGGCAAGTGTGCAACGGTGGAATGGAGCCGACCGTGAGGCGAATGCCCTCTTTTCTATTCTGGTCGAGGTGGAGATTGTTTTCACACGCGGTCATAGCCGCGTTAGAATAATGAGATAGTTGAACGGAAAATGAAGTTATGGTTAGTTGTGTTTTATTCATTCGCACGAATGACGAGCTGGCATGGCACATCAGAGCGAGCAGGGAAGGGAGCATGGTTTTTTCATCATTTGTTTTGTTTTGAGGATACAACCCCGGCACAGAGTGTCGAAGGGATGTGGTGTTTTGGGGGGTGTTTCAAAAATTCCCGCCGCCTCAGTGAGACTGCGGAGCTTGATGGAAATAGTTTTCAATCAGCAAAAAAGTAATCTCAGTCGAAACTTCACAGATATACTTCTTACGCCCTGTGCAGGATACTTTTCAACGGAGGGGAAATGCCCTCTATTTATACCCTTTTTTTATTCTCCGGACTGCGCATGGCCCAAATGGACCAATCACATTGCTCCACAAAAATGTGCAACCAAAAAAGTGCAAATGTCTGTCACGTGGCAAGCGATGGTCAGGGCGGGCAGCATTCGCAGGGAGTCGGTCTCTCGGCTTCTCTGGCGGCCACGCCGACCCATGTAGTCGTCATCTGCCGGCAACAAACAGAAAAGAGATGCTAATAAAAAAGTGAAACCCATGTTTTGACTGCAGTCGCCGCCGCCCTGCAGGGCAAGAGCATTGTGGCATTCGATGTCTGGGCTTCCATGAGCGTCTTAATTCTGTTCCAACCAGCACTTCGACGCATGCACAAAAGAGTTTACTCTCCGATTACGAATCCACCAAATAAAAAATAACACAAGACACGACCGTCTGAATCCCAAGAATGTGCTACCCCGTCAAATGCACCAAGTGCAACAAGACCACCTGGGCCGGTTGCGGTCTTCACATTGAGAGTGCTCTGGCTGGAGTCGCCGCCGCGGACAGATGCACATGTCCCAGATAGTCTACGTGGCAAATCCGGAATCGAGATGCCAGCGAAGAAGTCACTGCTTTCATCTGCTTTCCTTTCATTGCCAAATAAACACCTTTCTCAAACGCTGATTGTCCAGAAAGGACACAACTTCGATTTGGCACAGCTGCAGGAGGGCCACCAGTCCGAAAGCAGCGCACAGATAACAGAGTCAATAGTCCCCCACTGTTCAACTATTTTTTACTAGGGCTCATACAAGCTTGTCAAACCATTCCAGTGCCAACACTCGTTCCCCGAAATAGATTGCGCTTTCGCTGTCCGAGAGTTCTCCCTCTCTTCGCTTCCAACAGACAAGTGCCGTCTTCACATCTCCTTCTCGCCCATCCAAATGGCTCAACGCCTTCGCCAATCCCAACAGCGCCGTCCGAGCAACTTCATCATCAGGACACGGCTTTTGCACGCTGAGCAAATTCATGCTGACACCCAGGGCATCAATGGCACGCTTGTAGTGTGTTGCCGCATTGTTGAAGAGGACGTTGCGGGTTTTGGTATCCAAGGGATACAGGGCAGTACGCGTTGCCTCCAAATCACCCAACCGACACGACACGTTCGCTTTCCCTGGTTCAATTGTCTGGGCAGTTTTGTAAGATGCTGCAGCCGCAGCGTACATCTGCCTCAGTGTGACCAGCAGAACAGTTGCGGGACCCTGCTGCTGCTGTTGCGGTGCCGATGAAGATGATGATGAGCCGCCAGACTGTGCCAGCTGATTTTCAGCAGCAACGCTGTTTGCCAATGCCTCAAATCCAGGGGCCCCAGAACTTCCAATAGCGCAAGTCATGACCGACTCAGCCCAAGTACACTGCAAGTCACCCTTGTCGGCGGGTGCCTCAGCGCACATTGGATGCAAGACAAGAACATGGTCCAGAACAGCCGATGCCTTCTCAAACAATCCCGTCCATGCACTGGAGGCCTCCTCTGTTTTGGGGGACATCTCAAACACAGCTTCACCCTGCGCAACGAGCAGTGCCGCTCGAGCAAGGCCAACATCGCTGGGTTCGACAGCGGCGTCAGTCCAAAAGACGTGTGTTTCGGCCAGCTTTGCTTCGGCGCGGATAAACGCGGCCTCCGCTTGGTCCTTTGAAACTGGAAGCAAGGCTGAGCCCACCAGAGTCAGCAACGATGCATGGGCAACAAGGGTTTCGATGAGAGTTTCGTTTGTGATTGGTGTTTCTTCGGTTACGACTTCGAAGCCTTCTTCCTCATCTCCTCCATCATCCTGATCCATTGAAGAATCTTGAGTTGAATCGTTCTGCAAGGTTTCCTTATTTGTATGAGAGTGATCGTGACCATGATCGCCACAACCGGGGCCACAGGCCTCATTCTTGATTTCGATGGCCTTTCTAAGGTCTTCCCGTTGAATCAAAAAAGCAGCATCCAGCGCTTTATCAGCTTCCAGAGCATCTTCAAATAGCTTCATATTGAGCGATGGTCCGTCCAAATCGTCCAGTTCATCTTCAAAACGAGCCCGAATAGCCTGGGCCAGATTGAACAGACAGTCCGCGTTTGAGGCATTATCGAGTGCAATGGCGCCTCGGAGCCGAGCTATTGAGTCGAGCAAAAGACGCTTTCGTTGCTGTGGTGGATAAGCAGGAAACTTGAACTCGGCCAGCAGCAGGAGAATCCGCCCTAACGAAGAGGTCAGCTGTAAGTCCAACTTCAGAAATCAAGATGTTCCAATATTCAAGACAAGTTACCAAGGTTGTACTCGCAGGCAGCGTCTCTTGTCAAGGCCGAAGCAGCTGCATAGTTTTCGGCCGCTGCCTCAAAGAAGCGCTTTGCTTTCTCGCCGTCCTTGTATCGCTCGCCCTTTTCCTCGCTCTCGACAGCATCGTCGATGAGTTGGTCGAATGAGAGCGGTGCTGCCTCGCTCTTTTTCTTGCCCTTGTCTTTGTTGCGCTGCATTCTTGAAATTCAAAAAGAAAAAACGGAGTGCGCTACACCAGCACAGGAAGGAATGGCGGTGTGCATCACTAGAAGAACATTACGCGCTGTGCGATGAGGCGCTGAGTCAGCTCCTATCCAACGCCAAAAAACATGAGCCAGCAACCTTCACGCCGGAACGCAATACGCGGTGAGAACGCGACGTTGCTACAGCGCACGCCCCGCACCAGGAATTCCTCGGATGCAGCTGTGTGTCCCTCCCCTTGTCGGTCTGGTGGTGCCAGATCAAGTGTGCAACAAGTAAATCCAGTCCACTCAAAATTGCCATCCCATCAAGCACCGATAACAAAAGTTCATTAAAAAATGAAAGCGCTCATTCTTGTCGGAGGTGAGTCTCTGCCTCGTTTGTCAACTCTCGGTTGCCCTTCCTCGAGATGGCATCTCATTCATCGTACATCGATATGGCACCCCACTTATCCGCGTTCCCACAGGTTTCGGAACCCGTCTGCGGCCATTAACCTTCTCGAAGCCAAAGCCGCTGGTGGAGTTTGCAAACAAGCACATGATTCTGCATCAGATTGAGGCGCTTGCAAAGGTATGTCACGCCGCCGCCCGTATTTTTGCTGTCAAGTGGACATGTCGTCAATTTATCCGCTCATCATTTGACGTTTTTGAAAAGGTTGGCGTGAAGGACATTATTTTGGCTGTGAATTACCAGCCTGACGTTATGGTGGAAGCCATGCACAAAGTGGAGGAGCAATTTGGCGTCACGATTCACTTTTCCATTGAGCCAGAACCTCTTGGCACGGGTGAGAGTTTACTTCGCAACAAAGTTACGGCTTCACACCCATAAATGCGCGTACAGTGACGCGGTGGGGAGCATCCCATGACTCATTTCTCTGAAACAAACCTTCCCCATAAAAATCCAGCCGGCCCACTCGCACTTGCCCGTGCCATCCTCGAAAAAGACAACGAACCCTTCTTTGTTCTCAACTCGGATGTCATTTGCGAGTTTCCATTTGAAGGCCTTCTCGCGTTCCATCGCTCGCACGGCTGTGAGGGAACCTTGATGACCACACGGGTGCAGGATCCATCCAAGTTTGGAGTGATTCTCACGAAACCTGGAACAACGCAAATCGCGCGTTTTGTTGAAAAACCAACGGAATGGGTGGGCGACCACATTAATGCAGGAATCTACATCTTTAGTACAAAAATTCTGAATCGAATTGCGGTGCGCACCTTGTTTGAAACTCCTGTTTTATTCATGCTGACAAAACTTTTCAACGTTTTTGTGGGTATAGAACCGACCCATGTCCATTGAGAAAGACGTGTTCCCTTTCATGGCTCGCGACGGTGAGCTCCACACCATTCCACTGGAAGGTTTCTGGGCCGACGTGGGCCAACCAAAAGATTTCCTGATTGGCACTGGCCTTTACTTGAATTCTCTCGCTGCGCACGAAAGCCCTGAATTGGCCAAGGGAACCCATATCGTTGGTAACGTGCTGATTCATGAAACTGCTGTGATTGGGGAGGGATGCAGAATTGGACCCGATGTTACGATTGGGCCCGGTGCGAAAGTCGGAAATGGTGTGCGACTGACCAAATGTGTGTTGATGAAGAACGCAGTTGTTAAAGACGTAGTGTGACTTTCTTCTTGATGCTTTTCGGATCTCGATTATTAACTCATGTGTGCAGTTTGCCTGGGTTAATCGCTCCATTATTGGGTGGTACTCTACTGTTGGAAAATGGGTGAGCAGCTGGCTTGAATGGGTTTTTCTACGCTGTTGCTAAAATTTTGTTAAAACTGCTCAGGCTCGTTTGGATAACACTACCGTACTTGGCGAAGACGTGCATGTTGCAGATGAAGTATTCGTGAACGGTGGATCAGTTCTCCCGCACAAGGTACATTTCTTTCAGTGTATTTGCTCCCCACTTTTATCTAAAAGCTGCATGACCCGCATCACAAATCAGACGGTCAAAGACAGCATTTTGGAGCCACAAATTGTCATGTAAACCAGATGACCCAGCAAAGGAGTGGACTGTAATGAGAGCACAGCTTGCAAGAATTCTTTTCCCCAGTGTTTTTTTCATGCAAAAAAAAAAAAAAAAAAAAAAAAAAATTACTGTCCGAAACTTAAACTAATGAAGAATCGAATGGCCTCTCGCGCACAGCACTCTTTGTCCGCGGCCGACGCGGATATGAAAACTGTGGCCAGGCTGGTGGCAGGTAAAACACGGCGTGAAACGGAAGCATGACTGAACGACAGTACAACAGAATGCCAGCGCATGACAGACGCCGCAGAGACTGTGGCGGAAGAGGTTTGTAATCAGGGCATTTCATCTGATTCGCATGCGCCTCATATTTGGTCTTGTCTCACGCTGGACAGGTTCGTCGTTCCGTCGCCCAGAATACGAACTGTCTCTCGCAGCTGCGGCTTCTGTCGAAACAGATTGAGAACTCATCGCTTGAGTTGCGATTGATAAGTGGCCAGCACTCGGTGTCGGTTGCGCCCGAAGCTATAGTTGTTGACTGAGTGGGATTCCAATAAATCCCTCTGAACTGCGCAAGTCGACCTTCCCACATGTCTTTCCCGTGCTGACTCCAAGATATTCCCTTGAAATGCGATGACCAATCTGCCCGTGAGTATCCACTGAAAAGGTTGGGAACCGGGAAAAGTGAGGTTATTTTATTTGTCAGTCACCAGTGCTGCCAGAGCAATAAAAAAAAGTTGACAAAACAATCTTCAACGCCCGCCAAATGCACTTTCCCGCCCTCTGGAGCAGTGCATCCTTCAGTCCAAATCGATGGACGCGTGGCAGAAGCATCATTTACGCAGTGCTTGGTGTCCTCATCGGCGCTTCGATTCTGTCCAACTCGCTCTCCCTCTTCGTGTTTGGCGAGGACGCGGCGACAGCAGGCCCGCTCAAGAACCCAACCATCAAAACTGAAAGCAAGAAGAGCAGCCTGTCCATGCTGCTGACTGAAGATGAAAACACAAAGTACTACCCACAGCACCCCAAATCCAACATTTCACGCGCAGCCATCATTCCAAACCAACTCTTGAGGACATGGAAAGCAAACAACCGCGCCGATATCCGTCTGGACTGTCATGAGAAAAGAGATCATCCGGACCGTTATTCCTGGTTTGAATCGTGGGACTTGATGAACCCAACAACAATCCAGATTGTCTTCAACGATGACGACATGGACCGTTTTGTGCGAGGCGCGTTTTCGAGACGCGTCGTTGAGGTAACACGCTTGATTAGCTCATCACAATTGCACTGACAGCATTTGTTTCAAATAGGCGTATTTCAAACTGCCTCGGGCTGTGCTGCGAAGTGACTTTGGTCGCTATTTGATGCTATACAAGCTTGGCGGGTACTATACAGACATGGACACAACCTGCCAAGTGCCACTGTATAAATGGAACTTTGGTATGAACCACGTTGCTGTTATCATTGGAGTTGAGGTGCGTTCATCTCATGCACAAACAAACGGATCCTCGTTGATTGACAGCACATCTTTTCAGAATCCCTCTCCGGAGCGGGATAACTACCTTCAGTGGACCATGGCCTCAGCCCCTCATCATCCATTCCTGGCTCAAGTCATTCATCGCGTCACAGAAAAGATCCACGCAACCGATGCATTGCTGCTCGAAACAGACGACAATGCTGTCTTAGAGGTGACGGGCCCAGGAATCTGGAAACAAGTCGTGTGGGATTATCTTGAAAGCAAAAATGTCAATCTACAACAAATATCAAACATGTGGGAAGGATTCTACCTGGCCGGGGATATGCTGATTCTTGGCAAGGCATACTTGAACAATGACAACTGGGAAAACCCAAAGGCTTTTATTCGCCATCACTTCACTGGAAATTCCGCATATGGTTGGCGCGTGCACGGTAAAACGCTCGACGGCAAACAACCGTCGCTTGGCAAGCTGAATGACGACTTTGACTGGACTTATCGTCCTCCTACGCCATCCATTGAAATCAATCCTTCAAAAGAAGACAAACTAGTACCCAAAGAAGTGGTCCAAGTGGCAAACTCATCCAGCGACGCTCTCATCTCCTCGAAGTTCAAGGGCTTCAGGGATCGGTGGATCCAGCAAAACCCCGGCTATCGCTTCACTCTCCTCTCGGTTGAGGACATGGATGAATTTGTGAGAAAAAGCTGTTCTTCAGAAGAACAGACCGCGTACTTCAAATTGCCGCTGTTTAAGCAAAGATTTGAATTGTTTCGATACCTGCGACTGCTGAAAGTGGGCGGCATCTACACTGAAATCGACTCTCGCCCACACACGCCGATTGACCAATGGTTTCCCAATAATCGCATTGGCCTAATCATCGGAATGAACGTGAGTCTGGCAACTGACTCCATAGCTTGCTGCCATATACTGAACTCTTTCTTCCAAAACATTTCCAGGATCAAGGCCACAGTGAGGGACCCGGCTTTAAGCGCACCACACTCGCTTCCATTCCCCACCATCCAGTCATTGCATCGTATGTCGCCAAAAAAGTCTCCCAGATACTAGAGCGAAGCCAATCAGATCTTGAACGCATCTCCTTTTTTGATTTCTTTGAGCACGATTTCAATTTCGCCATAAAGATGGCGCTTTCAGAGCGAGGGGTGAATGTTACGAGGGACTTTAGAAGCGGATTGGCTTGGGATGGATATCTTGTTGCTGGGGATTTGCTCATCTGGGGTCAAGATAGATTCAATCCCAGTGCGGAAAGAGATGGCCACTCGTTTGCAAAATGGCACGGAGATTTGTGGGACAAAGAAAAGGGAATTTGGGAAGAAGATGCGAAGGCATCATCACGCATTTAATGATTGCGCTTGTCGAGGGAATCGGAAAGATAAAGTTTAAATCCACGCCATTTGAAGAATCTTGGTTGTTGTCCCAGCCAGCATCTGAATTATCGGCATTGGAAGTGAGAACCTTCAAGGTGCACTTTGTAACAATTTTACACGATTCTTTACTTTGGATGCTATTAATGTTGACGAGAAAAGCAATATAGACGAACTGAAGGTATGCTGAGACGTAATTAAACCAGGCGCGCAGTCGCAGATGAGAAAAACACGTGCGGCTCCACAGAAGAGGCGGCATCCAGCACACCCGCACTTTTAAGCGCACATAAGCAGCGTTCAACAGCAGATGCATTGACTTCCCGACAATCACGCGCAAATTCAACGGTTTCAAACCACGATGCAACATCCGCGCCGGCGTAATTAAATTTTTCGCAGATTTCAGACACAATGCCATCCTGCACAACGCC
Source organism: Chytriomyces cf. hyalinus JEL632 (assembly GCA_025435555.1). NCBI lineage: Eukaryota > Fungi > Chytridiomycota > Chytridiomycetes > Chytridiales > Chytriomycetaceae > Chytriomyces > Chytriomyces cf. hyalinus JEL632. The sequence goes on along the minus strand of JAIWWG010000003.1, from coordinate 268,973 downwards.
ATGCTGGCCAGCAGCTTCAGCCAGGGGCGAGTACACGCTTGCATTAATCGCTCTTGATACTCCATCCAAGAACTCTCGCACTCTCTCTTCACCGCCAGCAGATTCGAGAAATTCGGTTCGACAAGCAAACATAAATGCAGGCCATGGAGGTGTGACTGAGCCGAGGACTGCTAATTCACCAGAGTCAACGTACTTTTTGGTAGTGAAACGCTCCCACAAGAATGCATCCGCTTGGCCAGTTGCGATTCCGTTACGGAGTCCTGCAATGTCATGCAGTTGGACAAACTCGTACTCTGATGCAGCATTGGAGGTGGATGTGGATGGGATGACGAACGGTATTAAGTGAGAGCCTGAGCCGAATCGCTGTTGAGATATGACGGTTATCTATTTGTAATCAAGGAATATCGATAATGCAACTAACCGAAATGCCAATTGTCTTTCCGCGAATGCGAGATGCCTGATCAACACCTGTGCATGTCTCATTGGCTTCAAAGAGGCCACCAGCTTGCATTTGCTGCGGTGAAACCGCCACAGACCAAGTCAGGCTCGACCTTGTCAGACTGCCAACAATTTTGAAGCCGGCCTTTTCAGAGTCCTTCGCAAGGCTTGCAACGAGACCTTCCGTGAGGCCTACGCAGATATCAATCTCTCCTGATTGCAGCATCTTGATCATTTGACCGGTTCCGCTTGGGCACGAGGTGACTTTGAATGGGTTGGAAGGAGATGTCTCGGTGTGGAAGAACGGGATGGAGAAATGTTCAGGGACACAGCCAACTGTTAAAGGTTGGGCAATGGAGGGCATTGTCGCCAATGCCGGAGACTTCAAGCGGGATGCATGCGAGGCGGAGTTCTGGAAAGCTTGGATGGGTTGAACTGTTGGGGCCATTTTTTTGTTGATGACTTCTGAAACTGTTTTGACTTTATCCGTCTTTTCGGTCATTATTTACGGCTTGTCATTGCCTCATTTGTTCGATATCGCGCCTCTCTGCTGGGACAGGTTTGCGAGCCAATTGTGCCCTGTGACAGCGGAGTAGCAGCAAGCTGTAGAGGTTGTTTAGGCTGTCAAGTGCTTTTTTCAACCCACACCCTCGAATCAGCCATGGTCATGCCTCGCATCTGCCTTTCTTCGTAACTGTAAGGTGCATTTCTAGTGGCACGAACCTGTTCACCTGTTCACCTGTTCTGGCATATTCAAGCCACTTTTACCATGTCCGAGTTTCTTGCATGCGATAAAAAAAATATCCGCACAAAATATCGATGCTGCAGTTCAAAAAGAGCCTGCAGATTCTCAGCAAGAAACATGGACTGTCTTTGAGGGCAGATGCGGCAAAGTACTTGAAGCAGCTGATCGAAGAGAGCGACTTGGGTGCGGACGGTGATGCCGAATTGGCGTCAGCCCTTTCAGCGATTGCGGTTGCCTATCAGCAAGGTACTGCACTGTTTAACTGGCGTGGTTCAGTGTACTTATTGTGTTACTATGACTGACTGGTGCTTGTCTGCCATGCACACCTGTCCCTCTTCTCAGCGAATTCCGGGGCTTGCATTGTCACCCTCGATGAGTTAACGCACGTCGTAGAGTCCCTAAGAGATTCGTTTTCTCGCCGTGAAGATGCCAACGAAAACAGCGCTGCAAATATTCTCAAAAGAACTCGCGAAATGGCTGCAATGCTTGTCGTCATTGATTTGTTCAAAGTCCACAAATTCGACTATTCCACTGTTGAACGCGCGTTTCTCAGGTATAGCGCTCGCAGTATCTTCTCTTTGTTGTGACATTTTGTTTCTAATCTTTTTGTTTCCTTGTCTTTTTTTTTATTTTTATTTTATCAAGGTCGAATGAGCCCCTGCAACTACACGCATCTGCATCAATTCAGGCGAATATATTGCGCGGTCGCTTCGATATCATCAAGCAAAGAATCTTGCGTAACGAGCACTTTCGTCCACCGTCGTTCGCAGCCGCGTCAAATGTTGACTATTATGAGGTTCATCTGTTTCTCGCATGTCGTGCGCAAGTTTATAAACCTTCCTGCACCACCGCTGTTTACACACGCAGATAACTCCAATCAAAAATCTCAGTGGGTGTAAGCCAGGGTCATATCTTCTGCTTGGGATGCTTACGCAGATGGAGGAGGGAAAACATCATCTGGAAGATGTTGGATCATTTATCGAATTAGAGTTTAATCATGGAGCGGTGGCTAGGACTGTTGGACTATTTACGCACAACTGCTTTGTTCTTATTGAAGGAGAGTACACGGATCGAAAAACGTTTGCCGTAAATATGATGGGAATGCCGCCAAACGAAACGCGGCAGCAGACATTGTTAAGTGAAAGCGTCTGACGAAACACTTGCATCATTTAAATTTAACCGTGCTACTGTATCCAGATCTACTTTTGGCTATAATCCGAATATATTTGGGGTACCTCGAGAAACGAGCTCAGTGGTGATTCAAGACACATAGATTTTTGAATTATTTTATCCTTCTTAACACAAGTAGTTGATCTCAGGTGGCTCTCGAAAAAATGGAAAAAGAAGCTGCTCACATTTCAATCGTTTTTATGAGTGATGTTTGGCTGGATGACCCAAAGGTACAGTTGCCAAGTTGATTTTGACGTTGGGTTTGTCTAACTTTTTCATTTTCAAGGTTATGGCGAAATTGCGCCTTTTGTTCGAAGGATACACGGAGCGCGCTTTTATCCCACTCGCATTTGTTCTCATTGGAAACTTTGCATCCAAACCTTACATTTACAACGGCGCTGATTATCAAGAATACAAAGGTACTCCCACTCTCATTGCGAAAAAAAAAAGTGGCCATTTCCAGAACTGACTCTCCCCCACGCAGACTTGTTCAAATCCCTTGCAGATTTAATTCACGAGTTTCCAGCAATCTATAAAACAAGTCGATTCATATTTGTCCCAGGACCAGGGGATCCTTGGGCTGGGAATATGATTCCGCGGCCTCCGATTCCTGACGTGTTTTTGCAACGCATTCGTTCAAAAATCCCGGGAGCCGTTGTAACCAGTAACCCAGCAAGGTGAAGCCGCTGCTTAAATTTCCCCTTGAAAGGTGCAATAGCCTGCTGACATGCGATTTCCCTTCGATTCACAGGATCAAATACTGCAGTCAAGAAATTGTTGTTTTCCGTGAAGATTTGATGAGTAAAATGCGGCGAAACTGCATTATTCCACCGGACGAAGAGCAAGAACCTGAGCTGAAAGAACATGTTAGTGTAGCCGTATCTTGTCTGCGATATTTAAATGCATTTTATTCTTTCAGCTGGCACGCACCATTATTCAGCAATCTCATCTGTCGCCAATGCCTCTTGAAGTCCAGCCACGGCTTTCGAGTTTTGATCATACGTTGCGGTTATATCCGCTTCCACATTTGGTAAGTCGATTTGGCAAACGTGCAATTTGAAACCAAGAAATAAGTCTTACTCAATTGAACTGTTTGCAGATTGTCCTTGCAGACAAATACGACTCTTATCAGACAGAATATGAAGGAACTTTATGTATGAACCCGGGATCTTTTGGAAACCAAGGGTGTTTCATGACATACTCACCGAGTGACGGGGAGTTGGAGTCATGTAGCGTTTGATGAAAAATAAAAATAATACACTGCAATATTCCAATATTAGTGTTGCAGTTTGGAACTGGATCCACTTTGGAAATAGCTGGAAATCCTGAACGCGGATGTTCATGTGAGTGAAGATCTGAGCTGCAAATCCGAGATGTCAGCGAAAACCGCCACAGCAAATATAACGATCGGCCTCATCAGTTGGTATTGCTTACTTCCCAACCTAGAGATGGATGGCTCGTACATTACCACACCAAACATAAGTGCCGGGCTGTTCAGCTATGCCGACATCCATATCGGAGGGTTCGACGCGTGGACTTACTTTGTGGATATAGGAATCCAAGCAGCAGTTGAATCTATCAACCGAGATGCCTCTCTTTTACCCGGTATTCACATCAATATCAAACGATTCAGCGATTGTGGGCCGTGGAAACCGGGCCTCCTTGATATCTGGCCTATATCAACTGGCGGCTTTGCGTCCTCAGTGATGGCTCATGATATAGTCGACAACCATCAAGATGTAATAGGCGTTGTTGGGATGGAAACTAGTTCGACCACTCGGTGAGTATTGGTTTGTTACTGATGCGATAATCACCAAATCTAAGCGTGAACATAATATCGCGTTTTATTTTCTTTTGGCAGTGGTTCAGCTTCCGTTCTGTCCATTGGACAAATTCCGTACTGTTCAGGCGCGGCAGCGTCCCCCCGATTCTCGGACAAAATTAAATTTCCATATTTCTGGAGAACCATCAGCCACTCAGGTAAGTGCTGGGTCCCAAAAAAGCAGGCAGTGCATGCAGTTGACAGATACTGATCCATGCACAGGCACCGGTAATCGAGTCTATCGCTTGCTAAAAGTTTGGGGCGTGACTCGGGTGACTATTGTCCACCAAAAATCCGACGAGCTCAGCTATTTAAGTTAGCAAAGAATAATTCCAGCGGCCAAACACTGAACTCATGCGACTTTTTTTTATTTTTTATTTTTATTTTTTTATTCCATCTTTTCCATCAGGCTATCTCGATATTCTTCACACACTTCAGCACCACTCCATTTCGATCCAAGAACAATTCAGTCTATCCAAAAGTGCAAATGCTGACATTCATGACCACCTCGCACTTTCACTGAACAAAATCTCTGCACGGTACATCATCATTCTTGGAGACATTGACTTTACCGCGGAATTTATGAATGCAATCGGTGTGCGAGGGTTGATCGATAACCTCCACGTTTACATCGGAGATAACGTGCCATGGCCTTCGCAAAATGCTAAATTATGTAAGCTGGCGACCGTGCGCCATTCATCGAGCACTAAAAATTGACAATTTATGCAGTGTACGGAGAAAACTACTTCAGCTATTTGAAAGGATTTATTCAGTTCTCGGGGTTTATTTCAGAGCGAACCAAGAATTATTACAGATCCATGGCGGAAGTTTCCGAGAAGTTGGGGTACAACATCACTGAGCTGGACATTGAGTACAACAATATTTTTCAATTTTATGACTGCGTCAAAACTATGGCGCATGGCATGAATTCAGTGAGTGTCATATTCTGCACTCCCGGTTGTAGCAAAATGAAATGACAATGAACAAAGCTGCTTCAAGACGGCGCGTCACCTGCCATGCTTGCTGCCAGGCAGCTCAATTACGAAATGAATTACAAGCAGTTTCGAAACACGGGATATAGTGGGAATTTGGGGGATCCTCTTACCTTTGACGAGAAGGGAGATATTCGGATGTAGGTTTAGGCGCCTCATTGGGTTCTCGACAAGGCAACCATTCTGACCGTTTTCCTTTTCAAGCCCAACGTTATTCTACAGCTACTCTGGCGACGAGTACAAGAACGTAGTATTTGCAGAGTTGGACGCTGGCGGCTTAGAATTTACAATGTACAACGAGTCCTTGCCGATATTTTTCGATGGTAGGCAAGTTCTTCAAGGTTCATCTGACGCTGACGCGCATTTTCCATTAGGAGGTTCGATACCACCTCGTGAAGGTCCTCCAATGTTGCCGCAATACGTTTACGCATATGGAAACCTGGAGGGCATCTGTTTGATAGTCCTTATTGTTCTCGGCGTCGCAACGGCCTCGTTTGCAGCTGTTGTACTTTGCATATTCAGAACTCACAGAACCATTCGATCGTCCTCAGTTCCTGAGATGATGACACTTAGTTCGGGTTGTATCGTGATTGTCCTATCCTTGCTTGGATACGTGGGCCCATCAACCGTGGAGAGTTGCAGTCTTCGACTATTGTTCATCTTCCTTGGATTCACGCTGTTCGCCACGCCGCTGATTGCAAAGACTGCCAAAATTTGGGCTCTTGCAGCAGCGGATCGGCGGTTGAAAGAAACTGAAGCCCGGCGCATTGCGTTCGTGTCACGAGCGGCGAACTGCTTTGTTGCAGCGATTGCGATGGTGCGTTCTTGACGAGCTTTCGCGCGCGGCTTATTTAATCGTTGTTTCCTCATTCATCATACAGATAATTGGGCTGTGCTGGATTGCGCAAGTGCAGATGAGCGTCCGTTTATTCGACACGCCGGAGCTTGTTTACACGCGTTGTGTCGAGTCTACCGTGTCGGCGAGTTCGTACGCACTCTACGCTTTTGCCGTTATTCTGCTGCTTGGACTCTGCGCTTCCAGCATCTTGTCGGGGACAATCAAAACAGCGGAATACAACGAGAGTACAATGCTTGGCTTGGTTGTGTATATCTTCAGCTTCGGAGCATTCCTTGTCAAAATTATATCTGCCTCTTCAAATGAGAGAACGGATTTCTTCATGGCCGTGATTATCTGGACAATCATCATGACTGTCTTCTCCATGGTCGTGCTTACGCGCTTATACGCTCTGTTCAGTGAAAGGCAAAGAACTGCAAAGTTTCCCATGCACGCATCTCATGCTGTGAAGGTGGTGACAACTGCTGAAGCGCCATCACGAAAAGGAACTCCGAAACCCAGTCCCATGACCCCTGTGGTTCGAGATTATAATTTCCAGGAGTTATGCAGTCAGCTTGAATCCAGATTGGTCACTTTTCGAACGCGCACGCCATCCAAACTGTGTCCATGTTCCTGGTGGGGTTGGTCTGCCTGGGCGCAGGGACGATTATCTGTCCACGCCCTTGACAAAGGCAGGCGAAAATGGATTGAGTTTGAATCTGTGGATTCATCTGACAGCATCGGTGTCAGCGAAACTGGGTGGAGCGTGACAAGGCGCGCGTCGTTTGTTTATTTTGCGCGAACAAGTCGCGTTTTTATGCAGCAAAATTGCGCTGAAATCGAGTTTGGGACAGATGAGGATGCTGAGGTGCTACTATCGGAGGTGGTCGCATTCCTTGGGTTGACTTTACCAGACCCTAAAAACCAGGACAATAAATGAAACGATGAAAATCGCGTTGCGAAATTTTTTTCAGCGCAGTTACCTCCGCTTTTGCCTGCATATCAGAGAAATAGACATCGTCGCTGTCTATTCCCACGAATAATATTCTCCCCTATTTTGACTTACGGAACAAATCGTGAACCTCATCTTGCACGGTACGTTACAAGATCAGTATCAGTCAAGTGAAAATATCGGTCGGATGCAGAGCGTGTTCTGTCTGTGTGCAGTTCATTTAAAAAAACATTTTCTTGAATTTTTTTTCTTCTTTCTTTTTTAACTGACAACACAAATGGACAACGACGAGGACTTTGACACTGAGGCGGACGCAAACTGCGACGAGTGGATCGAAGAAGATTCGACGCCTTGCCAATGCTTAGTCTGCGATGCCGTCTCTCCAAGTGCAGGCGAGGTGGTCGAGCATCTCAAGCAGAACCATTCATTCGATTTGATGCTTGTTGCGAAGCAACTGAGTGAGTCATATTGTCGCACTGCAAGCTGCTTAACTGGAGCTAAGGCTTAATTCTTCAGATCTCGACTTTTACGGTCGCATTCGATGCGTGAACTTTATTCGTTCGCAGGTATGTTTCCTTCTCTTGCAGTCTCACTTTCTTGAAGTAATGCATTCTCTCTGCTATCCAGGCAAAAGACAATGCGAATTTTAAACTGTCGTCGGTCGCAAACAGCGTCTCTGTCTGGAGTCAAGGAGAAAAGTACTTGGCTCCAGTCATCGAAAACGATCCACTTCTATACGCTCTTGATTTTGACGACGACGAGGAATCTGAACTCGCCACGAAGTTTTCTCAATCAGTTGCTGTCGCTGATGGTGACCAACAAAAAGTCCTTCAACTGGAGCGCCAGCTTGCCGAAATGAAGGAGGCATTCACCGAATACAAGGAAATGGTTCGAAAAACGTTTCTGGAGGAACCAATGAGCTCTGGTGTTGGTAGTGCCGTTTCGAGTAAGCCGGCTGTGATAGGCGCGGACGAGACCAACTGGAACATGGATTATTACTTTGGATCTTATGCCGAAACTGAAATTCACGAAACCATGCTGAAAGATGCTGTTCGAACGGAAAGCTACCGCGACTGCTTTTATTTGAACAAAGACTTTTTCAAAGGCAAAGTGAGTGAACTCAAAATCCAAAACTGGAATACAGGGGAGATATTGCTCCGTACTAATTTCATGCACCAGATTGTCCTTGACGTTGGCTGCGGAACAGGAATTTTATCCATGTTTGCAGCGAAATCTGGAGCAAAGCATGTTTACGCCGTTGACAACTCGACAATTATCCTCAAAGCTCAAGAAATTGTCAAACAAAACGGCCTCTCTGACAAGATCACATTCATCCGCGGTGAAGTTGAACACATCAATTTACCCGTTGAAACTGTCGATTGCATCGTGAGCGAATGGATGGGTTACTTCCTTCTGTTTGAGGGCATGTTTGATTCCGTCATCACCGCTCGTGACCGCTGGCTTGCCCCTGATGGTGTCATGGCTCCAAGCTATGCCAACATTCAAATTGCGGGACTGGAGGATGCAGAATGGATCAACGACAAATATCATTTCTGGAACGACGTGTATGGATTTGATTACTCATGTATGAAGGGTACCTTCTTGGATGATGGTCAAGTAGACATTGCAAGAAAAGACTCAATCATTACCGATCCCTTCATTCTCAAGGTAGTTTTCGCCATTTTTTTGCATGGACACATGACCGTTCTCACCTTGCGCGAAATATGCAGGAACTTGACTTGGGCAGCATTACTCCTCCACAATTGGACTTTGTAACTCCATTCTCCTTAAAATTCAACAAATCTGGTCGCCTGCATGCGCTCTGTGGTTGGTTCGACATCAAATTTGAATTCCCTGATACATCGGGCACACCAGTGTTTTTCTCAACATCCGCGGCCGCAACACCCACACACTGGAAGCAAACAACTTTTGTGCTCGATAAACCTCTTGACGTGGATGCAGGAACCGTTTTTGAAGGCACTTTCGAGTGTCGCAAGAACCCTGAAAATGCACGCGAACTGGATATTGTTATTTCCTACGCCGTCCCCAAAACGTTGGAGAAAAGAACGCAAAAGTTCACTGTCCGCTGATTTCCATTTAATTTTCCCCCTTGTTCCATGTCTTGTTTACAATTCTTTTACTCATTTTTGGATTGGCTGCGAGATTATATGAGTGTACGTCCAGCAATTTTGCCCCGTATGTTGCATCTCATTTTTTTTGATTTGGGAGTAGGAGTTCTTCTTGGCGCACCGTCAGTCAAAAGGTGAAACGAAGTGTGTTGTCAGTGAAATATTACGTTTTGCACCGGCGGTCTTGGGTCCCCAGTTTCTGTCCCCAGCATTGCTCTCAAAGCATAAATGTCCTTGGCAAAATTGTCAATGGACCATCGATGCAACAAGCGCCTCACAAAACGGGACAAGGTTTTTGCACTGCCCATACGATGTGTGGGCTGAATTGAGTTTATTTATATCGCTGCTGTTGCTATGTACATGGCGTCTCAACCACCGAAACCGTAAATGGTGCGTCCCTGCCTCTTGAGCGCATACACAACATCCAACGATGTCACCGTCTTTCTCTTGGCATGCTCCGTGTATGTGACTGCGTCTCTGATGACATTCTCGAGAAACACCTTCAGCACGCCTCGTGTCTCTTCGTAAATGAGTCCAGAGATACGCTTGACTCCGCCACGACGAGCAAGACGCCGGATCGCTGGCTTGGTGATACCCTGGATGTTGTCGCGGAGAATCTTGCGGTGACGCTTGGCTCCGCCCTTTCCGAGTCCCTTTCCTCCCTTTCCTCTGCCTGACATTTTGTGTTTGATTTAGGGTGTCTTTTCTTTTGGTGTTTTTTGATGGGTGGGAATGCTTCTATTTTTATATTTACTTTTTTTTGCTTTTTGCTCAATTTTCAGCAATTGAAATTCGGACTTCGGACACAAAAGAAAACGACACATTTTGTCCATTTTGACGCGATGGATTTTAAACATAAAAACAGAGCGTTTCCAGGTGGGAACATACAAGCAAAACAAACACACGCACAATCGAAAACATGGCCAGAACAAAGCAAACTGCAAGAAAGTCAACTGGTGGAAAGGCACCCAGAAAGCAGCTCGCAACCAAAGCCGCGCGCAAGTCGGCCCCAGCAACAGGAGGAGTCAAGAAACCACACAGATACAGACCCGGAACCGTGGCGCTTCGTGAGATTCGTCGGTACCAGAAATCAACTGAGCTGCTGATTCGAAAGCTGCCGTTCCAGCGTCTTGTGCGTGAGATTGCGCAGGACTTTAAGACGGACTTGCGTTTCCAGTCGTCGGCGATTGGAGCGCTGCAGGAGGCGTCTGAGGCGTACTTGGTGGGATTGTTTGAGGACACCAACTTGGCGGCGATTCACGCAAAGCGAGTGACTATCCAGCCAAAGGACATTCAGCTGGCACGCCGTCTGCGCGGAGAGAGATCTTGATAGCGTTCATAGCATGACATGTCTCAATAAAATACGGACTGTACATATTTATTTTAACCATGCGTCGGTCCTTTTTTTCTTTTCTTAAAATGGGCCCAAAAGCGACTGCACCAACGGCGTCAGGGTCAGTCCGTCAAGAATATTGAAGCAGAAGATAAACATAGACCCTCCCCTGTACTTTCTCACAATCCAACAGCACGCGAAAGATTACGGATTTCTTCACACGGCCATCAGCCCCTAAGAACGCCGACGAGTTGCCTGCCACCGAAGAGAGCAATAACGCACCATTATTCGACCCCACCGATGACAACGATGACCATCTGGATGATCCACCTGAGGATCCAATTGGAACCATTGATCCCCTGTTGTTTGACGGCAAACGTGAACTTGAGGACGCGGAGGACTCGACACCCAAGAAACAAAAACCAACCCCTGCGAATTATTTGAAGTCCTCAAAAGCGATTCTGGTGGAGGATGATGACGACGATATGGATGTTCTGATGAATACGTCATTTGACTTTTTGTTTCACACAAAGAGGAGTTCTCAGGATAATCCACTTGCGAGGTGAGACATTTTTTCGAACATATGGCTCTTTTGACATATGCTGGAACCACATGAAAACTTAGTGTCGATCCAAGCAAATCAAATCCTGCGAACAAGCTGCGAGGAGGCTCGGCTCGTCCAAGTAGAACGGCTTCAACCCTTGGCCCATCAGCGAGTGATCTCAACGCGATTCTTGGATCTGGCGTCAACAAACGTGCAAATAAACACACTCACTCATTGGACTCGCTGTTGAACGACAAAATGAAACGGGAGAAGCAGATCCAGGAAGCTCTCATGATTGATAGTATGCTTGAGACGGAGGTGATAATTTCCTTTTTACATCTTTCTTCAGTGCTCAGCGTCGTTGTCTCATATCCACCGTTTTCCGCTTTTAAGAACGATTTGGATGAAAACTCGAACCCAGAAGCAGTCACTCTTCAAGTTGTTTCCGATTTAATCGATCAAACCGGTGTGGTGTCCTCGCCAGCGCGCACTTCGAAACGAAAGCGCGCGGCACCGAAATCATCGAATCTCAGTAGCTGCATTGGCGACGAAGACGAAGAAGTTTTTGAGGCTGAAGATGCGGATGAGAAGAGCACGGAGGCAAATGCCTCAGAATATGCCGCGAAACAAAGCAAAGAGCGTTTGAAAGAACTTGTTATGGACGGAATGAAGGGAATTATCGACGAAAAAGTGCTGCTTTTTGATGATTCTGAGGTAGATTGCTTTTTTTCTTCTCTGCAACGTCATGCCAAGATTTAACCGCTTCCCTCCGTTCCTTGGTGTGTTTATTTAGACATCTATTCCCACTACGATTCAACTTGATTATGTCGCGGAAGATTCTGACAAAGTGGGGACATTAATTGCTTCATCGCTCTCAGGTAACTCTGCAACCTTTCTGATTGTCTTGGTAAACTGATTGTTTCGGATCAGATCCAAAAAACAGGGAAGATTTGCTGCTTTCCGGTGCTCTATCAAATGCGATCAAATCAAACTGGAAGTTTCCTGCGTCCCTTTCAACTTGGCTTTTTGAGATTGGTAGAAATTCTCGGACATGTGCACTTAATTTCGCTAAAATAATGCGCCCGTTAAAAAAGCATGTTTCTCGGATTCCGAAATAATGGCGACTGCAGCTGCCAGAAATCTTCGATCCTACTTGGAGCATGTGAGTGTGATTACATTGCGTGCAACAATATTAATTGGTCACTTCTCGCAACATCAGTCATCGGATTATGACAATTGGATTGTGACGGAAGATATGCTGCATACCTCGCTGAAAGCTTTCGGCTTTTCTTCGACTTTGTTTCCAGGGATCCAAGAAAATGAAGTGACCGATTTCGTGAAGCGGACTTCGCGCCCGAAAAACGATTCTGCGAAGGAAGCAACGACTTCTCATTTTCGGGCTCTTAACTTTGCGCTATGCATGGAGCTTTTCACTATATCCATCATCAACAGGTATGAATTTCTTTCCAAATGACTGTCTCTCACCTGTTGACGATGCCGACGTACTTGCAGGTTCAGTCACTATCCGATACACACTTTGGAGTCGGCATTTATTCTTTGCATAAAGCTGTCTGCTGACAAGCGCATTATGAAATCAACGGGGGATTTGCTCGCGAATTGTGTTTCGAAAATCGCTCGCGTTCTGGCCACACGCGATCACGATGAATCTCAGGGCGATAATAGCTCAGTGGAACTAACCCGCAGCGCCTCATTCGATACTATCTTAAAAGTCTTGAGCCAGTTTGTTGGAACCGACCCGTTTTGGCAGAGTGTCGTTCTTTGCAGCCCGTACTCATCTCTCGTCGGAAGCCTTTCGGCCCCTGGATCCGCGCTATGTCCAACGCGAAGAGGATACTTGTTCATTTCACGTCTCCGGAAAGCCCTCGCAATACGTTGTGTTTTAAAAGCAGGGAAAGAGGGCGGATTCTCCAAGAGTTCGTCGGAGACCAATGATACCGATTCTCGAATGGAAGAAGCGACTGACTGTATCGATGATTCAAAAGCTGTGCATGCGCTGAACGCCGTCGTGTCGCAATACAATGTTTCCCCAGCCTCAACAGTGTATCCAAAACTTTCGTCCCGAATTCAAGTGCTGGCGGTGGCCATTGGAGGAGTTGAAGGAGTCAGGGAAAGCATCCAAGATACAAAAAGTCTCATGACAACTTTGAATTCGTTGCATTCGAATATTCCAGATGCGAGGCAATTAATCGCTGCGCGATCCGAGGTAGTTTCTGGATTTTAAATGTTCCGTATGTGCGCTGATGCTCAACGTTCTTTCTCCCTGACTGCAAAAGGCAAAAGAACACATCCAGAACTTGAAAATCTGGATTGAACTGACGCTCCCTGAAAGTGCAACCAGGAATGGGATCACAGATTATTTTGACAAGAATTAGTTGGACTTAACTATATGGATGGGACCAGATGTACGGCCAGTGTTTTCGTGGGTTTACTTATTGTTCAACGACTGTTTTTAACAATACATGCAATTGAACACGCACTTGAGTATTTATGCAATACCTTCTATTTTCTTTATTCTACTTTACAAAGCCTGGGAAACGCTGCAACCAATTGCAAAGGCCATTTCTCTCGGAACTGCGTTACCTATCTGCTTGAGAAGCATGTGCTTGCCTTCTTTTGTTATAATCTTACTTCCCTTTTTTCCCTTGACCTCATGCAAATTGCTCAGCTTTCTTAAATCCTCCCTTGAGAACCCTGAATCTGCCATGTTCAGAGCGACGAGCATACCACGGCAGAAGGAAAACAAACGTTACCTTGAGCCAGCCCTCGTTCACATAGAGTCAAGTCGCGGTTTTCGGAATAATGATAACGTGGAAGTCCAGGAATCGGGGATTTGGCAATTGTGGAGAATAATCCATCATTTTTCAACCTCGATCCATATCGTCTTGAATCATCACTTTTTTGGGCAATATCATCCGGGTCAACCAGTGAAGGGTAAAAATGCAGTGCCTCTTTGGGGATACAACCGCTTTTGACCGCTTTTGGGAGGTTCGCGATTGTGTTGTAAACTGTTGCGTGTTTGCATGGGGCGTGGGTTACAGGCTGCATGTTCTCACTTTTCTCATCAGTTTTGTGAAAATGAGTGAGATGCCTGGACGTGCTCTCAAAATGATGGGATGGGGTCGGCAGTGGTGGAAGAACTTTGTCTTTTCCTGATTTTGAAAATGGGAAGTTAAGTCAGGTAGCTGGAGAACAACGAAATCGGCCAGCTTACTTGCAGCAATTAGGATATGGCGATTCCGGCCTTGTGGTGATCCATAGTTGGCAGAGTTCATGACCTTTGCGCGGACCTGGTATCCCACAGATACCAGGAATGCCAGGAGGTGCAAAAATGGTGTAGACAACTCGTCGCCAAGACCATTGCTTTTACTCTCCTCCCAGCTCCGGTCGCGTGCCCACTCTCTGTTTTTGGTGCATTTCGCCATCAGTTTCAGTTGGAACAAAGTTTCGAAAATTACTCACGTGACGTTCTCAACGACCAACGTTCCCGCACCCGGAACACATTCAACCAAATTTGCTACCTCACAAATCGACAACGCCCGTCCCTTCACTTTCCTGTAGGCATTGAGAACAGAAAAGTCCTGACAAGGTGGGCTTGCCATAATGATGTCAAACGAATGATTTCGAGCGTATTTTCTTGAATTTCTTGCAGAGATTGCCATTGTCTTCAAGAAAGTGTTTATATCCCGGGATTTGGCCACTTTGTCTTTGTGGATCGCATTGTACCCTTTTACGGCGCTGTCCCAAGAGTCTATTGCACATCCAGCTCTTCCTAGGTTAGACTCAAGGAAACCTTGCGACTTGCGGTTGCAGGTTGATGAGCAAGACAAAATCGAAGGGAAGCAAAAAAAAAATGCACTCACGAAGTTTCCAACGCCACAAAATGCATCAAAAACTTTTAAATGTTTTTCGTCCAAGCCTTTGGACGGATAAATAATTGCCATTTTGTCATCGCTGTAACCGTCGGCCAAATTTCGGAAAAAAAACTTCGTGTGCATCATCAGCCCAAGAACCACAAAAAAGGAAAGAATAGGTAAAAAACTCACCCGCCGACCCGCACCTTTATATCGCACAGCCATGCTCTCCGACATCCCATCCCAAAACTCGACGAAACACTGTGCTTCTGAGATATCTGAAATCTCCATCCAGGCTTTCATCTCGCGGATATCTTCCACCCATATCAACTCATTGGGAAATGAGCTTTTCCGACACCGTCGAAACATTCGATAAGTTAACTTTGGCATGTCCTCATGAGGAACAAAATCCATGACTTCAATGACAGCATCAATGTCAGAACCTGGCCGCGTAAGGGAAAAGAATGCACCCTGTGCGAAGCGGCGGTTCTTTACCCGTTCGCATTCCTGGGCTTTGGCAGCTTGCATTTTCAATGCGTTGCGATCTGTTGCCAGTCTTGCCCCGTTTTCTGCCTGGTAATACAGCGTTTTCTGTTGGTTATATTCCAATACACTTTTGTAGGACAGCGATGTGCATCACCTGGTAGTATAGCCAGTCGTTTGGATCGCCACTGTTTGGGCAGTAGCACAGGTCTTGGGGAGTTGACTGACGTAACCCAAATTCAGCAGGAACATTTGTCAGCAAGAAGCCGTCATCGTCCCAAAAGAATGGGACATAGTATTCCGCCTGGCCAACCAACTGGTCCCCATAGACTATTGACACTTTGCGTGCAATGTGCTTGAAGGCCATATAGCCGTGCGTGGCACATTCGCATTTTCGGGATTGAAACAGCTGAGAATCAATTGTTTTAAGGACTTATTATTCGCATGTTCAATTACAGGAACATACCATGTTCGCGTCAAGCAAATTTCCAGTCGCCCTCAAGTATGTCTGAGTTGCTGTACTGGAAGACAGCATGCTTGAATATCAAATTGATTGGTTCATTTAAAAGAAACTTACTACAACGTTGCTATCCGTACCCCTTCTGCAGAAACAGCCGTGATACGCGCAAACCAGAGATTTGAATTCCAGCGCTCCACTGTTTTTTCCAAAAAAATTTGGACAAAATCTCCAGGAGCAACATCCTGGGGACCGATGATCGCGTCGTCAGAATAATCTGAAGTATAGTATTTCAGAAATATAGTATTTCAGTTTGAACAGAAGAGAGGAAAAGATCACGAAACATAGCGAATACCTTGTTTATGGGGGGAGCCGTTATAGCGAAAGTTATACTTGGCCTCACCACAAGTCATTTCAGGGTCGAGAGCATAGTAATCAGAATACATTCTGAAGAACTCGGACGCCCGCGGTCCCAATGCCCTCACTTCTCCCAAGTCCTCCTCCTCATCATCATCATCATCATCATCATCACCATCCCTTGATTCCTCAGGTGACCCTAAGATATCAACAAACCAATCCTCAGTTCTGCTCGGACCACTTTCCTCCGAGCCACTTTCCTCCGAACTACTCTCCTCCGGGCTACTTTCCTCAACATCACTCCCGTCCAAAATTCTGCCTGGAATGTCCCTCAGATCAACAAAAACTCTTGACTCAGGTTCTTTAAACATTGGAAGCTTCGGTGGTTCAATTCGAAGTGACTGCTGTTTCTGTGTGTCTGGCAGTTTCTTTGCATTTGCATTGTGGGACTTGGCATCCTTGATTGATGACGATGGCAGTTTTAAATCCACATGAACGTGGGATGCATTCAAGAATTTCGGGGACTGGATTTTCAGATAAAGTGCCATGGATTTATTCTGCGGCTCAAGTGATAGCGCAATATCTAAGCTTTCCCTGGTTGAGATTGAATCACTGTCTGACGAAGGTTCGCCATCCACTGTCGGGCGGTTGACGTTTGCAGAGTGAATTGATACTATGGAGGCAGTGAGTGAAGTCGCAGATTGGAATTCAGATGTTTTGGCGTTTGCAACATTTCGCGATGAAGAGAGAGGGACGCATTGAGCTGCGACAATTGCGGTGTTTTGCCGAATGTGCATAGAAGCTGAAGATTCACGGCGGGCAATTCGATTTTCGAAGTGTGGTGGTCTGTTTCGATCATGCATAAATGGGGCGGTGACACGGGTTGCTGGCAGATGTTTGGGCACTGGCCGATGGCAGTGTTCATGGCGACGCACCAATTGGCGATCTCCTGATTCAGATATTTCGGAGCACGAATCTGCAACGCTGCTATCATCCGAGAATGTGATGCGAGGAGTTTTATCCGGGTAATAGAAGTTGTTTCGATAAGCGCGTTTTTTTCGCGAATGGAATTGCCCAGAACCTGCGTAGCTGGCATAATTTCGATCCATGAATCGATTGTTTGGCCGATTGTTTGGTCGATTGTTTGGTCGATTGTTTGGCCGACTGATTGGCTGATTGCTTGGTCGATTATTTGCCCAATTGTTTGGCCAACTGTTTGGCGGATTGCTTGGCAAGACAACATCTTCGTCGCTGCTGTGTGTGAGGTCAATGCAGTCCTGAATCCTTGCAACTTGTTTTTCCTTCGAAAACTCCCGCTTTGCATTGAATGGAGCATAGCCGGTTTCGTAATCCGGAACAGCTGCGTGTCGCGTTGACGACTGGCTTGCATAAGAAAATTTGGAACCCGCGACGGAGACCGGCTTA
Source organism: Chytriomyces cf. hyalinus JEL632 (assembly GCA_025435555.1). Lineage (NCBI taxonomy): Eukaryota > Fungi > Chytridiomycota > Chytridiomycetes > Chytridiales > Chytriomycetaceae > Chytriomyces > Chytriomyces cf. hyalinus JEL632. The sequence goes on along the minus strand of JAIWWG010000003.1, from coordinate 251,419 downwards.
GGAGACTTGCTGCCTCGTGCGCAGCCAATTACGTTTAAATCTAGATGAGTCATGACCGACTGAGTCTGCCTTTGAGGGTTGTTTTGCACATGTTTGAGGCCCTGCTACATTAAGGTTTTGTGGTTTGAGTATCCATAAATGACAGTGGAAACAAAAGAGCTCACCACAGCATTTGAAAGAATAGTCGCATCCTCGGAGTTAATGGGACGTGGAAGCTTGATCGTAGCTTTGATCTTCGGAATGTCGGTCTGATGTTGCGTCACTGGGGCAGTGTTCCGAGGCTTTCCGAGCACGGGTGACATGGAGCCGGTTTCTTCGTCTGAGCTTATGATGATTGGGTCTGAATCTGGCATGGCGACTAGTGATGCTCCTCAGCGCGATGGATGAGAATAAATACGGCGTGCAATATATATAAATTTGAAGTAAAAATAAATTCCACGCAACTGTCTTTGAATGGACCTTCGCGATAGGGCAATCGAAGGTGAGTGCCTCGTTGGGCGATTCAGTCAACAAAACCTGACGACCAAAGCCAACAGTTTCGACAACAACGTCAGATGCGCTGCTCAACGTAGTGAACGAATCGAGCGTGGGTCTCTTCCGCATCCAGGAGCATGTCCTCAAGAAAACAGGCGTAATCGTTGCAGGTGACTCCCAATGACCATCTTTTTCAACTCAGGTTGTTGTTGTTTGCTGACCAGGAACCTTGCTGCACACAACCGTGTTTTGTTGTGGCTCTGCTTCATTCCGCAAAATGAACGCTTGTAATCAGAGAAGAAGAACGCGATCGAGCTCAATTCTCTGATCGAACTTTCTCTGGCTGACGCTTTGGAGGCTAAGCAGATTTGTCTCAATGCCAGCAAAGTGCATGGGCTGCTGTCATCACTGGATGCGCTGCGAAGAGTGATTGCGAAACATAGTCCGACGTAGGGAGTCGGCTGTTGGTGGCTGTTCAGTGTTCTTGTGCGCTCGTTGTTCCCGCACGATTTGGTCTGCGACAGATTCACGATGAATACAATGCCTTTAATTCAAGCAAACGAAAGCAAGAACGCGTAATTGTATAATAAAGGTTGCTGCTAGCTGTGATGCGGATTCTGAAGCACAATTAAAATGTAATCCTTGTCTGGGGTTGTTTTTAAGTGAGCGTCAGTATAACTGAAGCAAACCATCTTGCGAGCAAACGCACCTGGAGCCACCATAATTTCGTGTTTTTTTGACCTGATTCGAAGGAAAGTCAAGTCGTTCTGCATGCCCATATCATGTTAAGTGGCCAGAATAGTCGCGCCTGCGACAAGAGATGATTCACCTGCGGATCCAAGTCCCTGACAACGCTCCGTGCTTTTGCAGCCAGCTGTGTAATGAGTGCAGCGTGCTGGATGGTCTTGTCTGGGTCCAGTGTAGTTCTGATTGGGATGCCCTCCATATTCACAATCACGATCCCCTCGACGCCCTTATGCGATGACAGCCGCTTAATTGTCTCCTCCACCTCGCTCTGGGCATGTGCGAGAGAGCAAGAATGAGTATCCCAGTGGGTGTATGCTGCGGATGGCTCACCATATGTTTTGATTATGGAATGATATTTTTTGTTTTTACGGAAATCCATGCAATAAACCCAATAAAACGCGCAAAACAATGCATCGTCACCTTCTCTCAACACGCCGCCTGCTCTCTACACAGCGCCCTCCTCCTCCCCATTCCCACCCTCACCAAAGCAGCTCTCAATGGACACCCTTTCCTTCCAACGTGGCCGCAACAGCCCGTCCAAAATCTGCTCCTCACAAAGACTTCAACCCACCAAGCGTCGAGCGTAAACGACGCATTGCGGCATTTGCTGTCGCCGCCATCTTGACCGGTGGATTGCTGGGCATTGCCGTGGCAAACACCGAGACTGACGCAGTTGCCCATGTCAAGGAGAAAGGGGCAATCGGAATTTCCAGTGTTGGATGGGCCCAGATGGACCAAGTTCGTTCCAGTCGGGCACTGCTGGGTGTATGGATCTGGGGAAGGGACTCAAGAGGACAGACCCAGGCGCGCTTCATTGAGGTAACTTGGGCTTCATATTCTGATCGATTTGAGCTTCTTCACAGATCGGCACCAAAAAAAATTAGGCATTCAGAGATGTTCCGCTGAGGGATCTAGCAATAGATGCCAAGTCAGAAACAAGCGTTGCCATCGATGCCTCTGGGAACTTGCTCCTATCCTTGAACGACTCATCGAAGCCATTTTCTGCTCTCGCAGGCGCGAATTTAACTCGCGTGGTGCTTTCCAATGGAGGGTGTTTGGCTTTTGCTCTTTCAAAGAGCGGCGAAGTGTTTCGAATTGATCTGAACAAGCTGAAATCGCACTCTAGCAATGTCGAAAAATCTGCCGCCCAGCCTTCGCCGCAAACGAGCGTCGTAAACATGCTCGGGTTGGGTTGGCTTGTGGGTGCAAGAGGGGTAGGCGCCGCACAAGATATTGGCGCCTGTCAACAAGTGGGTTTCTCAACTGGAACAGAAAGGTGGGCCATCCTTCAGCCCTTTGTTCGAATCGAATACCCAGCTTTTCTCATATTTCAAAACTTGTTCTCTTGAAAGAATTACATCCATCTCCTCTGGGGAATCACACCTCTTGGCGCTCTCCTCTTCAGGGAAAGTCTACACGGCACCAACCACAATTGAAGGTAACAAATACGGCCAACTCGGCGGAACCAACGCAGACCCTGCCCAAACGACGTTATCTCCCGTTCCAACTCTGAAATCTGTCAAAACTGCTCAAATCGCTGCTGGCACTGCCTTCAACTGCATTCGTACAGCAAACGGTCAAGTGTTCACATGGGGATCCAATAAATTCGGGCAATTGGGAACTGGAAGAAAAGGATATGATATTGCTCACAGTGACGAGCCGTTGGAAATGCAATTTAATGGCAAAATGGGGGATGACAAAAAGTGTGCATTGATTGCGGCGGGCGGTGATACAGCCATTATGACGCTGGAATCCAAAGATTCGAGTGAAGTGTACAGTGTTGGAATGGGTCAGTGGGGTCAACTTGGCACCGGAAATGTTAGTATTTTTTTGGCGTCAATTACTGGTTTTACTTACCTCTAAAAAACGTTGCATTTTGTTGCAGTTTATTCACATGACAAACTCGCCAGTTAAAATTGCGACTCTTTCGAATCTACAAGAATACTCTGAGAAATTGTCCAAAGTAGTACCCATTCGCGTCAACTCCATCACAATGGGCCCTACCCACGTTGTCGCAGTACTGAAAGATGGGTCCACCAACAAATTTGGAAAAGACGTGTTTGTATGGGGTGGAAACGAAAAGGGTCAGTTGGGCCGCGTAGATGGGAAAAAGGGCAACAGCGCAGTTCCTGTTTGGGCAGCCCCAGTCTTGCGGCCGATTGCTGATCAGGAAGCAGCAGCTGTAGAAGTGCAAAACGAAAAAAAGGAACTGAAAGAAACGGAGGATGAGGCGGCGGCCTTAAAGCCACCTGTTTGGGAGGCTGATGGGATGGGTCGGTTGCAAGTTGCAGGGCCAGGGCGAGCCGTCACGCATCATGGTGGTTGGACTTGGGCTGGCTGGCTTCTTGGGTCTTCGATGCAGCAGTCCGTTTTTGTCGAGCAGGCGTTTGCTTGTGCTGACGGTGTGACTGCTCTTTACTCCAAAGTTTTGTAATTTAGTCGCTATTTTCTCTGGTATTCTGCCTCTCTTAATTAAACCTTGAAATATGCCTTCCTGTGACAGTTGAACAGCCATTTAATTCTAAACTATAAAGATGGTAACAAGAAGCCAACATATCGGGCACAGGGAAACTGGACCATATTTACACATCATGGGAACGTAAACCCAACCAAGTTGGCATCAAACAAATCATTCAAGCTCCCAGCAACCGCATCTCTTGTCTTCAGTTGACCAGGTTGAGCATCCGCAAACCAGTTACTCTCAATGAAACGGACCAAACTCGCCGGCTCCGTCATCACATGACTCACGTAATTCTTGTTGACCAAGTTTCCAACCGCAATGAAGGGCGTTCTAGGGCCATACGGTTTGTTGTCCACAGAGGAACGGGGTGGAGTTTTGCGACTGTCACGGTACCCGCCCGATTCGTCAGGAACGAGGAAGACAATCGTGTTGTCCTTGTATAATGGGGACGCGAGGATTTGGTTAATGATTCCTGCGTTCAGGTTCTCGCCAGATGAGATTTTGGCGCCGCCTCCTGGGTGTTCTGTGTTTCCGCCGTTTGCGTAGTTTCCTTTCACGTAGGAAACTGCTGGTAGGTTGCCGCTGGCAATGTCTTGAGACAGTTGAGTGAAGGGTTGGAAGATGGACTTTGCGTTGGGTCCGTTAGCAAGAGATGGGTAGTATAAGAAGGGGTCATCAGTGGGGTCATAGCTGGAAGGCCAACCAAACTTGTGAGAAAAAAAAGTCAGATTTGTCCGAAAAAAGGAAGACGAAACAAATGGAATCTCACATGATACCACTTAAAGGGAACATTACAAGTCTGCAGCAAGTCACCAATCGTCGGGTCGTTGTACGACTTGCATCGACTTGAACACGTGCCGCCGAGTCCAGTACTCGTAGAAGGTGCAAACGAATTGTCCAGAAACACAAACGCTCCGCGTGCAAAGTACATTTCTCCTTGTGATGAAGCCCCCGGCATGGACTGGTAAAAGCGATCCGACATGGCATAGTTTGCTGCCCACCCCCAGTACTGGTCCGCACTGCCAGGGCTTCCATCGGCCATTGCAAAATTCTTTACGTTGCTTCCCGGGCATCCTCCGCTCGTAAACTTGTCCATCAATCCGCCGTTGATTTCACAGATTTCGCAGTCGTAGCTGTGGCATGGATCAAAGGCCCCATTGGATGCGTCGTTGAGGAGGACGGGTGTGACGCCAGAAACAGTGGAGGCCTTTTCGCAGCACGCACGACCTTGGTTGCAGGTCGGATTGCTTCCAAATGGAGCTTGGCAGTATCGGCCAAAGTAGCTGTCGAAGGAATGGTTCTCACTGACGATGGTGATGATGTGTTTGATCTTGGAGGCTGTTTCGCCGGATGGGCGGCACGTTACTTTTGGGGCTGTCACAGTGATTGAAATGCTGGAAGGGCAGTTGTATCCGCCGTTGAAGCAGTAAAACGCTTTGTAAGTGCCTGGCGTCGCGGGTGCTTTGATGGAGACAGATCCAGTGGAGGGTGGATGGGCACCTGTCTTGATGGTATCACCATACGTGTATTGCCAGGAGTCTTCCATAAAGTTACTGGAAGAGGGCACACCGGATGAGGTGAAAGTGATCCAATCATCCGCGTCAGTGGTGGCAACGTTGCTCCAAGAGAGGGTAAGAAATCCTCCGGCTAGAATGGAATTTGTGGAAGCAGAGAGATTTGGAATCAAAGGTGGTGAGCAGCTACTTTGGACAGTGAAAGAGCTGGAAACGGCAGCAATGTTGTACAAGTCGTTGATCAGAAAGTACGCGTTGAAAGTCTTTGACAGGGCAGAGGAGGGGACTTTGAGTTGAGTGGTTCCACTTGTAGCTGAGTTTGGTGCAGTTGTGAGGATGCGTTCCCAAAAGTCGGAACCGGATGGACATGTGGTGCTTGTGCAACGGCCGCTTGCGTAAATGCCGATCCAGTCCATGGAACGCGCGCCGGGACTGACGGCTCGCCAGGGAACAGACAGAGTACTGCCGACAGTGACGCAAGCTGGGACCAAGTCTAGCGCGTAAACTGGGGGGCAGCTTGTCTGGGTAAGATTGAACTTTAATAATTGAATTTCTTTGAACTTGTAACCAGAGCAACAACGCGCACTCACGGACACAGTAAACTCGTTTGAAACGGCGCCGATCACGTACAAGTCGTTTGGAAGGTAGAATGCGTTGTACGTGCCAGGCGCAGACGGAGCCAAGACGGTTGTCACTCCTTTGGTGTTTGTGTTGGATCCACCAGTGATGGACACGAACGAGTACGCGTTGGAGCCAGACGGGCAGCTTGCACCAACAGAGTTCACGCAGCGACCTGAGGCGTAGATGCCGACCCAGTCTTTGGTCGTCACTGCAGCGCTCGAAGTCCAGTCGACAACAACAAGATCCCCTGGGCGGACGCATGAAGGCACACTGGACAGCGAGTACGTGGCAGCTTGGACCTTCGTGACCCACAACAGCAGAATCGCAGTGGCCTCAAAGATCATTTTCTCGGGGGCAAGTTTAATATGTTGGATTCCCCGACGACGCCAATCTTACGTTCCTTTTATGGAAGCCAAGCTTTGAAAATGCGTGGCAAATGGATTAAAGCGACGCAATTCTGCGTGCCTCGGGCTCGTTGCCTGTCAGCTGACGCCGATGGGAAGTGCCGGCGTGTTTTGTGATTCACGTGCAGGCAGATAAAGGGGGTCATAAATAAAGGGAGTCGAGTCAGGAAAAGAAAGGAGGTGTGGCTGGTTGGCATTGAGTGAAGGGGGCAGTGAAGGACCAGCCGGTCTCTTGCCTGCATGTGCGTGTATGCATGCTCTCATGCTCAGTGCATTGATTCTCATCTCTCGGACACAGTCCCAGTCCCATTCTCGGACAAAGTCAGTCGCACAAATAAGTTTCACCAGTTCAGTTGTGGGTTAAAGCGAGTGTCTCACGATCTGGCATTTTAATTTTAACCCTTTTTTAATATTAATATTTAAAATATAAATAAAAGCGGAATTGAGACTGTTCTAATCACAAACTAAACCAAACAGAAAATAGACTTAGAGAAACCTACAATGACATCCACAGTCTCTCCAACCACGACCACCACCACCACCTTCTCACTCGCTGCCGTTGCAACAGGCTCCATTGTCCCAGCTGCTGCCAACTGGACTGAGACTGCCCTTCCATGCATGAACACCCTGCTTGTTGCTGGCGATGACTTCACATTCCCAAACTGTGCCAATGCCCCCATTGCGAACGGCAGCGTTTCCGCCTACTCCATCCTCGCTCAGATCTTTGATGTCTCCACCAGCAGTATGAAAAGTGCCTTCATCGGCACCCACTTCAACTTGGCCGTCTTTCCCGCTGATAGTTCCGTCCCGGACTGGACCTTTGACTACGCCAACACAAACGAAACTCTCCCAACCACCAACACCACCATCCCAGCGGGAAACACCACTATCCCAGCTGGAAACACCACCACCCCTGCAGACAACTCCACCACTCCTATCCACGACTACAGTCTGACCTACCGTCTTACTGATATCGTTGACGCCGCCAGCGTCCCCTATTCTGGTGACTTTAATGACGGATGCATTGCCAGCTTGACGTTTGACGAAAACAAGAGCCCCGTCTTTGGAAACGCTTCCGACATTGATTGCGGCGCAACATACTCCAGTGCCAGATTCGGCCGTTACTTTGGTCGTTCCATCTCTGGCAAAACCTACTTTAACGGAACAAACTCTTTTGTGGTTGCTATTTCTCGCGCAAGAGACACGGACCGCCGTCAATCCAGCACCGTCCTTTTCGTTTACTCCGGCAGCGCTGCTTCCACCGCCACTCCTTCCACCGCCACAGCCACCTCTTCAGACGCCACATCCATGACCACCTCCATTGCATCCTCTGACGCTCCTTCCAGCTCCACCACTTCAGTTGAACCCATCACTTCCTCTGTGCCCGTCACCACCCTGTCACCGGCTCCATCCCCATCCCCATCTCCCATCGATGCGCCATCGGCATCCGTTGCGTCCCCACTCCCAACCGTCAACTACTACGCCCCAATCAACGCGGCGTCCGCCTCGTCGCCCCCAAAACCAACCAACTTGTACAAGTCCAGCGGGTTCAAGAGCATGGCGTCAGTGCTGGTCACTGTTGTTGGCATGGCAGCTTGGATGTAAAAAAAGAAAAGCTCCGTCTCCCTTTTTCCAGTTCCCTCTTTTTTTTTCCCTTTTCCCTCCCTCCCTCCTTCCCTCCCTCCCCATCAAACAACAACAACAACAACCAGTTTAGTTTTTATACAGTTAGAAGGTCGCGAATAAAAAGGAGCGTTTCGTGTTGTTATCTGCTTCTTTCGTGTAACACCAAAAGTTGATTAAAATTCCGATCAGAAAATGTAATTATGAAGTCACGTGATTCCTTCTTGACGTGCACACTGACTCGTCATCCATTTATTTTTACATTTTACATCCATCCGCCTCTTTCATAAATATTTACGTAAATATTTACTTGCCTGTATAATATATTTATTTAACATAAACAGAAACAGTAAAATGCCGCTCATCATCCTCTGTGGCCTGCCCTGCTCAGGCAAAACACTGCGCGCAACCAGCATCGCCCGAGCCCTCGAGTCTGAAATCGCAGTCTTTAACGCACACACGAAAAAGAACCCCTTCGACCCCAACGTCATCATCATCAACGAGGAATCCCTCAACGCTGACAGGAACCTCTCTTACAAGGATGCCAACAGTGAAAAGATTCATCGTGCCAATCTGTTATCGGGTGTCGAGAGGCTTCTCACGAGGGACACGTTTGTTATCCTTGACTCGTTGAATTATATCAAGGGATTCAGGTATGTGTGTGTTTGCGTTGTTTTGTGCCGTCTTCATTCTCTCATCTCTTCTGCCCATAACATATATATCAGATACCAACTCCACTGCGTCGCCAAAGGCCTCGGAACAAGCCAACACACCGTCTACTGCATCGCCACAAACGACAATGCCCGCACATGGAACACTCTCAAATCCCATTACCCATCCGACGTGTTTGACTCACTCCTCGGCCGCCTTGAAGAGCCCGACGCGCGGAACCGGTGGGACTCACCTTTACTCACATTGATGCCTGAAGATGAGCTTCCAGCGTCGTTTGTTCATAATATGGTCCATGCATCTGTGCAGCAGGCTCCGAGTCAATCGATTGCGTTGAAGCCGCTTGCAGAGACGAATTATTTGCATGAAATGGATTTAACGTTGAAGGCGATTTCGGATGCTGTTTTGGAGGCGAGTCGGAGTGGGTTCATGAGTGGGGGTGAGCTTAAAGTGCCCGGCACGGATGTGCGAGTGTTGGTGCCTTCCAAAGGTGTGAGTGTTTCAGAGATGGGGAGGCTGCGAAGGTTATACGCAACCAATCTGAACAGGCTCACAATCAAGATTGAGCGGGGCAGGATTGCGGATGGTTTTGTTGAATACATTAACCAGAATCTAAGATGAAAGGGGAAGGTGAATAAAACTGAAAAAAAAAAAAAAAAAAAAAAAAGGAGAAATAACTGTCTCTTCACAACTTTCTCACCCTGAATTATTTCTGGGTCCTCACGCCGTTTGACATCATGAATAATGCCGACAGTCGAGTAATAGGTAGATTCGGTGCGAGTGAGGTCCCAATTTTTGAAATTGTACAGGATTCGACGTTGAGGTTTTATTAGTGTTACTGTGTGAAGATACGATACGCGCTCATCAACGAATTGTTCACTTTCAAAAAAGGTTGCGAATGTCTGCCCACGCATAAAAAGAGAGAAAAACGGAATCACGCATTCTTGACGGCGTGTCTTCCTCCAAGACTGTTAAGCGCATAAGGGTACGCACGGTCCATCATATCCTTCAAATCTTCAGAACGCACAAGCTGGTCCATCTTTCCTCCCACAACACCCACACCGGCTTTGCCACCTTCGCGCATCCAGTCAGCTTCTGTTTTCAGACCACGCTCAGTCCAAATAGTTTTGAGCGCTCCAACAAGGCCATCCATGAGTTCGGGACCATGGCCTGGGGTTGGAGTAATACGGAGACGCTCCTCACCGACAGCGACGGTAGGGTAGTTGATGGATTGAACGTAGATCTTGAAGCGGTTCAAGAGTTCATCACTGACGCTCTTGGCCGTTTCGGCATCTCCAACGAGGACAGGGACAATGTGCGATGGGTTAGGGACAACTGGAATTCCAAGGTCAGCCAGGGTGGACTTGAGCATACGAGTGTGGAGCTGCTGGCCAGCACGTTCAACAGGGCTTGTCTTCAAGTGGCGCACTGCTGTCAAAGCACCACTCATAATTGCCGGAGGGAGAGATGTAGTGAAGATGAAACCAGGAGCGTAGGATCGGACCATGTCAACAAGGCTGGAACTAGCGGCTGTTGAAGTAGATCATTGGTTATTAAAATATGTTTCAAGCCAGGGGCTCTCAAAGATAACTCACCAATGTAACCACCGACCACTCCATAAGCTTTACCTAGAGTTCCGGTGATAATATCAATCTCATCCATCGCGTCAATGTATTCTGCCACACCAGCACCGGTTTCACCGTACATACCAACGGCATGAACTTCGTCCAGAAACGTGATGGCATTGTACTTTTTGGCCAACGCGGCAATTTCTTTGATGTGACCAATGTAACCGCTCATGGAGTAAACACTCTCAAATGCAATGATTTTAGGAGTAGCCAAGTCATACTGCTTCAGCAAAGATTCCAAATGCGCCAGGTTGTTGTGCTTGAAAACATGTTTTGCGGCACGACTGTTTCGAATTCCTTGAATCATGGAGGCATGGTTGCTAGCGTCACTGAAAAGAACACAGCCAGGCATTTTCGAGGCCAAGGTGCTCAAAGTTGCATCGTTGGCTACAAAGCAGGACGAGAAAACGAGAGCAGCATCCTTCTTGTGCAGAGATGCGAGCTCGGTTTCGAGGCTCAAGTGAAGCTGGGCGTTTCCGGCAATGTTACGGGTTCCACCTGCTCCGGCACCGTACTTGTCGATGGTGGATTTCATGGCGTCAACAACTTCTGGGTGCTTTGACATTCCCAGGTAGTCGTTGCTACACCAGACAGTGACATGTTCTCCATTGCTTGTGTGAGCCATAGGGTACAGTTGCGCCAGACGGTTAATGTTGTTGAAGTAACGATAGCTTTTGTCCTTGTGCTTGCGCTCCAACTGTTCCTTAAAAAAGTCGTCGTAGTTGAATCCACCGGGAACGGACTCTTCAGAAACACCCTTGGAGGAAGCAGCGACTCTTTTGTTGACTGATGACTTGAGATGGGTCTTGGGAATGGAGTCCATCAGTGGGCGTGGAATGCGTCTGTGAAGGCCATGAGATCGATTCAGTTAGATCGGTCATCAGAAAAATCCCAAGTTACACAAGAGCCAAGAATCGATGGAATCGAAAAAGGGAAAAGGAATCACGATGCAGCACGCCTTGCGATCCCAAAGATGATTGGCACGGAAAGGCTTACCCAAGGTCCTGCTCGTTCACGCTGTTTACGGTGCTCGAGAGAGTTGCGGTGCGTGCATTAGCAGACGTGTGCAGCTGTCTGGCGCCCATTCGACGCACCGACTGGACAGCAATGGCCTGCCCGAAAACGGGGCAGCTCTGGGCGGCTTTGAACAACGCTGAGGTAGATGCAGTGCGTGCTGGACCAGATGACGAGTGGGAGACAGGTGTCAACATCGAGGCGGCAGTTGCGGCCTGACGAACGGCGGCAATGACACCGCTGTTGGAGGAGAGGGAGGGCAGTACATGCGGGCAGGCGGGACTGGTAGGACCGGATGCAGTCGACACGCTCATCTGGCGCAGGGCCGAGACTGGAGTGCGTGCCAGGAAGGGACAGGCCATTTGAGCCATTTTAACGCTTTCCATTGGGTAGTAGTTGCTTGTGGTTTGTAGGTTGGTTTGCAAGAGTTGACGAGACTGGAAGAGCTGCTTCTCTTTTTGCAATGCTTTTGACAACCGTAAAAGTGAGCCACGAATTTTGAAACAGACAAAAACAGGTTCCAGCCCAACAAAATAAAAAAGTAATTGCGACAATTTGTCAGTTTGTTATGACTTTTGTTGTTTTGTTGTTCATGACAGACAGCGTGCCACCGACTGTCCGTCTTCGCGATATCCGCTGTCCATCCCATCCCATCCATCCATCCACACTCAACTACGCTCAGCTACACGCGCTGTCCATTCCAAGATGGCCAGATATCTGCACGAACTGAATCGAGCTGGATCACATACACAAGCGCATCTGACGCGTGTTAACTGTGCCAGATCGAGATTGATCAGAATCCCTCAACTACATCGCAACCATTGACTCATCTAATCATATTCAACCGCGCTATGCATGAACAGAAAATGCTGTACAAAAACCAAAATAATCACGCTGTCAAGCAAAGCAGCGTTTGAGGACACTCCACCAACAAACGTCAGGAAACTGTTTCAGATTCCATAAAATATACTAAGCCAGCTTTTTGCCATGTTTCCCAGACGCGTATTGCATAAATAGTGGTGCTAGCGCGTACATTGCTTCCTGGAATGATTTTGAAGACCGATTCAAAGTTGGATCTGCTCCGGCCGCCAAAAGAAGCTTCACAATGTCGGCATGACCCGCCAGAGTAGCATAAGTGAGAGCTGCTGCTCGTGAAGAGCCGTCGGCCACGGGCGGTTCTCGAAGCAAGCGGGTAACAACTGCAATGTGGCCTATGGCAACAGTTAGCAAGGGTTGCCAAACCATTCACTGAAAATAAAGAACTACTTTACCATGCATGGATGCGCCAACCAAGGCTCCATTTTCTTGGGCAGAAGAATGCACGCGGGAATCACTCAGCAACAAGTCGACAACTTCTAGTGCGCCTGCTCTTGCCGCAGACACCAACGCCGAGTTACACGCATGGCCCGGATTCACCCGCGCGTCATTCAACAGCAACCGTACCGCCTCCACGTGTCCGCTCTTTGCAGCCCAAATGAGCGCCGTGTTGTTTGACACCGACGGGTCCAGCGACAAGCGCGCCATCAACAGCTTCATGCACGCGCTATGCCCGTTTCCGGACGCCGTTGCAAGGGCTAGCGATGAAACTGCGCGTGCGTCGTCCGGGCACTGAGACATAACGCTGGTCAGCACGTGCTCATCCCCCGCTGCGCATGCCCACAGCAACAACAACCGAATGTCATTCTGATGTCCAGTGGACCAGCAGGGTTCAACACCGTCAAGTATGCTTGACAGCGTCTGATGCAGTGCCAAAGAAACGCGTCGTGTTACTGCGCTCGTTGAAATCGGTGACGCCCGCCAAGCTATTGTTTCGCACGATGAATTGAACGCCCGCGCGAATCCGAGCTTTTGCCCATATAACGCCATGAGGGAGCATCGGTTGAAGCCCGTCAGTTGAATCAAGGCCACCATGTAATCAAGCGACAGATGTGTGTCAAAGTTGAGATTTTCGATGCAGCTCCAAAGAAAGTGCTTTGGTCCATCTTCTGATTCATTTGAATGATTCTGTTCGTTTTGTTGAATCTGGGACCGTGACTGTATATCGAAACCAGCAAACAGCGACCGCAGATTGGCCAAAGCAAACGACCGCGAGTGCAGCAAACTCCCGGTCTTGTTTCGAAGCTTGTTGGAAGTTGCCGCAATGTTTCGCGTTGTTTGCGGTTCAACATGCTCAAGAATGGACGCGAGGAGCTCGCATGGGAGCCGTTCAAGGGTTGCAGCCGACATTAGACAAGAGGCACGCTGTTTTTGGGATGGGTTTATTTTGGCTGGCTTGGTCTTTGCTGGTCAGTGACACTTATTTCGGATTTATGCGGGACCCTTGCTTGGAAGTCAAGCGTCCCAGCTGCCACTGCGCCCCTGGTTTCTGATGTCGTTTCTCCTTCAGCGTCCGTCATGAGCCGCATGGACAAATGTTAAAATATATGCAGCTGATGTTTTAAAATACGGAACTGATTCGGCTCTCTCACTCGGTCTGACTCACATTCGATACACATAAAGAATCCCACAAATCTCAAACGAACGAGCAACACAACCCACCCCCAATGCAACGAGACACTCACGCGCAGCAAGTTTTGACAGACGATGGACTGACAGGCTGCTCTCGAACGATCCTCGTGGCGGTGGTCAGAAGTGTCTTCTCTTCCCAAAACTCTCTTTCAACCGCTAAAACATTCAACACAGGATGATTCCACACAGAGCAGATCCGCGTTAACTTGGACACTCCAAAACATGGTCCGGGCAAACGACGCGGTAACTTTTTACAAACCAGTAATGTCTATCCCCCACACTCACTGCCGAAGATCAAATCATGTCTTTTTTTTTTGCAAGTAGCTCATACTCGTTCACATCCAACCCAAAACGCCCTTATTTGCCAAACCTGACGTTGATGTTACGGATCTGATCTTGACGCTCGAAGAAAAGCTGCGAACAGAGTCCCACGTGCTTATAGCCGAGGCCGTGAGAGAAGTCCGCAAAGCCAATCAGGCAGTGAAGGTTAAAGCGCTGTCTGGCAAGGGCGACGCGCGAAGTAGGATCATTGAAATTGCAGCTGCGGAGAACGTTGACTGTGTTGTGATTGGCTCGAGAGGTTTCAGCAAGTTGAAGGCTGGGATTCTGGGATCTGTCTCCTCGTATCTCGTGAATCACATCACGGAAGTGCCAGTGATTGTTGTTAAATAGGAGTTCAAGTTTCAGAGCCGTCGTTCTTTCAGAAAATACATTCAACTTGCCAGTCATCTCTTTCGAAAACTGCAGCATGTTCTCGGGACAACTAAACAACACTACACACACTGCAAATCTGATTGATTTGTCTACTTCATGTCTTTTTTGCTTGCAGTAGGCATAAGGAAGCTGCTTTCACGCAGACCCTTCGTGTGGGACAGATATTTCCCAACCCACACAATAGCCAATTACCAAGGTATGCTGAATATGGGATTCCTCAGTAGCTCGTTAAGTTGACGCTACACTGAACGAACGTCATTCCGAATGATAACTGGATGGACCTTGAATTCATGTTTTATTTTGGAGCGATAAATACTCGAATTGATCTTCTGCGATAAACTGAAGAGCAGCCTTTACATCCGCCAGTTTTGCCTCTGTTTTCGAGTTGAAGAAAAGGTTTCTTTTCAGTTCAAAGGCCTCATCCTTCAAAAATCTTTGAATCACCAGCTTTCGCGATCCACGCATCCATTTCGACACCAGCCTCATCGCTCTGCGCTTCCAGAGCTTTCAGATTTTCAAGCTGCAAAGTACGACAAGGATGGTCAAATGTCAACCAAAGGGTAAAGAAAAGCGTTCAAGTGCCTACCTGCATTTCTTCAGATTCATGCAGACCCGGCAGCTGATCCACGAGAAAATCAATCACTTTACATGTTTGTACAAGGTCCACAGAAACATCGGCCGCGAGAGCTGAGGAGACAAGTTTCGAAAAACAGTCAGCCCAATCCCCAGTTTTCAAATCGCAATTTCGGGCCCTTTCATCCAAGTACAGCTGCAAGCGCATAATTTTGAGATTCACCTTTGATGGACTGGTTATTCGCTTTTATCTGCTCATCTGGTAATCAAACCGTGAGACAACACGCTACAGAAGGAAAAAAAACGTCACTTACCCGTCCACGCAGTCACAGGCGCCGCAGAATTCAGCGCAACAAGGGGTGCGTCTCTCTGAGTGACTCCCGCCGCGATGAAAAACATTTCGCCAACCTTTTCTTTTGGCAAAGTTTGTTGATGAGTTGCTGTTGAATACATGTCGAATCATGTGTGTGTGTCACCTTGGAAACACAGTCTTGAATCTGTGTCAATCGATCAGCCGGCAGCAGTTTCGCGGGTGGTGCAGGCGGTGGTGGTTGCTGTTCCGTTGGTTCAACCATTTTTTTAACCGTAAAAATAATCCTCCTTTTCGTTCGAGAAACATGGATTCAAACACGAATAATGGCTGGGCTTCAGCTGACCCAAAACGCGATCTGAGAGGGCCCCCCGACAAGAGACTATATGGATTTGATGATCACTGCAGAGATGCTGTCGCGGACTTTAAGGCCGATGGGTGCGCTGTGGCAATCGTTGTGAATGGGAAAATGGTATCTGCACACAAATATCTTTCAAGAAACGATTGCTTCACTTCAAGAATGGGTAGCTCCCGACTTAACAAACTCTCCAGGTGTTTGCTAAAGGGTTTGGGGCTCCTGAGGCAGCCTCATTAAACCCATGGAATCAGCGTGCATCGGTATCCGCCACCAGTATCGACCCCGATACGCCCATTGAATTAGGCACAGCGTGCGAAGGGATTCTGGGAGTTGCCATCGCGTCCATGGTTCAATCCAAGGCTGTGGACTGGAGCACAACTGTCCAGTCCGTGATTCCGTCCTTCTCGCTACCAAACCAAAATCAGCACTTGGCGCAGATTACGACTGTATCGGATCTGCTTTCGCATCGAGCGGGACTGCCTGGCACGACAGACACGCTGTCCAACCTCATCTCAGACATTGCTGTGACCGACGCAATGCCCGCTGCCATTTCTGCGGTAAACCAGCCACGACTGAACACCACTTTCAGAGGAACTCGGGAATACTCTCTACTGACCGCGCCCATTGCTGCTCATGTTTCGAGCATCGTTTTCAAAAAGCCAATCGAAATCCTTGTCCAAGAAACAGTCTTTGCACCGATTGGCGCGTCACGAGCATCCGGGTTCAATGCTCTGGGTCGGGAAGACTCTACCTTGGGGATGACTTCCAGTGCCCGCGACTTGGGACGATTGGCTTCAGCGCTTCTGGATGGTTGGGGGCCTTTATCCAAGGAGACTCTTGAGAGTATGTGGAGCCCTGTTGGTGCCGTGGCAGCAAGCGCATGCTGCGGCTTGTCAAATAATTCTGGTGGTCACCGGGTAGGAAACGGGGGTTGGATCGAATCAGTTTTCCGAGGGGTACGGAAAGTTGGATTCGGTGGCTTCAGCGCCCAATCTGCAGTCGAGGTAGCATTGTTTCCAAACGACGGATTTGGAATCGCAATTGTTTGCAACAAGCCTTGCTACCTGGCCGCAGCGTTGGTCAATGTCGCTGCAGAGTTTTTGTTGGAAGTCCAGCCAGGACCTTGGGTTCCCCACATGGAAGCTCGAAACTTTCCTGTAGCAGTTCTCGCTCCTTCAATCACAGATCTGCTAGGCTCTAGTATAAAGTGCGATCCTCTTCCAAGGTCTGCAAGTTACTACACAGGCACCTATACTTGCGGATTGGTACCGTGTCTGGCGTTCAAGGTCTCGCTGGCGGAGGGCGAACTGCAGATTCAATTTCTGTCGGGGCACAATGATGCGCTTCAAAGAAAAGCTCCGCTTATTCATATTCAGAATGGTAAGAGGAGTCTTTCGTTCCGTTCGCCGTATCGAAATCTTACTTGTTTTGGCGACAGGGCTATTTTACGCGAGTGCTGAGGATCTGCTCCCTCTACAAATAAGGTTACACGCAAGCGGTTCAAGCTGCGGGTTCCTATTTGAAAATGGACCAGACGGTTCGATTGAAACGACGGTATATTTGAACCAAATCACCACAACAAAAGCCAACGGCACGCACTTTCACAAATCCGTTGAATACCAACAACCCGGCAGCTTACTTGCACCACCGAAATCAATAATTGCCATAAAGAAACCTGCATCGACCATTCGGCCGTCCGTCTCTGAACCACCACCGGCGCTACCGCCAAGAAGAAGCCCATCCTCCTCTTCTGCACCAATCTCTCAGAATGGGTCTTCCAATTACCAGAATACCTCACCACAGCCGCCACCTTTAATTCCTCTTGAGCGCCAGACATCGGGGATCCCGCCTGCATTGCCGCCGCGATCAAGGCAAGCTTCGTCAGCATCTGCAGCAAATATGGTACAGCCGGCGCAGACGGCTCCTAGCTCGGTACCGTTAAGCCCACCACCGTCATATGATACTTCAGGGGTTTTGGGACGTTTATTGGTCAGACAGACACAGGGAGAGAATTCCGCTGAAACATCGCCTGTTGTTGAAGAGAGTCAAGGGGACGACGGCGGGGAAATTGACGATTTGGATGAGTTGGAAAAAGCCATGAACGAGATTGATAATGTAATGGCGGATCTGGGTTTGGAGTGATTTTTTTTAGGTGTGCTTCAGTTTGCTTGTGTGTTGACCCATGAATGAAGCAATCGCAATTACCAACTTTTCAGCATTCATAATTTCCCCCGCAGACATCATGGCCAGCAACAGCAAAGTTAACGCCGTCCAAAAGCAGGTCGATGAGGTGTGTTTGGCAACTAATGTGCAGTTTGTTCAGCGGTCTTGCAGCGCGAAGGACGGTTGCTGCTGGTGCGCGGGGGAGGCGGCGCAACTGGGGTCTAGCTGGGCAGATTCACATGCCCTCCCTCTCGAACACTGCCAACATCTAACCTCACCTTCCTTTGCGCAAGGTGGTAAATGTCATGACGGACAACATTGCGAAAGTTGTTCAGCGTGGGGAAAACTTGGAACATCTTCAAAACAAGACTGAGGACCTTCAACAAAGCGCAATGCAGTTTAAGAAGGGCGCCTCTGCAGTGCGAAAGGAAATGTGGTGGAAGGATATGAAGACGAAGATGATCCTTGGAGGAGTGCTTGGCGTTGTTGTTCTCATCATTATATGTGAGTCTTTTAGCAGAGCGTGATGGAAGCTGCCGACTAAACCCAGCCTCTGCACACAGTATCCGTGGTGCTGACCAAGTAGCGCGATGGGATGGGGCGCATCAGATCAGATCAGATCAGTTTCTCATTCATGTTTACCTGTTATTCATTCGCGTTGCAGTGTTGGTGG
Source organism: Chytriomyces cf. hyalinus JEL632 (assembly GCA_025435555.1). Taxonomy (NCBI): domain Eukaryota; kingdom Fungi; phylum Chytridiomycota; class Chytridiomycetes; order Chytridiales; family Chytriomycetaceae; genus Chytriomyces; species Chytriomyces cf. hyalinus JEL632. The sequence goes on along the minus strand of JAIWWG010000003.1, from coordinate 232,965 downwards.
ACAGCGTGAATAACATCGCATTCGCATTCTTATTCTCGCTCTCTTGCTCGTGTTCTTGGCGGCATCCGCGCAGTCCGCCTCAGTTTCAGTGTTCAAAAGCATGAAAGAGTTCAACAACCATTTGATTTTTTGTCAAAACTCTCAGCAGAAGACACCAACAAAACAGCCAGTCCCCAACACATGAGCCGCGTGCAGAAGAGTCAGCAGAAAGTCGATGCCCTCCAAAACCAAGTCAGCGATGTACGTACGAGCGGGCCGAGCTCGCTGTCGCAGCGACGGCGCTCACCCTCCCACTTCGGGGCCATCAACCCATTCGCAGCCCACATCCGCAACCCCACACCCACGCCCATGCTAACTCTCTCGCTCTACCACCCGTACAAAACGAACAGGTCCAGGACATGCTGAATAACCAAATCTCAAACTTGGCGCAGCGTGGAGAGAACTTGGAGAAGCTGCAAAGCAAAACTGAGGATCTCGAGCAGAGCGCGCTGATGTTCAAGAAAGGAGCCTCGGATGTGAGAAAAGCAATGTGGTGGAAGGACATGAAGATGAAGCTGATTCTGGGGGCGATACTCACCGCAATCCTGATTGTGATCATAAGTAAGTACTCCTTTGGCTGTCGCATGTATATATGCATGATTTACTGATGTCGTGTATTCATTTGCAGCGGTGGTGGTGTTGCAGACCAAGCCGGCCCAATAACATTCCTTCTGTAATATCGCAATAAAAATCACTTTACCTGCCACAGTTGCGAACATGTTCGATTGTGTCAGCGTTGACGGCGGGGACTTACCCTCTCAATTCTGCTGCTTGCTATTGCCCAGTGAAAGCGGGCAAACTTCTGCCATGTGCAACGCCGACTATGAAGGAGGAAATTCGAACAGTTTTCAGGAACGAACTGCCACCAAACAACTGGTGGTGAGACTTGAATGAGCGAAAAGATGCTCTTACTATGTTCACGAATTCCCATGCGTAAACAATAAAACTGATTGCCGAATACTTTGACATTGACAATTCCAAAGTACCCACCACCGCTCCACGCGAACGCAGAGGTTAGTCACGACAAGGAAACGCAGGTAGAGAAACCAACACAACTGTGACTGCTCTATTCAAGTCGGTATGAGCCAGTTGGCCACGGAATCGAACTCATATGGTTGGCGTTTCCCGATTCCAACTGATTCTGTTGCTAATTAAACGCATCAAAAAACTACCGCGGAACCTTAAGACTTCCTCCCTTCGTCATCTGGATTCAATGAAAGCAATTGCATTGATCCTTCATCGACCGGAAGTCATCAAAGCTCTTCAAGTTAATGCTATGTTGATATTTCTGCCCTCCCCAAACCACGAATTAAAAGAAATTTGGTCTCCCTGCCACAGACTCGCTTCAGCCTCCAGGAACAATATCAACGCGTCGTCATAGCGCATCTTCATCCGCATCTCAGCTAGAGTCAATATCCGAGAGCAACCAGGCAGACAGTAATGCCTTCCAACTCTGTTCAAATGTTAATTCGGTTCTGATCATGTAACCTTGCCCAGCTCCACGGGTTTCAAATGTACCCTCATCAACTCAGCACACAACCACGGGGCTACGAAACGTCAATAATTCCTCCCGCCGGGCAATCTTATCTTCAACGAGAAGTCTGCTTCGAATATCCGAAGAGCAACATTCGGAAGAAACCGTGCCCCCTGTTGCCATAGTCACAGCAGAAGCTGCATCTGATGCGCACCCTCCGAATATAGTGGCAGTATCAGCACTTGTTTTGTCCAGTAAAACGGGAGTCGTACCAGGAAACCGGTCAAGTGTAGGGTCTTCGTTGGGGCGAAGTAATGCGAATTCGTTAGTTTCTGGAACGGGTCTAGCTCGCACTGCTTTCATGTCATCACGGGAAACTTTAAGAGCCATGGGCAGTAATTTCCAACTCAACAACATTGTCCATGAAGAGGCGGAGGAAGAGGAAGAGACAGTCGACGGTGAAGCTGGTGGAAAGGGGGATGCATGCAAAGGAAGGCTTCAAGAAACGCGGGTGAAGGGCCTTTATGCCAGCAAGAGTTGCACCAACGTTGAGGGAAGAAGCGCTTCGAGTCTGCATCGCCAAGCGCATGGCCTTGGCGATTCCGGCGTTAATAAGTCGGGCAATTTCGTATGCATCAATCCCAAAATGCAGGAATCTCAACGTCTGACACGATTGCGAGACCATATGGACGGAGAGGAAGATGAAGAGACTTCCTCGGACGAGGACGACGATCACGACTTGATCCACTCCGGATTTAATGACGCAAACGCGCTGTACTCGACTTTTTCAGCGCTGCCACTGCTCTCGCATCCTGGCTCATCCTCTGAACTGCGTACTAACGAGTCCAACAGCTCTCTGGAGCATTCAATCTGCATATCAATCACACCGCCGCGAACTCAAAGCACGCAGAGCATGAGCAATGTCGGACAAGCGGATGATTCGCGTGAGATTGAAATCGAATCCCAAACCACATTAAATCAGCCAGAGTCAGAGCCGCCCAATCAGTTGGCATCTCGAAATTCGCGACAAAAGATTGTATTCCGGCAGCTATCTTTACGGACCTCGTTAAGAGCTACCCAAGGGCTCATCTTTAGGAAGTCAGTAGTATCGGTCGATCGGTTGATTTTAAAGAACCTGGACGGAGTATTCTTGCCAGAGAGTCTAACAGCAATAATGGGCATTTCTGATGAAGAAACGGTCAGCCCTCTATTCCTTCCAGTTTTCAATATAACTGAACGTTTATCTTAATAGTCCGGGTTGCTGTTTGCAACAGCAGGTCGATATAGGCAAGGATGTGTCTCAGTCGAATCCATTCTCATGAACGGATCGGAACTTCACACCGAAAACATTGGATTCGTTTATCAGGTTCGCGGTTGCGCTTGCTTAAAATCCAAAGCGTCTTAATCTGACTGATTTAGAGCGACTTATTATGGACGAGCATGACTGTCCGTGAAGGTGATAATACTCAGCGCATCAGTTTGTTCCTAACAACCACTCGGCCAATGTAGCAATTACCATGGCCGTCCAGTCACGGAACCCCGATTTCAGTTTGAATGAAATGTCGGCGGCTATTGAAAACATTACAAATGTAATGCGTCTGAAGCAATGCGAAAACTCAGTCATCGGAGAACCGGGCGCAAAAGGCATTTCAAGTTTTGATCGAAGACGTTGCTCGATAGCCATGGCCATTGCATCAAGTCCGGCATGTTTGTTTCTGGATCATCCCACTCGAGTAAGATGACGGTACTCCTCTTGAAATGCTGTACTAAAGATGTTCCTTCATTTATTTGACTTAGGGAATGGACTATTTGTCTGCAATATCGCTCATTAGGATGCTCAAAAACCTGGCTTCAGACGGCGTAACAGTTGTAATGACGACCGATGCCCCCAAATCCGATGAATTCAAATTATTTGATCATCTGATATTGTTGGCAGAGGGTCAGGTCATGTATCAAGGACCTGCAGAGCACTCCACCACATACTTTGCTTCCTTGGGGTATTCATGCCCGTCCAGAAGCAATCCTGCCGATTACTTTGTCAAGTCCATTTTGAACCCAGAAAACTCGCGGGATACTGAAAATACCATCCCCGCGAAAATTCGAATTCAGAATCTTACAGAGGCTTGGTCGTGCAGCATTGAACACCGAAATCTTCAAAAAGCCATGCTGGATGCAGGAAACAATGAGAAGGCTTCGAAATCATGCCAACAGCGATGTTGTCGGATGAATCAAGTAAAAGAGCGCTGTTCGCCTTTTAGTTAGTGGGCCGAGACTGACATGTTGCTTAGATCAGGATTTTGCTGAAGAGGGCTGTTCAAACTGCCTTGCGAGACCGTTTATTTCTCAAAGCTTACCTCATCAAGGCCATATTTATACCGTTTCTTTTGGGATTTGTGTTTTATCAAATCAACTTGAAAAATGACTTTGCGGCAGTTCAGGTAACTTCTCCATCTTCATTTTGATCTGTTTTCGCGTTTTCCAAATCCTCATCATATTCCATTTGATACAGAATCGGATGGGGCTGCTATTCTTTCTCACAGCAGCGAACTCGTTCATTTCCTTGTCCACGAGTCTGTATACGTTCGGGAGGCAACGCTCTGTCTGCGAAAGGGAAAATGAACTTGGCTTTTACTGCCTTGGGTCGTTCTTTGCCGTGAAAATGTAGGAAGCGATGGCAACCGGAAAATTTGATGGAAGTTCGACTGAAACGCGCTTCTCCAAATCGTGAAACAGATTGCACGAATCGAGTGTAGAAGTATCAGCATCCATATTGCAGGTAGTGCTGCCTTCAAATAATAGGAGCAAGCTTCTAATTACTTTTGCAGGTTCTCGTTGTCTACTTTCTGGCAGGATTGCAAACAACGTGAGTCCAGCCAGCCACAGAATCAAAATCATTTCATCAACTCGTTTTCTTGCAGGGCCCCATCCATTTTCATGGCAATTTGTACCATCTTCTTCACATCACTCGTCTCGTCATTGTTTGGAATAATGCTGACTGTTAATTCTCCATCCCTTGAGGTTTTTAAAAACGCGGCTTATTGAGTTTTTTTTTTGGTAACCTGGGTGAAATTAGGTCACACTCTTGAACACTCTCGTCCTTGTAACCCTATGGACGCTCTTTGGAGGAATTTTTGTCAACCTTAGCTTGGTCGCACCAGCGTTGTCCTGGTTGCAGTGGCGTAAGAGTTTCTTTAATTTGAACTTCACATTCGGACCTTACCATTTTCATTCACCAGTATCACCTATCCGATACGCGTATGAGAGTCTTGTGAAGATGGAATTCGCTGGGCTCCTGTTGGAAACTCCAACATTTGGGATGGGCGGTGCACCCGCAGTGCCGCAAGGGTTTGGGCTGTCTGAGTTGGGTCATGAACAGCTGCTGATCATTTTAGCAGTTCTTACTGCGATATCTTGTGTACTTACTTTTTTCATGTTGACGCGTGTTGTGACTTTGCAAAGGAAAAAGCAATAGTAATGCCGGCCTAAAAAAGAAAAATCTGCCTGCGTGTTGCATTTTATACCTGTTTTTTTAATGGCTTTCATCGAGCCTGGCAAATTGTCACCTTGCGAGAATTTGTCTTTTCGAGCCAATTCTTTCGACAGACCCAAGATCACACGGCACCGAGGTACAGAAGCTACACCCGCCCTTCCTGCTTGAATAATTGATGTAGCTCTGTAGCTTGTGTTGGATTGTTTGGCGTATAAAGCTCTCGTGCTCATTGAGGCGTTTCACCCGCGCTTCCCTCTCTCAAGTCGCTTCATTTAACTGTATTGCTAACTCATACATACCAAAGATTTTCGTGTCTCTATTCCATATCGTCGATTCAAAGGTACCTTTGCGTTGTGGATTGCGTTTAGAACAACGTTTAACCAGAGGCCTGACAGTCATATCCCATCACTCCGACGACACTCATTTCTATTCTATCCCCGCTTAATGTAAGAGTTATATTCCGCGGGCTTTTTCTGAATCGGGGGGCTTCGTGTAATTAACGCGTGTTGCAATGCTTCAGAATGCTTCGTGACAACGACTCTACATCAGCCGATACCAACCAAATGATATCCAAGAGAAACTCCAGTGAATACGAAAACAACTTCTCAGAGTTTATTGATGACTCGGATGGGTCTCAGTGGGGCTCCTTTGTGTCGTTGCCTAATCTGGAGGTGTTCGTACGGAAAGGTCTCGAAACCGAAGTTCCTTCAAAAGAGACGAGCCTTCCCAGTCCAACGTTTGGCTCGGGAATGGTTGGAAATCCAGAGTTTATGGACCCGGGTAGTTCTTCCTCAAGTATCAACGAATTCACTTCCATTCTCGGAATGCACGACCTTGGCCCTAATTTCAACAGCTATGATCCATACGGCCATCAATTCCATCAAAACAACTTGCCACATCCAAATCAACCATTCGAATTACCCACTGGATGCGCATCCTATCGGCAACAAAGCAAACCAAATGATCTAAATCCATACGACAGCGACTCAGATGAGTTAACCCCTCCAAGAACAGGTCTCGGTAAATATCCCTTTGAAGAGGAGCAGCAGCAGCAGCATAAAAGCTCGTACCGAGATGATAAGACTCTTTCCGGCGAGAAAATGCTTCCCTCTCAACCGCACGACTTGAACTCAACCGAAATCTTCAGCAGCACGGCGTCTTCTGACGGTATGGGAACGTTCAATGAACCGTGGGGTTACGAGGCACATATCCCCCTATCCATGATGCATCCTCCCCTCGGAAACAGTCACGACGGAGAGGGTTTTGATTTCCCGTTGCCAGATCACTCAGGAATGACCAACGCAACAGGCTTATTACAGCCAAATTTTCACTTCCCACATCATTTCTATCCACACGCACCGTTTCCAGACTCGCAGTCTCATCCATTTGCCGATCCGTCGTTTCTCATGTTTTACACTGATGGAGCCAACACCGCACAACTACCAATGACAAATACCGCCCCTTCAAATGTGTATGAATACTCATCTGACGTGGCTGCTCCACGACCGACGCCCCCCAGGGCAGCACCGGCAGCAGACGGACGACGAAGGCAGACCAAAAAGTCATCCCCAATCAGTACAAGCACCGCTGCAGGTTCAGGAGGCGCCAAACCCAGCAGTCCTGCCGCTCGATCGTGTGCACCAGGAAGGGGCCAGATCATGGTTCTAACAGAGTCGGGAGACATGATTGCCGAGGATGACGACACGCATTCAACTGCAGGCACAAAAGGCGGTGTTCCGCGGCGGTACATGTGTAACGTGTGTTCAAAGAGGTTCACGCGGCCTTCAACGCTGCGGACACATATGAACTCACACACTGGGGAGAGGCCGTACTCTTGTCCGAGTAAAGGCTGTGATTGGAAGTTTACCGTTCTGAGTAACTTGAAAAGACATATGCGGATCTGCGCTGGGATCCGACACCGCTCGGGTGAGTGCCGAACGACGCCGGACTTGTGTGGCGACAACGGGAAGGTGGAGGGGGAGTGGGGTCAGTAACATCACCTGCGAACCAGTAAAAGCTCAAGCGGTACTTAAGCAATCTCATTGACGGTCTTTTCTTTCCGTTAAAAAAAAAAGTGAATAAAAACTCGAAAGACAAATGTGACAGGCATCCCAAGGTACATTGATAGCTAGTGAGCTACTAAAAAAGGAACAGCGCTTGTTAAATTTACATTATTTTATTTAGTTCGCGTCTTCATTTTACTTTTCGGTCTTCCAAGGCCTGAATGCGTGCTTTCAACCTGGCAATCTCTCCTTTCGCGTCCGCAGCTTCCTTCTCCGCCTTCTCCGCTCGCGACCGCGCGTCTACGATCATTTCCAAGGCCCTCTCAGGATGCGCTACAATGCATTCGACCTCCGCGTTGCCAATACCCATGCTCTCCAACGACGCCACTGCTTTCTCTCGATGGTTGGAGTGATGTATCCATGACTTTACAGTGCTGGTAATGTTTTCAATCAATGAGCGTTTATGGAGTCCGGCACCCGCTCCAGTCACTGCCGGTATCGCCATGTAAATTGGCCTTTTCGATTCTGATGCTTCCGCCCGAGATAATCTCGACTCGGAACTCGAGAATTCGTCCGGATGGAAACCACCAAAAGATTTACTTTGCAATGATTGCCCTGCAGAGGAACTTCCTGAAGCAAACAGATCCAAGTCGAGCGTTTCCCTTGCAGACGGCCGGTCCTCTGGATTTTTGTTCATGAGCCATAAAACAAGTGTTGCCTGTAAAATCACATGGTTTCATCATTTCAACACTTGCAGCATCAAATTGAGCGAAACAAAATGTCAAATCACACCTCTTTAGGAAATCTTTTGACAAATTCTTCAGGAAGCACTCCAAGCCGAAGATTCGAAAACGTGCGTGCGCGTTCCATTCCCGTTCCGATCGGATGCAGCAGCTCAAAGAAAACAATGCCTGCGGAATACATGTCGCTTTTTGAACTGTACATTGACGTTGTTTTTGACAGTTGCTCAGGAGATGCGTATGACTCGGTCCCCACACCAGTTGTGTGATACTTCATGCCGCTTTGATGAGAATCGGGCAACACGACATCAGAATGCATTGTAGCACTCGGGGTGGGCGGCGACGGAATAGGAGAGCCTGCCGTCATTCCCGAAAAAGAGGACGACATCCGAGACAATATGCTTTCCGAATCTTTCTGATCAAGCGAGTCAGATGTGATGGTTACCAAACCAAAATCTCCAATTTTCCACAAGCCGCCGTTAATAAAAGGCGCATGAAGCGCTTCAAAATAAGAATGTCTCGAATCAAAGCGCGAGGACAAGGAGCTCGAAAGACTGGGAGTAGCAACGTCTTTCATTTTCCTCAGAGAATGTATAGAGTCAGAGGATGATGCATAAATTGAGCTTGCTGAGGTATGATGGTTTGACGGCACCCAAAATATATTCTTTGGCGCAATATCGCGGTGTATGCAACCTTGAGAGTGGATATAGTCAAGACCTTCGCAGATATCGCGAGTTATGGAGACGCAAAACGGAACGTTGATGCTGACCAGGAAATCAGTCTCTGAAATGTTTGGGTACAAGGGGTTGAAAATTGCTTTGTTCCTGTGATTTAAGTAAAACTGCAGGCTGCTTCCACAAAGCTCCACTGGTAAAGTTCTCTTAGCAGGAGCGATATCAAAACCAATTCAAAATAATCACGCACTTTGGATAAATAATGTCAGTTCTTTTAACGTAAGATTATCTTTGCTAGTAGATCCGGATTTCTGTTTCGATGGGGACGCAGAATAAAGCGACGCTTCTTCTGCGGCAGACGGATGATTCGATTTCATTGACGAACTAACATCCAAATGTTCACGCTTGGGCAAGCTGATTTCGAGTTCAATGTCATCGTCCCAGTCAATTTCCTCTTCCTCCTCTGAGCTCCCAGAGTCAGAATCGTTACCATCGCAACTGTCAGCGATATTGTTATAGTATCTCCGTAATGGCGTTGCAGTTGCAGCAGGAAGGCATCCTTTCGAAGGAACAGGTATCTGGTTTGATTTTTCACAGGCTTCCAAGCTTTGCTCCGCATTACTATTTGTCGCACTGTAACCGGTGGAATCGATGGAATCTGCGCCAAAGGCGTCGTCGTCAAACGCTGCAGTTTTGGTTGCGGGCTTGGCATGTTCCAGCCAACAGCTGAAGTATCGAACGACATTTGGGTGAGACAGCCTGGCTTGAACCTTTACCTCTCTCAAAATCTATGCAGAAAATAAGCGAGTCAGTGTGCAGCGATTGGTATATAACATCCAGGGTTACTTTTTCCATGCCGGTCGTGCTTTGCTTCAGTGATATCCTTTTGACCGCATACTGCACATCGTCCAACCGATTGCGAACGCACCATACCTGCCCGAATGCCCCCTTCCCTAACACTCTATTTTCTTCGAAATCTTCGCAGTATCGAGACGTGTGCAAGTCGAGTATATCAGCGAAATGTTGCTGCGACGGTGCACCACCGTTTAATGAAGGCGTAATGACCCCCATGACCATTCCAACAGCAACGCTTTCAAATTTATCGGACATGGAGGTGCCACTTTGGAAGATGGATTGCCGCTTAAGAATCAACGCCAAACTGTCGTTGCCAAGATCATCACCCTGACTCCCTTCTCCTTCAGGTCCAGGAAGCGATTTCACGCTTGTTTCTTCATGAATAGCCTGCATAGCTTGCATAACCAGTTCTTTGAAAGCTCGTTTATACGCTCCTCTAACTGCAGAAATTTCGTCCAAAACATCATCCGATTCGATAATCTGTTCAACATTTTTTGAATATAGCGCATAGCAGAAGCATATAAAGAAAAAGGCTAACCCCCATCGCAGACAGTTGTTTACATAGGAGAAAAAACAACCGCTTGTTTTTCTCTGGGCTTTGGTCATACAGCATGCAAAAATTTTCCAGAAGAGAAACAAGTAGCAAACGACCTTGCTTCAGTTTCCTTTCTCGGATAACTAGATCGCTTTTAGAGTGACTGTGATTCTTGTGGTGGTGGTGATGCCGATGTTTGCGTTGCTCTCCTGAGCGAGTATCGGTTTCCATCGCGAGGCCGCGTCTCAACAACGGCGAGAGAGAGCCAGAGTCAGCTTGCCGAATCAGATTCAGGCTTGACAAATCAATGATTGGAGGCGAGTTTTTTGATGCAGAATCGGGACTTTTCATATACGAGTTTTGGTCGGGTATTGATTCTGAAACTCGCTTTGACGAACCAGACGCAGAAGATGGACCGGTATCCGAATCTGCATCTGAGCCGTCTTCTGAATCTGAGGATTTCGAGGAGCTTGAAGACGAAGACGAAACTGAAGTTGATGTTGATGCCACCCCCAGTGCCAATTCATCCAGCAGAGCCTTCTCACTCTCAATCAAGTTTTTCAGATTGGAGTACGGAAGCGCTTCTCCGCGGATAGCTGATGCGTACCACGATGGGTCTTTCGGAAACTCAGACATTGGACGAAAAGACGTGCACAGATAGGACGTTCAGCTTATGCGGATTGGCTCAGAGGGAGTGGCTGGGAATGCGTGTTGGTGCAGTGTCGCTTTTGTTCGGATTGGCAGTGCTGAAGTTTGTTTCTGATCCTGTAAAAATATATTATTTACCGACAATGACGTGGAAGAAAATCGGCTTGGGCGACGAATGTGACGCGCTGTGCAGGAAGAATCTTTGGTTGATGCTGTTATTACACCCCCAATCTTTTCACGGGCGAAATCGGCCGATTTATCAGTCGAAAACGGCGACGATGCGGCGACGATACACGACCGATAAATCGGCCGAGATCCGGACGCTCACGCCATTCGGCCGATGTTCTTCCGATTTATCGGTCGAACATCGGAAACCTATCGGCCGTATCTCGCAAGCATATCGGCCGCGTATCTGCAAACCAGTCGATGAACGGTCAACCCAAAAGCTGGATTTATGGGCAGTAAAATAAAATATTTATCGTTCGTAAAGTTAAAAATTTATTATGTATAAAATGAGCACTCGTCGCAAGACCAGCTGTCGCAAGACCACCCGTCGCAAGGAACAATGCCGCTGTTGAGGTGAGCAGCGATTATACCCCTTCGTTCTCATCATTTGAGTCAGCGGCTGCCTGTGGGCCCTGATCTGTGTATGTTGCCAGATCTAAGGCCTTGATCCGTTCCAGTTCAGCAGGACCCCCCGGCCCAAGACCTGCAATGCGCCTCATCTCCTCGATGAGGATCGCAAAGTAGGGAACCCTCACCCTCAACATACCACGGACTCTGCGCTGTGTGAAGGTGAGTATTTATATTCGTGTCACAATTGCGAAACATCGTGAAACACTTACCATCAACGCTGCACGCTTCAGAACGTCATTCGTCAACTTGCACCTATCACCGAATACAACTACAGCGTATTTTTGAAGGGTGAGATTAGCGGTGTTTTTATTGTAGTGTCCTTTGATCTATTAATGCAAAGTTAGTTCAGCACAACAGAGCCATTCATACTCAATGCCATCAACTCACCTTCTTCACCATAGTGTCGCGAGCGCTTCGAAATGAGCTCTTGATCTCTTCAATAAACATGGTGCGCTGATCTTCATTGTATGTTGCAATCAAGGGTCCCCATTCTGTTTCAAGGTGATGCTGAATGTGAAGAAGCAGAGTTAATAAAGATGAATATCAATAGGACTTGTTTTCACCTCTATCTTAGTGAGATTTGGTTTCAGAACGTACTTGGTGGCAGTTGCGACAAAATATTTCTCATTTGCACGTTTGATGTCTGTCCTCAACGCTTTTGGAATTGTCTCACGCATCTTGGGCACAAAGCTATTGCTGAGCATAGCAATAGACTGCCTCAAAGCTGTGGTTTCACTGTTACTGTATTCAGCCTGCTCTTGAAACTGTTCTTTCAGATCTCTGATCACAGAGACAAAGGGCTGCATATCTGAATTTGAATGAGACAGTGAGGTGAGAAACATCATGTAGTGAAAGGCAACATACCAATCTGAGTTGATGGACCAGCCTGAAGAGGTGAGTTGGAGAATCTGGCAGGTCCCCTTTGTTGGGGGCTGAATTGGTCAAACTCTTCATCCTGATGACGAGGGCGGTAAGAAACTGGCTGGCCAGTAGATCCCTGGAAAGTAAAGCTGATTGACCCCTGTGCAGTGGAAGATACACTGTATCAGATCACCCTTGCATGCTGATCAGTTCTGAGGCTCATTTTTCTTTGCTCCAATTTGTTCCGACATGCCCAATTTGTTCTGTGATTCATCCCAATTTGTGCCCAACATGCATCAAAGTCAGCACAGATGTCCAAACTGCAACACGCCATTTGCTGGGAAACGCTGGGCAAGGAATCTGAACCATCATCTGCAGCGTTGCACAAATGAGTCGGAATCAGATGATGCTTGGAGTATGCATTCATGCAAGAGTACAAGCTCTGCTCAGCAAAGTTTTGACAGCCTTGCATTCAACCAAGAGTGCATCAATATGATTGCTGAGACTGAAGCAGGTAAAGGCTTTTTGACTGGGTTAGCAATTTACAAAATGGACTGACAGATCTGTTGCCAGCAGATTCCAATGATTGTCTCAGTGACAAAAGTGTCAGAGCAGAAGAACAATGCGCAATTGTGGCTGGACCAGATGAACATCACAGCACAAGCGACAGCAACAGTATTGATCAGTCAGATAGAACTGACATGGAATTGTCAGACACTGATGATGGTTCTGATATGGACTCTGATGATGGTTCTGATATGGACTCTGATGATGCAGCTTCTGACTTTGGATCCAGCCATTTCTACCCATTTCCATCAAGAACACATGCTCTGCTATTCAGTCTGCTATTTGCTAAGCGTCGCCGCATCAGTATTACTCAAATGAAACTTCTCTGGGGAATATTTGAACTGCTGCAAGTCAAGTGCCCTTCTTTGAATGCAATTTTGAAGCTACGCAAGAAGCTTTGCAAAGTGCAGCCCATTGAAAGGAAATCTGCATCAGGCATTCAAATCTTTGTCAGGCCTATTCCTGAGCTCATTGAATCTGCGTTTGCAACACCATCTATTGCAAAGGAAATCCGATATGGTCCACAGTTATCAACACATCCACAAGAAATTTTTGAGTCATTAGCATTTTCTGTGAGAGCGCCTTGCCTTTGGATGGACAACAATTCAACTCGATTTTACGCTGGGTGAGATCTTCCTTAAATGTTTTTAGTGATTTAGCTGATATCACTTTTAGAGATACTGTTGTAATGCCCAATTTTGAAGAAGGCATTATTAAGTGTTTTCCAAAACCTGGTATTGTGGCATTTGGGCAAGTTGCTGAGCATTTCCATTCTGTGTTGTTGCAAAACTTCACAACTACAGTTGAACTGCATCCAGGGGATGCAATGACACTTGTTCAAAGGGGCAATCTCAGTATTCGAGGTTTGTGTGCAAGCATTTATTTTGAAGATAGTAACTGAATTTGTTCAGCAAATGGCCGGAAAGTCATCAACTTTCCAGTCATCTGCAGCTCAGATGAAACTTCAGGAAACACAACCAAGCGCTACAACCACTTTGAAAACTTTTTCGTTATATTTCCATTGCTTCCGCACAAGTTTTATGGTCCTCGATATATCAACTTTGCTGCCACTACAAACACTGGATCATGGTCAGATATTGCTGAGGTTGTCTTGCACGATTTGAGAGAAGGTAACATTAATCTGTATTTATTTTGACATTGCAGTACTGAATAAATCACCAGGCAGCCCTCTATCTCTTGGAATCAAAGTACTTGACTCAAGCACCGGAGAGGATGTGATTGTTGTTTCACAATTACTTGCAATGCTTGTGGATAATCCACGTGCAGCCCAAATATGCCATCAAGCTGGAGCACGAAGTGACTTCAACTGTCGAGTTTGCACTGCACCTATTGGAAGTCCATCCACTTGCATGCAACTTCATCCTTATCGATGGTTATATGAAACCAAGCAAGTACTGTCTCGAATGGCACAGATGAACAAAACACAATCAGAGTCTCTGAGAAAAGCAACTGGGATAACTGTTCCATCTGAGCACGCCAACATCTATCTCTCCCTCCCTGGTTTTTCACCTCATGCGCAAACTCCAGTTGAAATTCTCCATACACTGTTACTTGGAGTCATGAAATACTTGGGGACAGAGTCCAAAGAAAAGCTGAAGTCAAGGTCTCTCAAACTCAGAGCTGCATCTCTATTTGCAATCATCTCAACCTATCAACACTGTCATTTGTCATCAAAACAAGTGACTCGCTACATTGGAAGCATGAATGGAAAAGACTTCAAGGGCCTTGCACAAATAGGGCCATTATTCTTCCCTTGGCTTCAGCCAAATCTAACTTGGCTTTGGCTTGCTGGTGCAATTCTTACGAAACTGGCATATGATTCCAAGTATCCACACTTTGAGTTAAGGTACCGCCATCTCCAAAAGGCTACCATTGCAGTTCAGCGTCTGTTCCATGTTTCACTGCCATCAGCAAAAGACAAGCTCAAAGTCCATCTACTTTCTCATCTCCCTGATAATTTCCGGATCTGGGGACCACTGTCTCTGTATGCTGTTGAAGTTCCAGAACAAATGAATGGAGATGTGCGCAAAGACATAGCAAATTCAAATCGGCATTCACCATCAAGAGATGTGGCATGGGCATTTGCAATTCGGGAAGGGACAGTATCATATTTACGAGGGGCATCAGGAGGAGGGCCTGGATTACTTGAACTTGGAGCAAATTCCATTATAGTCAAGCATTTGTTCCCTCCCATCAGGCCAGTTCCATCAAGAGCTCGCATTCAGATTGGCAGATTCTTCTTTTTTGACAACTGGGGCCGTATTGGAAAAGTCATTCAACATAACGAGCACACCAAAACTTGTCTAATGCAAGAATTAGAGCTGAACGGCCAGTTAACATCATGGAGATTACGTGCATGTAGTTTGCACAACAACTTCTATGTCCCTGTTGGCAATATCAATGACCAAGCAGATGTCAGTCACGACTGCTGGGAAGAGCAGTTTTTGTGCAGCTGGAGACAAGATGGATCTATTGCACATTCAACTTTGAACACGTATTTTCTAAATCCCTTTCGCATGGAATGTCATCACACACTTGGAAGTGCCCAAACAGATGTGTTCCTTGACTTTTTACTCTCAAAAGCTTGAGATGTTTGTTGCTTCTTTGATTCAATAAAGAATTGAGAGCCTGTCTGAGCACTTGAGGTCCAAGGCCCATGTAGTGTTGCAAAACAAAGGTGAAAGGAGATGATTTGGTGGAGCAATTGATTGGCAAATAGTGGTTGGTCATGAAATCCTCTCACAAAATAAGAGCGCAGCCTTTTAAGTGTTTTATGTTCAGTCTTGTCAAAGCCCTCTGTTACGTAATCAGCCTGATCACGTAACTACCGCTCTCGCCTTTCAGCTATATTTGGAACCGTTCTTCACAACATTTTTGGAACCGGATTTCGACATGTCGAAATCTCTCTCGCCACTTCCCACGACATTTTTGGAAAACTCTTTATTTAGAAAACTGGAATTCAATATTTAAAGCGCTCCTCGTTCACTTGAATAAAGCAGCTTCTCTTACAACTCTTAATTCTCTTAAAGACAATCCTCAGAAAAACTCCTCGTACTCAGAGCCATTCCACACTATTAGCTATTCCGTCCCATCGTCACTGGGCATGCAGGATAGTCGTGGGAACCCTCGCATCCACTGCGTGGTATGCTGGTTCAAGTCCCCTTTTTGTCACTTTTATCTCTAGCACCGCTTTTCTGCCGATGAAACGGCCGTTTTTCTCCAGCTCATCCGCCGATGATCTGTGGCTAAAAATCGGGCGACAATCTTCAGTGTCATGCGACCGAATAACGGCCGATTTCAAAAGCGGCCGTTTATTCTCCGCCAATCGGCCCGTTTTTTAGCAGTTTATTCAACAGTTTACTGACAGGCAAATCAACCGGTCATCGTTGCCGAATCGGTGACGATCCCGGCCGACGCCGATTTCGGCCGAAAGCTTTGCCGATTCCGCTCCGATTTCTTTCGCGGCCGTTATCGGTCGGTTTTTTCGTTGGCGGTGTATCATACTGTCTACTGCTGGGGGTCGTTTATAACAGCAAGGCAGGGAGTGGTTGCTTCAGTCAGTCGTGGCACAAGAGATGTTGCTGCAAATTTAGTTTATTATACAATGACAGGAACTGAATCTAAGATCTCTCTCCGCGCAGACGGCGTGCCAGCTGAATGTCCTTTGGCTGGATAGTCACTCGCTTTGCGTGAATCGCCGCCAAGTTGGTGTCCTCAAACAATCCCACCAAGTACGCCTCAGACGCCTCCTGCAGCGCTCCAATCGCCGACGACTGGAAACGCAAGTCCGTCTTAAAGTCCTGCGCAATCTCACGCACAAGACGCTGGAACGGCAGCTTTCGAATCAGCAGCTCAGTTGATTTCTGGTACCGACGAATCTCACGAAGCGCCACGGTTCCGGGTCTGTATCTGTGTGGTTTCTTGACTCCTCCTGTTGCTGGGGCCGACTTGCGCGCGGCCTTGGTTGCGAGCTGCTTTCTGGGTGCCTTTCCACCAGTTGACTTTCTTGCAGTTTGCTTTGTTCTGGCCATGTTTTCGATTGTGCGTGTGTTTGTTTTGCTTGTATGTTCCCACCTGGAAACGCTCTGTTTTTATATTTAAAATCCATCGCGTCAAAATGGACAAAATGTGTCGTTTTCTTTTGTGTCCGAAGTCCGAATTTCAATTGCTGAAAATTGAGCAAAAAGCAAAAAAAAGTAAATATAAAAATAGAAGCATTCCCACCCATCAAAAAACACCAAAAGAAAAGACACCCTAAATCAAACACAAAATGTCAGGCAGAGGAAAGGGAGGAAAGGGACTCGGAAAGGGCGGAGCCAAGCGTCACCGCAAGATTCTCCGCGACAACATCCAGGGTATCACCAAGCCAGCGATCCGGCGTCTTGCTCGTCGTGGCGGAGTCAAGCGTATCTCTGGACTCATTTACGAAGAGACACGAGGCGTGCTGAAGGTGTTTCTCGAGAATGTCATCAGAGACGCAGTCACATACACGGAGCATGCCAAGAGAAAGACGGTGACATCGTTGGATGTTGTGTATGCGCTCAAGAGGCAGGGACGCACCATTTACGGTTTCGGTGGTTGAGACGCCATGTACATAGCAACAGCAGCGATATCAATAAACCCCATTGAATCCAATTTAGGATCCATTCCAAAGTTCTAGCTGTGCTTCATCTAGCTTATTTGCATGGCGAATCTCGGAACAACAGTCCCTGCAATGACCTGCCTTCATTGACATCTGAGCGTTGGAAGCTTGACCATCATCACCATTGAAAGCACGTATTCACGATGTTTTTTTGCGTCGGCGCTGGGCAAGTTGATCAGATTGGCCAGGTTATTTTAGACGATCGCAGCTGTGAAGATGGATTGAATGGGCAATTACAGCCTTGCTCTGTTGCACTGCTCTTTATTGCAAGCGTATCTCCGGGTCCATGATGCCCGTATCCTCAGACGGCCCTTTTGTTTTTCTTGAACAGGATTCTCGATAATTTTTTCTTATTTTGATGACGGCGTCCGTCCTGTTCAACACGGACAATTAATCGCGATTGCCGGCGATGAATCGAACCGTCAATCACAGTAATTACAACGACGCCCGTTGTTTATCCGAATCTCAAACTGGAAATGCCAAAACATACACCCATTCACAGCAACGTTCGTATGGGTCCATGGCCCTTTATCACTGTTTCATGGATGACTTCAGTCATTCGGAAAGGCGCCAAACAAGACCTGGAAGGCTTAGATTTGCCAATGCTGCGCAGCGTTGACCTTGCTGCCAATACGTCAGACTGGACTCTTCCGATTTTGGGAACGAATTCAATGTCGTCGCAAAAGACTGGCAATCGTACCATGTTCGGCTCCATGGTAGCAGCGACATGGCCCTTGTGGTAAGCGCCTTTACTTTATCGACTTACACAAGGATTAACCGCCAATGTATGGGGGAATTCAGGATTGCAAGTGGCATTCTCAATCTGGCAAGCATAGCAGGCACTCTTGGTATCCCGCTTGTTCTTCAGCAGATTATCGACCTCGCGTCCGCCAAGTCTGTGGTCGACAATCTTGCGGGATTGCCTCCCGGTGCCTGGGATTCGGATTTGGTCACGCTCGAGCAAATCAATGAGAGCATCCCTGGATTCAAGCTTATGACCAAGTCTTCAGTCAAGCTCGCGTTCTTGCTGCTGGCGCTGAAAGTGGTTTCATCCGTGACAGGCCGCCTTCATGATACCATCACAAAACGCCTCTCTTTTAACGCGCGAACTGTCCTGATGAATGCTGTCGCTCGGAAGAGTCTGACCATCAGCCCTGCCGTGGCCACGGAGTTTTCGAAAGGATATGTTCTGAACCTGGTCAATGTTGACACGGAGGCTATCACTTTGGCATTGGACCTATGTCACCAGCTTTGGGCGATTCCGATTCAAATCGTCGTCGCTTTCGGTATTTTAGCCTCCTTGCTTGGAAGCTCTGTTGGCGCCGGGCTGGGCGCGTTGCTTGCTTCCCTCAGTCTTCTCAGCATCGCTATTCCGGCGTTGATCATCAAGTCCGTGCCGCAGATGAACCAAGCAAGTGACTCTCGAGTAAAATTAATTCGTGATGTTCTTGATGGTATAATCAGCAGAACGAGCTTATTTTGTTATCGCTGTCATACGGTTTCTAACTTGGTCGGTCGCATCAGGCATCAAACTGCTGAAGATACGATCCATGGAAAATGAATTCATGGCTGAAATCAAGAACGCGAGAGCGCAGCAAATTACCTGGCTGGAGCGATTTATCTATGGAGTTGTCAGCTTTGTTGTCATTGGCCAGGTTCCTTTCTTATCGCTTGGCACCAATCCATCTGAAACTAACTGCTGGCAACTTATTCCAGCTTGCGACGTATCTGATGCCCGCTGCCTCTTTCTCGCTGTATGCGGCTCGCGGGAACTCAATGAGCCCAGCAGTCGTTTTTCCAGCGCTTGCCCTGTTCAACATGCTGATTACTCCTCTGATAATGTTTCCACAAGTTCTTAACGCAGTCTTTACTGCCTCGATATCTTGGAATCGAATTTTCCAGTATCTCGTTGCTCCTGATCGAAGCGATGTCGGCTTGGAGCCGGCAACCTCCGATATTGCCGTGCGTATCCAGGCGGGGTCGTTCCGCTATCCATCTTCCCCCGAAAAAGAGTTTCTTTCGTCCGACGACATCGAGCTGTCCAGCAAAGAAGCAGCAGTTGGATCGCAAGAACGCACATTCACTTTCAGCGACATTGACTTGGCCATTCCACGAGGCCAGTTGGTTTTGATTGTCGGACGTGTGGGAAGCGGGAAATCAACGCTTTTGAATGCGATTTTGGGCCAATTGGAAACAGTGAAAGGAAAGGTGAGCCCACAGTAACGCCGAACAAACCACCGCCCTCAATCTCACCTCGCCTATTTCCATAACACCCAGATCTCGACAAATGGAACAGTTGCTTATTGCCCTCAGCAACCATGGATCCGGACAGGCACCGTCGAAGAAAACATTCTGTTTGGGACACCATACAACGAGACGAAACTTCAAGAATCCATCTCCCTCACAAGCCTCGAACGCGATATATCGGGTATGCCGTCCGGGGTCAAGACAGTGCTTGGAGAGAAGGGAACAAGCATCAGTGGCGGTCAGAAGACCCGCATTGCACTTGCGAGAGCCGTTTACAGTGAAGCGGACATTTACCTTTTGGACGATCCGCTCTCTTCGGTCGATGCGCGCGTGGGTCGGGCTGTGCTGGACAACTGTGTCAAGACGGCGTTGCGAGGCAAAACCGTTTTACTCGCCACGCACAATCATGACATTCTGAAAGAAGCGGACCGTATCATCTTTATCCAAAATGGGGAACTCATCCAAGGAACGCATCAAGAAATGATGCGGAACTCAGAGTTCGTGGACTTTATTGTTACTCTCGACAACACCAAAGCGTTGATTCCAGGATCAAACGCCGCCGCCGATTGCCGTAACATAGCAACCAGTCACATTACGAGCACAGAAGAACTTCCAAGCATTTTGGCGATAGAAGAGAGCGAGACGGGAAATGTCAAGTGGAGCACTTACAAAAGTTACATCAAGGCAACAGGAGGCTTCATAATGCTTGCAGGAGTATTTGTGTCAATGGTCCTTCAACAAGCCTGCTTTGTTCTCAGCAGTATGTGGCTCACCTGGTGGACATCAAACACCTTGCTCAATGAGCCGCGTGATGTGAGCTTCTGGACTCTCTGGTACAACCTCCTGGCTTGGCTTTGCCTCGGATTTCTGGGTAAACCACCAATACGCGTGTTTGGTCCATTTATATCTAACAACTTCCCCCACTCTAGTCTGCTTGAACTTGATTATTCGACATGGAATCGTCAAAAGCACAAAATTACTCCACGAAAAAGGTGTTGAAGGCGTGCTTAATTCTCCAATGTGGTGGTTTGAAAGTCAGCAAATTGGAAGAATCATGAACCGGTTTACAAAAGACATGAACGCTATTGACCGGCTTTTATTTCCAAACGTTTTTCAAGTGATTGCTGGGATGGGTGCCCTTTTATCAATGGTTGTCATTCTGGCCATCACATCGCCGTATCTTTTGAGTAAGTCTCCTTCCTATAATGAAATATGTAGCTGCTGATGCTGGCAATTTAACTGTTTCAGTCGGAGTGATCCCGCTTACGGTGCTGTACCTTTATGTTTTGGGTCTGTACCGCAGCACGATGCGTCAATTGAGACGGCTGGAATCAACTCAAAGATCTCCTCTATTTTCGCACATTGCTGAATCTTTGGAAGGAGTCACCACAATCGCAGCTTACAACAAGCAAGCGTACTTTGGCGTTATTACGACAGTCCTTTTGGATCACAGCAATAGCCCTCTTTTTTTCAAATTCGGTGCTGAAATTTGGGTCCTCTTACGGCTTGAAGTCATTTCAGGATTTTTGACCTTTGCCCTGTCGCTGCTGAGCACCAACAACTCAGTTATAAGTGCCCAGAATCTCGGCCTTTCTTTGCTGTTCACAAACAGTCTCACCGCTGTCATGAATTTGGTTTTGCAAAGTGCTGCAAACATGGAAACTGAGGTATGCGTTTGTGTTGCTGGGTTACGTTCAAAAAAAAGCGACTAAAAGCTTCTTCTTGCGTTTTAATTCTTGTTGTATTCTTGATAGATGGTCAGCGTTGAGCGTCTAATGGAATACGCGGAGCTCCCAGTTGAAGGGAAATACATGTTACCGTCTGATCCAAGTGCAACCGAGTGGCCAAGCGCAGGGTGCATCGAGTTCAAATCCGTGAGCGCATTTTACAAGAGTCAACCCAACATGCCTGCGTTGCGCGATTTGTCCGTCTCGATCCAAGCGGGCGAGAAAGTGTGTATTGTTGGACGGACGGGATCCGGAAAGAGCACGATGCTTGGAGTGCTGTTGCGGTTTGTCGACATGAAAGGCTGTGTGACCATTGACGGGATCGGTAATTTGTTTTTGGCTTGAAAAACATCTTCGCCGTTGTCCGTTATTTATTCATGCTTGCAAAAAAACAAACAGACATTGAATCTGTCGGTCTGAGGACACTGCGCAAGTCGATGGAAGTGATTCCACAAGATGTGTATCTATTTTCGAAATCGGTTCGGTCTACTTTGGACGCGTCTGCCTGTTTCTCCGATGACGAGCTATGGGCGGCACTGGATGCCGTCGGAATGAAACCATACGTATCCAGAATGCCTCAAAAACTGGACACAATGATTGAAAACGGCGGAAGTAACATGTCTCTTGGTCAAAGACAACTGCTCTTTTTTGCGCGTATCCTTCTTTCGAGGACCAAGATTATTCTCATGGATGAAGCCACAAGTTCTGTTGATCCTGAAACCGAATCGTGCCTTCGAAGGGTGATTCAGGAAAAGTTTTCCAAAACCACACTGCTCGCGGTGTTGCATCGGCTTCAAAAGAGCGTGTTGGATGATTTTGACAAGGTTCTGGTGATGGATGCGGGATGTATTGTCGAATACGATGCGCCAAGGGTCCTTCTTCAAAACAAAGAGTCCATCTTTGCAAGTCTCTTTCATGCGCACATGAGCGATTAAGTTGAAGCAGTGGCTCTCACGCAAACTGATTTCATAATAAAACAGCTGGTACCCCTTGACCACTGTCCGTTACAGAAAGCCTACTTACTCGTACAAGGCAAAGTATGTCAAGAAAATTCGATTGAGTAGTGAACAGTTTTGAGCAGTTTTGAGCATGTTGTATAAAATATTTTTGAGGATATCAAGGACAACGAAGTTTAATTTTTGGGTCAAGGAGCATGTCATGGCACAGTCAAGAGTATAAACACGGCTTATGATAATCTTTGCTTGTCAGGTGAAATAGATGATGAGGCCACTTCTTTCGCTTTCCCCGACCCAGATGCGGCGGATGTACCAATCGCATCATCTGGCTTAGCAAGGCCTGCAAGATCTACTTCAAATCCAGTGTGATTACTTGCAAGCCATCCTGGAGATAGTGGAGCAAGAGGCTCATATGGTTTTTTTCCAGTGTCTGATGAGATGGAGGATTTATCCAGATTGTCTTTATCGTCTTCTCGTATAGCTGCCACTGGGGTAGCGGTAGATGGCGGAGCTAGCGGCGGGAGTTGATAGGATACTTTTGAGTCGTTTCTTCCACTGCTTGATGCCACATCACTAAATCGGCGTGAAGGGGGGTTGGACATACCAAATCGAGCAGTAGAAGTTCCAGGTTGCGTTGAAGTTGACCCTGTTGCACTGTCGGATATTGAAACTGGTTTTTCGCCCTCCCATTCGGATAGTGACGCGGGTTGTGCGACTGCGGGTTGCTGCACCGGCGGCATTTCAACCGCAACACTTTCACTTTTCCTCCTTGCCCACGACATGATGGATCGTGCGTCTGAGTGACCTGCTCCAAATGACGCGCTCCTTTGCGCAAGGCCTTTAGGCAAGGACTGCTTTTTCAATGAGGAGCCGCCACTGAGCAACGACGGCATCATTTTGATCAATTTAAGCCCAGGAATCGCAGCATGAGATATAGACGTGACTTCATCGGTTTCATCGACATCGTCCCCATCAATGACGAAGGAGCTTCGGATTGGATCCATTCGTGACGCACTTGCCGGTGATAGCACCACAGGGGACTCAACGATAGTAATATGTACAGGAGATGCGCCCGGGTTGCCTTTGTTTGAAGAGTCGATTGTCATATTGCTGTCATTGGCCGCGTACTTTTGGCGATGGAGGCTGGGATGCGCATACTTTTCCACTTCATCCATGCCATTTGTCACTTCGGATTGACTTGTCTCCAAATCCATATCAGCACCACCGGGCGCTTTCAATGACAACGCGTTGAGTTTGCTTCGATCAATAAACCCAGCATCGCTGGGTCGGCCACTGCGCATTGCACCACCACCAAGACTTCCCATCCTACCGCCTCCCACACTTCCGTTTCGAACACTGGCACCATCCTCGCGAATACTTCCCGCCATACGCGCAACAGTCTCGCCAGCGTCTTTTGCAATCTGTTGCAGTTTTAAACTGTACTGGAACAGCAAGGCAACTCCACCAACGATTGTCAGAAATCCAAACAGAATGCTGACACCACCGACCGCGTCACCCACGGGAAACCCTTGAAAAAGAAAGGCAGTGCTGATCATGGTGGCGGTTGTGAAGAAGACGTAGTAGATGGGTGTGACGACAGCAGCACTAAACGAGCTCAGGGCCTTGTTCAAGAAGTGCACTTGGAAGAGGATGAAGAAAACAACAAAAGCGAGTAGTGGGTATATAGGCCACTGAAGAAATTGATTGTCATCTTTCCAGTGGCGAATGGAGTACACTAGCGCTGTTCCAAAGCCTTGTGAAGACACATATTTCTTGTTAATTTAAACGCAGTCATTCAGTAATAGGAAAAGAAGCGGCAGCATACCTTGAGTGCTGAGTACAAGGTACGAGCCACCCAGAGAACTGATACTAATGTAAATGACGGGGCTCTTTTGCGCATAACGAGGCTGAAGATAAATGATGAGGTAGCAAAGCGCACCGGCGACGAAGACTGAATAGACCAGGAACACGGGCTGCACGACAAGGTGCATGAACTGAGGGATTGTTTCAGTGACGTGTGATGCGGGGGCGTGAAGGACGATAATCACGGCCCCGATCAAACACTGTGCGCAGCCAATGATTCCACTGAAGTTGAGCTTTTCGTTCAGAAAGATGGCCGACAGAATGGCGCTGCAGTTGAACATGAAAGCGTGAGGCTGCAATTGCACATCCGCCCAGCACAAAAAATAAGTACCTGATAACCACCGAGATGGCGCCCAAGGGGGTGACTAAAATCGCCGGCACAAATGCGTATGCGCCAAAGTTGGCCACTTCGCCGAGGGCAGCTGAGCACGGACATAAACCCAGTCAGCGGTTACAAGGCCAATCAACCGCACAACTCACTCAGCGTCATTCCAATCCACCACATGCCGCTCTTTAGATATTCGTGGCTGCCAGATGATACGTCGTGGCCCTTCGCTTTCAGGTCTAGCAATGCCCGCTTCGTAAAAACAACCGAGGCACCGATGAAGGCGCCGGACAGCAGCGCAAGGGATATTCCGACTGGACATGGATGGATGGATGGATGGATGGTTAGCATGCCTGGCACTGGAGAGGGCGTGTGTGTGTGGGGGGGGGGGGCTGACCTCCTTGCTCCCACGAAGCCATGTCTGTTCTGTCGCTACTATTTTTGGAGGATTTGTTGTGATTAAAAATGGAGGGAATTGTTTGTACTCTATTTTGCTTCTTCTTTCTTCTTCTTTCTTCTTTCTTCTTCCATTGTGTTCTCTCTTCTTCCATTGGATCCATGTCGTGTTAGCGAGTACGGGACTTGGTCTTGTCTGTTGACTTGTTCGACCTTTTTCAACGCGCTTTTTTGTATTGACATTTTCAAAGTATTAATATTTCTTCCAGAAAGAAACCCAGCCGCGAATGCAACAACAACAAGGAAAAGAACCACGCCTCCTCAGTGCCCGGACAACGCGCGAACGAACCAGCTCGAACCAACCGAGCAACCCACTCGAATCATACGGCACACCGAAATCGGCAAAGCTGCAATCTGTCTGGACCTCCTTCAAAAAAGCCATCTCCAGGACATCCTCGAAAGCAAGCCTGTTGGCCGATAACATCAAATCAGCAGCTCCACTCGTCCCCGATGCTAAACCCTTTGATTCTGCCACTGCAACGCTCTCTTCCAGCTCACGCACATTTCACAACAACCAATCAACCGAGTGTGTGGAAGCAAACGCGGCTGGCGGCGTCATGGATTTGTACAAAGCTCCTATCGAAGACAGTAGGTATCAATGCGCAATAGCTGATGAAAGAAATCTAATGCGAAGTGGAACAGGAATCACTCAAACCAGTTCCTCGACAACAACCGCTTCTGACACGGACCTGGCCGGAAATCACGCGCTGTCATTTTCAACAGTCCAAACAAAGACGCTTGAAAGAGAATCTGCAGCCATGCCTTCGCCATCCCTTTTTTTCGAAAGGCCGGAACATCAAAGCGGTGGCACAGCAAGCGCAGCACTCCCAATCATCACCGAATCAGTTGCGCTGACACCCATGCCCCTCGCATCATACAGCTATCCCTCCACTGCTGCAATATCTCCATCCCCAAGCACCTTCCGCTCAAACTACCGCAGACTGTCACATTCAGAAAGCTCGTTAACAGCACTGGCCGAAGGGGATGCAACGATAGAACGGAAACGAGGCAGCGTTCCAAAGTCCAGACCTCAGAGCATGATTATCAACACCAACTTTGGAGCGTTATTGATAGATATGGAAGAGCCACCGAAACGGACAATAACACGGAATCCGTCGTCTGTCAGCTTTCCTGGCAGTGTTAAGGCGCCGGGGGAAGGAGATGCTTCAAGTTACGCTGCACCGATTCGGCTGTCAACACAATCGATCGCGCTTGGTCCAATGTCGGCGCAGTTGACAGATCGGCCGCTGGCGCAGGATGTGGAAACAATGTTCAGAGACTTGGAAGAAATGTTGCTTTCGACGCAAGATTTGGACCAGTCGCTAACAGATGGTTCTGCCGTGAATGCCCACCAGCCATAAGAGGAGCAGTGCTCTGACCAAGCGCACTCTCCTGAAGTATGTTCGTACAAGTAGTAAAATAAGTGTAGAATGTAACGATTCATCGTCATTCGTCATGAAAGGGAAGAAATGATAGCACCTGTGTCTCGGGTTAATATGGTATCCTGCGGGTGTTTGCAGAGAGCTGAGATGTTGACCAAAAGTGACCCCTCTCAAATAAACACCAGAAGCATCAAGGGATTCCGAATCCACTCTTATGTTCAACACTATGTTTTATTCCTTTACAGGTACAATTATACGCAACAGCTATGTTTTATCCACCGAAGCCATAAATGGTGCGTCCCTGCCTCTTGAGCGCATACACAACATCCAACGATGTCACCGTCTTTCTCTTGGCATGCTCCGTGTATGTGACTGCGTCTCTGATGACATTCTCGAGAAACACCTTCAGCACGCCTCGTGTCTCTTCGTAAATGAGTCCAGAGATACGCTTGACTCCGCCACGACGAGCAAGACGCCGGATCGCTGGCTTGGTGATACCCTGGATGTTGTCGCGGAGAATCTTGCGGTGACGCTTGGCTCCGCCCTTTCCGAGTCCCTTTCCTCCCTTTCCTCTGCCTGACATTTTGTGTTTGATTTAGGGTGTCTTTTCTTTTGGTGTTTTTTATGGGTGATGCGATCATGGAAAATGCTCAAAATCATCGGTTTCTTGACATACTTTGCCTTGCAAGTTTAAGTGCGCTGTCTGTTACGAATGCTGGTCAAAGGGTACCAGCCGTTTTATTATGAAAATCTGTTGACGTGAGAGCCACTGCTTCAACTTAATCGCTCATGTGCGCAAGAAAGAGACTTGCAAAGATGGACTCTTTGTTTTGAAGAAGGACCCTTGGCGCATCGTATTCGACAATACATCCCGCATCCATCACCAGAACCTTGTCAAAATCATCCAACACGCTCTTTTGAAGCCGATGCAACACCGCGAGCAGTGTAGTTTTGGAAAACTTTTCCTGAATTACCCTTCGAAGGCACGATTCGGTTTCAGGATCAACAGAACTTGTGGCTTCATCCATGAGAATAATCTTGGTCCTCGAAAGAAGGATACGCGCAAAAAAGAGCAGTTGTCTTTGACCAAGGGACATGTTACTTCCGCCGTTTTCAATCATTGTGTCCAGTTTTTGAGGCATTCTGGATACGTATGGTTTCATTCCGACGGCATCCAGTGCCGCCCATAGCTCGTCATCGGAGAAACAGGCAGACGCGTCCAAAGTCGACCTAATTTTGCCGCGCAACGCCGTCTTGACAAAGTTGTCCAGCACAGCCCGACCCACGCGCGCATCGAGCGAAGAGCGCGGATCGTCCAAAAGGTAAATGTCCGCTTCACTGTAAACGGCTCTCGCAAGTGCAATGCGGGTCTTCTGGCCACCACTAATGCTTGTTCCCGTCTCTCCCAACACTGTCTTGACCCCGGACGGCATACCCGCTATATCGCGTTCGAGGCTTGTGAGGGAGATGGATTCTTGAAGTTTCGTCTCGTTGTATGGTGTCCCAAACAGAATGTTTTCTTCGACGGTGCCTGTCCGGATCCATGGTTGCTGAGGGCAATAAGCGACCCTTCCATTTGTCGAGATCTGGGTATTGCGGAAATAGGCGAGGTGAGATTGAGGACGGTGGTTTTGTTCGGCGTTAGTGTGTCTCACCTTTCCTTTCACTGTTTCCAGTTGGCCCAAAATCGCTTCCCACACGACCAACAATCACAACAAACTGGCCCCGTGGAATGGCCAAGTCGATGTCGCGGAGCGTAAATGTGCCCACGTCCGAACGCTTACCACCTACAGCTTCTTTGCTTTCATTTGCGCTTCATACTGTCTGCTGAAAGAAACTCCGTCCCCATGAGAACATGGATAGAGGAATGCCTTCGCCTGAATGCGCACGGCAATATCGGAGGTTGCCGGTTCCAAGCCGACATCTTTTCGATCAGGAGCAATGAGATACTGGAAAATTCGATTCCAAGCGATCGAGGCAGAAATGATGGAGTTGAGAGCTTGCGGAAACAGAAGCAGAGGAGTAATCAGCATGTTGAACAGAGCAAGTGCTGGAAAAATTATTGCGGCCCGCGAGCCGCGTACAGCGAGAACGAGGCAACGGGCATCAGATACGTCGCAAGCTGGAATAAGTTGCCAGCAGTTAGTTTCAGATGGATTGGGGGATCAAAAACTATAAAAATGGAACCTGGCCAATAACGGTGAAGCTGACAACTCCATAGATGAATCGTTCCAGCCAAGTAATTTGCCGCGCTCTGGCGCGACCGATTTCAGCCATGAATTCATTTTCCATGGATCGTATCTTCAGCAGTTTGATGCCTAATGTGACCGACCAAGTCAGAAACCGTATGACAGCGATAACAAAATAAGCTCGTTCTGCTGATTATACCATCAAGAACTTCGCGAATCAATTTTACGCGAGAATCACTTGCTTCAATCATCTGAGGCACGGATTGATGACTGAGAAGACTAAAGGAAGCAAAGAGTGCGCCCAGCCCGGTACCAACAGAGCTTCCAAGCATGGAAGCTAATAAACTGAAGGCGACAGGAATCGCCCAAAGCTGGTGACATAGGTCCAATGCCAAAGTGATAGCCTCCGTGTCAACATTGACCAGGTTCAGAACATATCCTTTCGAAAACTCCGTGGCCACGGCAGGGCTGATGGTCAGACTCTTCCGAGCGACAGCATTCATCAGGACAGTTCGCGCGTTAAAAGAGAGGCGTTTTGTGATGGTATCATGAAGGCGGCCTGTCACGGATGAAACCACTTTCAGCGCCAGCAGCAAGAACGCGAGCTTGACTGAAGACTTGGTCATAAGCTTGAATCCAGGGATGCTCTCATTGATTTGCTCGAGCGTGACCAAATCCGAATCCCAGGCACCGGGAGGCAATCCCGCAAGATTGTCGACCACAGACTTGGCGGACGCGAGGTCGATAATCTGCTGAAGAACAAGCGGGATACCAAGAGTGCCTGCTATGCTTGCCAGATTGAGAATGCCACTTGCAATCCTGAATTCCCCCATACATTGGCGGTTAATCCTTGTGTAAGTCAATAAAGTAAAGGCGCTTACCACAAGGGCCATGTCGCTGCTACCATGGAGCCGAACATGGTACGATTGCCAGTCTTTTGCGACGACATTGAATTCGTTCCCAAAATCGGAAGAGTCCAGTCTGACGTATTGGCAGCAAGGTCAACGCTGCGCAGCGTTGGCAAATCTAAGCCTTCCAGGTCTTGTTTGGCGCCTTTCCGAATGACTGAAGTCATCCATGAAACAGTGATAAAGGGCCATGGACCCATACGAACGTTGCTGTGAATGGGTGTATGTTTTGGCATTTCCAGTTTGAGATTTGGATTAACAACGGGCGTCGGTCCCTGCCTCTTGAGCATGTGCACGACATCCAGCGACGTGACCGCTTGGCAGGCTCCGTGTATGTGACTGCATCTCGAATATCATTCTCAAGAAACACCTTCAGCACTCCTCGTGTCTCTGATATTACTGGTGTTCTTTTATTCAACATTACTATACAATTTGTGATTTATAAAACTCCGCCGGGTTTCCCGTTAATTCTCGTAGGCACTTTCGGTGTCCTCTGCCGTGGCAATGCCAACCGCTTTTGACCTTGCCTTGACCAAAAAGAACTCTGAATTCAAGGCAAGCGAGTAAATGTAGACTTGAGCAGCATTGAGGACCCAAAAGTTTCCCTCTCCGGTGCCCAGACTAATGACGTTGCAGTAGAGAAGGAGAAAGACTGTCTGAATGACGAGGATGACAAAGGAGCGAACAACTGGTCAAAAATGAAGAAAATGAAGAAAGCAAAGATGAGGATAAACAGAGTAAACAAAAAAAGACAAAACAAAAGACGCAGCACCATTTTCGGACACGAGAATGGCGCCCAGGGGTTTCGCACTCTCGCTCTGCCACAGCGACACGCCGACAATAAGCGCAAAGGCCGTGCAGATGACGTCGCAAATGACTTCGACGGCTGTGAATCTGATAAAAAAAAAAAATGAAGATTAAATAAAGTGAGTATAAATAAGTTCAGGTGCAACAGGCAGCAACAAAAGACTGGATGCTCATGCTCACCCAATGGCCGTCAACTGGTTCTGGCTCCATCCCATGCATGTGTTGCTGTCGTCAATGTACGAGCGTGAGAGGGCAAGGTCACCCACGGCCCAGCATGCTCGGCTCAGAAGGATCAGAATGGCGATGGTTCCAGTCAGTTTGCGGTTGCTGCTCATGACCCATGTCTTGTGCAGCAGGTATGCGTCTGTTGGATTGTGGATTGCAGAAAAGACAGATGCTTGTTTAGACAAGACACCACCACCGCATTGCGAGATAAGCCAGATTCACTAACCAAACGTTGTCATGGCACAATGGAAGGCAGTGGTACTGACCATACCAACGACATTGCAGAAGGATATGGAAGATGTAAAGTATCCGACGACATTGAAGCTGATTTGGATCATGAGGAAGGCGTTGCAAGCGGCAATGAGCTTTGTAAAGAGATGTCCGTTTGTGGATGTGTAGATGCGGTGAGTGGCAGTGATGAGACCGCGTGCGCTGCTCTCGAGTGCCATGCCGAACACAACCAGTGCGATTGTGTGAGTGATGGACATTTGTGGAAGATAATAAATTATTTTTGAATTGAAATTGGAGTATTTTGTGTTTGTTGCCTTTCTTTGGCTTGGGTTTGGGGGGGGGGGGGGGGGGGGGTGCCTCCATGAAAAAGAACATGTATTCATTTTGCCGATAACATGAAAGCACTTGCTCTTGACATGGAGACGGGGCATGGGATGTGTGTGCATGTCTGTATGCTTCTGTATGCTTCTGTATGCTTCTGCTTCCACTGCATCGGTGGGATGTGCATGTGTGGATGGATGGATGATGGATGATGGATGATGGATGTGGGGGCAAGTTTCACACTTCAGATTTTTTTGTCCAATTTTTTATTCAATTTTTTTTTAATTTTATTTGTTTTTTTCATGTGAAAATTAAAAAAAAGAGCGCTTCTTTTTTTAATCACATCCCATTCTCTGTCTGTTTATCTTGAAGGCACTGCATACCCATCCAACATCAACGCACGAGAATGATTCCCAATCTTCGTGACCATTTGCCGCGGCAGCGTTTGAATTACTAGAAAGAAAAACATGCTTTTGTTACGGGTCATGTGATGTGGAAGAATTCAATTTAAAAAATTAAAATTAAAATTAAAATAAAATAAAAAAGGGGGGGAATCTCACATCAAAAATGTTCATTGCACTGGGACTGGGACTGCATCCACTGCTACCCCCCCTTCCCCATCAGCTGATATCAGGTGGTGCCCCATCTCTGAACTGCCACCGAGAGCACATTTTGCTGTCATCTTAATCAGAAGCGCGTAAATCAGAAAATAAAATGGGTGGAAATAATATTCAGCTTTCAAATTTGAGAAATAAAGCGGGCGGAGTGGAGGGATATTGAAATTTTCTTTGTGAATTGCAAACAAAGAAAAATGAAAATAAACAAGAGCGGCGAATTTTTATTTCTAATTTTTTATTCATTACATAATTTGGGATTTTATCTACGATAAAGTCGGGTAAATAATTTAGCGGCGGCGTGCCCAGTCTTTTGATCTCCCCTTTTGTATTTTTTTCTTACCGTCAAATCCTTTTGTGTTTTCTTCTTACCGTCAAATCCCCTTTCCATTCTCGCGAGCTTCTGTTGCTCATCTTTTTTTTAACCTACCCTCCGCCACTACCTATATCTTTTTTATTTGTGTCTTCCCTTCATAAATAAAGCAAGACGAAGGGTGTTTGTTGGTACTGCAGGTGGTTCCTGTGGTTCTCTCACCTTTCGCCCGTTCTGAACCCATTCACGATACAAGCAGCGGATTTTTTTAATTTTTTTTTTTATTCTTAATTTTTTATATAGAGTGCTTACTCATCTGTCGGCGACACTCCGCGCATGTGTTCCACAGGGTGGGGTTGGTGCTGGGTGGTTTCATTAAAAAGACGAATTTTTCATTTCCTGCTTTCCTTCTGATGCGCATCCAAAAACAGCCGATGGATATACTTTTGAATTTCATTTTAATTTTGAATTTGTTTTTTTGATTACATATCAGGTTTCCCAAACAAACAGCGGCTTCAGCTTCACGGATCCTTTTTCTTGATGATAATCAGCCAGTTCACAAAAACCACTTCCGCCCACCCCGTAATTAGATAGACGCTTTATCTGTTTTTTATTCCAAATAATATTACTAATATTAATGAACAAGGATTGTATTTGTTTGTGAATAAATTTTGCACAAGATTTCAACGATTTTGTATCGGGCAGATCTGAAAACTTTTACGGGAATGTTGACCAACAATGCGGGGGTGTTATTATGAATGGCAAAGGGGTTTAGGGTTCAGTGTTTAGGGTTTAGGGTTTAGGGGGGGACACAATATGCGGGACAAGCAAGATGCGGGGGGTTTATTCAGAGCATAAAAGGGGGCGCGTGAGATGCGATGCGATGCGATGCGATGCGATGCGATGCGATGCGATGCGATGCGATGCGATGCGATGCGTCTGATCTGATCATACGCTGATCATGCGCTGATCTGATCAGGTTCATCACGTTCATCATTGCCGTGTGGCATTCCATTCTGTGGACAGAAACCTGACATGTCTTGGAATGAATATTCATTCTTCAACCGCCCGTTGACACTGCTGCTGCTGCTGCTGCTGTCTGCACTGCCTCCGCCGTGTTCATTACAACGTCCACATAGACGCGACAAGACAACTTGTCTCCCACTCACTCTCACAACAGGAGCAGCATCACTGCTGGGTCTCGCCCGCATAGTTTTATATTTTTCTGGTCACAATTATTTTTCATTTTTCATTTTTCTGGTCACAATTATTTTTCACCTTCGATCTGAAGGAAACGATCGCTGAAAAAATTGACGCCAGATCTTAAGAAAAAAAGTCCAGAAACTCTGAAAAAAAAAAAAAAAGCGCATATGAAAGATACGACACAATCCCACTGCCAGTTTGTGCGAAACGCTCTCGGAATCAGAAGACTCTCAACATCCATGCGATCAACCACCCCAGTCACTCCTCCTCCCTCTGCCGGATGCATATCGCCCCATCCACTCGCCCCCATGACAAGTGCTCTGCTTCCACAGCAGCCTCCCTCTCCAAATTATCTTACTCCCACCAAGCCAAGACACCCACCCACACAGACTGAGGATGAATCAGACCCTAGACTCCTCTCAGCGTCCATCTCACCCGTCTGCGGCACACCGCCACCGCGTTTTTCCAAGATCTCAGCTCTGTCAGCGTCTGAAAAAACAGCCTTCAACAACGCAGCAAGCTGCACCCCTATTGACAATGAACGTGAAGACGGAAAGGACGCAAACGCCCGTGTGGCTTTGGCCCATTTCATGAACCAGAATGTGCTCCTCAACGCCGAATTCAACTCAAGATACCAGCTCGTGTCCAAACTCGGTGTTGGTGGATTCGGTTTCGTTTGCGGTGCCCTTGTGAAGGGTGGAGACAAGAAGAAGCCCAAGTCCGTTGCTGTCAAGTTTATTTTGAAGCACCGAGTCACGCTGTGGGCAAAGGATCCGGACACTGGACAAAGGATTCCAATGGAAATCTACATTCTCAAGACGGTGAGTCAACATGAGATATGTAATCCACGCATGGCTTAAAATTGCATCTTTTTTTTTTTTTTTTTTTTTTTTTGTGGTTCCACCAGTGCAACCATCCCGGCATCATCAAGTTCATTGAATACTTTGAGGATGCGAAATTCTTCAATCTCGTAACCGAGCTCCACGGTAGCTCATGGGGAAACTGCGGAGTCCAAGACTCTGTCGACCGACCCACCGCAAGTTCAAGCACAAAAGTATCCATCAAGAGCAAACCCGACCAATCCTTCACAAGCGAAGAACTTCCACTAGCAATTCGAAAAGGCAGCACGAGACATACTGTTGACAGAATGGCCACGTTTCTTTCAAACAAGGAGCAGCGGAAACCGACGTTTTGTAAATCTGTCAGTGCTGTGTCTGTGGGTGGGAGTGTGATTGGTGCGTGTATGCTAGAGTCGTTTAAAGTGAATACGACTTCGTCCGTGCCACCGCTCGAATCCACCGGAAATGCCGTCGAAAAAATATATACAATGGATCGCAGTGCAACTGTTCCAGTTGAGTGTAACTGATTTGCTTTTCGCTTTTTGTTTTGTTTTGTCTTTCCCTCCAACGCGGTTGTGAGCTGAATCTTGCCCAACTAATCCAACCCAACCCAAAAAAAAAAAAAAAAAAAGACGTTTGTGTCTCTTGTCCGAGGGCCGTCTATGGATCTTTTTGAATGTATCGAAAAGAATGACCGACTCAAAAACAAGCTGGCAAAACACGTCTTTCGCCAAATCATGTGCGCGGTTGCACACCTGCATTCCAATAACATTGTCCACAGAGATTTGAAAGACGAGGTATTACTTTTTGTATGCAATGTTTTACTTTCCCTTCCTTTCGCTCAACTGTGCCTTTCACACACATTGTTTTCTCAGAACATCGTGATTGATGACAAGTACAATGCAAAGCTGATTGACTTTGGAAGCGCAACGGTTGAAGAGAAGCACATGGACACTTTGCGATTTCATGGTACAATCAACTTTGCGCCGCCAGAAGTCTTATCAGGGGAGCAGTACATACCAAAGCCCGCGGATATATGGGCCTGCGGCATTATTCTGTGAGTTTGTTGCGCGTTTGTGCTCTTTTTTTGCCAAAAAAAAAAGGAATTTTCTCGAAAAAAAAAAAACTCAAACATCGTTTTTCGAAATCTATTCTAGATACACAATCCTTTGCGGTGAAGCTCCGTTCAGCAGCTTTGACCAAGTCAAGCGGAAACCTTACAAAAAACCAAGGTATCAGTGCAGCGGGAAAGCACTCAGGCTACTCGATTGGATGTTGTCCAAAGATCAAAATATGAGACCAACGGCACGGCAAGTGCTGGATCACAAGTGGCTGAAAGTCTAACCGAACGCGAGGGGTGCGGGTGTGGGTGTGGGTGTGTTAGTGTGTGTGTGTGTTTGGGGGGGGGGGGGGGGGGGGGTATTTCCAATCTTTGGAAGAGAGAGGTTTGCGATTGGAAGAGAATCACTTTTTTGGGATCAAGCTTCATTTTACTTTCTTGGTGGTATTAGCGAGAGGAGTTAGCTGAGCAAAAAAAACAACTTAATGTAATGTGAAACGCCAAATCGCAGACGCGCGTGAGGTCAAGTGGCACATGCGCTTAAAATATTTATATCCGTTATTTAAAATAAAATTGTTCAAAAAAAACAAAAATGTTTCGAACTGTTCTCGTCGACAACACAAGGAACCGGATCCACAATTCCCACTGGAACCCGACCTCAAGTCGACTCAACTTTAGTACATGCAACCCTTCTCGCGCAAAGTTCTGTCCCGTGAGTTGCCCCCGAACCACTTGGCTCTTGCACACCCCGTTCCCCGATTTCTGATGGCACAGATCGATAATCAACACGCTCCAACAACAAAAAAACACACACACACAACAGTACAAAACTCTAAGCGTCACAAGCACAGCCGACATCAACGCCATAAAAAAAGCATACTACGCCAAAGTCTTTCAACTCCACCCAGACCGCCTCGCCGCTCAACCGGGGGGAGCCCCGAAACCAGGCACACCCGAACACTCTCGCAAAACTGCCGAGTTTATCCAAACTGTAAAAAGTTTTGAACTGTTGAGTGACGAAAAGCGGAGGAGAGAGTATGATTTGGATTCGGCGAGAGGGGATACGGCGCGATATGCCAGTGAAGCGCAAGGAAAGAGTCACGAATCTTCAGGGCCGCGGCCGAATTATAATTGGGACCCGAGGTATGAGAATCCGTTTGGAAAGATGGGGGAGGATGGGAAGTATGAGTATACGCCAGGGGGCGCGTATGATCGCTATTATGGGCCAATGAATACTGGGCCAATCTATATGGCCAATTGGAAGATGGCGCTTTTGGTTGTGGCTGTGGGAGGTGCAATCAGTATGACCATCTTTCAAGTGAATCTGAAGCGGCTGCGGAAAAGGCTGGAAGATCGTGAAACAGAATCGGATCTGTGGGAAAACTACATCAAGGAGGAAACGGCAAAAGTAAGAAGTAGGCCAATCTAGCCCCCCCATTCCGCCAAACGGAAATGCCCGTATAACTGGGCCAATAAAACTTTCGTCAGCCATTTCCATTTCATCGCCTGCTTGAATGAGCCGTTTTCGCTCTGGAATACGGGCGACCAATGCAGGTGTAAATCCAGACATGTTTTTTATTTAAACGGCTTCTTTTCAAGATCGGATGCGGTTGAGTCAGAGTACAAAATTTCAAGCTTTGAACTGCTACTCGCAGACACGCTCATATCGCCGGTATCTTTCCTGGCAATCTCGAAAGTCAGCTGCTCGTCCACAACCAACCACAAGTTGACCAGAATTGCACCCGCGTTGAAAATGGCGTAGAACCAAATGTTGGTGAGTTGGTCGCACACGCTGTGTGGGGGAGGGAAAGTGAGAAGCACTCGTTAAGCAACTGCCACCCCAACAAACTCATTTCAAAAATATGTGCTCCTCTCACTTGTGCTGAAACGGATTCAACTCGGCTCCCTGTCCTTTCCCAATCCAACATACCCAGGTCACATCCCAAAACAACGTTGTAATGACACTCCACAACGAAAAACTCAAAGCATTCACAAACAAGAACCAGAACCAAAACCGCCGCTTCTGGTTCAACCCGAGTCTATCCCAAAACCGCTCGTTCATGCGGTTTATAGCGGGGAATGCAAACAGTACGGCTGCGTAGGTCCACCAGATTGCCGAGAGTCCAGAGTATATGGCAACCATCCATACGTCCGCCATGGTGTAGCTGATGCCTTCTTCCGTACGACGGGTTGCGAGAACGAGGATTGCAATGGCGGTGACGATTGCGCATGAGATGCCGAGGAAGAGGAAATGGCAGCCTGTGGCGTGGCAGGGTGGGGGAAGAGTAAATGCGTTTGTTAGACATGGGGTTAAGGGAGGCATGGACGGGCACCGCACCAAACATGAGTCCTTTGTACTTCTCCATCCATGCACGCAGCTGCTGATAGCGACTCGGAGTTGCGGGGTAGTAGGTTGAGTTGGTTGGATCCATTGCGCGTGTGTATTTTTTGGTTCTTGATGTTCTCTCTCCCAAAGTTCAACTTTGGGCACTCTTTTGTTTCAACAAACATGATTTTTAATGGGCGCAGACACAGCGGACTTTGCATTCTTTCACGTTGCAACACGCGTGGCACGGAAGCGAACCTGTTTCTGTTATGACAGACGGGATATGACCGAGATGCTGCCACAGCTTTATTTATTGTTTGATGGAAAAGACGCGCTCTGAATGCATAGGTAAATGCATTCTTGCCCAGTGTCAATGCGGAGGTCACTTAAAATCGTTTTTATTGCAATAAAGAATAGGTCATGTCATAGATAAGTTTAAAGAATGAGGAGGGCAGAGAGGGACATCAGGCCACCGACAATCTGGGCAGCAGCTCCAGACTTGTACAGCCCAGTGTTGGCGGGAGCAACGGCAGCTTTTGTGGTAGTGCTGGCGGCAGCAGGTGCTCCAAATTTGGGCAAAAGAACAGTGTCAATGACATGGACAATGACGTTGTCAGCAAAGACATCGGCGACAGCAACCTTCGCTGGAGACTTGTTGGCAGCACCTGCAATCAAGACGTCTTTACCATCAAATTTGACACTCAGGTTGTTTCCCTTGGAAGCTGTGGCGACAGAGTCAATGGACTTGGCGGCAACAATGTCGGTGCTGTAGATGGTGCTTGGGATCACGTGCAGGAGGAGGACGGCTTGCAGCTGCTCGATGGTGAGGGTTGCGGCGACGGAGGAAATGGCGGCAAAGGCCTCGTCGGTTGGGGCGAGGATGGTCACATCCTTCAAGCCAGCAACTGTCTCGGCAAGGCCAGCGGCGGTCAGGGCAGCAAGAAGAGAGTTGAGCTTGGCAGCCTTAGCAACTTCAACAACATTGGCGGGGGGGATCAGAGTTTGGTCGACAAAGTGGACAATTCCGCCGTCGTACGCGACAGACTTGATCACGTTTGATGCTGGGGTTCCAAACGCAGAGAGAATCTGGACACCTTTGTCGGTCTTGATGGCCTCAAGCGGGTTTCCTTGGAGAGTGGTGAGGAAGGTGGTCTCAGCTGCATTGGCGGATGGGTATGGGGTTCCGCTGACGGCGTGGTAAGTGAGCACGTTGGCAACGGCCTTCAAGTCTGCAGGGTTGAAGCCGGCCTTGACGGTAGCAGTGAGAGCATCGTCGGTAGGAGCAAACAAGGTACCCTTGAAGGTGGACAGGGCATCGGCAATGGCTGGGACACTGGTGACGAGCTTGACGAGGACATCAGCCTTGTTCTGCACAAGAGTGTCGACGAGGCTGGCAGCATTGGCAGCTTGGATCATGGCGAGAGCGACGAGAATGAATTGCATTGTTTGTTGGTTGTTGGTTTCTTTGTTGGAGGGAATCGCGGCCGTATTTATGCAGTTCATGGCGCCCTGAATCGCGAATGTCCAGTTTTCAAAAATTGTGCATTTCAAATCCGAAAATTGCACACGCGCGGCGATCGAATCAGAACCAGTGCTTTTGTCCGTGTCCACAGTCGCAAATTGCTCCCGCATCGCAGAGCATTGCCTCGCTCTTCAACGCCGTGCTGCGCAGTGTTTTATTGAGTGTATTGACGGGTATACTCTCGTTCTCTTGCACCCTTTAAAGCGTCTGCACTTTTTAAGCACGGTTCAGATTACAGTGCGTGTTGCACCAGTCGCAATAAAATGAGTCACAAGTACATGCGAGAAACAAAAACAGTTTCTGTTGTTCTTGCTTCACAACAACCTCCCAAGAAAACGGGCAGCGTTGGCACCCACGCGTTTAGTCGCCTCATCCAAACTCCATCCCTTTGCATTGGCCACCATTTCCAACGCCTTGAAACAGGCTTCATCCACAACCTTCGGATCATTCAAGTCACTTTCAATCAGAATTCGATCGTCCGGAACCTGCGCAATCCGTTGCTGAAGTTTTTCAAATGCCATTCGTCCGTTTACAAAATGGGAGAATGAAAAGTAAAAGCGTGATGAGACAAGAGATGGGTATCGCATAATGTTGCGCAGGGTTTCCGGTGAGCCTGAATATGAATGCAGCATGATTGCTGGAGGCCACGCGTTTAGAGATGAATGCATCGCATTGTTGTTGGACTGTGCAGACACTTGTAATTCCATAGTTTCTGCTGCTGTTGTTGATGCTGTTGAGGTCGTGGTTGTCGATATGGCTGTGGATACTGGATCGGCTTCAAGTTTGCTCCGGCGTATCCGTTCCTTCTCCTTCCTTGACAGATCCTTGGGCACATCTTTACACAGCTCCATGAAATACGATTCAAGTTTGCCAAAACATCCGACGGCATGCACACTGACAGGTCGCTGCAACTCGGCTGCCAGCTTCATTTGAGCAGCAAACATTCGGAGCTGGTGGTCCATGTCGTATTTAACTTTTGTGTCTGCGTGGGTGGCAATTCCATCGAGTCCAATCTCGCCCACAAATGAAGTCGGTTGGTTAACGAGGTACGTTCGAAGTTGGGCGATTGCATCGTCTGTGTCTTGGAACTCGTGCGCAAACCACGGATGGATGCCTACACAGCCGGAAGCATTTAAGCGCAACTTCATACTGTAGAGAGAGAGAGAGAGAGAAAGAAAGAGTGGCCCTCACCAAACGCCATTGCTACTTTTTGTGGAAACTTGATGCCGCTTTGCTCCACAAGAGGCCATTCACAGGGACGGGTCCCCATGAGCCACACCCGATTACATTTTAAGGTTTCGATCAGAGGCAGGCTCTCCTCCCGCTCTACAAGGTGGCAGTGAACGTCGTGGATCTGGCTCCAGTCAACACCTTCCATCTTATGGTTTTTCGTAAAATGCACTGACAACCACAACCATGACACTGCAATTGAGAAAAAGGGTGCCGAATCACTGCACAAACGAGCAGAGGAAGGCATTGGTGTCTTTTGTAATTGGCTGCAGTTTGTATGTGCAATGTTAAGAGAACATTGAGACAACGCTAGCGGCAGCTTCCACAGCACCTTTGAGTAGCGTGCCACCCCCGCCAAAAGCTTCCCAGTTTACAACCTAGTATCTTCGCCACAAGTTCCGTTCAAATTATTGCCATTCATCTTAAAATATCAAACTGTGACAATTCTCACAACACATACACACAAAAGCCAATGCCGTTCTCTGAAGAAAGCAATGCCAAATATAATCCAGTACAAGTTGATGCAGAAATTCCAGATGAGTTCAAAGAGACGCCTCCGCTGGAAACGACTGGAATGCTTGACAAGCGATTCGATGATGTACAGAAAACACACCCCTCATTCGATCAAACTTGGGGCCCATGCTTACAATGTCGATTCAACAGCTCATTGCAGAAATCAACTTCATGCATGAATCGCGCGGCAGAGATTTCCAAAACATTGATGCGCGAAAAGACCGGCTTCCTGCGATCGAAACTTTAACGTGAGCTCCGAAAAACACTCGCAAAAAAACCAAATTTGAACGCAAATTCACTGTTTACATCACAACTACGCAGATACTTTGACGGATATAAGGAGATTAGGCAGAAAAGGATCGACAGCGTGTCAAAAGTCGATTTGCCAATTCGGCCAGAATCAAGTAGCGGCAAAATCAGAGAAGAGGTAAACTGCTCCCCCAAACGCTTTAATGCAGACCTTGCTAGCGTTCCTTAACACGCCACGGAAAACATGTCAGCTCGACAATTACTGGAATGTGGAGGAAGAGGTCCATGCAAAGAATCTGCTGCCAAAGCTGCGCGAATTCTTTTTGAACAAATCGTTTGACTTGTTAGAGGAGTCATCGCTTTTATTATCGCGCTGGCAACGGTTTTGTAAGTATACAACTTTCTCAAATGCTTGATATAATCAGGTGCTGAATGTTGACAATGCAGGCAAGACGTCGTACGATGCAATGTCGCAATCTTCAGCATTTATCCGGCATTTTCGCGCATTGGAGGCAGAGTTTTTCGATTCAGTCAGTCGAATCGAGCGGCTGTCGGAATCATTGGACGAGCGTCAGAAAATTATCAAAAAGCAAGAAGCGCTGGAAGAAGCTGCGAGATACGAAGCCGAGAAAACTGGGCTGCTGGGAACAAGGCGCGAGAAAAAGAATACAGTAAACAAAGTCAGCACACTGGCAACTGAGGCTTTGAAAGTTCGAAAAGCCAGCGATAAAGACGCACGGGAGCAAGCAAATGCTGCAGCAAAGTTGTTGCTCACGCAGTATCGGCTGGGCGAGGACGAAACGGTTTCTTCCGATGTTCGCGATTGCGGTTTCGAAACATCAGATTTGACCTTGTATCTAAGGGGGATGATTACGGCGTTCAAGGAGAGAAGAGAGATTGACACGTACATCACTCGCGTCAAGACAATGCTACACGGAGAGCGAACTCAGCTTCTCCGAGATTACAAAATGATTTCTTCTTTAAAACCTGGATCTGGTCTGCTTGACACTCTGAACGATTATGACGGAGTGAACCTGTGAATATCATCATGAAGTTTCAATCTTTTTTTTGCTGTGCTGACAAAACGGTATTCTTATGTTAGATTCATGGACTGTCCCCCCGTAAAGACGCCAAAAGTCGAAGATTTCCTCACAGAGTTTGAAATCTTGTGCGCGCATTATTCGATCGAAACTGAAATCGTGCAAGAAGACGGGCGGCCATTCTCTTTCGAAGTCGATGGACGATTTACGTGCAAGTTCTTTGAGCAAGTGCTGGAGACCAACTTCCTGCCGTATGAAGGGGACCCAGACAGCTCAAAGGTTGCTCAATCCATCAATGCCTCCATCTCCGATCGATCCAACAATATGAGTCATGACACCAAATCTGCCGCTATTTTAAATGCAACAACTGTATTAAACGCGTCCAACGTAGTGCGTGAGTATTCCTGATGAGGAGCAAAAGGGATACTAAAACGCAATTCATAAATTACTAGTTCCAAATCCACCGCGCTTGAAACTTGCTGACTGGTTGAAAGAGACGACAATTCTGCCGTCAAACGAGGAATGGCTCGAGA
This sequence comes from Chytriomyces cf. hyalinus JEL632, assembly GCA_025435555.1. Taxonomy (NCBI): domain Eukaryota; kingdom Fungi; phylum Chytridiomycota; class Chytridiomycetes; order Chytridiales; family Chytriomycetaceae; genus Chytriomyces; species Chytriomyces cf. hyalinus JEL632. The sequence continues at coordinate 190,701 of JAIWWG010000003.1, read as the reverse complement.
AGCAAACCGACGTTCTTAGGCAGCACAAAGACAATGACTTTGAGCTCATGTGCGAGATGGATTTAATCCGCTGCAACGACATGGAGACTGTTCTTCACCGACTCAAAGAAAATTCGAAGCGAATGTGGGAGCTCTCTGCCAAAAAGCCCAACTCGAAACCGTTGGTGGCAAAGTCCAGTGTTTTATCGAAACCTGGAACAAAGGCAATTCATGTTTCTGAAATCAACATTGACAAAATGCGGCTGCCGCAAACGTTTGACTTGAGTATGATGCTTCCTGATGGCCGGGACCACTTGTCGGACCACCACGTCCTCGACGCCAAAAAGCAGACGTACGGCCTCATTCTGAAGACGAACGAGGAGATTGAGAACGCCGAGCAAGACGATCCTTCAAAGAAATCCGGCAGCAGCTCTGTCGTGGATGTAGGTCGACAGGCTGTACTACCTCCTGTTTCTGACTACTTCAAAGCCCACAGTCTCGACAATTTTCGCTGAGCACGAAGTCAATTCTTACTTTCTGTTGCGCTTTTGCCGCATTCGAGAGCTCAGAAACACGCTGCGTCTTCAGCTGAACTTTTTCAGATCCATCGAAAAGCGAATCAACCAAGATGTACAAAAATAACCATCTTTCGCCGAATTATTCTTTGCCTTCAAGCTGTTAATTTTTATACTCGCACGCACAGGTGCGCCGTTGCAGGCTCCGGCACAAATTGGAAATGTTGGAGGTGGGTCTTCAGCCTCCATCACTGCATTTACCGCGCGTTGTTAAATTCTCCAATTAATTTCTCCAGCCCTTCACATTTCAACCTTCAAACCCGAACCTGGCATCCATCCTCAAATCTCATGGCTCCAATTTTGAAACCGAAGAATCGAACGCGCAAAAACAGGATCCAACAACAGGCGGAGAAAACAAAGCTGCCAATGTAACTTTCGGTCACGCAAGGCTGCAAGAACCTAGTTCTGAAGATGTCCGCTTTGTTAAAAATGGAGTGATTGACGTGCAAGATCAAAGAGGAGTCAGCATTGTCTATGGTGAATGACATTTGCTTGCGAAGTTGCTGTGACTGACGAGATTTCCGTTAAGATGTGGCGATCGCCGATTTGAAGAATTTGGAGTTCGAGCTTCTTAAAACAGCCACAATCTACGTAAACAATGGGTTATACGGGCGAGTGGTGGCAAACGCGTCCTACTTTGACGACATGATTACGAAAAAGGACCGAAAATGTGAGCGCCAACGCCGAAAAAAGCCTTGCACTTTGACTCAATTTATCGTATCATTTCAGCGGAAGTTAAAGACGCAACGTTCATCAATCCTGTCATCGACAGAGCTCAGATTTTGCTGGAACTTTTTGATGCTGAAGGTTTGATCGCCTGATTGAGTATGATATTGACCCAATTAACTCGACCTTCATGTACATCAGTCAAGTATCAAAACGCGAAAATCGAGGTATTGTCTTTGTCTTCAACTAGATATCGACCATTTATCGCTAAGGATATTGTAGACCGTCAACTGCTACATGGAAGTATTTGAGCATTCGCGCAGCCTGGACGACATCAAAAGAGTGAGCCAGATTATAATCGATCTGCTTCACATGCGTCCAAGCTTGGATTTTGCGGTATTTTGTTTTTTTAACTTGGCGTAAAACGTGCTTTGCGCTTATGTCTTTTTTTGTCTGCAAGGCGCCGTACTTCTCACGCGATTATGCTGCTTGCACCAAGAGCCTCAAGATACATAGTAATCTGATATCCGAGGTTACAATCAGATGCATCAACGAGCATCGCGCATGGGTTAAGCGCCATTATGCCAAGTTGGACGGTCGAAGCGAACGGCCCAGCATCATTCCGTTTGGCCTGCCAGGAAAAACACGTAGGCCATGGAATAATTTAAAAAGATTATTCCCTCTGAAATTCATGCATCTCGAAACACAGACACTGATGGAATCGTTTCAATGCACCATTTCGGAGCCGCAGTCCACATGACCGAGTTGATCCCCTCCGTTGCCATCATTTCGAAAATTCACAAACAAGCGAACCTGCTCAACAAGGACCTGCTTTCATTATTGAAACTCATTCTTGCCAAAGATGGGGTCGTAGGAAACCCCAGTCGCTCAGCGACAGAATGTGTCATGTGGAAAGGCATGTTCAAAATTTGGTCTGAACTGGACGATCACGACTTCATGCTTCCACTGAAAGGAAGGAAGCTGATTGGAGGACTTGAATCCAACGACTGGCTGGAAAATCCATTACTGCCAGACTTGATATTATCTGAAAAGTACAATCCTTACGACTTTGCCGCTGCCACTTCCGAGAAATATATACCCAATACAGTGGCGCCATATTCGATGTTTTCGGATCCGCATTTTCAACCGATTGGCCGGGATCTTCTTTGTCGCGCTCTGAAAAGCATCGTTTACAGAAACCGCCTGTATTTCGCATGGATAGAGACTGGTAAAGCGGAATATTAAGTTTATTGAAATGATAGAATCGTGCTCTGACAAGTATCAGATTTTTGGAAGTTTGTGTATGAGGAGCAGTTTCCACAAATGGGCCTTGACAAGTCCGAGTTTGCGGGCAGACTTGGAGCCTTAAACTATGATTTACCTGGAATGGACAATACCGTTGTGGAGGTATGTCTTTTGCTCCTGCCTGTAAGACTTGTTTTCCAAGAAAAACTGATATACGAATCTATCAGGACGATGATTTTGAAGATTTCGATGGGAAAGAAACCAACTATGAAACCGGAGACCCAATCGATGGCAACAACCCAAATTCGAATGCTCATTATTGGAAATGCGGTCCTTTGGCCATCTGCGAACTCGATGAAAGCTTCAACGGAATTTTTGACTTTTCAAACTTTTCCTCGATTATGCAGTTACTGCGGCCTGCAATGATACACAAGACATCCCGCGCTTTGAAGGTATCCTCTCTCTCTCTCTCTCTCTCTCTCTCTCTCTTTTCTTTTAATGTGTCGCAATCGTGTATTTACGTCCGTCTTGACCGGCGTAGTTGCAAATCTTGGAGAAAAACTGGGTCATGGCATCTGTGGAGATCAACAGCTTCCTACTGCACGATCTTCATCATAATGCAATGAATGAGAAAGTTTCAGACTTGAAATTAGCCGAAAAAGCAAAGGTAGTTGAAATTTTACATCATTGAGCAAGCTCCTTGATGAAGCGTTAATTCCTGCATTAGAAAACTCGCAAGACTGGGCGCTCTGTGAATCAGAAGGACAGAAACGCGAAGCAATTCGATATCGATTATAAACCACTGATCATCACCAGCATTCTCTCCAAAAAGAAACAAATGCGGAAATCAATGATCATCGAATACGCAAAAGAGTATGGTGCAATATTTGCCAATCTGGCACCGTTTATTCACTTTTTATTTTCTTTCAAGAATCAGAAACGTCTCAAAACTCGATGTTAGCGAAGCAGAGCGAGACGATGAAATCACCATCCTGAGGGTAAATTTGCAACAAACGAAATCTTCTTCATTAACGCCTTTGCCTTGTTGGCAGAATAACCTGTGCGATTGGTACTTTTTCAACCTGAAAGAGGTCGTGATGGAGGAGTGTGAGCGGGCGGAATACACAAACCTGATGGTTGATTTCCGCGTATACACTCAGTCATTTCCCGCTGGTCGTGTTGTTTTCCGGAATTCGAAAATCGTCAAAAACAAAGATTTTGTCGTCGGTGCGTGATTTGCGTTGAATTAATAACCATAGCTGCTGAAGTTCGTTAAAATACAAATTAGGAGTTGCAAATGCTAAAGAGGCGTCCAAGCTCGACGTTGAGAGAAGTATTGATACTCAGGATGTCTACACCCGATCCTTGGATGGTGCTGAACGTATTTCAACACTCTGGTACCTTCCGCACATCACGGAAGCGTTACTGGTGAGTTGCAGAATACTGCGTGTTTGCGTTGCCATGGCCTGACGCATACCTCCCCCTCTTCAGACTTTCGGAACTTGCGATAAAGTTTCAAAGTCCAACACAGACATGACGACCAAATTCTACCATAACGGCAACATCTTTTCCAAATCAATCCGTGTGCAAAAACTGGTCATGGAAATTCTTCGCTGTGTCTGCCTATTTGCAAGTTTACTCTGCGACAATGGAAGATTTGTGAAATCAGGTACTTTTAACGTTGCTGAGTATAAAAAGTGACACTTACCGGCTTGCAAAAACACCTTAGTTCGCGATTTACGAGAAGCAGAGTACATAATTAATATCATGAACGGAATCAAAAAAGATTTACTCCACCATGGGACTCAAATTGATTTTGAGCAAGCGGAAAAGTACCTGTCTTCAAAATGGGAGTTGTGGTTCATGAGAACACGGCTGGCTCTTTTGAGCGTTGGTTACGCGACAATGATGAAGCTGGTAAGTTTTTCTTACCACGGACACTCGTCATGTAGAAGCTGATTGGACCGTAACCCAACGATTCAGATGCCCAAACCAAGCGCGTATTTATTCCTGCAAGAAGAAATCATGTCTCAGAAAAAAGCTCTTGAAAAACTTCGAAATCCGATTCCACGATGGAATTACAGCAAAATACAAAAGGCAAGTTATTTTACCACCAACCTTCCAATCATGGATACTTAACTGAAAAAACAACGGGAAAAACAGCGACGAACAACTCAAAAGTACATTCCTTTGGCATCACGTTACTGCTTTGCAAAGTTGGATGCAGTTGCGAAGGACTGTGCCGAATCCAGAATTGCCGACCTTGAGGACACTCTGGACTCGTACCAGCAAGCGACGCTGCTAAATTTTGGAGAAAACAATGATGAGCTGAACAAAAATCAGATGGATTATTTGCTCACGCGCATCAGATTATTCCTGTTAAGGAAGGAGTATGTGAACATGACGTTTTTTGGCGAGCCGATTTGGGTAGCTATTATCTTTCTTTTTCGCACTGTTTTTCATTCGCATTGAACACGTTTTCATTTGCCCTCTTCAGAGGGAGGACCAACTCAAAGAATTTATGCGGTTGTATAAAATGCGCGTAATTGTCGGGGCAGTGCGCCTATATCATAAACAAGGGTCGCGAGGAAACGCTCAAACCCGTGAGTAAAAATCTCATCTTCTGAACCAGAATACACACATTTTTAACATGTAAAAAACCAAAGCGGCCCTTTTAAACGATGAAATCGTGAAATGCACCAACGAAATGGAACTCAATCGCATGAGCATGTCAGCCTTTGAAAAATGCCAAATAACCACGCTTCTCGGTGAACTCGGCCGACAATATACAACGCACTTGATGAGAAATGCGCGACATTATCTAGGACAACTTGTTGATGAGAGGAGTGGAAAGTTGTTCAAGGTGTACGACCATGTTGAAGTTCAGTCACTCACTGGCGAGAGGCAGTTTGCGTTTACAGTTGAGGAGAAAAACTACGGCGCCAAGACTTTAATGATTCAGGGCTTTGTGGAGGACTTGTACAAGGCGCACGCAATTCAGAGCAAAGAAGCAAAGATGCAAAATATCCAAGCCGCAGCCATGCTGGCAAATGGGAAAACTGGAGCTGTCGAAGGCAGCGAGAACCGTGTTTTTTCTTGCTCAAAGGAGTCGTTGGCTAAAGCGGTGATTCATGCGTCTTTGACCTTTTCATAATTATTTCTAAACGAACCGGCGGCGTAGATCATGAAACTGGCACTCCAAGTAAGTAAATGGAGTGAAAGTCACATCATCGAACAGGAGCACATGACAGCAGGGATGATACAAAAATTGACCGAGTCCCTAAAAACAAGCGAGAAGGTCATTGCGAACCTACTTCAAGACAAAAAGGAGCTTCAAGAGGTTTTCTCCTTTCCAACCATCTAGAAAGCAGTTATTCACTATAATTCTTTGATATCAGACCATGTACCATAATGTGCGTCTCGCAACTGCTCAAGCTGTCTCGGATCTTCAGACGGACTTGGCTTCGAAATCGGTCGAAATCAACGATCTCCGCAAATCTCGAAAGCTGGAAGAAAAAAGACTCCGAAACAAAATCTGCGAGGAATATGACGACCTTGTGACCGAACTCGTTCTTGAAAACCACGTCATCAGAAACCGTTTCAATGAATATCGCACGAACACTGTCCAAGAAATGGCTGGGATAATAGCCGAGACTAAAAAGGAAGAGTTGGTGCAGTTGATTGAGTCGCCAGACATTCCTGACGCGTTGAAAGCGTCTGCAAAAAGGACAATTCAGCATGACGAGCAAGTGAAAGTTCTGAAAGATGAGCTGCATGAAATCAACATGACGGTTAGTTTAGTTTTGGACGCGATTTGTGAGTCGGACTGAGGCTGACGGAACTGTCATTTCAGCTTCTTAAAGTGAGGACCATGTACACGATCAAGGAGCAGTCTTTGCGATCCTCGTTTGCGAAAAAGGTTCGTTGGAGCAAGTTTATGCAACCAAGGGTCGTAATAATTCTATTTCCAGGTTAAAACACTCACAGACGAATGCAAGCACGCTGAAGAAAAGCTGTGGGACAGCTACCGAAACGCAGAGGCTCGTGAGGCAGCTTTGAGAAAGATTATCAGCAAAAACAACAAGGATCTTCTGGTTGCAGAGACACGCAATGAGATGGTCCAGAAGCAGCTGCGAGAAGAGGTGCGATACTTGACGCCTGATTTATGAATGCTCAAATTTTATGTTTACCAGCAAGCTAAAGTGAAGCAAATGACTTCAAAACCGGATCGAACAGTATCAGCTCGAGTGCGGATAGAAAAGGCTGGATCGCAGGATGCCGCAAAAGTTGCCGCGGATGCAATTGAGAAACTGAAATATTACGAGAGAATCAACGTCGAGAAACTTCTTCAAGATTTGAAGGAAAAGACGCTTATTATCGAGGACTTGGTTCAGCAGCAAAAGTGCAACCTCGGCAGCAAACTCAATACTGTGCCGGATCAGAAGCACGAAACCGCCACTGCAAGACCAAAAACCTCTGCACCTTCCTTCAATCGGAACAAAAGGAGCCACGTTGATGATTTGTTGTTTCAGCTCGCCGAAAAAACGAACGAAAATGAGGAGCTTAAGCGCAAACTTGCCATCTTTGCGGTTTCCCCCGCATCTAAGAAGGCGATTTTGCAGGTAGCGGCTGTGACGGCGGTTGAACTACATGCTCAAGTTGAGCGGATACACAAGGCAGTTCAGACAATGCCCATGCAAGCAACTCCCGCTGCCAAAGCACCATTTCCGTCAATGTTTGGAGACAGTGAAGCTGCTGATTTCCTACTCGATGAGACAATGAGTCCGTATGCATCTGAAACTGTCTTGCGCGCATGTGACATTGAAGAAGAAATGGTTTCTGAGGAGGAAGTTGTGAAACAAAATCCCGAAAAACGAACACAACCGCCGACTCCAAATAGCGAGCATTTATCGCCACCATCCTACCGTCTAAATTATAAAGCAAAACCCACCAGTCATTCAGCAGGACTCAAGAGAACCTCTTTGATGAATAGGAGCGGAGCTTCTGGTGCCCATTCAGCGCATAGAATGAGTATCGGTGTTGATCCAGCGTTTGCGAAAGCAGCAGCCGTGCGTGCAAATTATTCAATGATGTTGAACGGTGGAGGGTACAGCAGTGTCTGGGCGGAAGGACGGACAAGCCGTCCCAACGTACCGATAGTTGGGCAAAAATTTGATGGCAGCAGTAGTCGCGGGAAGGAAAAGAAAGAAAGTGTTGACGGTGGGGCAAACGCGTCCAGCGGTTTTCCCACACGGGCCGTATCAGCTCTTGCTAAGCACGGCGACGCAAGTAGTGGGAAGAGCGTAGCTGATTTGAAGCGCGGAATTCTCCCAAGTTTCTTTTCGTCCATGAAATAAAATAGGACAGTAAAGTGTGCTTGACTAGCAGTGTTATTATAAAGAGCTGAAGGACAGGCTGGCATGGATGTAGTTTTGTGTCATCCTCATAAAACACGTGAATAATGAATCAGCCAATATTGGACTGTCCTTTGACGTTGTCGCATAAATTGCTTTTCCAAACCTCCAATCGGACGCCCTTTCCCGGCAGCGTCGGACTCCAAATCACGCCACGGCAACGACATTGCAGCACCGGCATTCCATCTGGTGCAATCCTTAACGCACAGCTGTAAGAGGCACGCAGTTCACACGCATTTATGTCCTGCAGCAGTCCAGCCATTTCAGCCAAACCGCCGCTTGTTACCGCTGCCATCTCATCCGTCACAACATTCTCTAGTAATCTGAGTGATGACTCGATTCTAAAGCCGTCGACGCTTGGCGCTGCTGGTAAGGGCCTTGTTTTTGGTGCGCTCAAACAACCTTACTTACAAACCGCATCGCACCCAATGCAAACCTCGCAGGACTCAAATCGTTAGTAAACAGACGCATTGATGGTGAGTTGACTCTCTTTATATGGCGTTGTTTAAGGGGAGTCGTTTTTTTCAACGACACATGTTCACGCACACAGGCGAAGATGTCGTAAAAATGACGCGTAAAATGAAAGGCCGCCTGCGCGACGAGTTTATCGGATACGTTGAAATCCTGAGCAAGAATGGCCAGATGATGTGCAAATGCGAGAGAAGGGCGGCAGTCACTACAAACCCAGACGGCATGAAAGAAATGGTGCGATGCTTCCGCAGTCTTGATTATACAGTGCTGTCTAACACCAAAAACGCGGCTCAGGTTGGTACGGACTGCTTGACGGAAGCGCCCTGCTCGTTTGTCATTGGACGGCTGAAAAAAAACAAAATACCCGAAAACACAACGAAGCCAAGCAACGCGGATACCCTCACACCCTTGCCATCAGACCCACCCTTACCAAATGTGCCTGAAGCCGTCTCGTCAACTGCTGCGAAACCTGTCACACGCAAACCCAAACAAGCCTCAATTGCCTCAAACCGAATATCGAGAAAAGCAACAAAACCAGTTTCGGATCAACCAAGAACTCAACGATCCAATGGAATCTTAACCAAGACAGGATTGTATGTCACGATAACGGATTCTGGATTGCGCGTCGGGCCGGATAATAATGTTCCCAACAAACCGTCAAAACCTCGAGGACGGCAAGGTCTTCTGACAACGCCACCCAATGTGCCAACTTCAGGCGCTTTAGAACCAGAAATCTTGGATGACTCGAACCCAACCGATAATATACCAGTCACCGAACTCTTACCTGCAAATGTCGAACCCGACGAACACGCTGTTCTTCTTCAACAAAATGCTTCCCCGTCAAATTCTGAATTTTTTGACAGATTTGAGCTCATACAATCTACAGATCCATCACTATTTGACATGTCTGTTGCGCAGTTCTTGTCGCCGAGCTGTTCAAGCAGCGCGGTCACAATCAACAGCGATTGTCAGATTAATCTATCGGATTTTTTCTCGAACGCTACGGGAAGTACCTTTTTATCAATGGAATCGTCCGTATTTGACGGCACAGGCGAAGATCAATCACACCCATGGGAGCTCAACACAAATCCGCTCTTTTCTGATGATACCGTTTGCCGCAAGGAATCTGAAAGCGATTTTGACTCTGTGTTCACGGATGTATTTGGAGAAGCAGATTCCGGCTTTTTGGATGCAATCACAGAACAGAGAGAGCCAGTAGTCTCGACTTCGGCAGCCATTTCGGCAAATACCCATCCAGAGCAAACCAACCGCATGGAAGATTTGTTTTTTCAACTTCAAGAATCGACAACGCATGAACCCCTTCAGTCGTCTCCCTGGCTCCCCATCCTTCCTGAAAAGGATTTTCAACAATATCGCAGTGTATCTCCATCTTCCTCACTTTCGTCAGTCTCCTCTTTCACAACATCCGGCTCTATATTAAGCAATAGCAATTTTGGCTCCAGTCCGGCTCCGAGCCGAAAACGCCAATACCCTTCAATCTCTGCAAATAATGTCTTCAGTTACCCTCATTCTAGCAACCATACCATCCACAGTGATAGCGGTTCAAATCGCTCAACACCAGAATTAAAAAAATCCACCCGCGGCGGAACACGGCCGACGCCATCTCCATCAACACCTCAAAAATCAACAGCTACGCCCTCACTAATTGACATGAAGGCTTCCACCGTACAAAAGCCTCTACAGCAAGAGGGCCCAGAAATCTCTCTCCGCCAGCCACCATCATCCATGGCATTTTATACTCGCATCACGCCATCCATTTCACGCACTCGTCGCTCCCTCATGACTCCCACAACGGTTCCTAACAGTGGCAGTTCCAATCACGCCACAACCACCCCATTTGTTCAATCAGTCGTAGGAAGCGTTGCTGGCGCTCGAGCAGCGGCAGCAGCTGCTGCTCGAGCAAGCGTGTCCAAACTTGGTACTTCCAGGGGAAGCGCGCCAACCACGCCTTCCACAACAACCGCTTCAAGCACATCCGTAAAGAGTCGAAATGTAATATCGGGAGCCGCTGGTGGCAAGTCACCTGTTCCATTTTGCAACGGTTCCGCTACAATGAGTTCCGGGAGACAGTTATCGCTTGATTCCGGTACTGCTGGGAAACTGAGTTACGCCTCTTCAGGGAAATCAAGTCGCGTCATTTCTTCTGTGGGTCCTTTGTCAAAAGCGGTTGGCTCTGCAACTGCTACTATGGGGACCAAAACTTTCAATGCCGCTGCATTTGAAGAACCATCTCCTGCATCTTCACAAATGAATCAAAAAACTTCAGTTGGCAATTCATCTGCAGTCACCGCTGCTGACCCGCTTGTGGCAATTTTAAATTGGACTGGTCAGGATACCATAGCCAAATCAGTGTCTGAAGAAAATCCTCCGTGGTTTCCGGGGATGATACCAACAACCGCCGAGAGAGGTGGTGCTGATTTATTTGACATGTTGTTCAATGGACCAATGGACATGGACGTGTCGTCTGGACACGGGGTTAGTGGCATGGCGGCTACTGAAGATTACGGGAATGCCTCCTCATTAATGGTTCAGGACGACTGGTTATTCTGATATGGCTGTGTTTGAATCGTTTAATTTTTTTATTTTTATTTTTATTTTGGCTGCTTTTATATGTTGTGAGGTTTCGACTGTCTTGTGATAAAAGAAGAACTACCAAGAATGGCTGAATCTGTTATTTGGTTTCCGTGCAACCACACAGCAAGATACAGGGAGTCCCCGGTGAAAATTAGGCAAAGAACATGAGAAAAAATAAGCGTCCTCCTTTGATAAAAATAAAATGTCAAAAATGATCTGGAGGATCGGCAAATGGACAGACACATAAAAGGTTACAAGAAGAGAGAAAAAAAAAGGAGTAATAATTATGGTTCAAACAAAAATAAGAAAACTCAAGTCCGTTCCTCCGTCACCATTTCCGGACGCTTCTTCATCCCGAATGCGCCTTTTAACCCACTCGAAAACTCCTTCATGGAAAGAGTGCTCCTTCTCTTGACCACGTCTTTTCCATGTCCCGACAGATACGAACCAGCATCCTCAATTTCAATCCCAGCGAGGCTCGATACAGTTTCGTCTATTGCCTGATTTAAACTTCCGTTTCCATTTGCATTCACAACCGTTGTTGCGGTCGATATGTGTTTGTTGTTCACCGTGCTGGACGAAGTAGGCGAAGACCTCCTTTTTCTCAAGATGTTGAAAGTATGTCCTGGATGTACCGCGGAAGTGCTTGACCCATTGGGAAAAGTTTCAAGATTGGCCGGGACTGATGGCTTCTTGAGCAGAACGGATGACTTCTTCTTGACAATACGGAACACACCAATTCTCCCCGCGGATGCAGTTGCTTCTGTTCCAGAGACAACGCGTGCGGACTCTCGTGAGATGAACGGTCCAAACCATTTTAACGGGCTCGGACTGCGCTTCGCGGTTGATGAGTGAGATGTCGTTAGAGTGTCAGCTGCGAGAAGGGCGGCTGCAGCGCTAGGCTCAAATGATGTGGATTGTCGAGCTGGATTAATGAGTGATTCTTGGCGCTCCATCGATGGCGGTGATATTGTTGAAGGTGATGGGAGACTTGATTCTGCCGACGTTGCTTCGGAAGCCGGAGTTGCTGCGACAGGCTCTGCAGCTGGTGCAACACTTTCATGCGCGGCTGGTATGATTGCCGGTAATGCAGGTTCCAGTATTTGCTCTGATATTGATGATGTGATCACTGGGACTGTATCCAAAGTTACCTCACCCAAGGCTATTTCTTCTGAGACAGACGCTCGATCAGCAGACAACTGGGAATCCACAACAGAGTCTTGGTACAACATAGAACCCTCTGCAGGAAGACTCAATTGACCCATCAATGAGCCATCAATCACGTGCCGATGAACCATCAACGAATCATCAACCGACTCTAAATCTTCGGCCATCATTCTGTCCACATGCCCTTGAGCCATAGCTCGTCGAATTGAATCGCTGTCTTGAGGAAGCTCAAAATGATTTTCCTCTAAGGCATCCGTCTCGAGCTCCACTTCAAGTTCATCCTCGTCGCAATTCTGAGAAGCGTCAATCTGTTCAACTTCCGCAACATCCGCAACGTCCACGTAAATTTCATTCACATCTGAAGCAGCATCCGCAACGACAAAGTCGCCCTCCTCGTCCTCTTCATGCATCGTTGAAGAGCTGCTCATGGACATGCGTCTAGCGTCCTCCATATCGGCATCGTTTGAAACAAGCGCAGAAACTGAAGTATCCGCCAAATTTGAGGCGGCCATGACGACTGATTCGGGGACATGCGTTGATACAGAAAATGGCGAAGCTGCCACAGAATCCGACTGTATTGTCGGTGATTCTCCGTCCGCCGCTCCAATTCCAGAAGACGCTGCAACGGCAGCTTTCAGATTCGAAACTGTGTCTTTGGTTCGCAGCATTGGCTGGGGCGTTTTTCGGGGACTCGATATTGCCGATGGTGCTGAAAGAAGGAGCGGTAACGGTTCCCCTGGTGCCAAAATGTACCCAGGTCCGGCGAGAATTGAACTATGGCCTCTTCGTTTTAATCGGTTGTGTGCTGTTGATTTTGCGCTCGTGGCAAGAGCAGGTGCTGTTGCGTCCTTCTCGACAAAGTGCGTGACGGATTCGACAAGGAGCTTCAGATCTTGCACAGAACAGCGCCTCCGCGGATCAAGTTCAAATACTCTGCGGAGAATTGCGTCGAACTGAAGAGTGAGGTTGAATTGCTGACGGAGAATGTTTGGATTTGAGACTGGGGCGGCCATAAACCGAGTTAGTTGGCGCAATAACCAGAGTGCAGATCATTAAAGCTTACTTGCGAACGCAGAAAAAATAGCGTCAGTCATGTGAGCCTCAAACCAAGGATTCTTCCCAAACAACAAGTTCAACAGAATCACACCAAGAGCCCACACATCATTCGCGGCAGGCGAATAACCTCCACTCAATACACCGGGTGGAACTGGCAACGATTTCGCAGGAGGTGGCACAGGCTGTCCGGGAGACAACCCTTCCGGCGTATTATGCGTCCGTTCAAAGCATTCGGGCGCCATGTAACGGACGCTTCCACAGCCCAGCTCGGTCGACCATTCTTCGGCGGTAGTGAGACCAAAATCCGCCAATTTCACTTTGTAATTTGCTGTTGAGATGAGACAGTTTTCAGGTTTCAAGTCCCGGTGATACCATCCAGAGTTGTGACAGTGCAGCACCGCATCTGCGATTTGGACAAACACTTCTTTGACAACATCCTCGGGAAATCCGCCTTGTTGAGTGATAGCTTCGTATAAATCTGCGGTGGTTGGATGTGATTAGCTCTTTGACTTCAGGAAAATTTTTCAGGAGCCAGGTCATAGGGAGACTTGATGAATCATACGCATTCAACCGTCCAACTCCCCGTTTCCCCAACGTTATCGCCGATGCTTCTCAAAGCAGCCAACTGAAGAAGGGGCAGCCAACTGAAGAAGGGGCAGCCAACTGAAGAAGGGGCAGCCAACTGAAGAAGGGGCAGCCAACTGAAGAAGGAGCGCCCGGCACGATTGGATAACACAACTCACCCAGCTCGCAGTACTCCATAATCAGGTACAGACAGTCCGCATCTTCGACGGTTGCCAATAGCTGAATCACGTTAGGATGCGGGTCCATGGATTTCATGACCTCGGCCTCCTGTCGCTGCAGCACAAGCTGTCTCTCGTCCAGCCCGGCTTTGAATAGACGCTTCACAGCACGCTTCTCACTCTCGAATGGCAGAGTCGAGGATGCGGCAGGTAAGCTCTCGGCCAGATATACATGTGCAAATGAACCCGTGCCAATCACTGAAACAATTCGCACGATTTGCTGGCCAACGGGGTCCACCAGCACAGTCCCTAAGATGTCTGCGGGATCGCACTCGTCCTATGACGACGGTAAGTTGAAAGAGATGTCAGTGGTGAACATGATGATAGGGTTGATGCTTGTACCATCGCTTGGAAGGGAGATGTCTGTGATTGAGGTTTGCTTGTAGATCTGTTACGGTTCGGACAGAGTTTCCTTGCGCCTGAGTGCGTTTCAGGTTGTTGTTGATGTGTTGCTGTTGACAGGACAAGACGTGAAACGCTTTTCTTGGGCTGGTCTTTTTTTTTACGATGTGAAACACGGGATTCTTGGATGTTTCACAAGCGTCAACAACCGAACTTCTCGAAAGTATTCCTCAGTGATGGAACCAACCACAGACGCGTCATTTCCAACCCTTCCAGCTGAGAATACGTGTCAAGGAACCTTGTTGTCTGCATAGCCACGGAGTCTGGCCAATGCGTTTTCATCCCGGCTGCTTGTTTTGGGTCATCGAACAGAGGTCATTATGATTCATAAGGCGTCTCTTTATCGGACATTGTTGGGTACGTGCCAGGATCGCCGTTTTCGCGTTCAAGATACTTATTTATGAACCGCTCGGGCTCCCAAAACACTGAATAAAAAAGAAGGGACTAATCGAAAAACGCTCTAATTCCAGTAGTTGTAGTACTTGTCTCCGTACTCCTTCATGTTCTCCTTCAGCATCTCCCACCGAGTCAGCAACATCCCATCGTGGTTCGTCCGTTGGCTCGTTCGCGCACGGTACTTGTAGTCTTCACGGAGCCACCTCTCCACAACTCTCAGCAGTGCACTGTTGTCTTCGTAACCTCCCTTCGAACTCAGTGCGCGCATTTCTTCCAGTTCAGGGAATCCGGTTGGTCCATCCACTTCACGAACGATGTCGACCTTCCCTTCCGTGATATGAACAACATGGCTCGGCCATCCACCAAGTCCGTCGAAAATGTGGGTTGCATAGCTAACAAAATGAAAGAAAAAGAAAGAGTCAGTTTTTGTGATTTGAAATCCAAAGAGAAATGCTGTGGGCAGCACTCACATAATCGTGGCTCCACGCACGGTGGCCTCTTCTTTCAAAAAGTCCATCAAATCTTTTCGCACCAGCACGTCAAGATCGACAGTCACTTCGTCGAGCAAGAGAATCTCCCACGGCTCCATCAAACCTAGAACAATCTGCACACGACGACGCTGTCCATCGCTCACTGCGTGCATGTGCCAGTCCACATTTACATCCATGATGTCCAGGAGCCTTGAGCATCGCTCCGGGTGGCGCTCTGCGCCGAGGGTTTTGAGGAGACGGGAAACTGGCACGTCTCTTCTGACGAGGGGATTGTGGGCCCACTCCGTGCCGAGGTATGTGATTCCCTGAAGAGAGCAAGAGTGAGTATGGAATTCTTGTAATAAGTAAACTTAAAGCGGAGTCTCACCGCACTGGTTTCGAAGAAGGGATGTTTTCCCAGCACTCGGACCGAGTCCTTTGTCAAACTCTTTCCAGCCAGAATCTTCAGCAGCGTACTCTTTCCCGCTCCGTTCGCACCAATGAGAAGAGTGCGAGTACCGCGCGGGATGGTCAAGGTCACGTCGTTGATGATCTTGGGGGCTTCCGCACCGAACGAGAATGAGAAGTTTCGCAGTTCCACGGCAGCTTGGGTGGGTTCCATCTGTGCCATTTGTGCTTGGACCTTCTGGGTTTCGGAGGGTCCGTTTGTTTGGTTGTGCAGAGTCATTGTTGTTGTTGTTGGTTTCTTTTTCGAAAGACTTTTTTTGCTGCCTTTTTGTACCGGAATTTTGCGATTTTGATTTGGGGCATCGACGATTGTCACGCGCCCCACATCGGATGTTTTGGGGGACGGAGCCAGGTCATTCGGTTGAGACGACTTCCTCCACCTTTCTGCTGCGTTGGTAACGCACGGGGTAGTGCCCGAAAGGGAGAGTGTCGCTCTTAAGGGCCATGTCCGAGAAAGGTTTGGTTTGTGGGGACTTGGGCAATGGTATTGCTTTGCCCATCTGTGTGGCTGGGACTTGCACCGATGATGATGATGCAGCGGCGCCCTGAAAGTACTGGCGGAGATGGTGTTTTCAGTGCCACCAGAGCAACGAAAATACATGGTTCTGGCGTCACCAGTTACTCTGGCTCACTGCTTAATCACATCAAGTCCGTCTGGCAGTATTCTACGCGGCCAATCCTAGGGCTCCGGGTTTGATGAAAGGAACTGTCAGATTATCGGCGGTCAGTGAGCAGGCTTTGTCGATGAATTTTCTATCACATTTCAGGCATTTCTGTTACAACCAAGGCGCCAATGTTTGTGGAGGATTGCGCCCGTGCCTGCAAAGCAACCGGCAACGCAGCGAGTTCGCAGTACCTCTGCGACTTTCTTATTCGGAAAACGGATGTTGGATTGATTGTTTGGAAGGAGTTGAATAAGCGCGTTGAATTGAGAATAAGGGTACTTTTGATAGCGTTTGCGTGGCGTTTAAGACAAGAACACACACGACCAACCGATATTGCCGCTTTCGGTGACAGCCTTATCGACGCCGGAGACACCGGGGTCGTGACTGAACATCCTCCGCCAAACTTTCTATTACAATAGGGGATGCTCCAACCGTCCCCTCGGGGTTGAATACCTACCCGGGGTGCCTTTCGAATGTTACGCATTGTAGCAGCCACTCAGGTAAAGGCTCGTGAACTCGGACAGTCTTGCCTACCGCACTATCTTACCCATACTGCGCTGACAGCGCCTGATCGGTTGAAGGAGGTCCTGTTGCTCCTCGTGAAGCCACATGTACCACCTCATTCATTGCCACAAAGTCAAGACTTGATCCAGATCAAACGCCGGAATATTCCAAAGCAGCTTACTTGCGGCCACTGTGAAACGCACACCTCCCAGCGCCGAGCAATGCATCTCGTTGGCATATGTTGCTTTGATCCGCGGAAAAAGCGAGCAGGTCACATGAGAAATCTCAATCAATTGCTTCCCACAAGTCAATAATAATTTACAATTC
Source organism: Chytriomyces cf. hyalinus JEL632 (assembly GCA_025435555.1). Lineage (NCBI taxonomy): Eukaryota > Fungi > Chytridiomycota > Chytridiomycetes > Chytridiales > Chytriomycetaceae > Chytriomyces > Chytriomyces cf. hyalinus JEL632. Next base: position 173,498 of record JAIWWG010000003.1, on the reverse strand, counting down.
AAAAAGTAATCCAGGGTTGTCACAACATGTCCTCCGTCACGAACGCACTGCCGCCCATCAAGACCATCATTGCCTTCGGTGACAGCATCACGGACGTTGGCAACACGAAAGCCGTGTCTGGCGTACCCCAACCCCCGTATTTTAACGGCCGCTTCTCGAACGGTCCCGTGTGGGTGGAATACCTCTCAGGGTACCTTTCTAACGCCACGCTCTACGACTTTGCGTATGGTGGAGCGTGTGCCCTGGAATCGGCCAACGCCAAGTGCGAAGGTCTGAGCTTCCTGTTGCCAGATCTTGCCGGCCAGTACAAGCTGTACGCCAAGAGCCCATCAAGCAAGGCTGACCCTGCATCGACGCTGTTCACGGTCATGGCTGGTGGTAACGACCTCAGCTACAGTAACACCACCAGTGCAGAGGCGTCCGCAGGTACATTCCCCCCAATATTTGTCATACCCGCAAATCTTCCAAAAAAAAAAAAATATATTGGATTTACAATTCAAACTGACAAACAATCAACACAAAAACAAAATGAAACAGGCGCCGTCGTCGCCATGGTATCCAAGCTCCTCGCTTCGGGTGCCAAGCGTGTGCTTGTTTCCAACATGTGGTGGGTCGCACCAAAGGTCACCACCTTCAACGCGGCCCTCAACAGCGGCATTGCGAGCTTAAGGGCGGCCAACCCAACCGCCACAATCCAGCTGCACGACATGCTCAAGTTTTTCACGTACGCTGTCTCTCCCGCTGGTACCGCCGCATTTGGCTTCAAAAACACGGTCGACACTTGTTTGACTGGAGACTGGAGCACGTCAGTTGAGGCCGTATGCGCGGAGCCAAGCTCGTATCTCAGATGGGATGTGTCGCACCCGACTACAAGGACCCATGATTTGATTGCCCAGTTTGCGCACAATGAGTTGAACGGGGTTGATGCTTTTCTCATCTCGGAGCGTTCCACTTCCTCTTCGGCCATTGTGAGCAGTGCTACCAGCACATTGGCTGCGGCTGGTTCATCCACATCTGCTGCAAGTGTTGCAACCGGTGCGTACGGCGCTACAAGTGTTCCTGCCGCGCCAGCAAACATTTACACCTCTGGATCATCCGCCGTCGCGTTGAGTATCGTTGGAGCTGTTCTGGGCTTTTTCACAATCTAGAGTCATAAAATATACACAGTAGATGTTTGCTTTTCCTCAGATTTTAAACGAGCAATATGATTTTTTTATACTGAACAAGAATAAAAAATGGCCTTTTCATGGCGGGAACTTGTTCATGTATAAACAAGAGGTATCTCCGACCAAAAGGTGGGGGGAATAATAAAAAGAATAATAAAGCAATAAGTTAAAAAAGACGCAAACTCAATCGGACTCGGAGCCATCGCTGGAGTCTTCATCGGACCATTGCAGCTCGGTTCGCCTGTGAAGAACAGACGCGTTTCGACCAAAGTCTTCCCCGTCAGACTCGTCCTCAAACAGTCCCTTGAAAAGACTTCTAGAGTCGACAGTTGAAGTGCTACCGTACGTCATGGATGGAATTGAACAGAGCGGCGTTGTGACAGTGACTGCAGATGAATGAGTTTCCGTCGATGTAACTTCCCCGGATGTGAAGCATGCAAAAAGACCCTGAGCCCAATTCAAGATTCCCCCACATGACTGGTCGTCTGGATATACAAGCGAATCGGCGTTCCCATCTTCTTCGGGAAAACTGTGGGGTAAGGTCCAGTTGATAGTCGGTGGCACCTGCAGACGAGCTTGGTCTCGATTATGCACGGCGTGATTCCTCCATTTCCTACTCCTCAACTTGGGCGTTTGAACGCGCGACACTCTGGCCTTTAATGAAAGCGTGCCGAAATCCTCAGCAACGTCAGCCACGGCGGTCTCGTGGACAAGAGGCAAAGAATGCCGGCGAGATCCTTCAACGACTGAAACAGTCTCGCTGAAGGAGACGTGTCTTTTTATGTTGTTTGATGCGGGACCGATTTTGCTTCGAGTTGATTCGTCATTGCACAAAACGCCTCTACAGGTGGCTCTTTCCCGGTTATATTTGCGCTCCATGGGAGCCTGGAGAGCTTCCTGAAGCAGCGCCGATATAAGACATGCTGGTGCTGAAGCTGTTTCGACGCTGGGAAAAGCCCCACCAACGTGCCGTTTGGAAGGTTGATGGCATTTGCTTTTGCACCAATTGGCTGACTCCAACGAACATGAAAGCTGTGAAAATTGCTCCTCCGTTTCCATCTCGTCCAGAGTTATCCGTCGTTTCTCCACCCGCTTGTTCGATGTAGGGAATGATATTGCCTGCGCCGCACTATCTCCCTTTCGTAACTGATTCCTGGCCTGTGATTCCAGTCGCACTGATATCAACTCCTTTTCCCCTTCATGCCAACCCAACTCGTCTCGAGGTATCCGTCGAAACCCTGATTGATAGCTATGCAGCGACAAGTAACGCATCCAATCAAGATCCTCTCTGTTTACAGAAGTGATACGTCCCTCAATTTCGATCAGATCCAGTTCGTCAATCCCAGCGACACAACTTGGTATTGCGTCTTCTAAAATTTGCACTTGCGGTCGAATCACGGATTCCGAGTCATACCCATTGTCAATGTCAGATTCGATGCGTAGAAAGGGTGGCGGGCTGCCAGAGCTGCTTGCTGTCAGATTGTCTTGCGACAACTCCACTTCGGCGAGGGGAGTTCCGTTTCTGCAGAGGGCAGCCAATAGATGCTCTCCGTACATACAGCTGGGCCGAGTTTCGGGTACAACATTGCCGATCGTTGTAATCAGTGAGTCAACCCACGCTGGTGAACTCATGGCATCCAAATGAAAATCTTCCAAATCTTCGTCAAGCTGATCGAGATGGGTTGGATGGACATGTGTGGAATTCAATGGAGCTGATGAGGTATCGTATGGAGATGTGGTGATGGTGGATAAGGGACTCGTTGTTGCGATGGGGAGTCGCATGGCAGTGTGGTCTCTCGGCATAAGAGCAGTGACGGGAGTAGGTAACGATAGAGGGGAGCAATTTGCGCTCTTGTTCATCTTGAAGGCAATGAAGAAGGACTCTGGTGCGAAAGAGTTGTTTTGGAGTGTGCGGCTTAAGGCAGACACCTCCGAGAAGCCTCCGTCCCGTCTACTCTCGCTGGAAGGCACACGGTCCCCAGCTTCAGGGAATGGTACGGAGTACATGTCTGCTGACTGGTGTCGAGGGTTCTTGTTCATTTCTGTTTGTATTCACACAATTTTTACGAGCGCATGGCCACATTTCGGAGGATAGCTTTGACGAATGAACCGGCGACTCAGCTTCGAGTTGCAGTACTCTCCCATTGCATCATCAGCAGCAAAAGGGCGGAACTATTAGTGCATCAGTTTTGCTAGTGGAGCAGCGCGGCCTTGTAACGGCGGAGGTCGTTCTGTGGGTCGCTGTTCGTTCGTTGTGTCCGGAACGAAAAACCCTGCTTTTTTTCTATCTTTGCGGTCATCAATGGCTCATTACGGCATTTTATTGCTCATTGATGCATGGGAGTAGCGTTACAGTAGCGTCAGAGACGACAGCTTTATTTACACAGAGAATAGAATGCAGACACTGGCAGCAGCATCTTGATCACTTTGGAACCATCATTCCGACAACCTTTTCCGCAAAGCTTCCAGACGGCATGGCTTGCATCAAACGCTGCATCCGCTGAACACTCATCACATCCTCCCCTGAAGCATATGGTGCAAGACGGGCACCCTTTGTAAACGACTTTCGTCTTTGTTCGAATGAGAACCCAGCGTTTGGAGCACTTGGGCTCGAAGGAGACGGCATGCCAGAGAGTCGGTGTCCTTGTACGTTATCTTTTGTTTGAATCTGTTTCCGGACACGCTGTTGCTGTACGAGCAATTTAGCATATCGTTGCTGCTGTTGTTGTTGAGATGCGTGCAGTTGAAGTTGCTGCTGGTGGTGCTGGAACTGGGCAGTCTTGAAACTAAACTCTTCAGCAGCGATGCGGACCGTGTTGAGCCACATGACGTACTGCTGCTCGTCCACCCAAAGGTTGAATCCGAGGAGTAGCGTCACATCCAGCTCGATGGAACTCAGGATGCTGACTGGGACTGAGGCGACTTGGCTCCATGTCTTTTTGATGACGAAAAAGAAAACAAGGTTCAATAAATTTTGTTGGCAAGGGCTTTTCTCACTCACGGGATTGGTGAATGTGTTGCAGCATCCGTTCGGACTCTTCATTGCCAGCATCAGACTCACGACAAAGAGGCTCTTGACTGTGACCCTCCGGCTGAGTCTGTCCAACACTTGAAGCTCCACATCTTTCATTGATGCTCCGAACACATCACTGTCACTGCGCTTTGCGGGATTGCCGCTTTGCAGCAAGAGAAGATCAAGCTTTTCCTGCACTTGCTTCAAAATGCGCAGAGCAAGCACGACTATTGACAGTGACACTTGGGTCGTGTTTAGAATGTGATGAGTGTAGACAACCATGTCGCTTGGAATGTTTGAGGAAATGCGTCTGAGGGGCATGCGGCGGCATATGGAAGTTGCAAAGTGGGATGTGAAGCTCATAAAGTCACGGGAAGAGCAGGCAGTTGAGGTTCCAGACTGTGACGGGGCACTTGCGTGGGACTGAGAAGCACGACGCCGAGTATCTTGGACGGGACTAGTTGGGCTGAGCATGATGCCGAGTCCAATGGAGCTGCTGCTGGTAGCTGTGGACAGATCCATGGTGGGTAGTATGCTTGCTTGTTCAGTTGTTTGGCAAAAAGAGACGTTCACTGTTTTTAAATAACCCCACTTTATTCCTTCTTTTTCAATTTGCTGCGTCTTCTGAAAATAGGTCGTTTCAGTTTTCATTTCCACCAAAAAACAATTGTGACTCTGACTTTTTTATCATCCCATCTCGACTTTATTTATTTATTTAAACTTAAATCCAGTTTCGTAAAAAGTAAAAATGGACCAAGTAGGAACTGTCTCGTCAGACAACTACTTCTGCGCAGGCCTCAAGTCAGACTACACCTACTCGTACGCCAAGCGCTGCATCATTCCAGCAAAAGGCCATCCCAACCCATCCACAAAGATTGCAATCGTCAACAACAACGGTCGATTCACTGCAATCCAAAACCAATGCGCACATATGGGTAACCCTCTGCATACAGGCTTCATGACAGACATTGATATCGAGGATGTCGGTGCAGAAGGTGCCTGCTCGCCAGGTCTCGCAATCGTTTGCTCAAGGCATATGTGGAGCTTTGATGTGCAGACGGGTAAATGCGGGAACGGAACCGATTCGATTCACGTTTACGGAGTTCGTGTGGATGAACGGGATTGTGTTTGGGTATCTGTGGAGCCGCTTCCGGCGACTCCAAAGGCTGTCTGAATTTTCCTTTGGTCGTGTTTTGTGGAACATTAAAAAATGCCGAGTCGACAAATCCCAATGCGGGGCGAGAGACGCGTGCGACGTGAAACCACGCATCGCGCTAAGTGTCGCGCGACGACGTTGTTGGGGAGCCGGGTGTTGGAAAACGATCCGTCACTCCACCAAAACCAACAACTCGTCCGTTCAACTCACCAACAGAAATACAAGACAGGCAACAATTGTACTCCATTTTGGTAAAAGAAGAGACCCAAAAAAATAAAGTAACGAAAGACACCAAAAAACAAATAAAAAACAAAATGAAAGAGTATTTGTTTTTAAAGTTTTCGAAACATGGCATCGGCGACGGGACTGCTTGAAGATGCCTTGGCAAGCGTTGTATTTGAGAGTGCGCCTCCAATCCTTGCAATGGCAGAATCTTCGGCTGCAACGACTGTGTTGGGCCGACCCCGCATTGGACTGGGAGTGCGGGACCGTGCCCGCGGTGACGGCAATGTTTGAAACGAGTCAACAGATACCAGCGGGTCTCCTTCCTTTTTCACATTCGAGTCGGCCGTGAATGCAAAGATAGGTATGGCAGTCGGCGATGATTCTGAAGACTGCTGAATTTGATTCAGGCTTTTGCTTGGCCGCCTGTTCAAATTAAAGCGCGACCGCTCTCTCGTGTCCGCGTCCTCATTGACAGTATGTACACCTTCCACAATGGTACTATCGGTGCTGAGTTCACTCCGCGTGTTACTGGGTCGGTCAGCAGCCGCTCCAGGTGCCACACTTGCGGCGTTATCAGCTGATCGCAAAGCGTCCAACTGTTCACCACTTCCACTTCCAGATCCCGAACCATCCACGTTTCCAGAGCTACCATCCATCTCTGCTTCAAACACCTCCTCCCAGCGCTCGATGCAAATTTTAACCAGCGTTCCGACGCCTCCTCCACTCGTACCGACTGCGCACATTCCCAAGTCAATCATTGGATTTGCGCTCTTCACAAAATTGGGCGCCCAAACAATTGCCAAGTTTCCAGAGTGCATCAGAGTTTTGGTGTGATTTAGATGGATCATGTGAAGAAGCTGAAATAGAGCTCGCAGCAGTGTGAATGTGTTTTGCGGTAAAATGGGGAGCAAAGCTGTCTTAACGATTGTTGTTTGAGTTGTTTCGGTCGTATCACTGAATGCTGTGTCGATGCGCATAATTTTGTTTTGGTCGCGTAAAAAAAAAAAAAGTTGTATGATGAATAACCACATTGCGCGCCCATAAACGCAAAAAGACAGCCTACATTGGATAGTTCTGATTGTATCATACATGGACGCTTCGAATATCGGAGTCGGCAACTCCCGGAAAAAGAGCTTCAACAGCCCACACGCGCTATGAACCCCTCCATGCGCGTCGAAATCAATCTCCGCAGCATTATTGTTATACTGTTCCTTTAACCGCATGACACTCGGTAAACTCGGGCTTACTCGAAATAACCCCTCCGTTTCGAGTCCATGGGCAAGAATGAATCGCATACAATCGGATACAACGCGAGGAAGCCCGTGTTCGGAATGAGGGCCCATGAGAATATCGAGAGAGACACCAAATTGGCCAGTTGGTGTCGCAGTGGGGAACGGTAATGAACTCGAGCTGAGACCCGTGAGAGATATTGCCCATGAAGCGATGCTAGAAAGGATACCCTCTGGTGGAGCCGTCTTTTTGTGTCCTTCGTGTTTCGAATCCGCAATTCGTTTTTTGTCGATTCTGAACAAAAAAAAAAAAAATAAGCAGCAGTTTTTTCGCTTGAGTTCCGCAACGCATACTGTACGTACTCTTTCAGTATCCTGGGCATGAAAATTTGTGCGGCAGGAATGGATTCGTTCAGGATCTGAGTATTGTCGACCCAAGACACCTTCGCAGTAAATTTCGGGCTTATAACTGGCCCAAACACTTGCATAAGCAGCTGAAACCACGGAGATGGATGCACGATAAGGAGCCGCATGAGATTCTTCCTGAATCTGGAAGAGTGAGAGTGAGAAAAACAAAATTCCCAGTGTTCAACGCCTTCACTCCCCGATCAAAAAAAAATCCCCACAACGTACTTTCTCGCAAGCAGCCGGTACGCTCTCAGCATCCAAACGAGCGATGGCCGATGTCGCGATCCTGATGCAAACACAATGAGAACATAGCCGCTGTCGACGAAGGCATCCAGTCTCGCCACCAGTGCCCTTCAAACAAAACGAAGGTATCGTGTTTCAGCAGAGAAGGGTTCCTTTGGGCTGAAAGCGTAGCACAGAGTCGGGTTATTTTACCTCATCAAATCATCGTACGAAACCACGCTTGGATCGGGCAGAAAGCATGAATAAAACACAAAGACACGCCGCCCGTGGCTGTCGAATCCTGGGTTATTCGATGCCTCGCTTTCAGTGCCGGATGGATCATTTAGCAGGGATTGCGCACGGTCTCACCTGCATCCCGCACGAGGTGCGTGTTCACGAGCGACGAGAGTATGGAGTCAGCCATCGTTGTTTCTTCTGACATGGGTTTGACAAATCTTCCCTTCTGGTATTTATTCTTTTACTTTAAAATCAAAACATCCGTGACCTTTGCATTCACTGCTTCAACGGCTGGATGATGACGGCAGTTCCGTATGCGAGACATTCCGTCATGCCTGCCACGTTTTTGCACTAGTTAGCTATCACAACGCGGCGCAAATTTTGTGCGAGCACTCGGGGCTCACCTTCCATGATCTCGTTTGTGTCGTAATAGAAACCAATGATTGCATTGGCGCCTTTCGCTCCAGCGTGTTCCAGCACTCGTTGCAGCGCCGTTTCTCGTGCCTTTTCACAAGTGTCCATAAACACAGAGTTCTCTCCACCTCCCAACTGGCGATCCAAAAAAAAAAAGTCGGGGGTTCAGTGCATTTGTTTGTTTGGAGCCATCTGGAATTGGGGTTTTCATGCGCTTACAGATGCAAAGCCAGCGTAGATCATTTTTCCGGCGTTTGGGTTTCTGACGACGATACCTGTTGAATGAAGGATACTCAGCACACATGGTTGGCCCACATCGATCTGCGTCTACCTCGCGCGATACCCAGGGACTGCACTACCTGTGGATCATATAGGTTGGGTAAGTAATTTGAGTGATGGACACTATAGATGTTGTTGCCAATCGGTAAGAAAGATTGGCACGGTACCTGGTATCCGGCAATATCCTGGCCAGTCGTCACAAAGGATGGGTGAACGAGGACTCGCTGCTGAGAGGGTGGTGGTGGTAGTGCTGCCATCTCTCAATGAAGTGTAATAAATTGATTGGTTTTCGAATGTCGGTCAGGCTCAAGCTCGACGCCGGGTTGATCTCATCCGCAGATGTACCGGAACTTGCAATTTAACCAGGCATCTGCGTTTTGACTCTCGCTCTCTCTCTTTCTCCAGGATGTCCTCATAAAACAGTGCATCGCAGACAAGAATCCACTTTAATTTAAATACGACCCATTCTCCGCAGCGAATCAGTCATGTGTGTGACGGGGTATATTGGAGGAAATAAAGAGACTTTAAATAATGCACGGCCTCGTTCAATCCCGAAGAAACCGGTGTGCTAAAACTTGAGCCACGCTCATGCGCATTGCTGGCTCCACCTCCGTCATACCCCTCAACAAATGCAATGCGTCTCGGTCGAATCGAGATGTGTCCCCAAGAGGCAAGAGTCCTCCGTTCGATTGAAGCAAAAACTTGTAACCAACTGCGTGATCCCTAACTTTCGCCATGATTTCTGGCAACTCCCCTTTCTCATGCAAAAGCGTGTAGAGGACGAGACCCAAGGCAAACATGTCAGCATCACGTCCATCCAGTTCTGCCGCGTGAAATGGAGCATCGTCCAGCAATTCTGGTGGCGTCACTTCGACTGTGCCGTACTGGCGCAGGCCCGTTGAAATGTGTTTGCAGCTTCCGAGGTCTGCAATTTTGACTCCAGGGCAACCGTTGGACGCCAGGAGGATGTTTTCGGCCTTCACATCACCATGGTAGTATCCGTGGTTGTGTGCGTATTGTAGGCCGAGTGCGGTTTGCTTGATGATTTCCTTGATTTGGAACAAGGGAACTGTGCACTCTCCGCGAGTGTTTGTGAGATGATCCCGGTACGCCCAAAGGTCGCTGGATCCAGCGTAAAAGTCCAGAGTACGGGTGTGAACGGTATCGTTTTGCTCAGTGAAAGTGATGGTCAACGGCTGAAGCTGCTGTTTTAACGAGCCATGAGCTGCCCAGTTGAAGCCGTACAACTCCGTCACAAGATAAATGTGATGGCTGTCTTGCCAGTCGTCCAGCAGCTGAAGAAGATGCTTGGAGTAGTCGCAGCCGGCAAGATGTTTGTATGCTTCCAATTCTGGATGTGACAAATTTGTGGCTGACACTCGTGACTTGTAAATAATCTTGATGGCTACTGCGTTGTTGTTGTTCGTGAGGTCTTGGGCAGCGAGAACGACGCCGTTAGCGCCGATTCCGACTATCCGGTGCACAGCGTATGTTTCGGCAAAGGTAGCAGCGTGGGTTGCGAAGGCGAATTTTACGGCTCGTCGAGCCTTTTCTTCAGAACTAAGTCCGCTGTACAACATGGGCGTGGTGTTGCCTTTTTGGGCTGGAGCACTGGAGAACATGTTGAGCGACGGCATTGCAGCAGGAAGTGTTTTGACGTGCATTGTGTGGCAGAGAGAAAGTGTGAGAGAGTTTCCCCTTTTTAAAGACGGTGGTTTTTCTGCGACTCTGAAACCCGGGTCGGGCCGGGTTGGCTTTTTCTCGGGATTGGGGGGCCGGCTCCGACAATTTCCGGGGTGCCATGAATCGACGCAAGTTCAACTCATGGCTGCCAGTCCGCGCTTCCCGGGCGTTTCCGATGCTGGCAAACCCTGGATAAGTTCCCGCTGTCTGTGCTCGAGATGCTCGCAGGAGCCACGCGCAATGTTCCGTGTCTCATCTGGCGCCTCGTATCCGAAAATTGATCGGTGGCCCAAAAATTTTCACTTTGTAAATTGATTGGATGGTGCCTCGCGACAGCGGGCGCTTTTATGCTCCTTCTTGTACTGCCAATCGAGGATGGCTGCACACCTGCAATGCCTGCGGAGACCAGTAATATTGAAGGATAACTGGGTCTCTCAGTGAGCAACTCTTCGGCTGGATACGCGTCTAAAATTCCATGCCCGTTTGCATACGCGTCAACTCGGTTTCCCAGTGCTGATGAGAGTTGAGGACATACCGGCCAATACGCTGAATGCAAATAAGATCGGAAATGCACACCGGGTTAAAACTCGGAAAGAGCGTGGGAAGTAAACATACACGTCATGGATGTCTCCACAGGAAATAGTAAAGTCAGGCTTTATAAATGACGCACAGCCATAAGTTACAACTGGATGAGTTAAAAGAATGAAGGCTATAAAATCACATGATCGAACAATCGCCATCCGAATTTGCATTTGCTTTCTCTTTCCTCCAGTTCCCTGCCCGACTCTTTTCCTGCGCAGCACCAGCCAATCCCTTCAATTCTTTCAACCGTTGCACAGCCCGCTTATTATTTTGCGAAGCCGCCCGCATATACCACTTTCTTGCCTCCTCTACATCCCCTTTTACTCCCACACCATGTTCAGAGTAGTATCCTACAGCATATTCAGCCTTCGCGAGTCCTTTGTCAGCGGCTTTTCGTGCCCACAGATACGCTTCCGTGTCGCTTTGCTTCAACACACCGTCTGCACCTGTCAGATACCACCCAGAGAGTGCCAGTTCGGCTTCAGGGTCACCTTGTTCAGCTGCGCGGGTGTACCAAGCGATTGAACGACGAGGGTCAATTGGTAAGTCAAGCAAGCCGTATTCGTAGCAAACTCCAAGTTTGTACTGTGAAGGTGAATAGCCCAATTGGGCACCGCGCCGATACAAATCATGGGCATACGCAGGGTCCTGATACGGCATAAGTTAGTCGTGAAAAAATAAAGGCAACGCACGTGTATATACTCAACTGGAATCACTACTCCATTCGTTTCCCCCTTTCCTTCATACAGAGCTGCAAGTTCATGTAACGCGTGCGGTGTCGTCTCATCTGCCTGACTTCCAGCCCGCTTCAACCACGTAACTCCTTCCCTCGGATTCCTCGGCTGATTCAACAGCCCATTCAATAGAATCATGCCAAGCTTATACATGGCCGCAGTGTCCCCAAGCGCCGCACTCTTTCGATAAAACTGCACAGACCGCGCATAGTCCCTTTTCGTACCGGCACCCACTTCATAACACACTGCTGCGCGATACGTTGCACTTGGATGGTTCTGCTTCGAAGCTTGCACGTAAAGCGTGAATGCTCGGTCGTGATCCACGCTGAGGCCGATGGACCCGTTTCCGTAACATTCAGCGAGATAGAACATGGCTTCAGGGTATGCACTGCCGCGGCTCGCCGTGGAGGTTGCAAGCTTTTTGACCCATTTTAGAGCTTCGGTGTACAGAATATCTTGATTCTTCTTTGCCTTCTTTGGGTCAGGGTCAGAGTCCAATGCGGCTGGTTTTGCAGTACACTGCTGATTAGCACATCAAGCGGGCAAACTCTAACAGGCACAACAACTCAACTGTCCGCGGTGGCAACTAAAAATTTCGCAAAGTCCAACTGCACTGCCGGGTCATTGCTCTTTTTCGCATTCTGTCGATAAGTTTCCAGACTGTCTCCAAACGGAAGTCCTGCAGTGGCACGTGAAGCAGCGTTTGTCCCATTTGAGCGAATCGAACTGTTGTCGGAATCTGTCCGTTCCATATTGGGCATCATGATACTTGATTGGTCCATTGACATGGGTCTCGATCCAGGAGGCATAACAAGGCCCATTGGGGGTGGAGGGGGCATGCTTCCTGGTGGGCCGGGTGGTCGCATCATTCCGCCGTTTGCAAATTGAGGGTTATATCCGTAGGGCATCATCATCATGGGCATGTTATTGGGTCCACCATACATCATGGGTGGAGGTGGGCGTAATGGCTGTCCATTTTTCAAGGTTGGATGCACGGTTGGAAGTGATTCAGGAAACGGGGGAGAAATAATATACACTCACGATCGGGCCACCTTCCACGAAAGAGCCACTTTCAGAAGCCGAGGAATCATAGTTTGGAATATTCGAGAATGAACTGTTTCGCTTCATGGCGCCTTCTTCGGTTTGATCATTGCTGCTGTGAATACTTGCTGTTTCCGCGTTTCGTTTGTCTTCTGAGCTCCCGTCCGTTGAGTCGTTTCGCTGAATCATGCCACCTGGTTGGTATCCAAAAGAAGGAGGGCGATTCATCTATTTCGTTACCCCAACCGTGTGGGAGAGTTTGTCAGCAAAACTGTTGGCGTTCGGCACTAATATATGAGTTTGTCTATTACCATCCATGGCGGGGGTGGGCCCGGCATCATGTTTGGTCTGCCCTGTAACATTCCTGGAGGAGGAAGCATCCCTGGCGGCGGAAGCATTCCTGGGGGTGGCGGGAGCATTCCTGGAGGTGGGGGGAGCCATTGTCCATTGGCACCCTGATGCATTTCCAGCATATGAATAACGTCAAAAACAAGAGTTGGAACTCAGTTAGATACTCTCAGACATGCACAATATCAACGAGGAGAAGTACGAGGTGTGGGGCCAACCATTATGGGGCGCATGAAATGAGGTGGTGGAGGTCCTGGCATGAAACCAGGTCTGATCATGAACGGAGGGGGAGCAACGCCGGGCATTCCCTGCTGCATCGGAGGAGGTACACTCCCTGGGGGTGGGATGAATCCAGCTGGGGGTGGACCTGGTCTGAAGCCTGGAGGAGGCATACCTGTACATGCGAGAGGAGATAAACGAAGGGAAAGAAGTATCAAGTAACACCATGGCTGTAAGCAGTCAGCTGCTCTCACCGTATGGATACTGAGCCATGTTCATGTTCACATAATTTGCCGAGAGATTTGACGAAACGGAGCCAGTGCGGTTGACGGACGGAGCGTTGCCTGAGTTGCGGCGCTGGTCGCTGTCTGTCGAGATGTCGACTTGGTCAAGCCTGGCCGTCACAGCGTCCAAATGTTCACTGCTCATTGTGACACTTTCTGGTGAATTTTGCTTCAAAGGTGTTATTTCCTTATCGTGGGCAGAAACGGTTTGCTCGCATGTTAAACCAATCCCGACCCGTGAACAACATTCCCAGCAATCCCAGCGGCATCTACTTACATTCTATCACTCCACCTGCGCTCGACCTTCGGGGATGGAGGAACTGCCGTTGATTGAGGAAGGCTAAGGGCACAGCCACTCTCTGGACCCTTATGTCTCCAATTGTTTAAGAAAACGTTCGATTGCCCGTAAATTTGCTTGGCTAGAAGAAGAAGCCGTGAATCAGCAGGTCCTGTGTCCGCCAGTGTTTGTGATTGCGCCGTTGAACTCTTCTTCATTTCCAGGGACACCGAGGATGCTGGGCCGTGGCAGTATCGCGCGTGGTTAGCATAGCCCGTGCTGGGGTGTGGGTCGTGAGTAACGTGGACCAATGCACCCGCTGTTGCTGTTGTTGATGCTGTGAAAGAAAGTGCCAAGTCTGCTTTGGGTTGGCGTGCACTGTTTGTGGAACCCAGAATCAGATTTTTCATTGCCACGCACAAAGAAATATTGAAATAATCTGTCAAACACCCTCTCAAACAACATCGCGCAGTATGCCAGACAGCAACAGCAACAGCACCGTCGCCGGAGACGCTTCATCGCTCGTTGCTTTGTCCGTCTACGATGCCGAGAAGGGGTCGTCGCCGATGCGCCGGACTGGTTCCGGAACTTCCGTCGGAACTCCTCCGCCCTACTCTCAACTCTACAACGCACAACCCACACTTTCCTCAATACGATCAGGCGACATCAGGGACCTGAAAAACATTGAGCAGACACTCAGGGACAACGCCCCTTTCATTGTCGTGTGCCTGCTGTGGTACTTGGCATCCTCTATTACCTCCAATGTGGCCAAGGAGCTGTTGACTGTGTTCAGATACCCGCTGACGTTGTCGTGGATACAGTTTGCATTCGTTTCTGTGGGCTGTCTTATCGTCGGGGCTGTTCAACACTACATCCTGCGCATCCCGAACACCGGCGTCAGGTGGCCCACTCCAGAGGCCTTCAGGACCACGGCTCCACTTACTCTATTTCTGATATCGGGTCATGCCTTTTCGTCAATGGCCATTTCAAGAGTTCCAGTCTCGTTTGCCCACACCATTAAGGTGAGTTGATTCCCTTCATCATCCAAAATCTCATTACCTTTTCCTCATATCAACACAGGCTCTTTCGCCGCTGTTCACCATTCTCATCTACAAATTCGTTTTCAAAGTCAACTACGCTGCAAAAGTGTATATTGCCTTGGTCCCCTTAACGCTCGGTGTCATGCTCGTATGCACGAACAAACTGTCCTTCCACCTCCTCGGCTTTCTTTGCGCGTTAATATCCACTCTGATTTTCGTCGTACAAAACATTGTGTCGAAAACAATCTTTGACAAGCAGGCCACACGGAAACACAGCAAACGGATGGATAAATTCAATCTACTGTTTTATTCAAGCATCACTTCATTTTTTGTGATGGCGCCAATTTGGTGGTTTGCGGATGGACTTGCAATGGTTAGCTGGGGATCAACCACTTCTCCTGCCATGGGTCCGATTGTGCCGTTCGCAGTTGTCAACCAATCATATCCGTCTCCAGCCGCAACGCTGGCAGCGGATCAACCCCTCAACTGGTCTGCAGCTCATTCCACGTCTGCAAATTTCTACAACGCGCGTGAACATTTAAACAACACGGCGCACCACATCATCACAACATCCGATCCCCGAATCACTGCCACAACATCCCACATTGTCCGCCTTTTCTTTCTTAATGGGATCACTCATTTCGCACAAGCAGCCTTCAGTTTCACTGTCCTTTCTCAAGTCAGCTCCCCTGTCACATTCTCAATTGCAAGTCTTTTTAAACGCATTGTTGTGATTGTGGCAAGTTTGGTGTACTTTGGCGAGGCAAGGGGTGTCGGGTTTGTTCAGGGTGTTGGGCTTGTTTTGACATTCCTCGGGTTGTACATGTATGATCAGGCGAAAATGGAAGTGAAGATGGATGGCCTTAATGGGCATACTGCTGAGGAAGTATCATTTCTGGATGCTTCAGATCTCAAGAAAAAGAGGAGGGACAGTGGGTTGCCTGTTTGAGTGCGTCCAAATTTTGAGTTATTTGGGAATAGAAGAAAAAGATCTTAGAGAACAACTTGCCGGGATTGGTATGTGATGATTAGATAGCTGGCCTTACATTTAGTTTGGCTCCAGTTGCCTCAACAAGTCCCTCGCATGATGTATCCACCAGTTGTAGTAACCCTGATAAAAGAAGGGAATTGGTTTAGCAGTTCTCAGGGAAGTAAATGAGAGAGTTCTCAGAGAGTTATCAGCAACTGATGTTCAGATTTGTGGATTCCAATGAAAGACAGCTAATTGGATTATTATTGTACTAAACTTTGCAAAGTGCAGCGACTCCTTGGCGCAACGGTAGCGCGTTCGTCTCCAAAGCGAAAGGTTGCGTGTTCAAATCACGTAGGGGTCAGGTTTTTTTTCTTCGCTGAACTCCTGGTGAATTTGTGTGTACGCGTTGGAGGGATCTCAGTCATCCAGTCTGTTTGCTTCCTGTTGCAGTAATTTGGGCGTTGCTGCTCGAAAAACAAATTCGAACGCAGACTCCTGCCCCACTTTCATGAATCCATTTCAATGTTGTTTTTATCTCAGATGCATGCAATATATGAGGCCATAAAAAAATCAATTGATGCATCGCATGAGGCCTCAAGTCTGGGTCAACTCTCGTAAAACGGTGTCCTCCCCAAAATCAGCCACCAGCTCACGAAGGATGCCTATTCCAGATTGACTGAAATTCAGCGGCTCCGTTTCTCCAAACGTACGAATCATGATTCCACTTGACAGCTCAGCTGCAATGAGACTATTTGACGATCCAATCTGCGAATCTGTAGAGATGGTAGCGAATGGCTGCATTTTCTGCGTTGAGCTTTGCATCGTAGATGAGGACGTCGTTTCAGTGTTGCTCGTGGCTGAGAAATCTCCACGCGCCAATTTCTGCAAATCTCCTCCGCCAACCACGCATTGCCGCAGGCTCTTTGAGACCGCATCAACCACATGGTTTCGAACGGTACTATTTGCGCACAAATAATCTGTTCTCCTTGCATCAAATTTCCGCGTACTTTGAAATACGACTCGCTTCGCAAGATTGACTAAGAACTCATCAGATAAACACCACACTGCCAAGCAGAATCGATGGCAGCTGGAAAATGGATCCGCAATCGACAAATTGGTGACGCGGGATTGTGAAAGAAATACAACAACATGGCGCCAGAGTCGTATGGCGCTCGTTTGGGTGGCTGCGAGGTATCGGCCGCGACCGAGTGTCAGAGTACGGAGAGATGCAGGTGCGCTTTTTGATAGGACTTGAAGCAAGTGTGTTGTACCATCGTCTCCTGTGGGGTTGTGATGTAGAGAACAGTTAATGAGACGAAATATCCTGTTTTGAGAATTTTCGCGAGTACCAGGAAGAGGTTGGATCGAAAGATGAGTCAGATGCAGCGATGTCTCAAGAAACGTGGAAAGCCCCAGAGAATTACTTGGAGAAGCCCACTCGGGCCCTCCATAGTTGGATGCCGCATACGCTCCTGATAATGTTGAACATAAATTCTGTGGGAAACCGTCATTTGACACGCGTAAATACCTCCAACTCCGTTCAGTGACAGAATCTGAACCGGGCTATGTGACGCAGTTCCAGCCATTATACTTCGCACTCCCCACATATACGGTGTCACAAGCCCAATTCGAAGGGATTTGAGTTTCGGCCATCGGCCAACCATTTTACCCTGCCACCTCGAAACATGAGGACAACATTGAAGACTTAAGAAACATATAATACCAAATGCCCATCGGAGACAGCGATTCTGTTCCAAACAATGGATTCAATTCCCTCGGGAATGGAAAACAGCATGTTCGCGAAAAGAGTTCCGGTCACATCCGATGGAAAGCCGTCCATTGTAATTGATCGCAAATTTGGGCATGCAGAAGCAAGCTCGTGGGCAAGCCGTGTCTGACGGATCCAAGAGACGGCCTGTTGTCTGGTCAGTGAGCGTAACAAGTCACAACTGTCACGCACCGGATCCGCGTCATTGAACGGAGCACATGCAAGCAGCGTTATATCCAAGTGCTTGACAAGGCTTAAATAAAGCATGAACGGCGCTGGTTGCGCACGATTTAAGCGCAGTAAACTGGCGACGTGGGCCGAGTTTGCGTATCCAAAACGCGGCTCAAAGTACAGCCGAGGCAGAACAATATGTGCGGTATGACGGTTGGTCAGAGCAAGTTGCAGCAGGGATGCAGTGTTTGCATTGGTTGATGTGCGTGTTGTCTGCAGCTCAAGAACGATTTGTACGAGCAGCTCGGGCACGAGAAGAAGCTTGCGTCCACTGCTGCTGCTGTCCGTCCGAGTCATTGATTTGCCCTGGTGCGATAGGGTATGAGGTTTTTATGAGTTGTTGGGACAAGGGGTCACACCCAGGATTCATGAACCTGTTCAGCGCCGGCGAATGTCAGCTCATCGTTGAGTCACCCCTTGACGCTTTCATCCATATTCTGCGCGCTCGATCCTGGCTCGGGGACTTGGCATTCATTTTCATATAAACATCGTTCAAAAATTCTGAACCGGACACTCGCAGCGAAGTCATCCGCTTCTTCAATCGTGGGAGCGAAGCGCATGATCCTGAGCAAGGCTGATCTGGCGGTAGCCGAGATTTCCAGGTCCAATTTTGATGAGTGGAGTGCTGCGGGAATGCAGCCCTTGAGCTGTTCCGCGTGTTTCAGCGAGTTGTTCAGCATGAGTTTCAGAAGGGTTTCCTTTCCAACTCCGCCCAAGTCTATTAACGGCAAATAACAAACACTTGTAAACCTGTCGCAAAATAAAGGTTCGTCCAAGAAGCGCAATTCCTGAATCTGAAGTTCAATGTTTAAAATTGGTGTTACCAAGTGCGGGAAAACTCCACATAGGTCAATGATAGAACAGATACAGTTGACTCGTTGTCATCAGCCTAAACTGCGTCAAAAGTACCATTCATTCTGACAAATGTCCTACCACGCATCCAGCGCTCGGAAAAAATCTATTTCCACACACACACACAGACACACACTTGTGGGAACTTGCCAAGTGACAGCAATAACTGCTTCAAAAGGAGGACCTGGGATCAAGTTGACTACGTAAAAGATCAATAAATTGAATCTGGCAGCTGAAAGGAACAACAGGTCTGTGTAATATTCAGGTTACATTACGCATAATATAATGTGGTATTTGCTGCAGGTTTATGTGGTGTCGACCAACTGAATCAGAGCTCAATGATGATCATAGCCAACTTGCACGATTTTGTAAGTTCGGATCCTCATCCAGTAATATTAACGTGTATTTTGAGTGAAGACAATGTACCAAATAGTGGCGAGAAATACCAAATGATGATTGTTTTGTTGGCGAGAGGTCCAGACCATTCAATGACAAAATTCAGCACTTACGCTCGCAAATGGATACTTTGTAAAACTTCTTCAGAATATGCACGGCGCTACTTCTCGTAACAGCTGCTCTTGACCGAGTATTTCGCGCGTTACGTGGGCTAACTGAAGAATGGTTTTGACACACGGTGCCGATGGTCCAGAAAGGTTTCTGCACCACTTCTCCGGCAGCTAGTACGGTCTCTTTCACTTTTCTAACCCGAGCACTGGCTGTACTGGACATTTCTGATACAACAGGGATCACACAAAAGAGGGCCAACGACAGCGAGATCCTGTCCGACTGTGCTTTCACCCTCGACTGGTTCGAGATTTTGATATCGGGGCCAGGCCTTAAGGACCCTGCGCCAATACTACAAGCTACCAGTTTCGACGATGGTTTGGAAACTATGGTCAGCGACCAAACGCTGGTAACAAAAACATATGTGCTTCAAATTTATTCAAAACTCTAACCCTTGAACACAAGACTTCAGCACTAGGATCTGACACCGAGTCGGAAAATATCGCGCGGGTCGAAAACGGCGCTTGCTCTGACAACTTGGAGAGACTGCTGCGATTCCAGCCCCCAGCCTGCCGTCGATCCATGGTCCAACAAGTTCAACAGTATCCCGATACTATTGAAGCCCGGTCCATCGTGCAGTTGAGCGAGCGACTGCAATCGAGTGCGGTGTCTCAGGCTTCAAGTGAATAGTCCGTGGAATCAGATGGAAGCTCTGAACCGCCGTCTTGGCTCGCGGCTGGCATGACTGCCCAGATGCTGGCTGCGAGAGTCCTGGATGGTGCGCAAGAAATGCAAGTCAATGCCGCTGCAAGTGAAGATGCCGAGGCCTCTTTTCGTCCGTTCAGTTCTGGTAAATTGAGGAACAAATTTTTTAAGCAATCTCTTGACACAAATTGTTTCAGACGATGGGTCCATCCAGCCTGACGTTGCTGATCAACCATCCTGGCAAGCAGCGGGTTTGGGGGGAACGCCCCTTTCTGAGAGCCTCCCTAGCATTCCTCAAGGTGTGGCCATTCGTCCAAGCGCATACCCCGCAATCCAGCCTCGCTGCGAGGTCGCAATTCCTGGTAATTGCAGGGAAAAAATTATTGCGTTGCACACCTCGGTGAAAACATGTTTCAGCTCCGCCACAATCTACGACAGGACACGGCAGCCCCCAACTCCACCTCAAATGCCCTTTGAACCGTCATTTGAACCGGCTCCTTTCCAGGGAGGACTCTGATGGTGAAGAAAACATTGAATTGAAACGTCTGAAAAAAAAAGCTGCCACTTATCGAATACACAGGCTTCGAGTCTCCAGAATCCCTGAGGTTCAATGACGGATGCAACAGCATGACTACCATGGAAGTTCCTGATTCGATGGACCTTGGCATGCGTTTGCCCAGATCGTGTAAATTCAGCCCAGGCCAACTTCCCGGACACTTTGCGTGTGCAGTCCAGAATCCCATCAAACCATTCTTCCTGTAAGTGATACCGCACTCTCTGGAACGTTTGTGAAAATCAGGTACAATAAATCCAACAAACGGCTTCTTTCGTCCGCGGAGCCGGGGGACGCGTTGTACCAGTTTGAGACAGCAGTCTATGGTCACTTCAACAGGCATCCGTGGTCCCTGTCTGACGCGTATGAGCAGAACCACCGCGACTGCTTTCCTGTGGCCAGCAGATACCCGGTTTCCTTCAAAACATGGAGGAGCAATATTCTCCGCGAGCTCGCCGTCATACGCAGCCAGGTCTCCAAGAAAGTCCGCACAAAGTACGTGCCGTTGTGTGTCGATACTTTGTGGCAGTGTGTGAGGTTCGGGTTCGTGGGTGTCGATCCAGTGGGAGCCATTCAGTGGGTGTCGTATCCTGCGGGTGAACAAGACAACGCAAGCTGGTTTTTGGAGGCGTATTCCGTGTGTTCACCGTTCCAAACAGCACGCAACAACTCTTTGAATGGCAAGCCGATGAAGGAGACAATGGCGATGGGAATCCATTCTGAGACATGGATGGCACGGCAGGCAATAGAAAAGCGGTCTCGCGTAGGTCACAAGTGGAACGGTCCTCCACCCAGGTTTGCAAAAACACTGCACCCGGAACTGAAAAAAATAGTTAAATTAACGCGACCTTTTCCCCTTCTCGCCCATCTGAATAAAAATATAGAGTTCCTGTCGTTCACTGCCAGTACGAGCGGTACATGGATTGGGATGGATGTGGGCGTGGTCGGATTATATGTGAGCGAGACCACGCCGTCTACACAAACGCGACCGTCGACGAGGACAACGACGAGGTGGGTAATACCGCCAAGTTTGAGTTGAATCCGGCGAGATGGGTCGGTGTGACGGTGCCGAAGCGGTTCACAGAGGAGGAGTGGGACGCAATATTGTTCCGTAAACAGGAGAGGCCAGCCGTTGGGGGGATCTTCGAAAGAACTTGCGACGCGGTATCGGCTGCGATGAAGTGGCTCGTAACTCCAAGGCCAATGTGGATTTACGAGTGAGACCTGGCGCCGCCCGTATTTGCAAGTTTTTCTCATGCTTACGTCCGAAAAACTGAATAGAAAAGTAGAGGGAAAGAGATCAGGATTTTGGTTATTAACAAAACAACACAGGCAAGAAAGGGGGCATATTCAGAGAGAGCAAAACCACTTTAGAGACATTATTCAGCTGACCCACATATCAAGCAACCCGAACAAGAAGATGCAAAGAAGTCAGTCAACCTAATAAATCCATATCATCTCGGACCCCTAAACATTATTTTTGCTGCAACTGCTGTTCTTGCTGGTACAATTCAGCCGCCTGCTGTTCTTGCTGGTACAATTCAAAATTGTCTTCACTCAAAGCTGAAAAAGAATTATGTCCCAAATGTCCCTCATTCCAGAAACTTCATTCACAGGTCTATCAGCAGGATGCTCAATAAAGATAACAGACTAAAACAGCGCAGGTAGAAACAAGATCCTCTCTCAATCCAGTCGTTTGAACAGCCGTTTCCACCATTTTTTAGCGTTCCCTCCACCTTCTTCATCCCGCGATCCAGGAGATAGAGCGCGAACAAATGCGGTCAGCGATTTTCTATGGCCATGAGGTTGTGCATTCGCAGGAGATCTTGTTCTTTCAACTCCGGGATCAGACACCATATCTGCTCCAGCATGCTGTCCTCCGTCATAGCTTTCCCTTCTTCCTTGAGCTGCTGCACCCACAGTCGCCTTCATAAGCATGAAGGATGCACCGAGTGGACTTGAAGCCGGCAACGAGAAACGGTGACGCTCATCCAGATGAGCCATCGTCGTCCGTGACCTGTTCACTCCCGCAGAATCTTGATTCCCAGTTCCAAATGTGTCAACTTCGAGTGGCGGTGTTCGTACTGGTAAATTTCCGCTTGATGCCACCCGCCGATTCAACTGCTGACTGGCATCTAATTGTTGGTGTATATACTGCTCATGAAACCCACCAATTTTAGAGGAAGTCAAGTGCAGGGAAGATGTTGGCGATACGAGAAGCGTTTGCTGTTGTTGTTGCAGATGCTGGATCTGTGCTTGCCGTGACGCACGTTCTTGCTCCCGTTGCTGACGTTCAGCTTCTTTCACCCGCTCACGTTCCAAGCGCTTTTCATCCATGACCACCATCCAGTCAAAAATTCCATCATCAATTTGGCGAGTTCGGACAAGGACTGAGAGAGACCGAAATCAGCTTTTGAACAGATTTTTCAAGACGAGATAATTGTTCACCTTGCGTAAACAACCCCCTCAAGTAGTCATAATCCGGGGTCTCTTCGAATTTAAGATCCCGGCAATACTTTAAATACGTGGAGAATTCCTGAGGAAATCCCTGGCACAAATCTTCCAATGGGACTGATCGCTTCTTTTCGCCGATTTTTTCGTACTTTTGCTTATTCGTGGCGGCTTTGAGCCCTTGCCATGGCAGCGAACCCCGAAGAAAATATAGAAGCACGTGTCCTAGCGACTCAAGGTCATCGCGGCGAGATTGTTCTGAAATAAAAGGCAACATAAATTTCCCAAAAATGGGAAAACTTCCAAATTGCATCCCCCCTACCTCGTCCTAAATGCGTGTTGATGGACATATATCGAGCAGTCCCGCTCAGACTTTTTTTTTCGCGGTACGCAATATGTTGTCTGGTTTTCGGGTCGCGATACAGTTTCGCCATTCCAAAATCAATTAAGTGAATCTGAGCAGCGGGATGAGGACATTGAATGGAGTGGTTCGATATTACGCCGTACGGATCTGATTTTTTTTACGAATGTCATAATTTTTGTTTTTAGCAGTGCTTACCCGCCCCGCAAAAAGTTGAGGAAGTGAAAAAAAAATACCAAGCATCCGGCCAATGTTGAGCGCCAGTTCGCTGGATCGCGGAAGACGTCCAACGAGAAAATTGTCTGGTTTGATGTCTCGGTATACTAGGTTTCTTTCATGCACAGTTTGAATTCGTGTTATCTGTGAATGTGGGGAGTTTTTTTTTTTTTTTTTTTTTTTTTTTTTGGACATAACGTCAGTATGACGCTCTGCGACAGCGGAACGAACTGGTCCAAACAACACAACATGAAAAATGCAACGCACCATTTGCTTCGCGGCCATACACACAGTTTTGACGCTGAAGCGCCTCTTGCAAAGATCAAACATGTCTTCGAGACTCGGACCCAATAAATCCAGACACATGATATTGTATAGTCCCTCCTGGCCGAAAAAGTACGCATTGGGAATACCAACTGCATGCAAGATGGATGGCATATGAGCAACACAGCATCGCTCGAAAGTACGAAGGTTCAAAACCCCACAAACCCGAATTTGCAAGAATTTTGAATGTTCTGTACTCGTCTCTGAGTTGCGGGGCGTCCGTCTTACGCGGCTCAAACTTGATCGCTACGGGCTGGTTGTTGAGCATGTTCACACCTGAGGGTGGCAAGTCCCCATGGTTCAGTTGGGATATGGCGGCGCAAGAAACTGGGTTCCATAAAACACACACCTTCGTACACAATCCCGAAAGAACCCTCGCCAATCTTCTTCCCCACCCTGAAATGCATGCCGACAACGTTTGGATTGGCAGCCGCCTTTGAGGAGGATGACGAGACACTAGGCGTGGGGGTCACTGGGCCCAGCCGGTTCACGTGCATTGCCATCTTTGAAGTATCGCCGTTCTGCATGCGGTGGTGGGTGTTGTTACGGATGCTTGGGCGTTTGTCGCTTGCTGAGGTTGTTGTTCGTTGCGCTGATTGGTTCGCCAAGTGTTTAGGTGGCTAAATAAAAATTTAGTGTCGTTTCAAAGCCCCTTAATTTTGGTTAACATTTTATCGCACTATTTATGCGACATTGCTCCAACTTCGCCTGTCTGCCCTTCTGCATCCATTGGACCCATCCCGCGTGCCCGTCTCCGAGAGCGTGCGAGTTCGCGGGCAACCGTTGTTCTGTCATTGCTCTCTTTTCGTGCTTTCCATGAAATGTTGCTTTCTAACAAGACGATGTGCAATGTGAGGCTCTTGTGAACCAGGCTTTCGTTCTGGCTCATCAGTATCGACGCGTTGGAAAGCTCGAGCGCGTTTTAATTTTGACAAACTTTCTTTGTTAGTTTCTCGACTGAAAGCGAGTCAAAACAAAGCCAAATGCAGCAAACTGACATTCAAACGTGCGAATTACCCTCAACTACTGGACAGGACGCTAGCTCATGTCTGCCACCGTCGCTCGCACCGTGGTTACCAGAGTTCTTGGGTCGCGATGAAATGACACTGGATGATCTGGAGGACGGATTCTTTCTCATACAGGTCTCTTGTTCGCTCACACATTTCACGTAGTGCTCGTATCCTCGCTCAACTTCAAAACAGATCCTCTCAATCACAGCACCGCAATCAGTTGATCTCGCATGGTACACAACAGATGCGGCGTTACGACACCCGAACCTTGCAGAACATAATCGGCAGAGAATAGTTGAGGCATTCGAAAAATCAGTACCGCTGGATGTAAGCACGGAATTGCGAGACGGAATTCTTGCAGGAGACGTGGGCTGTTTTACATCATTTGCAAACATGCTTCACGAATGGCACACGAAATCAAGCAATGAAGGATTTGTCCAAACAGCAGCAGACATAAATTCGGAGCAAACTCAGAATAGTGAAGGCACAGTTTTTGCGTGGGATGCAGAATACGAACCATCGGAAGTTTCTTTCAAAAGCTCCGTGCGCTGGCTGCTTCGATTCACTTTGGCTGGTTGCGTTGATGGGAAATGCGTTCGAGTTGATCAAAATGCTATCAAGGAGCTCCAAGATTTGCTGGATTCTGTCATGAGTCCAGACAGATTCCTTCCCGCTGGCCCCATCTTGTCAGCCTTGACTTTTGGGGCCATTTACCAAGTTGCGTGCGAGATCATATTTGACGGCGTGGCTGACGCAAGCGAAATTCATTCATTTACGCCAAAGGGCCGTGATGAAAGCCCATACCCAGCGCAGTTCTTGAAGATATTCAGCGATCAAGGGTATCTTGACTTCAGAGCG
This sequence comes from Chytriomyces cf. hyalinus JEL632, assembly GCA_025435555.1. Lineage (NCBI taxonomy): Eukaryota > Fungi > Chytridiomycota > Chytridiomycetes > Chytridiales > Chytriomycetaceae > Chytriomyces > Chytriomyces cf. hyalinus JEL632. Next base: position 148,135 of record JAIWWG010000003.1, on the reverse strand, counting down.
AGCTTGAAAGACACGGTGAAAGACATGGTCGTGGACCGCACTCCGTTTTACGAGGTACGCATTGAGCTGCTTCATGCGGGCCGGTGAGGGCTAACTATCCCTCTAATGTTTGGCAGTCGATACACTCGAAAATCATCGAAAATCTGATCAAAGCTGACATGCGGGACTTTGACATGAAGCAGTTGACTGCTCATTTCAGGTATTTGACACCACATTCTTGCCATTTTTTATGAGCTAAACCATCGGCAAAGTCACACCTTTCCTGGATACAACCCCGAATTCCCACCGTATGACATTGAAGACGCTTTGATGATGTGGGCCAACTTGTGCGCAAACCTACTCAAGCAAGAATGCCGCCCGGCCTCTTCAGCCAGTGACCTGAATACGCCACGTTCAGCGCCTGCGACACAGAGAGCCATCCCTCGCTTTGTGGAAGAGTGGGTGGACGTGGACAACTTTTGCAAAGACTTCCGGGACGGACGCGCATTGAATGCAATTGCGCTGTTTTACGGAATCTCGGACAGCATCGTCATTGGCAAACACAAAATACATCCAACACGGCGAGCAGAGAGTTCAGGTGCGAGTGCATTGACGAAAATCAAACCGTCAAACCTGGCTTTAGCACATCGAATAGCAAACTTGGAAGTGTTCGAAAGGGCGTGCGTGCAGTGTGCGGCCAGTGGGCTCAAAGCGCCGCCATGGAGACCTGAGGAGTTGGCCCGGTCTGAAGGAAACATCTCGCGCGGCGGTTCTGCAAGTTCAACCAAATCAGATTACAGCGGCGCAGGGCCAAACTCGACAACGACGGCATTCAGGCATTGCTTGCTCATCTTTTTGCGCAACTTTTTTGTGTTTTGTTCTGGGTATGTGTAAAGTGCAAGGACTTTTGTCCGATATCTTCTCTCAACAACATGTTTGTTTCGGACAGACTACCGCCAAGATCGGTGAAACGGATGCTGAAAGTTTCGCGCAAGGTCTTGAAGGAGCGCTCCGCTCTAACTCCACACGCACCACCATCTAGACCACTGACTTCTGCTGTCGCCGTCGCAGCAGAGAATGAATGCCGTATTGCAGAAGTGGAGATGCAAGAAGAGGATGTGGCTGACCCCGTGGCAATCCTCCCTCAATCACCACGCCCAGTAATTACGCAAACGGCGACTACTCTTCCAGATTCCGAAATGCAGGAATCAGAACAAATCACGGACCCTGAAACAGAGGCCCACGATAGTGCACCTCTTGATTGTGATTCTGCCATGATCATAATGACGGATGAGCTTCCTGAGGCAATTAGTTTCAAAGACGATCTCGTTGAGCCGACAGTGTCCAGACCCGATGTCGATTGGTCAGAGTTAAAACCATTGCCTGTGGCAAAGGAAGAATGCAAGCAGCAAATGGTAGCCGTTCAGAATTCTACTACTGTGTGCAATATTCCAGCTCAGGAGGAGGTGACTCCAAATGCCAGATGTGGAATGGAAGTTAGTCCGAAACAAATATCAGCTTGTATCGAAGCCGATAAGCGCTCCGAAGACGGAGGATACACACTCCCTGCGTTGAAGGTATCAGCTGGGAGCGACAATTTCAAACATCGATCCAAAAAAGCGGCCTTCAACTCAGCCCAGCTTCATCAAAACAAAATTGATTCGGAGACAAACTTTGCGCCGGTCGTTTTGGATGCGTTTAGTTTGAGTGCGGAACTGCCAACCAGTCGAAAAAGTACCCCACAGCGATCTCTGCTTCCGACGATTGCTGGACCGTCAAAAGCATCAAAAAAGGCAGTGGAACCTGCTCACTCCGAAAAAGGAAGCCCTTTTAAGCTCCCGTCGCTTGAAACAAAGGCTCACAAGCCTCGCAAGATTGAAACTCATTCCACAAAGGTGAAGCGCAGGGGTCCACCTTTGAAAATAGCGCAAGGAAAAGAGTCGGAATCCAGCGATGATCATCCCAGTCAAAACAATTCAAAACTGCGGCAGAACACGTCGTCAGCGCCAAGGAACGACCAATGGGATTGCAACGATTCGGACGAAGAAAATGAGCGGAAAGACGCCGAAGCGACATTCGAAGCTCTTCGTGTTGAATTTCTGGCGGCAAACGCCAATTCTTTGGACCTTGCGTCGGCTAATCCTCTGCTGTCTGCGCCCACTCTTCTTTGCGATGACGTGAAAGCGCTCGAAAACGATCCTAGTCAACTCCTGTGCGATCCAAATGAAGTTCGATCAGTCAAAGCGTCACCGCCGGCATTCGATGTTAATGCTGCGTTGAAAGAAGAGGAAGAAGACAGCGCGTATGAGCGAGAAATGGAGAAACAGCTCATGTGCGCTCAATTGTTGGGAATAAGATCTTCATCACATTCGGTTTCAAAAGAATCTGATGACGAGGATTCGTACAAGGACTCATCTGGTTTCGAAGATGAGGACGACTATGCTGACCGGCATTCCGCAGACTCACAGCCTCAAAAACAGAAAAGGACGAAGCCTTCTCGGAAGGGTGTGCGACGACAGGTTCGAATTGCGAAAAAGGCAGAACGCGTCATCGAATCTTCGACAGTGAACGAGCCGGCATCAGACGAACCTGAGCCTTCATTGGACATTCTCAATTCCAAGGACAAGAAAAAGATACGCCCGACGACAGGTTTAATGACATTTCCCATCCCCGAATCTTCCGATGCCGAAAAAGAAGAACTGCAAAGAAGTTTGATGAGCCGAGAAAATGAAGAAGCCTGGGAAAGGAGCAAGCTGAACATTTGCAAACTCAAAAAAGTCAAAAGCAAAGCCCGTGGCATCTCTCAAGAGGACCTCCTTGCCACGCCCTGCGCTCAAGCAGATACTGCGTCAATTAAGGCACATGACAAGCGAACAACCAAATGTGTGGCTTCGACTCAAAGTGCGAGGGAACAATCTGCAAGTGGTTCTTTGAAAGAAAAAGAAGCCAAATTTGCTCAGGAGCAGGAACAACGTGACCTTCGAAGGTACCACCAAATAGTTATTGTCGACGATTTACTGATTCGTTTTCTTTTATTTGGCCTCCCAAGAAAGCGCGAAGAAGAGCAGATGGAGCTCCTAGCGACACGGTCAAAAATCCGTGCTGCTCAGAGAGCGTCAGAAAAGGAAATGATCCTTGCAGCAGCACGCGCGTCGTCGACAATATCCCATGCCTCGTCCACCTCTCTCCAACGCAATCATGATACACCTCTCAAATCAGCATCGACAGCAAGTTCACTTGGCAACTTGAAACCTGGACAGCAGCAACCTCCAAAATTGAACTCTCCTCGAAAATCGCTTCCAACAATTAAGCAGCAATCAAACCGTAAACTCATAAAAAATGCATTGCTGCAAGTGTGCTTAGCAGGAAGTGTCAATGAAAAAGTCAAGGCGGATGTTATGGAAGACTTGGAAGCCAGTCCATCAAGTCACTTTATCATCCTTTTCCGTGGCCCTAAAAATCACGCTTTCAAAGGGCTATACTCCTACGACGCACAGTTGCAGCAAGTGCTCAAAGTTTATGCTCCGGCATTCCTGGCTGGAGGACCCAAAGATGATACTCTCTTTGATGCTGCCAAGACACCACCAACGCCGAGCAGTGCCGCCGGTGGCCCAAGCAGCATTAGCGAGGAGGATGTGATGGAATTCTACAAGTATGATAGCGGCTCCCGTTCTTTTAAAGTTGTGCCAACAAAAAGCTTTGGAGTGAGTGTTCATGCTGTTGCCCTGCGGAGTGACTTTGGACGTAAAGCTATCGATGCGAAGCTGTCGAAAGAATAACTCTTCTGTAGCTGTTTATAATCTGTTTTTTGAGATTCTTTGTGTGGGGAACGATGCAACTTCTGTAGTCCCGCCGCCAATTATTCTTGCATGGAATGATCTGCGGTTACATGGGCAATATAAATCAAACAACGCAATATATTCAAGGTGTTGAGTTTTGACTGCTTCTCCCAATGCCAAACATTCCCTTGAATGAGCTGATGACATGCGTTCTGCCAGAGAGCAAAGTACGGTGCGCAACTGACAACTCTTCAGTCAAAGACTCAACAAAAACGAACCAGGTCGTACCCGGATTCGAACCGGGGTTACTGGTATCAGAAACCAGGGTGATAACCACTACACTATACAACCTTGAAACCATTGTGAAAACAGAAATACTATCAAACTAAACACTCAAAAAGACAGAAGTCAATGCTCAATTGCTGAACAAACCAGCAAAGAGGATTGACTTCTAAACTGTTGTGCGCTGCATGTTAGATTCTCATGTGTTCCACCACAGTTGGTGACACTCATGGTCACCGCCCCGTTATCAAAAGTCAAGTCAAGCAAACGGGTGTGATAAAACAAGCTCAGTAAAACAAAGTCGATTTCCGTGCTATTTAATAAACAAATCGTGGTTACAACTGACGATTACTTTGAAGTGCAGGGCTTCAGTTCAAGAGACTGAAACTGTGAAGCTTCGAAATGTTTTGAAACGTGCACGCACTTTGGTAAACTCTTCCAAAAAACCCTGTCGCATTTTTTTTTTTTGAAGGCATGCAAATTCATTGTCACGTACTTCATTTGACTGAAGCCAGTTGCCAACCATCAACAATCATGTGGGCTGATTTGCAATTCTCACAGAGTTGTTTTGTTCATGCAACAACACAAAAAACTTGTCTGTCCAGTCACATAGGTTCACGCCACTTCTGCCCAAAGGGTCCAAGCCCAATCCAAGAAAAGCCGCCGTTGTCTGAACATGCGTCTACAATGAGTAGGTTACGTGTGTCTCGGTTACTTTCTGAGGAATTCTGCGTGGAATGAGAGCGATAACAATTGACACGACATGTCAATAAACATGACACGACGCGTTTTTTTTTTCATGGCTCACAAATGGTTAGCAACAAGAAAACCGCGTCACCTGCACCAATCTAGAGATGAGAGATCTGATATTTGGCAAAATGTCTTTGATCTTTTGGGCTCTTTCAACAAGAGAAACACTCACGCGAGTGAGATGTTAGAACTCGAGATGCTCTCTTGTGTTCAAGTTCAATAAAGGAGGTATAAAATCCGATGCAGATGGACTCAAAACGGCACGGTTTCACATTGAAACAATGTTTGCAGCAATGCCCCGCTTCCCTGAGATTTGTAAACTATTGCTCAGTAAGAGTCACCGAAGGTATATCTTCAACAAACTGGATCCATGTATCATGAGAAAATCATGGGTATACATGTGATAATGCCCAGAGTCAGGGAACGAAGTAATAAGTTTAAAGTGCATTGAAAATTCAGAAAAATGCGCTCATCTCGTATAGCGGTTAGTACACCTCGTTGTGGCCGAGGAAATCCAGGTTCGATTCCTGGGATGAGCACTGTTTTTATTTGTCTGCGAGTGTTTCCGGTTTTTTTTAACTCAATGCGCATGCGGCGTTGCACGGCAGTAGGAGCTGACAGATCATATCATTTTTCATGCGCTTCAAAGGGTCAACACAATGCACATTCAGGGGAAAGATGTCGCATAAATGAAAAAACTTTCCAGCCAAAAAGTCAAGCAACAGTTGCCCCCCTTTCATTGCTCAATCTTTCGTGATACTGTTTGATCAAGGGTTTTGGGATAAAAGTTTAGTTTTAGTGTGATTCCAAATCCATCGCTGACCAATACCTTTTGACTTGTTGCATTATTTTTATTGAGGTTTGACGAGGGCGGCCGACCTTACTTGCGCGTGTACTCAGTTCATGTGAGTAATCGCGGTTGAGATAGATGTGGATGGATGCATTTGCATTGCGTATCGATTTGAGGAAGGGGAAGTCGAGTCGAGTCGAGTCGAGTCGATGCATCTGAGACAGAAGACAGAACAGAACAGACGGAACACACGGAACACACCACCACGCAACGAACAACAACAACAACAAACAGTCTGCGCTCCAAAATGCTTTTCACTGCGGTGGGCTTGTCTCTTTGAGAAAATAAATAAATCATCTGATCGCAAGCAAATCTCCATTTCTAGGCCCACACTCACTTTCAACCCAAAAGGACATGTTGCGTGCGCCTCCATCGCAGCAACAGCAGCAGCAGCAGCAGCAGCATGCTGGCACTCCCTCGACTGACGCACCACCCAACCAGCACTCCACAGCATCCATGAACCGAATGCAGCTGCTATGTCTCGCTGCTATCGAGTCCCCGTCTGCTGGAAAAGCCCCATTTGGAGATGCACCGCATCCCCTTCACACACTCCCGGAAGCACCGGATCCCACCTCATCATCCATGGCGCAAACAACTACACATTGTACTTCTTCTTCTTCTTCTTCTTCTTCAGCTGCCACTGCAATCGACGAGATTCAATGGAGCCATTTCATTCTACTCCTGGCGTCATCATCTCCCCCACAAATTTCGAATGATGCAGTCCGCTCCGCTTTAGCCTCGTCAGCAAACATTTCTGTTCAAATGACGACATTCTGGGGTCATGTGGTGGATGTTGTGGATGCAGAGGTGCTTGTGGAGGCTGTTGTTGCGGGAGTGTTGCCAGAGTTTGGAAGGCGGATTATGGACTGTTCGGGTGAAGAGGGTGGGATTGTGTGTATTCGTTTAGGAAGTGGAACTGTGTTTGTGTGGGAAGATTCGGAGAAACTGACGCGGACTGTTTTGCAAAAGGTGAGAGTTTTTTTTTTTTTTTTTTTTTTTTTTTTTGTTGAATTTGGTGGTAGCCATATGCTATGTGCGATGGCTGTGTACTGATCAAATGGGTTACACTTGGTGTTAGAATCGTCGTTGGTCGACGCCATGGCGTCAAGGACAGTTTCATTTGTCACGGTGAGTCACGTCAAACAAATTTTGACAAATTGGGGAAGCGTCAACTCAAACGCTCAAACAGGGAACTCGACATTCATTCAACGAATGAAAAGTGCGTGCACAACGGTTTCTGCAAAAAATGGATTGCGATCCAAGGCTCGAACGGAAAGCAATACAAAGTCATTTCTTATTTTACCCCAACAGATGTTACGCATCTGTATGAAGGGCAGCAAACCATACCCCACTCTTTCGAAAGGCCGTCTACAGTCCCTTACCTTGCACACTTTTACAAACAAATTCGAAGCACACAGCAACAACAACAAGTGCATGAACGAAACTGGCAATTCTGCGATGATTCCAAAACACCGATGGTGATCAACATGCGAAATCGCGCTGCTGCTGCTGGTGAACTGAAACCTTTCCCTGTGCTGGATGATCTTGTTTTGCGGCAAGGAAACTTTCAGCACCACTGTATATTTCAGCTGGATAATCCGATGCAGATTCGGTGTCCGTGTGGGGGACTTGGACCACGAAAGGCTGAGGATTATTTCCGTGATGATTTGGGGTGGATGGATCGGAAGCCTGTGTTGGCGCCATTGCGTGATGGATTGTTGAGGAAGGTAGTTGCACTTGATGTAGACCCAAGTATATAAAGAGAGAGTATATTTAGAAGGAGACTGACTCTATTTTGTTTTGTTTTTTTCTTTTCTTTTCTTTTCTTTTCTTTCTCTTTTCTCTTCTCTTCTGTTGGGAGAACAGAGAGTGGAGTGTGGTCAATAAGATTGAAGTCTGACAGGCACAAGCCAAGTAAAAAAAAAAAACAATTTTTATTGATTAAAACATCTGTCACGGTAAATTGAGTTAAAAAAAACTGATTTCTGAATAAAAACAAATTGAACGAAAACCGGATCTTTTACTTCCCCTGTCCTTCTTCAACCGTCTCTTTTTCTTCCCCTGTCTTTCTTCAACCGGATCTTGCTCCATCTGTGCCAGTCTGTTACCCACCCACCTACCTACCTACTGCCCACCCACCCACTTCCCCCAACCAACCAACCAACCAACCAACCAACCAACCAACCAACCCAACAATGGACTCTGTCATTGAGACTTTTTACGGCCACATCAAGACAATTCAGGATGCAGAGATATGCTTGGAAGCATGCATTCACGGCCGTCTCCCTCTCATCACACACATGCCTGTCGTCTTGACCGGTCTCTGCATTCGCTCCGGTTCAGTCATTGTCTTTCCAGAAAATGCAAACAACATTCAACTCAATCGATGGAGAGATGGTGGCAGATGGTAAGACCCTTCATGCGTGAATAGCGTTTTGTCTTTCTTCATTCTCGTTTTGTCTTTTAAATTGCGCACATTTTAAGGTCAGCATCCCGGATTTGCGGCAACTTCTTGCTTTACAGGTATTTATTTATCCACCCCCGGATAATATCTGAGCATTGCAGGCGCTTGCATATGAATAACTCCGACTGTGGTATTGCCCCTTTGATTTCTTTTTGCAAACAGAGAAATCGAGCCGACAATAAAAGGTGCACAGCAGCGACAAAGCACGTTGCTTCCGAAAACTCCATATTCACGGCGCGGAACTTTAGAAAAGAGCAGCCTTTTTACGACATTGAGTCTTCGAAAAGATACAACACTAGTACCGAATGGGTGAGAGTTTTATATTGTTTGAGTGTGCTCGCGCGCAGAATGCTCAATGCCTTTTTTTTTTCTTTTTTTTTTTTTTCTTTTGCGCGCGCGCGCAACAGACTTGCAAAGAGGACCATAACACTTGTCGGAAGTGGTGAGGGGGGGCTTCCGCGCATAGTTTTTTTGCACCAAAAATGAATCTCAATTTGGCAAAAACAGACGGGCTCAAGTATCGAGTCATCAACTACTTTTACCCGCAAGACGTCGAGCACCTGTACCACAATCCCCACCTGGACGGCGTGCTACGGATGCCCTCTGAATACCGTGACTTGATTGTGTGTGCGTTCAGCCGCCACCAACAGTGCCACTCTGGAAAAGGTTCAACTGCAGAAATGAGCACATCTCTTCCGCGCCCTTCATCACCGACACTCATGTCTTCTTCTGACTCACGCTTGGTTGTTATGAGTGAGTCCCACGGGTTTGTGAAGCAAAGCACGTTGTGCAAATGTGGGGGCAGCTGCTTCAATCTGTCGATGCATTTGCAGTTTCTTCACAGTCATCCTGGGATATGGACTGGCGAGTTTATCCGCCTTCCTCCGCTGCGAATGTAAATAAATAAATGCACATAAATAATAAATAATTAGAGAATAAATATACATCGGGTCGTCGGACTGAACTGAACTGACACTCGCAGTGATCCGACGACTGAGACCCTTATCAAAAACACATGTAAAAATTCCATTGGGGTCACCAATCCAATTTATATTTGTACATTTACTGGCATGTGTGTGTCACTCAGTCAGTCAGTCACTCACTCACCCAGGAAGGAAGGAAGGAAGGAAGGAAGCAAGGAAGGAAGCTCCACCACACACATCCAACTAGAATACACCAGCCAAGCACAAGCACTGCATCAGATGCCCAAGCACAAGAAGCGGGGCAGTTGAGCTTGTTTAATTAGTCAGATGCCCAGTCTGTGTAACATGCTTCAAACAAAAAATTTAATTAGGCTTGCTCAGACCTGTCTTTCAATCAAATCACTTTTTGTCTCTCTCTCTCTTGAGTCTGCTTCACAAAAATCCCATCTCATATCCCATCCCATCTCATCCAACCCAACCACCCACATCCCATCCATTCCACTTCCCACTTCCCACCTCCCATCCAACCCAACCCAACCAACCAACTACCTACAAACCACCCACAACCATCCACCCATGCAGCACAACAACCAGCTTATGAACGAAACCTTCTTTGGCTTTGTCGAGACACAAACAGACGCTCAAATCCTCGTCGAAGCAGTCATCCACGGCCTCGTTGATCCCATCTTCAACATGCCCATCGTCATGTCAGGTCTCTGCATCCGCTCCGGCTCCGTGATCGTCTTTCCCGAGCGTAAAGACCAAGCCCAGCTCTCCCGCTGGAGAGACGCATTTTGCTGGTCTGCCTCAAGAATGAATGGTCCCTTTTTGCTGTACAGGTGAAAGCGACTTGTGTGTGTGTGTGTTGGTGGTTGTCACACAGCTTGTGTTTAACCGACATCTTTTATATACAGAGAGATTGAACCTTCCGAGAAGGCTGTTCGTAAGCACAAGATGCAGTGCTCGGCGTTTCCGTCCTTGTCATCGTCACCGCCACCGCCGTTCATGTCTGGTCGGCGGTCTCGCACAAACTTGTTTTCAACATCCAGTCTCAGGAAGAATACAAAGCTCGTGCCCGATGGATTTGCGAAAAGGTGGAGTAAATACGTATATATATATTGCATAAAAAGAGTGATTCTGCAGCTGACTTTGTTTTTCATTTCAGAACGATCGTTGTCACAGGTTCCGATGGTGGCAAATACCGAGTCATTAGCTATTTTTACCCGTCCGACGTTGAACACATTTACGACCTCAAACGCAACAACAACAACAACAACAACAACAACATGCCACCACCACCACCACCACCACACTGGGACCTCTCCTCCCTCAAAACTCCCTCACAGACACCTGCATTCAAAAAACTCTTTTCAAAATCGTTGCATGCAACAACAACGACGCCCATCTCTCCCTCCGTCTCGCTAGCGCACTTTCCCTCCGCCGCACCTACCAGAGAATCCAGTGTGGATTACAAACGGAAACCGTCGAGCCAGTGTAACACGGATGACTCGTGTGTGTGTGGTTGTGTGCGATTGGACTTGCATCAGGCCTTGCATTCGCTTGTTGTAAATAAGGCGTGGTTGAACCAGCCAGTTGTTTTGGCTCCTTTGCAGCGTTGTGTGTGATATATTTTTTTTCTTTTCATTCTTCATTTTTTCGCATTTGTTTTTTTTTCTGTTTGAGAGGAATTCTGTGCTGGACACGGACGGGAATAAAAAGCGGGTTTCTATGCATGCACAAACAACCATCAAACAAGCAACTGAGTATTTGAATGAATTTTTACTGATTCTGAATGCAGAAACACACAATGAGCATAAAACGGGGGGAAAAAAATGATGCTGAAAAACGATATGCTCGAAATACCACTCACAGCTTTCGAAAAAAATGAGAGGTATCCAACCCAAAAAAAAAAACGCGGTTAAAAAAGAAAAATAAAAAAAGAGAAACGCGTTAATACGCCGCTTGAGCATTCTTGGCAAGCGCGCTCCACACACTAGTTTGGTCCGCCCAAAATTCAAAGTCATCCTGCTTTGACACGGACGACACCTGCCACGGCAACCACGGAATCTTTTTCTTGTTGCAAAAATCGCCAATCGTGTTGATGATATTCACCTTCCCAGCAATTGTCGTTGCGCCAAACTCTTCAAAAATGATAATCTTGTTGTTTTGCTGACCCATTGCTTGCGCCTCCGTCAACTTGTTCATCATGTAATTCAAATCTTGGCTGTACGAATGCAATGCAATCACGTCCAACGCTGCGCAAGAGAAACTCTCAATCATCATTGCGTTTTCAAAGTCTTGCGCGCCACCCGTGGAGATTAGAATTTGGCTTGTACCGATTGCGCGTCGTAACGCTGTAGCTCGACGGCACCACCAGTTCCTGTTGCTGTACTGATGGACTTCATTGGCGCCAGACCGACCTTGTCCTTCATTTTCAATTTCAAACGCGTAAATCGCTTCAGGAATATCTTTCCATGCGCGGTTCCCCATGAGAGAGTTTCGATGCGATGCAATATACGCGAGTCGTTTGTCGAATTGGGATTCTGCAGTTGGGTTTGCGTAAAATGCGTTCAAACTTCCATCTGCAGCCTTGTATGCTTGACAATACGCGTCGCAAATTGTCCAAGTAGCATCCAGCGACCATCGATCGTGCATTGCGATAAGAAGGCGGATATTATATTTCACACAAAGCACCATCAACGCGTCAATCTGTTTCAAGATGCTATCGTCATACTGTCCAACTGTATCGTTTTCAAGGTCGTTGCATCCAACCGAGTTTGTGCTCTTCCCGCCGACCCAGAATTTTGTAATGAAAATTCGGATTGCTTTTATGTTGGCCTTGTTGAGTTCGGAGAGGATGATTTCTTGTTCGGTTATTGGGAGTGCGTGGAGAAAGTAAAAGTTTACGCCGGCCCACATGGATGGCATTGTGGATGGGGCGGGTGTGGGGACTGGGATGGGTGAAGGCGCAGGGGAAGGTTGTGGTGATGGGACAGGGACAGGTACAATGACGGGAGGTGGTGCGGGGGCGGGATCGGGTGCAGGGACGGACGGTGGCTGTGGTGCGGACAGTGGAAAGTACTTTAACGCAAACAGCTGAGTCGCTTTCTGGGGACTGCAAGCGTACACGCGGAAAAACTTTCTGTTGGGGGTCGTGTCCAGACAGACCGTGGATCCGGACGCTTGAATGTGCGACTGTGTTTGTCATGTGTGTAAGTATGGTGGGTGGGTGGTTGTGGTGTGCGTGTATGTGTATGTGTGGGTGTATGTGGGTTGTGTGTTATTTTAGTCAATGTTTTTGTTTCTCTGACAAGCCATTTTGAACAGGATCATCAATTGGGGGAGGCGAAATTTCCACATTACATTTGGCGTGATCCATCTCTGCGCAGTCGCACAGTCCGAGAGAATGAGCCCACGCCCACTTGCAACGATCCCTTGATAGATGGACAGACACTTGTCCAACTCCACGGCTCTAAACAGGCCGTTCGAGTGTGTCCAGACAGTTGTGCATGCGGAGGAAGGGACGACTTGATCGTTGATCACGGAGATGCAGGTGTTGGAGAGTGAGATTTTGACGACTCTGTTGGAGAATGCGGCCATTGCGTGTAGGATGCCGAGCCCAGACGCGAGAAGGAGGATGAGGGGGGATGATCGCATTTTGGTTTTTTTTGGGTAAAATGCGTGCTACACTGATCAACAATTGGAATTGGATAAATACGCTATTTTTTTATGACAAGTACAGCTACCAATGAGAAAGCTTGGGGTGAATATATATACAAATGAATGAACAGGTGGCTAGTGCAGACGCAAGTGCAAGTAAACTGCTCGGAACACTGCGTCCAGAAAACAGTCCAAGTAAACGGCGGCCATGACGCTGCAAATTGCGAGAGAGACCATGTTTGGGAGACGGTTCACCATCAGGATCCTCCACACCTGTGATCCCCGCAGTATCTCGTGCGGCAAGAACAGATTCACGTAATTTCCTGTCAGTCCGACTTCTTCCAAATGATGCAGTGTCGTGAACGTCCGCGGAATTTGTCCGCGCAAAAGATTATCGCCCAGTTGTAATCTGAAAAGTACAAAATGCCATGGCGTTGAGTAAACGACACACGCACAAGTCAGTGGGATTTTAAGTTGCTCACATTTCCAGATTCATCAAGCTGCCAATCTCGCCCGGAATGCAGCCTTCCAGCTTGTTTCTCTTCAAGTGCAACTCCCTGAGCTGACTCAGACTGCCAATTTCCCTCGGTATCACGCCCGTGAGGCAGTTGTTTGACAGGTCCAGGCACTCCAAACACACAAGGTGTACGCACAGAACGCGGGGAATAGACCCCACAAAGCGGTTTCCAGACAGATCCAGTACTTTCAGATGCCGCAAATGCTTTAGAGAAGTTGGAATCGTTCCCGAAAGAAAGTTTTTTTCCAAGCGCAGCGCTTCCAGCATTTGCATAGTCGACAAATCCGGGATGACTCCTCGCAGTGAGCAGAAACTTAGGTCCAACGATCTCAGATTATGAAGATTCGCAAATGCTTTCGGGATGCAAAGCTTCAAGAAGAGTGCTTTCCTCCATAGGATTTGATCAAAGGCTTGGAGGCGGAACTCTATGTAGATGCTTTGAAAGTTGGACGGCCACGCTGCAAACACTGTATCCAGCTCTGTGGGAGCGCAACAGACTTCTCTTTCTTCTGTGCTGATGAGTTGACCTTTACGCGGCACGGCGACAAGGAACCGACTCAAATTCATGCAGGCAAAGGAGCGTGTTTTCAACTGCTGCTGGTACAACTTGGACAGGCGCGCATGGCGGTGGACGTGCCGTGGGTGAATCCAGGACAGCACTTGCAATATTATATCGAATGGCAGCAACGTGTTGTTGCCAGTGGCCATCGTTTCACGCGCTTGGATATTCCCTGAAAATCCTTGATTTTCTAAAAATCCGTTGAAACTGTTTTATTTTTTGCCCGCCTTCTTTTTCCCAGCCCCCGCAGTAGCGTTTGCAAGCTCCTCCGCGGCTCCTTCAATCGCAGCAAGCTCAGCTGCTCGTTGCATTTCAAGCGCCAGCTTCCTCGCACTTGCCTCCTCATACTCCTTTGCAACACGGGCTCTGTACATGTCTCGTTCAAGAAAATCCTCAGCCCGTTCCGCGTCCACTTCTTGCGACACTTCCTCCATCTTCTCAGCAATGTATCTTTTAACACGCATTCGGTACTCCTTGTCAGCCATCCTCCGTTTGAGAAAGCTCTCGTAAAACGCGGCATGTTCGCGCATCTTTTCGGCCCTCTTTTGCATGCGATCCGTCTTTTCTTGTTCCGTAAGAACGCGGCCTCTGAGTTTGTTTTGTAAAGACGCGCTTTTTGTTACGAAACTTCCTGCCCGTGACCGTGGCGCGGGAGATGGGTTGACATCCAAAAACTCGTCCACTTCGTCGTCGAAGTCTTCATCTTCGTTTTCATCGTTCTTGCCTTCTTTTGTAGAATCGATGGATGCACGGGCGGAGCGTTGATCCACGGTTGAAGCGGTTGAACGGCGTCTTTCCGCCATTTCAAACGGTTTCCCCAGCCCCCCAGGGAGATGGATGGTTGGAGTTTTAAAGTCGAACGCGCCACCGGAAAACGCCTTGTTGTTTAGAAAGTTGGCCCCTTGGTGGAACAGCGTCGCTCGCCGAGTGTAGGTTGTTTTTCCTTTTAAATACGCTTGCAAGGCTGAGATTGTTGACGGGCATTCTCCCATGTCTTTCTCTTCTTCCGCAGTCTCGTCTTCTTCGTCCGAATGGGCATCCGCGAATTTAACGGCAGTTTTTGTTTGATTTGTAGGTTGCAGGAATGTGGGTCGCGCTTCCTCCTGGATTGGTTCAGGATTGACGGCCAGCTGTACCACTTTCGAGACTGAACCTTGCCGATTCTGAGTTCCCGACGACGGAGCAAACGATGACCGCCGTCTCATTGCACTGCTCGGTCGTGCCGAGCTCAACGCCGCTTGATCTGGTCCTTCTTCGTTGATTGGAGTTATTCCCGTGTTGAGGTTTGTCTGAGACGTGGTGGCTGCATCGACTCCGTTCTCATCAAATGCGCTCAGAGCTCGGATGGCAGGACGCGTGTCTTCAGCGGTTGTGGCAGTTGCTTTGACTCCGTCGTAGAGAATCTTTTCTCCGTTCGTGCCAAACACTGCCGGTACTTTTTCAAACATGTCTAGTCGCCGACCGCCATGCGGAACCTCTTTTAGGAGCAACCATGGCTTGTACGCAATTTGGTCCCCCTTTGCAAAGATTTGCGTCTCTTTCGGTTTCCCAACTCTCGGCGATGGATCCTCTTCTACAGGCGGCGTCAATAAAAACGCCACGGGTTTCACACTACCCCCTTCAACCTGTTTCAAGTACATCTCGCGAGACTCCCGGGCTTTCGTAGACCGTCCAGGCTGACTCGATTCCCAACCATCTTTAATCGCTTTATACCGATCTTCCTTTTCCGTATCCTTCACAACAAGAATCGACGCCGTGTCTGTAGAAATGAGCCGTAACTTCCATGTTGGATCTGAAATCACGGCTGTTGGGACGGTATCGGTGGGTGTTGTTGCGGGAACGTTTGTTGCAGCTGCTCCTGTGCCGGCTCCGGCGCTTTTTTTCTTGATTTTGGCGGCGGAGCTTGGAGTAGAGGCTTTGGAACTGACTCTTGATGGGTTGTTTTTTGGATCAGATGCGTTGGAGGCAACGAGGCCGGCAGAGCTGGGTTTGAATAAGTCTAATGATTGAGCTGTTGCTTGGAGGACGTAGCGATGCTTTATAGTTGCTAATGCTGCCAATGGTTTCTCCTGCTTGAAAATATGGAAAATCGATGTTAGCTGGGTTGAAAACGGCGGAGATGCGCCTTTTGTTTTTTTGTGTCTGGGGTGAAACGACTCACCACACTTGCGGCCAAACTCGCATCTTTCGCAAGTCTTTCCTTCTCTTCTTTTTCCTTTTTTTCTTCCTTTTCCTTTTCCTTGTCCTTCTTATCCGTCTTTGTTGCACTTGGAGCTGCTGGCGTTGGCGGATTTGCTCCAAGAGGAGCAGCGTCATCTGTGCTTTGTACAAGACGTACAGCGTGTAAAGTGACAATGCCTTTCCCGGTTCCATTTGCAATTTCGACATCGTTGTCAAAGATTTGGAGTTTCAGTTGGACATTGGACAGGGAAAATAACAGTTGAATGGACGCGCAGCATTCGATGGCGTCTTTCAAGCGGAGGACGTATCTAGTCTCGGAAATATTAGGGTGCATTGTTTTTGGTGTTTTTCCCAAGTTAGGATATAACGGGACTATACCTGAATAAAATGTTGTGCTTGTTTTGCAAATATATTTCTTCAAAGTCTTGTGTGATGGGTTTCAGAGACATGTCGGGGATCGGACGTTCGACTGGAAACAACGGCCCTGGTTCGGTGATGAATCGTAGTTTCCATTTTCCGCTTGGTTTCGCGGTGCTTGTTCTGCAGTCGGCCAAAAGCGAGTACCCAGTCTGTTTTCCAAAAGATTCATGAGGATATTAAACCTTCGTTTCCCCCATCCATCTGGTGGTGTGATAACTCACATTATTTGGAAGAAATTTCGAGGACTTGAGGTTATGGAAAATGTGCGGCAATTCAGCTCCAGTGTCATTGTTAAACATTCGAAGACACGTGGTGCTTTGCATGCTGTCTGGCACGTACAGTGATACTGACAAGTACAGCGGGTCACTGAATCGAATTTGGTTCCTGTAAAATTTCACAAGGGATTGTTTAGAAAAACAAACGAGCAGTCTTGGCAAAGATGGAAAACTCAAAAGTCATACTTGAAAAGCATGAACCAAGAACCAGCTTGTTGGGCTGGAAAGGATTCATCCACATCGCGCACTGCCAGGCCCAACCGCTCCGTCACGTACTTTGCTTCATCTTCCATGCAGTAGTCATCTCTCGACCAGAAAGTTAAATTATACGATGTCGGGCAGTCGACGATGAATCGGTAAGCTTGGTTTCTGTTGGACGTAAAAGATCAATTTCCTACGAAGGCACGCGTAAATAAAGTTTCAACTGTACCCGACTGGCATTTTGAAAAATGTCGCCAAACTTGCGTTTGTGCTCAGCCGCAAGACGGGTTTTATGGCTAGCGGCCCAGGTTGAGGATCATACTTCCAGCTGTACGGCTCGATAATCAGGGAAGATGTTGAAGCCTGGCCGTCTGACTTTGACCTTCCAAATGTGGACAGCGATACCAGGATCGTTGCCTCTTTCGAGGGGTCTTGCAAATCTGTTCATAAAATCAGTTTTTTCGCCCAGCAAAACCAAACACGATAGTTGTTATGAACGAACATAGAACGGGTGGAATGCGAGTGAGGTCGGCAGGTTTGGTTGGATCCAATATATTTTGCACGCTTCGAAGCGACTTGAAGGATCCCGGGTTGTGATAGATGGATATGCATCTTTTGGGCAGTTGGCTTTTTAAGCTTCACGGAAATCAGATGAAGATCAAGCTAGGTACCTGAAAGCCTTCCCAAAGTCTGCAAGGGACACGACAATCTCGATTCCTTCATCCATTGGGACTTCTTCGGAATTTTTCGTTCCGTTTGGTGCCTTTTTCGGACGCCTGGAAAAACGCATGACCTTCAGTTAACTCCTGTAGCTCCATACCATCAATGCAAAGAAAATCTTACGGCAACGCAAAGAGGCTTCGCAAAACAATTTGCTGCTGAGGATTTGATATGCCATCGACAAAATCCCTCACTTCAGTCACCCGGAAAGGATAACCCATGGTGGAAAGGTCCAAACAATCCTGTCAAACAAGCACCGAATGGTGAAATGCATCAGAAGTCTGTTTAAACAAGAAAACTCGACAAAAAAAGTCTCTCACATCGCCGTTTCGATACGCGATAACGATAGTGTACGCGCCAGTGACTTTTTCAACACCTCCCACCGTGGACGCAACCTGTGGCGTCAAAAACCCCGAGGCAGCGGGACCCGCATTTTTTGCGACTGCGGCGGGTTGAGTCGACAATCCCGCAGATTTTTCCGGGGGTGGCGCAGGAGCGCCCCAAACGAGATTTCGCGGAGCCGCGCCGGCAAAGGACTGTGCGTTTTTGAGGTTGAGCTCCGCCATCGCGTTCCAGACGCCAGTCACACGCGCGTCGCGTTCGTTAACGCCGATGCGTTCGGGGACCCACCCGCGCAGCGCGTGGAACGCGTCAAAGTCGCCGTGCTCAAATACGCGCTGCGGCCCATGAGTGTTTGCTGCGTTCGTGAAATGGGTGGTGCTTGTCAGGCTGGCTGTTCGGACAAAAGAAGAAGCTGACAATGCTGAAAGATCGCGATAGCTTGCGGCGGCAATCTTGACAAGCGCCTTTGATATCAAATACGGCCAGATCTCTTGTGTGATGGGGGAGCCAGGGACTAACGGCCGGTTTTGGTCGTCAACTGGGATTCGATCGTCAACAATCACTTTTCTCCAGCACCCGAGCCAGAACAGCTTCACTGCATATCGTCCTGTAGGGTTGTACATTGGGAGTCCGTCTTTTCCTTTCGGGTACAAGTTATCCCACGGAGTAAACTCCTTTTCATCCGTTGGCATGTTTTGGCTTCTGAAGACTTTGGACTGATCGTACAAGAAATGGAACGTGGCAATAATCTGTCTCATCAAATCGCTCGCAGTGATAATGTGCCGGTTGTGCTGAAAGAATTTGGATGTTTGTGACATTGCTTCTTGCTCAGACGACTGCGCTGCAGGTGGAGTAGACGGCGCTTCTTCTTCAAAATTGGCGATGGAGGACATAGCCTGTTGCTGCCCCGTTGATGGATCAATGCCAGACACCAAAATATCTGGGGGTACCGGATTGCTCAAGTCCAACTCAACGCTGTTTCCACCGCTCCCAAAATCGACAGATCCATCGCGTTCCGCAGCATCACCTTCCATCCCACCGTCAACCGCAGAAACGGTGGAATGTTTCCTTGTATGTGCGTTTGATGTGGCGTGCGCAGGGTTCAATGGCCCAATGCCGCCGAATCCCATCAAATTGGAAGGCTGCCCAACTGCGGCAAACGCATCGTCGACCATTCCTGGCGACGCAACACCAACTCCGGCGCTCGTGTCTCCGGCAAGCTGCATCAGATCAACATGGCGTTTGTAGCTATCGAAAAAACCGCGCAAGTTTCGCGGAAGAAGAAGCGGATCATGGTCTTCGAACGTGTTTTTTGCGCTCCATTTTTCAGCGTTTATCTGTTGTTGAGTTGTTTGAGTTTGTAAGCGTAAGTGTCTTCAAAGAGAAGAAGGATATATCTCACTTCAGCGTCATTCCATTCGGGGAAAATAATGATTGCAGGCAGATCCGCCTCTTCCTGCCCGGGACCTCCAGTCTGCGCAGTTGGGAGGATCGACGAAGCCAGCGACGTTGGCTTTTTGAGGTTTCCAGACTTGACGCCTTGATTTTTCGCGTCGGCCGCTCCCTTCTTCATGTGGCGAGCGTGTTAAGTCTGTCAATGAGTTTGACTTGTTTTGATCAGGTTTCCAAAGTTAAAATGTAAAAATAAGCGACAATTCCTTCGCAGAACCTCGCAACCAACTCTGCTCATCCCTTCTCTCTTTTTACGCCCAGATCGCTTTCTCTCTTCTCTCTTTTTTTATCCAGTGTTGTGAATATGGGATGAGGGTTCGGTTAGTAAGCCATAAAAATGATGCGCTTATCGCAACTGACGAAGGCACCGCTGTCAGGCCTGCGCTCCCAACCAGCGAGGCTGGCGTCGACAGCGGCACCCGTCCAGGCAGCTAAACCACCGAGATTCAAATGGACGAAGCGCATCTTGAAGGGTGAGAGCGGGCGTATCCTCAATGTTACCCACCTATCCCACAAATCATGTCACTCAACGCACCGTCTCAACCTTTTGATCATCTTGACGGCGTAACCCTGGACCAGGCGGTGCCGTGATCGGACTCGGAGTTCTTGCCTGGACCGTGTACGAGCTGCGGCATCCTATGCCCCAGTTTGAGTGGGATCCGAAAAAGAAGACCATCGCTATTCTCGGGACTGGCTGGGGAAGCGTGTCCATGCTGAAGGACCTGGATACGGAAAACTACAACGTGGTGCGTACAAAAACCCTCCCAGATCAAGTCAACCCCCTCCAAAAAGAAAACTGTGTCCATGAAAAGTGAAATCTGGAAACCGCCGAACCCAAATCTCACATGACTCCCCGACTGACAAACACAATCCACACGCTTATGAACCCATTTCACTTTGGGATCAAAAGGTTCTCGTAAGCCCTCGCGCATACTTCCTCTTCACCCCGCTCCTCCCAAGCTGCACTGTCGGAACCATCGAACTCCGAAGCATCATGCAACCCATCCGTTTCCTCACGCGCTTCAAAAAGCGCGAGATTCTCTTCATTGAGGGTAATTGCACCAAAGTAGACCCAGACAACCAAGTCATCACGGTCGAAGATTCTAGCCAAGTCACTGGCGATGTCTCTGTTACGAACATCAAGTATGACTATCTTGTTGTTGGAGTGGGTGCCGAAAATGCGACATTTGGTATCCCGGGTGTGAAAGAACATGGTGTGTACATGCTTCTAATTTCAAAGAATCTCTGGATGCAGCTGATTTTTCTCTTCACCTTTTTTTCCAGCTTCGTTTCTGAAAGAAGCTTGGTAAAACTGCCACATGCGAATCGATTCGAAAAGAAAAAGCGCTGACTTTATTGCCAAAAACAAAAACAGGGACGCCCGCCGTATCCGCACCCAACTCCTCGACTGCCTCGAATCCGCCGCATTCCCCAACCAAACCGAATCCGAAAAGGAGCGCCTCCTCCACATGGTTGTAGTTGGCGGCGGTCCCACGGGTGTCGAATACGCCGCTGAACTCCACGATTTCTTAAACCAAGACATCACGACTTGGTACCCTGAAATCGCTGGCAAATTCAAAATCACGCTCGTCGAAGCAACCCCACACGTCTTGGGAATGTTCCCTCCCGATTTGATTGCATACACGGAAAAAACGTTTGCTGAAAACAAAGTCGACATTCGAAACAATACAGCTGTGAAGGAGGTGCGGCAGAAGGAGATTGTTGTGTTAAACAGGGATAAACAGACTACCGAGACGATTCCGTATGGGTTGCTTGTTTGGGCGACGGGGAATGCGCCTAGACCGCTTGTGGCGGATTTGATTGCGCAGTTGCCGAAAGATGTGCAGAATCAGAGGCGTGGGCTTGTCACGGATGACTGGTTGGTTGTGAAGGGAAGCCCTAGGGGTAGCATCTTTGCTTTGGGAGATTGCAGTGCAACCAAATGGGCGCCAACTGCACAGGTTGCGTCGAGGCAGGGTGCCTACCTGGCTAATCTGTTTGGACACCTTGCCACCATGAAAAGAGAAAAGGCAAAACTGGAGGATGAAGGAAAAAGTCCAGTTGATGTGATTCATACGTTGCCACCCTTTGTGTGAGTTAACCCTTTTTTTTGATTCTTTTTTTGTTCAAAGTTCTCGGACTACGCAATCGCAGGTACACACACATGGGCTCCCTTGCATATGTAGGCGGGGAGAAGGCCATCGCAGACCTTCCTGGAAACATTCACATTGGAGGAATGCTGACGTTCTACTTTTGGCGGTCGGCGTATCTCTCGAACCTGTTTACGCTTCGAAACCGAACCCTTGTTGCGTTCGATTGGATGAAGTGCAAAATTTTTGGACGCGACATCAGTCGAGAGTAGCGTAGCTGAGATCTGTCGTGTCAGCATTCGCGCAACGTTGCTCGTTTTCTTTCTCTTTTATGTTCTGTCTTCCCACATTATTTTTCAGATTGGTTGTATTTTTCCTTCAATAATAAAGAGCTTCCAAATCAACATCAAACAAACAAAACACGGCGCCAAAGAATCAAAATTGTAAATCACTAAATTTACAGCTTCCTCCCCGCCCCCAAACCCCTTTCTCGACACAAACGGCTTTTGTCATCATTCGTTTGCTGGGACATATGGCGTCAGCAGCATTTTGGAAAAGTTTTTGATGGCCTCCACTCCACGCACTTCTTGCGTCAACAGTGGCAACTTGACAACGTGAAAGTCTTCGTACAAGTCATTGATTTGGTTCAGATATTTCGCTTGCATCTTGGCACGCACATTGCATTGATCGCAGTTTGAGTCTGGAAATGAAGAGAGTCTTAGAAATTTTATGAATAATCAGAGTGTTTTTCACTCACCCTTCTTTGGGTACAACAGCTGGTTCACAATAATGTTATGAGTGTCGATGTTGAATCCCGCCAAATCCTGAATCATGCGCTCCGTCTCGTACAGGGACAAAAACTCTGAAATGCACACGCAAATAAAGGTGGTCTTGTCGGGATCCTGGAACTGTGTGTTGACTTCCTGGATAACGGTACGCATGCTTTCGAGCTTGGCAAACATATCTTCTTGGTTGGGTGACACGCCCATCATGGAAGACATTTGCGAAATCTGCAAAAAAAAAACAAAATCAGACCTGCAAACAAAAAAAACTTCCCAAACAAAAGACGGTTTTTACCATTGGTCCAAAGCGTCCACCCAAATCGCTCAATTTTCCCAATGCCTTATCCAACACACTAGGGAAGGACAAGAATCGCAGAGTGTGGCCGGTGGGTGCCGTGTCAAACACAACGGCACTATAGTCCATACTCTTGACGAGTTTCATCACTTCAGCAAAACTCATGGCTTCGTCAACACCTGGGATTGCGAATGCGAGTTCTTGGAGACCGCTTTGCATGGCAGCGTCTTCGGCTGTGTTTTTGGATTTCAAAAAACAATGTGAATTTGAAGTGGGGGAAAAATGAAGGAGGGTGGGGGGAGGCGAGCGGAGAAATTCGGAAGTGACGTACATTGACCATCCATCATTTCTTGCATGCTGCTGTTTGGGTCGATTTCCTGCGGAGAGCAAATTGTTTAGGATCATTTTTGAACACGGGTCCACGTTTCACGGGTAAAAAAGGGATGAATTCCGCCTTCACAAGAAAAAGACAAGAGAAAGGTACCATGGCGAACAAGTTGTCGAAGCCGTTGACGAGCATTGGCACTTTGGTGAATTTCTGGCAGAAGGCATCTGTTCGAATTTGAAACAAGCGCAAAAAATTAAAAAGAGGACGAATGAACACGGGCGATGCGTTAGCGATGCGGAATTATTTCATGTTGCTGCGAATGAATGTCTGGTGTCGCACCTGACAGGTTGTGCGCAGGGTCGGTTGAGATGAGAAGAACCTTTTCCCTGACAGCTGCAAGCTGAACGGCGAGGGAGCATCTGAAGAAGGGAGCAATGAATTCGGGCGTAAGAGGACTAGATACTGGGGGGACAGCGAGTTTCGCAGAAGCAGAGAGGTTGACTCAACGAGTTGGTCGTCTTTCCGACACCGCCCTTTCCACCGACAAAGATCCATCGGAGGGACTCTTGGTCAAGAATGTTTTGGATTGTTGGAGGCAGAATCTCGAGGTCGTCGCCTGGTTTGGTTGGGAAGGGTATTGGTGAGAGCTGGCTTCAGGGCAGCGCCCAATTTAACGCACTCATTTTTGTGATAATTGTTTGTGGGTGCGTATTTTACACGTTGCAAAAGAAAGGTTTCTCGGAGCGCACGGTTGGATTCAGCTGCGCCGAAATAGCAGCGAAGCTGTGTGCAGCAAAGGAGTTGGCATGCTGAGAGCACCACAACACCTTAAATACAAACTTTGGAATGAATCAATCCCACTGACTCTCACCGCATCCCGTTTGCAGTTCCAGATGTGCTTCGAATGGTGTGTTGAGGAGCAAATCGACTGAGCCAGCCTTTGTGGCAGTCAAATCATTGGCGCTGAGTAGGGTCGACGGAGGTTGCTTCTTTTAATGAAATGCCGATTGGGGCGACAGCGATTAAGGCAATCTGCTGAAAGAAAGGGCCATATAATCCCTTGCTTGTTGTTGGCACGTGGCTACGCGTCGGTACTCCATGCTTACGATCAAGCATGTCTGCGATACTGACAAGGCCACGCTAACAACCAAGTCTCCGTCTCTTTCTTATTTCAAGTTCAGTACTTACAGCTTCCAATGCCTCAGTATCAAGCTGAGAAGTCAGTGGCAGGTCAAATTGTTGTCAAAAATAATTTTGCAAATCAAAATGAACGCCTCATTGTGCAACGAGAGCAATAGCACGCGTTTCCCCACACAGGAAGTGAAGGCTGCCAGTTCCCTCGTCACCGCGCAACTCTCTTCAACGTACACCATTGGACCTCCGTTCTTCTCCAAGGAAATCATCAACAGCCGCAATGTCGGCCGCCGCCGCAGACTCTGCTCCGAGTGGGACGAGTGGGCAAAGAACTTTATCACTGACTCGGGCGTTATATCCCCGCAACGTGACTTTCATGTTGAAATCATTGCACCCGTTGCAGAAAGTCCGGCCATGGAACTGAGACTTGCGCAAAGCGACAATACGCGCAGTTCCCGCGTCATGTTTTGCGACGAGGTTACCGTTGCTTCATACGGAGTTACTGGAGAAGGGGGTTTTGACGTGACAACGACCTCGTTGGACGGTGTCCGCTCCAAGGCGCGTGTCTTGCGTTGGAAGCTCAAGAGCTTGGACTGGGAGGTGCGGCAGAGACGGATAGCGCTTGCAAAACAGCAACTGCAGTTGATGCGACAATCAGTGTCTCCACCGTCTCCGCCATGTGAACGTGAACCTGAAGTCGCTGCAACCAGCGGCCCGGTACCGTTTGATCGGACGCAAATGTCCACCATGCACAGAACTTATACAGCGGAAGAGTGGGACATTATTCTCTTGAGAGAGCTGAAAACGTCAGTCTATGAGCGCGTTTGGAACTGGGGGGTGCAGGTTTTCTCTTGCTTCGGTTCAATGACAGAGCCGGATGATGATGAGACGGTTGAGTTGACCAGAAATAATGCACGCCGCAAGAGTTATGGATCGACGGAAAACTTCACATGTCGGTTTAGAGCTTGATATGGAAAACGATTCCATCATGTCTCTGGCAATGTGAGGTGTAAATCGTTTTGGCTAATGCGTTGAATATCAAAAAAGTGAGGAGTGTCGAGTACAATAAAGAACAATAATCGAAGCACAGTGAACAGAACTTGACCGCTTTATCGCGTGGCGGATGGAACATTTTAGGAAAACTATTAACGTAATATTTAACATTTATTTTCAAAGGAGTTTTTTTTCGCGTTTCCGTGTCTTGAAGTCGCCGACAATTTCACGGTCGCTGTTTAGCATTCAGCCATAATCTTGGCACGCTCGTCCATGCACCACCTCCAGCACATGAGCACTCATCTGCCGGTGGAAACATGGATTCTGAAGATGGGTTAGCTCAATTCGCGCCTTACATCCATGTTTAAGCGTGAACTTCTCGAGCGCGTGCTCCACAACTGAGTCGTTTTGTCGAAAATGGCAGGTGGGTTTTGGAAGAATCCTTTCAACTCATCCACACATCCAAACAATGCACAGAAGTCTTGATATCCATTCTGACTCAGATTGCTGCTCCACTTTTTCTGCACTCTTTGTGCCTGTAAATATTTACTTGGCACATATTGGTAAAATCGAGATAGAAAAGAAAAAAAAAAAACGCCAGCCATGCCGAACAAGACCACGAACAAGGAGAACCTGTCCGTTGATCCGAGCCATACATCGCAGGCTGAATCTTCAACAATCCCCAGCGCGCAGTCCGACAAGTCAGCAAAGACGCCTCGGCAAAAGAATCCTCCAAAGACCCATGAACAGCAAATGTTCTCCAAGCAGGAAGAACCGGCTGGGAGCGCATCCTCTGCGAATGCATCAGCCAAAAAGAAGCCTGTTGAAGTGAAGAAGTTTAAGGACATGACGCCTGAGGAGCAGCGGGAGTTTAAGGTTTGTTCTCATCGCTTCATTCGGGTTTTTTCATTCCGAACTTGTTTGGGGAGCACGCGCTGTGCGTTTTACTGGTTTCTGGGCGCTTGCGGGTGTGTGATTCATCCGAATTTTCTTCAGGAACGTGGCGAGGCAGAAAAACTTGCTAAGAGACTCGCAAAGGAGGCATCGAAAGGCGGAGCCGGCAGTTCAAGCGGAGCCCCAACCCAGCAACAACCCCAAACACCGTTAGCAAAACAAAGCGCCAGTCACAGCAGCTCGCAATCCATCTCTTCAACTACACCAAACCATGGATCCAATTTAAACGTCTCATCCACTCCGGCGCCCATGCTCCAATCTCAGGCAAATTTGCGAGCACCTTCGCAGATCCGTTTTGACGACGTGAAACATCAAAAGAAGGCTGTCAAGGGCCGAACCCTTGCGCAAAAGCCGGTTCCTCTTTTGGCCCATTTGACCCAGTTTGAAAAAAAGAGCGCTACGGGGATTCGAAGCAATTTGGTGCATCCTGCTGTCGTCTCGCTTGGGGTGCAGTTTTCGGAGTTTATTATTTCTGGAGGAATCGCTCGTTGTCTGGCGATGTTGTCTGCTTTTAAAAGTGTGCGTTTTTTTCAAACTTCAACCACCTGTAACGTGTTTGACTCGTTTCGTAATTACGGATTGCGTTTCTAGGTCATCACCGATTTCGTGACTCCGCCCGGCGCTTCAATCCAGAGAGGTCTGACGACTTATCTGGGAAAGCAAATTGATTACCTCACCACAACGCGTCATATGGCTGAAACAATGAAATGCGCGATTCGGCAACTCAAGTCAGAAATCAACAATGTCGAATTGGAGAAAAGTGATGAAGAGGTAACCTACGTTTGAACTTGCCCATCCGTGCTAGATTTGCGCAATTCTAAGATCATTCCACCAAAACCAGGTCAAGGAAGAGTTGCTGGATTGGATTGACATGTTCATTCTCGAGCGAATTCGATCGGCCGACAACGCAATCGTTTCACATGCAATGGAAAAAATTCGCTCTGGTGATGTCATCCTCACATTCAGCCACAGTGCCGTTGTCGAACAACTGCTTCTCGATGCACACGTAAAAGGCTTGGAATTCAAAGTCATCATCTGCGATGCACGACCAATCCTCGAAGGTCGTTCCCTTGCTGGAAATTTAGCACGGGCCGGCATCGAATGCACATATGTTCTTGTCAGCAGTTTGGGAGCCGTCATGTCCAAAGTAACGAAAGTATTCCTTGGGGCGAGTGCTTTGTGGTCCAATGGTGCAGTCTTGTCAAGAACCGGAACTTCGATTGTTGCCATGATGGCTCATGATGCGCATGTTCCTGTGATTGTTTTGTGCGAGTCTATTAAGTTTAGTAGTTTGGTTCAATTGGACTCGTATGTTTGGAATGAGATTGGTTCGTTGAGTTTTTTTTTCTTTTAGAAGGGGATGGTGTGAATATCTTATAAATTTTTTTTTCCATATTTCTAGGGGATCCTGAAGAGTTGGTGAATATCCATGCCAAAAACCCGCAATCCGTGCGATCGTCTCTGCTTGTACCGCCATCCCTGTCTGACGCATCTGTGAAACCTGCCATTTTGAAGGAATGGAGAGACGAGCCGCAGCTGAAACTGCTGAATCTGAACTACGACGTCACGCCAGCCAACTTTATAACGCTCGTGATTTGCGAGAATGGTTGCATACCCAGCACAAGCGTTCTTAGTGTGATTCAAAACATGCGGATGGAGGAAGACAAGCAGAGAAAGCGGATTTAATTTCTTATTTTTTTTGGATGGAAAAAAAAGATAAAAACAAAAAACATGGACGCGTTTCGTTCTTGAACGGGAAGTGAGTACAATAAAGCTGGAGCGTCAGCCAGCCGCGAAGCGGACAAAGAAACGCGCGTGACTTGTGTGTGAAGACAGAAAAACGAAACTCAAACACGTGCAGAAACACGCGCTTTCAGCCCGCCCGTCATGGGCAACAGAATCGACAAGCTGTACTTTGCGTCCTTCCCGTTCAACACTTGAACATCAAACTGTCTCAACAGTTGCACAAGCACAAACACGCCCTCCAACTCGGCCATGCTCTTTCCAAGACAAACGCGCGGTCCAGCGTGGAACACGGGGTAATCAAACGGTGACGGCTGTTTTTGCATTTCAAGCCACCGCTCGGGTCGAAACTGTTTTGCATCTGCGGGTTGTGAAATCTTTAAGCTGGGCTTCATCACTACATCACAATGGAACTCATTCTTTTGGTGCTCACCTGGACCCCAGATTGCCTCTGTGCGGCCCATTGCGTATGCGCTCCAACCGACTGTTGCGCCTTTTGGGATGATTGTACCGTCGGGCAAGATTTCATCGGCGTTTGCTTGTTTTTGGTTGGTGGGAACTGATGGGTAGAGACGCAGGGTTTCATGGAAGACTGCGTTGGCGTATGGGAGTTGTGACTTCATTTGTTCGTAGGTTGGGGAGGAGCCGTCAAGCGCTGAGAGTTCCTGATGCAATGCTTCGAGACAGGATGGGTTTTGGCTGAGGCAGTAGATGGCCCAAGTCAGTACCGTTGCGGTCGTGTCGCGGCCTAAAATTTAAATACATTAAAGGTGAGTGCGTAGTTGAAGCATTCATAACCGGGTCACATTTACCCGCCAGTAAAAAGTTGAGAGCGTAATCTACAAGCAACTCATCACTCGGTAACTGCCCTCTATCATCCTTCACCTTCATCAACAGTGACAACAAATCAGATTCGGAAGATACAATCCCTGCTTCATCGTTGGCACGCTTTTTGCGAATAATGTCTTTTCCAAATTCTCGAATTTCGCAAATTTGGCGCGCGTGGATGGCAGCTTGTCCGCTCATGTATTCGCTGGTTTCCCACATTGGGGTGAGGAAGCGTTTGGCTGTACGTGCTTGGACTTCGTCGAATGCTACCATGAAAGGGGCCTTGTTTTTTTCGCTGACTGTGTTCATGTCGACCTGGCGAGGTGTGAAAAGGGGAGGTCAGATGATACTTTTTTAATCGCTCGTAGATGTCTGGGAGAGAGGGGGAGCGGAAGAGACTTACCCCAAACGCGATCTGGGTCGGAAATTAAGGAAATAAATAAATAAAAGGTCAGCCGCATGTTTCCATCAATAAACTCGCTTGCCTTTGTGAATGAATCAAATGTGAAGCGATAAAACAAATCTTGCAAATCAAATTCGTCGCCAGCTTTCGCGTGTTCGGACAACACTTGCGAAAAGTTATCCATCTCGTTCACGAAGACGTCGCTCACAAAGTCTTTGAAGTTCTTTGAAAGTATAATCCCACATGTGTTAAAATATGCGCGGGATAAAAAACACGGGGCAACAACACCTTGACATTGAAAATATTTGCGGCAAGCTTCCGTTGACTTTTCCAGCCCTCGCCGTCGCTGTTGAAGATACCGCGACCCAAAAAGTCGTGGAAAGCGTGTTGAAATCTGGGACCCTGGCAAAAAAAATAACATCACAACGTGTGTTCACAGTGCGAAAACATCTCCCCACTGCAAATGCACACGACGAACCTTGTCAAAGACGTGGAACTTTGTTTTCAAAATGTATTCGACGATTTTGGGATCGTTGATAATGACACCCATCGGTTCAAACGGAATTCGCATCGAAAAAGTCTTGTTTCCGTTGTTCTCGAATATTTCTGAAAAAGGAGAAGACTTGTGAGATATTTCAGAAAGAAGATAAAAAAAAGTCTGTTCAAAAATACCCAGAATGAAATCATGGAACTTGTCAAGGTGCGCACTGATCGTTAGCGCATCTCCCAGAATAGGCACCGCGCCAGGAGCACGCCGCAGCTTCTGATTCGAGTTGGAAGATGACCCGATCGGAGCGTCCGAGTACGCCCAGACGATCAGACCGAGGACGGACACGAGACCGGTTGCAGCAGCGACAATTGCTTGCGTCTTTCCTTTCATTGCGTTTCTTTTTGTTTGAAGCGCTTGCGTCTATTCTTGGAGCGCGTTTTATGAGTTCGTTTGGATTATAAATTCACAAGAATTTTTATTCAAGAAACACACCGTGCCACTTCTTCACTTTATTCGAACATGAACAACAGAAAACAAAGATCATCAGTTACGCGGCTGGCACCGGACTTTCAGACCATTCTTCATGCGAAGAGTCAGCGAGTACGTGTATGTGACTGAATCAGGATCCACGACTTCGAATTTGAAGTTCCGCACAAACTGCACAAGCATGTACACGACTTGCAACTCTGCCATTTGCTGTCCCAAGCACACGCGTGGTCCTGCTTGAAAGACGGGGTAGTTGTATGGCGACGGCTGCTTGTTCATCTCCAGCCACCGCTCTGGTCGGTATTCTTTCGCATCTGGGCCCCAGATTTCTTCAGTACGTCCCATTGCATACACACTCCAGCTGACGCTTGCACCCTTTGGTACAAATGTGCCATCAGGAAGAGTAATGTCGGTGTTTGCCATCTTAATGTTCAAGGGAACGGGTGGATACAAACGCATTGTCTCGCGCATGACTGCTTTTGCGTACGGCATTCCGTTCTTGATTTGTTCATACGTGGGCCGTTCGCCATTGGATGTTGAATTGATCTCATCCAGAAGAGAATCCAGCACGCGTGGATGTTTGGAAAGAAGCAACACAGACCAGCCGAGCGAAGCCGCCGTACTTTCGCGACCTGGATTGAACAAAAACAAGAGGTTTAACAAGCTTGACATGGATGGAAAGTTGCAACAAGGAAAAAACCTGCAATCAGAAAATTGAGGACATAGTAAATCAGCTCATCGTCGGAAGGAACTTTGCCCAGCTGGTCATCCACCTTCATCAGCAGAGATAGCAAATCGTTTTCCGAGACTCCAGAAACACGATTCTTTTGAATGATGTCTTGAACAAAGTCTCGAATCAATTGAATCTCTCTCTTGTGCACTTTGCTTTCGCCCGAGATGTATTCGGTAGTTCTCCAGAACGCGTCGATAAATCGGTGTGCGATTCTCTTTTGGACGGCATCCAGGGCCGTCATGATGTCGATGCATTCATGAGAAAGCATTGAGTTCATGTTGACCTGCTTTGTTGCTTAGAGAACATTCATTGCTGATAATTGTAAAAACAACGCTGACCCCGAACGCAATCTGAGCAAACGTGTCAAACGACAGACGGTAAAACAGATCCGCCACGTCAAATTCACGCGAAGCTTCAATATGAAGCTGTACAGCCCTTGAAAATGCAACCTCTTGGTCCACGAATACAGAATCAACGTGGTCTTTAAAGTTCTGTGTGTGTTTTTTTTTGGAAAAGGATCAATCACTCCTTCATGGTCAGTCTTAACTGGGTTCACTGTACCTTCACGTTGAAAATATTGGCGGCGAGTTTCCGCTGCGTGCGCCAGGCTTCCCCGTCAACGTTAAAGATTCCGTTTCCCAGTAAATCATACATGAGATCATACGATCTTGTTCCCTGTGTTTAGTTTAAATTGATTGATTAGAGAGAGAGTGATGCTTGGGAAGGAGGGAAGGTTGCGACGGAAAACACGACCCAACCTTGTCAAACACAGAAAAGTGCGTTTTCAGAACGAATTCGAGAATTTCTGGGTTGTTGAAGACGTAGTTGTTTGGGCTGAACGGGATCTTGAACACGAAGGTGGCGTTTCCCGTCTTTTCAAACGTATCTGCGGGAAACAACAACAACAGCAGTCAGCACCAATCATCAGCGATCCCATGAAACCCGATCTGCATGTACAAACCGGCGTAAAAGTCTTGCACTGTCTCAAGCCGAGCCAGCGCTGTGAACAGGTCGCCAAAGAAGGGAACATCGCCACCAACTCGCGCAACCTTCTGGTCCGTCCTTCCAGTTGAACAAATGGCCTCGTTGCGGTACAGGTACGTGAGAATCCCCGCCGCTGCGGTGGCGCCGGCAATCGCGGGCAAGAGGTAACCGGATCTATTCGTTGAACCAGTCATTCCGAGTGAAATAATTTTGATCCTGTGTTTGTAAAGTGGGGAAGGAACCCAACATTGCGAAGAAAGGGTTTCCTCTGGCCCTTCTTTTCCTGGGAACCGCGACAAACAAATTAGCGGAGAATTTCCCACCAAATCGGTCCGTTGGTCGAGAAGATGCCTCACTTGCTGCCGGCGTCGCGTACAAGACATGCAGAACAGCATGCAGAATATAACGGAAAAAGTGCATACGCCCAGCCATATTGAGCGATGACGTGGCGACGTGGCATGATGCGAATGGGCTTCTTTATTTAACGTCTTGTTCAACGCATCTTCTCAACACACTTCTATTCTTTGTGTAGTGGTATTCAATCTGCTCTTCCGAGTACCTGTACTGCATTTGATCCGGGCGAGTGGCAGCGTCCCTTGCCGCCACCAAGTATCTGTAGATTTCCTTCGGCCCACTTTCTCTTGGTCCCCCAGCCAGCTTCACAACATCAAAGTACTGCCGCATACACTCTGCCACCCTGTCGGCACCACCTGGATGCGGATCACCGAGTTCATCAAACTCGTTGGGCACATCCGCAGCAGATACAAGTATTGTTGCCACTGCCCGGAAAGCCTGCCACGGACCCACTTGTGGGTGAGAAGAGATGAAGCAACTGCTATTGTAGAACGCCTCTCCGGTCACATGACCTAGCCGCTGAAACGCCACAAACTTGTCGCCAAATTCGAACGCGAACCGGACGCTTCGTTGGGGCGAGTTGTTGCTGCCGAGCACGGTTTGGAGCGAGGCTTCGATGCTGTTGCGGACGTATTCGTCGAGTGGGTTCTTTGCGTTCAGTCGGGAAGGGTCATGCTTGAGATGGGCAGTGAAATGGTCCCAGAGTGTTTGTGTGTTGGCGATCAGGAGTGACAGGGTTGGACCTGCGTCCAGAGTTGGCAGGAGTGGATGGCCGCCGGGCGTGGCTACTTGTTCGTTGTAGAATTCACTGCGGAAGGCTATGCAAATGTCCAGGCCGTACTTGGCCAGCTGCTGTTCAATGGCTCTCGCTGTTTCCATGCGTATATTTTACAGCTGATTTCACAATAAATGCCCCTCGATTTTTTTTTTCTTTATTTTCTGTCGCGTTTCTGTCGTGTTTCTGTCGCGTTCCTGTCGTGTTCCTGTCGCGTTTATGTCGCGCTGTTGTCGTGCTTTTGTCGCGTTTTATAGTGAATTTGTGCGACCAGAGTTCAACAGAGCGAGGGTTGAGCGGCGCTGCTCGCGGAAACCCCAGACTGCTGACCCTATCAGTCAGAGCGTGCCTGCTGCTCTTATCATTCTTGGTGCATGCAAGTGATTACATGTTCCCAATTTGTGCCCAATTTGCGACAACGCTTCATCAGTGATTCTTTCAAACAGTGAGACGATGGGGAAGCCAGCTCCTTTGCATGCATGCCTGGTCACAGGCATATGCTTCAACTGCAAGAAGGTAACGCATGCTCTTTATTTATAAATCTACAGTGTTCTCACATAGTTGGTTGTGTTTAGAAAGTCAATCGTGGTTGCCAGTGTCCAGCCGACTCACCACGCACCAAAAACAAAGCCATCGCTTTGCCACTTAAGCTGACCAATGAGTGGCTTGTGGATTACGCGAAGGATAACATGTGGAGTGGGTTTGGTCCGTTGCCACTGAAGGTGGGAGACAGTATCTCTCTATCCAATGCGGAGAGGAGAAAGGTCGATCGAGCAAGGCTGGCAGTGGCTAAATTGAATGGTATCACACCCATGAGATCAGCAACCAGTGAGTGTCAGTTTATCTCAGTATGTACCATTTCACTGAGAGTTTCGAAACAGGGCAAAACGTGCCAAAACTGAAAAAGATAACAGAAGGAAATCACGATGACTTCTCTGAAACAGGTCTGCCATTTGTTGGTGCAAAGTGAAGGTGCTGAAATTTTTTTATGTGCAGTGGAGATGGAAGATTCATTGGATGATGATGATTCTGACGACGAAGGTGGGGCAGATGAGAATTCGGACCCTGAGCTTGTGACGCCTGTATCAACACCTGCACCCAACAAAATGAAGATGGAACCGATTACAGTTTGTAAGGAAAAATTATGAGCAAAATTGCTGTCAGTCGACTCACAGTATCTTCAGTGTCGGTGATCTGTATAAACGAATTTGAGAAGAAACCCCAAATTGGAGCCGCTTCCATGTCATTTGATTTCCGCAAGCCAGGAATCTCAATTTATGATATACTTGGGGCCATCAACAAACAGGCACCTGCAAAATGGGCACCGCTAACTGGCAAGCTGGGATACAAGACCAGCAAGACAAAACCAGTGCACGACATTGTCTCTGATGAAAACTTAGACGTGGTGCTGCAGTTACTCCACAAGCATGTCAAGACATTCTGCTTTTTTTGTTACACAAATCAAATCGGTGATTGCAAACATGTGACTTGAAATTTTTTCATTTGCTCACCGCTGTGAATAGATTTGGCGATGCCAACGGGATCCGATAAACCCTTGAGAACGTTGTCTAAAGTGCTATCACGACCATCAAGTGAAGTTTCGACGGATTCCGAGCAGCGGCTGCGTGACTTATACTGTGGAACCTGCAATGTGAATGAAGAGCACTTAAAGGGATGCTACCGCGAAGGAGATCTCCACCTTTTATTAACCGCACAGCACATTCGCCAATGGGTGACCATAATGGTGAGCTGTCTTGGTTGATTTGCAATCAAAAAAGTTTTACAATTTGATTGCGTTACAGGACCATGCCAACGACACAGGTTGCACACCATCCAAGCCGCCTGTAGCTAATATCTTCGACATGAAAAACGCTAAAAAAATCTCCGCTTCCTTGCAGCCTGCTCTGTCTGCTGCATCTGGCCCTTCGCCTTTGGCGTCTAAATTTACCCCTGTTACACAAGCGTTGCACATTCAAACTGCATCTTGCACCTTCATAACGCGGTCAGATAAAGTTGTGGAAGTGTTCCAAAACCGCGTAGTTCGTCCGATCTCAACAGTTGCTATCCTTCTGAAATCAGTCAACTTTCCAGGCGACAGAGTCTTTCAGGCTTCAGTTGATGGTGCTGAAGTTCACCAGGATGACAAATTGTCTGAATGCTTTCCTTCTTTACCGCATCTTCAGATTTTGTGCAGAGAGGCTGGCGCGGTTATTGACTGGGAGAAACTTTTGGCAGATGATCAGTTTGCCGTTCAAGCTCTTGAATAGAACTCATTTTTAACATAAAATTTTGCGGTGCAACAACAAAATTTTCAAGAAAATTTTCAAGTATCAACAGCATAGCACAATAGTTCTCTTCACACATTGCCACTCCAGTGATCTTTCATTCATGCATGCCATCATACGACGCCAAGACCGTTCTTCAGTTGAAGATACACGTGAAGTAATGCAAGTATCAGATCTCGATTTTTTTGACGTCAATTTTTACTCAAATTTTTCGCTTTGTGCCCAGTCAACCCACAATTTATTCACCTCCACCCAGCATATCTGAAACATGAATCAGCAAGCTCGGGAGTGAAGCTTGAACAAGCCTCAACCAAGCCCATGACACGATTAGGTAGACGGCGAACATGGGCCTTATTTCGACGCAGCCATTGCTTTATGTGGAAAAATGCCGACTCTATCTTTTTTGAAGGATTACATTCAAAGTACAAGGAAGGCAGCAGTACTTACTGGTGTCAGATCGGGAGAGTAGGGAGGCAAGAAAATAAGTAAAATGCCTGCGTTACTGCAAATAAGTCGCAATTTTGGTTGCTTATGAATGGCTGCGTTGTCAAGGACAAGAATAGAATTTGGGCCTGGATACCGCCCCATTCTTGGGATCTTATGGATTGTTTCGCACATACGATTAACACTGTAAAACCCAACAGAAAGGTGCTTACCAAAACATTCTCCACATAATCACAGAAATCATCGCCGTTCATTGGTCCTTCAGAGATTTGAAATGCCAAAAGTCCGTGTGACAGTGAAATGGATCCTTCAATTGTGTATCGTGTTCCTCGAATAAATGGTGCAATATGTCTCGCGCGGCAGCCACGTGGTGCCCAGCCGTAACGTCTTTCCAGAGTTTTGTCATCATTTGCTGCTTCGTCAGTGAAGACAAAGTACTCGCGAGGAAATTGGGCCATCCTGATGAGGAAGGCAGCTCGATCCTGCTCATTCCTCTCTTGAGCTCTTACAGAAAGCTGTGAGGGATGAGCATTGTGAGATCGACTTCAGAGTTCATAGTTAAGAACTAACCTGCATATGTGTGATTCCTTCACGATCTAATGCCCTCCAGACAGTCGAAAGTGAGATTGATCTGCCAAGCGCAAATGACATCTCTTCTTGTAGCTCTTGCAAATACCAGTCTGCGCGTGAGCGCACAAGCGCTTGCAAAACCTGAGATTGAACCTGTTAAAATCCGTCTTGATTGATGCATTACGATGCACTGACACTTCGATGCGCAATGTCTATGGAGCGTGGAGCTCCATTGTGACATGCTAACGGATTGAAAAGAGTCCCGTAGTCCTCCCAGCACTTGCGCATTCGCATGACAGTTCGTTTGTGGATCTTAAGAGTCTTGCTGCTGAACTCCACGCTCTTGCCCTCACACGCATGCAGTCTTACAAGAGCTCGGATCTCTTGACTGTAAGTCATACTGTGAAGATAGTATCGAAAGAATCACTGATGAAGCGTTGTCGCAAATTGGGCACAAATTGGGAACATGTAATCACTTGCATGCACCAAGAATGATAAGAGCAGCAGGCACGCTCTGACTGATAGGGTCAGCAGTCTGGGGTTTCCGCGAGCAGCGCCGCTCAACCCTCGCTCTGTTGAACTCTGGTCGCACAAATTCACTATAAAACGCGACAAAAGCACGACAACAGCGCGACATAAACGCGACAGGAACACGACAGGAACGCGACAGAAACACGACAGAAACGCGACAGAAAATAAAGAAAAAAAAAATCGAGGGGCATTTATTGTGAAATCAGCTGTAAATACGGTTTTACGCCATTTTATTGAACAACATCGCCTCTGGCACCGTCCTTCACTCGTCGGATTTCAAGAGCCCTTCTGCTTCAAGGAAGCTTTGAACAGTAACCAGGATTAGAGATTCGATACGTTGAATGCATGAAATGCTCGCTTACTTCTTTTCGAACTTGCGATATTCAATTTCCATTTTATCCATGCGATCATCCTCTGCCGACGGCGCAACGGGCGGCACGTCTTCTCCACTGCTCCCGCCCTTTGCGTTTGATTCGGCCTCCTCCGCTTTTTTCGCAGCTGCCTCCGCCGCAGCCACAACCGCCGCAGCTTGCGCTTTTAATGCCTGGCAGTGTGATTGAGAGCATCGTTAAAGAACATGCCGTCAACAAATGTTATGCCAAGAGGAAGAAATCTGAACCTGGGCCGCCTCTAATTTCGCCTGCTCCCAAGCGCCTTTTTCCCTTGTCCGAATTTGCTTCCGTTCAGACACGTAACCGATTCTTCGGACTTCTCTTTCAAAGAGACCTTTCATGATTGCTTTCTGCAAAAATCCAGATGCAGTTTCATGTGGTGGGTCAATTATTGAATATTGCTCAAAACGACAACAAAACACTGCTTGCCTCATTTTTGGTCGGCCGACTGAGTTGTCGAGGAACTTCTAAAATATGCAGCGTTCCTTCGTCATCTGCCGCAGCCACAAATTGCGTAACGCCTTTCCCCGGATACTGCCGGATATTCATGTGACTGATACCCGCGCTGGCCACGTTTTGCACCGATGCTGGTTGATATGTACTATCCAGCAGGTCCCATACTTCAATCGTTCCATCCGCCTTGGAAATGAAAAAGACTCCCGGCCGTGTGGGAGACCAACGACCAGAAATGATGTATGAGGATGACAGGGAGGAAGAAATGAGCGGACCGGTGATTGTTTTTTCCTTCCAAACGTGAAATGACCAGCCGCCTGTGCTGAGAAGTATGTCAGGGAAGAAGGGAGACCGCTGTAGATCGGACATTGGACCAAAGTGCCAGCTGAATGCGTGCTCCACTCGTGAACCTGGTGAAGCCAAGTGTTTATTTTCAATGGAAATATGAGGCAGGGGCATCTGGACGTACCTTTTTCTTCGGCAGACTTTTCGACGACCCAATCTGCGATAATCAAGTCTCCTTCCTCCGTCGCTGTGAAAAACTTTGAGATGGGCACAATTCCGGACGCGTCCTTTTTGTCCTTTTTCTTTTTCTCTTCGCCGCCTTCTTCCGACTTTTCGGCAACTTTCGGCTGGAGCGTTTCTGAAAAAAGGAAAGGAACTCAGAGGGATTTTCTTCATTCATAAAATAAGCGTACAATACCAAGGATCTTTTCGAGAGACTTGAGCGACACTTTTGTCAACCCGTAATCGAACGTGTTGTCCATTGCGCTCAACGGCACGCGCAAGAATGGTTTCCATGCGAGATCCAGCGCCTTTAGATCCTTTTTGGATCGTGTGTCCCACAGGTACACTTGGCCGTCCAGAGAGCAAGTCACTAGCTGTCGACTTCCCAATTCTGGATTTTCGTTCACGTCTCCGTTATGTGATACCTGAGTTTTATTGTGTGTGGTGAGATGAAAGAAAGCCGGAAAATTGCAGCAAACTCTTTCCATACCAGCATGTTATTTGGCAGCCATTGAAGATCGGATATAGCAGAGCGATGACTGAGCTCGATGCTAGACGCGACAATGTATTTTACAATCGGAATGACAGGTTCATCGGCATTACTAGAAGCACCGCCAGCAGCTGCATCGCCTGCATTGAGTGTATCTGAAGTGGAAGATTCGTCGCCGTTGTGTGTTTTCCTGTTTGACTTGAGTTTATCTTGGTGCTCGGAAATGTCCCATAGAATAATCTGGCCATTAATGCATCCTCCTGCGATAAAGTTTGGATCGGAAGGGTTGAATTGGAAGCAGTTGATGTCTTCTGGTGCTTCCAGAATCAACTGTGTTTGGTTTTTTAGGCGGTTTGTTTTTTCATTGAAAAGAAACTTACTTGGGGGTGGATCGGGTCGTGGAAACTCCAAATCAGGATCAGAGATTGCTTTGATCGAACGACAAAGCCGGATTCTACACGTTCATCGAAAGTAACGCGCTTCACACACGATACACCGACAACGCCTTCGTTTGTTGATCAGTCAACTGTGACATCCATTCATCCTTAAGCATGCTCGCTCACCTTTCAGCGTTGGGTGCCAGTCTGTACATGATATGGATTTGTCTTTGCTATGCTTCAGATCCGTGAAGCTTTGATACTCCTGTGTTTGAAACCGTGAGATCGGACACAAACAGAATGATACCCACTTGCAGAACGTACCTGCAGAATTGAATGCGATCCTTTCTCAAAGTTGAGTTCCTCCTCGCCAAGTTCTTTGAAATCGTCGCTGAAGATGTTGACTAAACAGTTTTGCTGAAGCACGTCATCGAAGCTGAATTCAAGCGCACGCGAGTTAACTCAAAGGGACCTGGTTGATCGATTGTACAATGTGCGTCAAATACTAACCTGTCCGACACAAGTTTCACAAAGTCAATCATTTCGTCCGTTTGAAGAATCATGCGCTGAGTATCGTCAGCCAGCAACAGCGGTTCGTATTGGCAGGAAAAGTTCAATGGCCGGAACCAATTCGTTTGCGTGCTTTTGGTTTCAACTTCAGAAATCGCCTGTATGGAGGAGATGTCAATACTGCGGAGAATATCGACAATGTGCTCTGCACCTGCACGCTGATACCAAGCTCGATCCGATTAACTTCATACGCAGGATCCTTGTACGATTTGCACTCGAGCACTGCATCTCCGGTCCCTTCACGATCGCTGAAATTGCACACTTTCCCAAACTCCCTGCGCATCCTCGACAACTTCACATGCACCAAATCGCGCGTATCAAACACTTGCTCCAACTCCATATCTTTGTCGCTTCCAAGACATTCCCATGGCTTCGAGACGGGTTTTTTGGGGCGGCCGTAGGTTACTTCTTCGGCAGCTGGGTCGACGGTTGCGGGCTGGTTTTGGTTTTTAAATGGATAGTTCAGGGACCAGTTATTCAGTTTCGAAAATGTTGCGAGGTTGTTTTTACCCTCAAAATGTAGTCCACTGCGTCTGGAGAGATGCACAGAAAAAAGTTTTGTCCGTATTTGAAATCGGCGTCGTAATACAAAAGAAGCTCGTCTGCTGGGTATTCCTGGGACAGACAGAAAACAGTCAGCGACACAGCGCAACAAAAACAGAAAAATCCAACTAACGATAATCTTTGCTTGCGCTGGTTGAAAATCACTAATGGCGCGTCTTGCTTGAATATCAGCCAGCATATCCGCTTTGGGAATGATTTTGATGGGTTTCTCTGCCGTCACATCTTCCCCAGACTTGACTTTAAATATATCCTGCGTCATCGTTGTCAAGAACAGCGGCAAAATGCCTTCCAGTGGAATGTCGATATTTTTGTTTCCTGGCGCCAGTGCTTCTCCGATTGGCGGTTTATCCAACGGCGGCTTAACGGCGGGATCTGATGCAGCAGCTGAAGCTGGTAGCTGTTGCTGCTGCTGAGCCGTATTCAGACTCACGGTAGATCGATTGTTTTTGGCTGTTGAGAGAGTTCGAACCGAGTTTGAAACTGTGCCGCCAAGTTGAAGGTTGCTTTTCCCGCGTTTTATTGCCGAGGAAGGTGTGGCATTGACGTTGAGTTGGTTGGTTGAAGCTTTCGCGTCCATTTCGGGAATTTATAAGTGTGCGTTGATGTCAAGTGGATGAAGTGTTTGTTGGATTTATTTTTTTTGTTTTGGAGATGGCAATAAATTTGTATCGCTGACAAGTGCTTGAGAGCCACGCGTAACGGCCCCGGACATGACGCGCAATGAACAGTGGCAGTCAAAGAGATGCTGGGAGTCTTGGTTGGGCTGTTGCAATCGCAGAAGCTGGCCAGTTATCAACACGATGCGTCATTCGAAACATCGAATCAAAACTTCAAAATGCACCATCAACTACATCAAAATATACAAGCAATTTATTTCTCTAAATATTGAACTCAGCCTACTGGTGGCTTGACGTCCGGATGCGCCTTCAAATACGCAATACTGTTCGCCAAATCCTGCTCCATACTTGTATTGCGCCAATACTGCTGATCACAGGTTGTGCAGGAAATGCAGTTCCATCCTTTTGGGCACGAACCGGCGCCATCGCCACAACGCGGAGCGTCGCAGTTTGCATACGCGTTTGCAAAGAAATCTGCGTCCGCGTCGGGCCCGATGCCTGACAATGGCGGTTTGGTTGGACTGCCGCAGCGGCCCACGACTTCAGCGCCACGTGGGA
This sequence comes from Chytriomyces cf. hyalinus JEL632, assembly GCA_025435555.1. NCBI lineage: Eukaryota > Fungi > Chytridiomycota > Chytridiomycetes > Chytridiales > Chytriomycetaceae > Chytriomyces > Chytriomyces cf. hyalinus JEL632. The sequence goes on along the minus strand of JAIWWG010000003.1, from coordinate 107,051 downwards.
TTGGGCCGGGTGGTGGAGATCCTCTTCCGACTTCCTTGCCGTCAAGTGCGTCGCGCAGGGTTTTGGAGTAGGTGCTCAGAGGGGGGTTGGATGATGATACGTCGTATACGGAGTAGCCGCCTGTCCGGAAGAGAATGTTGAGTTTCTTTTTTGGTGGAGGAAGCGAAATTGATGAATACTTACTAAATTGTGGATCGGAGAGGATAGCGTCTGTCACGGCTTGCAGGTCATTTGGGGGAAGAAAACCACCATACACTGCAGAGCTGGGGTCCCCTGGGAGTCCTACAACAAGAGGGCCCTTGAATTTGAGCTTCCAGTCGTTGAAATTGAAGCCAAACGGATACGAGCACACGGGATTGTTGTAGTACTAAAGCCAACGTTGTGAGCAGGCTTCGAAACAAGAAATATCAGTTGTTCTTACCTGAATCAAGACGTAGTCAATCTTGACATCCGGCGACGCAATCAATTTCCCCATGTTATAGTCCGTATAGTCCCAATGGTTCAAGTAGCACTGCGGAACAACACCAAGAATCACACTCGGCGACAGTTTTTTAAGCGCAATAAACATTTCAATCATTTCCGGCTGCCAGTCGTTCTTGGCTCCTTCCGCACTGGAGCCTCCAGCCAGCCAATTCTTTTCAATGTCCAATTCAATTCCGTCCAAGATGGCGTCTCCAAGTGGCCGTACAGGATCCGCCTTCCCTTGCAGGAACTTGTCAAACAGCAACTGCGCGTACAGTTTTCCCTCTCCAACGCCGAGATAGTAATCTGACAGATGGTCTCCGGCCAGTGAAAGAACAATCTTAACGTTTTTGGTTTGACAATGTTTGATTTCTGAGCTCAGGGCGATACATGGTGCTTGGACATCGGCAGGAGGTGCCACTCCGTCTGTTCCTTGAACCCAGTTGCAAACTCCGCCAGAATCAGCACCACCAAACGATAGGGAGAATCTTGGGTAGCTGCCAAACTCGGGCATGAACGCCAGATTGATTTGCTGGTATAAGCCTACTCAGAAGTTTAGATCTTTGGGCTCCAAGGAGAAGGCAACTTAAATTTGCGAACCTGTATCGCAGTGCCAGGTCAAGTTTTTCGTTAGCAGTTGGTTTTTGAACTCGGGAGTGTATCCATTTCCTGAATTGGATGGTAGGAGTTAGGTCCGAGAAGGGGAAGAGCATCTGCCAGCAATTAGGTTCAAACCAATCGCGTTTTGGCCCCAGTCTGCGAGAAAAGCAAGAGCATGTCAGCATTCTTGAAAACCTGAACATCCATTGAACTACAACAAGTTCTCACATCCAATCAGCGCTTTCTTATTTCCCCAAGGTCTTGTTGAAACTGGAGGCAGTGGAGTTGTTGTGTTGGTTCCGTTGTTCGAGGCTGGAATGCCCGTCCCATTGACCGAGTTGCCATTTGAATTCGATTGTGCATTGGCCGAATCGCTGTTGTTTTTCGAAACAAGTACGCCTGTTGCGGTTGCTGCAATTGCGACAAGAATTAGGATTGCAACGGCAATGACTAGTGTTCTGCGCTTGGCGAGCTGTTTCTGCTGCCCACAGTGTATGTGTCAGGAGGGTTCGTAGTAAGGGAGTACCGGCAAAGCAGACTTACGTCTCCCATGGGTGCAGCCTGAGAGTTGGCGTTCATTTTGGGAGAAAGTTTGTTCCAGGTTTTCCGCGTGTTTTATGTCTCCCTTCAAAGCAGCTGAAACCAAGTCGCAAAAAATTGAGGACTTTTGCTCAGGAGCACAAACAAAAACCGATCACCGAAAAGCCACCCTCCACGCGCGTACTTGTCAATTTGTAAGGCTTTCGGTCATTGGCTGAATATGGCTACAAGCTTATATGGACAGTAAATGAGGCAGGCAAGATTCTTCATGCTCACGGGGCTTCCCCTGACTTCCCGTTGTGGTGGCTGGAAGTGCGAGCAACCTGATTCTTGCTTTGACTCAACTGTTGGCCAGAATCAAGAACCGGGGACGGTCTGAATTGATGGAACATAATACCAGTTAAAATTAACACACAAACTGATGCGCAGCCTTGCGAATGCGCGACTCGCAGCTTTCCCATAGCGCATTCACTGGAAACTCCGCGACCCCAAAACCAAATAAGGCTTCGAATTAGAGCTATTTTACATGAGTAACTCATTGCGAAAACAGGTAGCTTTGAAAACTTGTCAACAACGGTGCGTAAAATCAAAACACAGACAGTTTGTTCATTGCAAGAGAAGACAGGTCAAAAGGTACTATTGTTTGGAATAATCCGGTCAATTCAGGTTTGGTTAGACGCATTCGTAGGAGTCGCCAATGCCTTCATGCTTTGTGGCGCAACGAAAGCCCTCCTGCCAAATCATGTGATTCCTTCGAAAGTCAGGATCCGCACAACCCAGCGCAAGTTGCTGTTGGTTTGTCCAGTATTTCGCCTCAAGAGAATTGATTTCCAATCAAGTGCAACCCTTCCAGGTACATCAAGCCATGGATTTCGCGGGACGGCAGCTCTCCACTGAACTGATTGTTGGACACATCCAGACGCTCAAAAAAAGTTGCCATAAGTTTCCCACACCTGCAAGGGACCCAAATAACTTTCATTTGCTCATGTTCAGGCTTTCCATGTTCCAAATTACAGGAGGAATTTCACACGCAAAAGAGTTTCCGCTGATGCTCAGATCCGCCAGATTAGTGAGTTCGCTGATGGTATCGGGGATGACTGTGAAGCGATTGCGCGAAGCGTATAAATGGAGCAGCCTACCAGGAGTGGCAAACACAGTTGGAATGGACTGCAGTCTATGTACAAGGATTCGAGCGCATGTAAGTCTGGCAATGCGGGAAACTCTCCGCTGAATTCGTTGTTGGACAGATTGAGTGTTTCCAGTGCGACCAGCAGGTTCACCGAGCTTGGAAGCAGTCCCGTCAAAGAATTGAACCTTAAGTCCAGACACACCAATTTCTGCAGCGCGCCAATTCCATCTGGAATATTGCCTTTGAGTTTTCAGCAACGCAGAATGATGTTCTCAATTGCAGTCAGGCGAGTGATGGATGCTGGAAGTGGCTTTGTTTCGATTGATGTATTGTTGCGGATTTTGACATCTTTGAGCTGCCCGGACACTGCGCTGGCAAAGACGGTCTGATAAGGCTCGGGAAGATGGAACCAATCTTGATCCATCCCAAATTCCTTGTGAGAATCCGACATCCGTACGTTGAGCAATGCAAACTCTCTGGTCAACAAGCACTGATTGATCGTCTTTGACAGGCGCCTGTAAGGGAGCACAGTTCGCAGCGGAATCCAGGCAAAGACCTGGGCAATGACTTCGACAGGGACATTCTGAAGGCGGGTGTAAAACTTTTTCTTGCCGTTTTGCGGGCAAAGAACTTCGTTCAACAGATGAAGCTGGCTGCTGATGATGGCCAACTGGGTCTCTTTGATGCCGGCGACTTCCTTGGACTCCTTCTGCATTGTATTCTGCATTGCAGATATCGTCGCTTGGATCGTTTCGAGGGTGTGGAGGATGATTGAGAGGGTTGCGGCATTCGCTTCCCCGAGACGTGGACAGTGCTGATGCAGTGTCTAGAGTCGCGCCTTGTCCGTCGCTCTTTGAGGTTCGTCGAGTTCGCTGGCGTTTCATTGATTTATTTTACAGCTGCGTTTGTTGGAAGCAGTGTTAGGAAGTCGGGAGGAAAGCTGGAGCAGGGAACATCGAAGTGCACTATGAATGATTCTGTGATGAAAAGATACGCTTTATTCTCCGATCTTTCTCGCACGTCAGATGATATCGCCTCTCGACACTGTTAAACTGCCACTGTCAATTGGCGTCTTTAAGCGAGTGTAAGTACGAGCACTTTGGCTCAAAAACGGGAATCCATCCTTATCGGAAAAATAATGCATTTAAAGCGCCGAACATAAGGATGGCTGCCATCCGTTCTCTCGCTGTGGTTGCTTTTTTTGTTTTAACAAACTTCGCCAGAACGAGGAATGGAAGATTTTATCGCCGCCAACCAGGCGCAACTTACGGCGATGAACGTCCCCGAGGTGCTATGGACTGAAATCCAATCCCGCATCGAGGAAGGAAACTTGGGCACCGTCGGTTCCGAGATGGAATGCCCGTTTGGAGTCGATGAGGATGGAACTGTTGTTGCTGCCTCGGACCTAACCGCACGGGAAGCGGTGAGCGTGTTTGGGCATCAGTGGGTGTTTATCAATAAGGAAGATGCGGAAAGCAAGCTTGGTGGGAGCCCGGGACTTCTTGGGGCTGTTGCTGGGCTCATTGAGGCAGCGATGCCGCCAGTGCAGCAAGCGGACTCCAGCGATGAAACACAGCAATCCGAACAGCAACCACGTGAAATGGACTTTCAGACCGTGTGCAGCAATCTGTGGCGTGTTGCATTCGAGTTTGACGCTGGCGATCAGAAAATGAGCAGCGTCTCCTTCGATCCGTATGCACCAGCTCTGTTACCCTTCGACAACGAACCGCTTCTCGGCGCTGGCATCTTGATTGATACGCGTACCAGCAAGTCTTACACGCTCTTGTGGCCCATCGGCGTCTCGGAAGGCGACGATATCGACGATACGGACGACTTTGAGATCTCCGTGCTAACCAGAGTCACGCGCGGCGAGTTGACGGTCATGCCCGACTACTCAAATGACGAGTACTGGAAACATCACTATGCCACGAGCAAAGAAACCAACACGTTTGATTGGTACTTACCATGGAGTACTGGCTTCTCTGCCATGCTCAAGGACTTGGTTCCAACACCGGCATCTCGCCCGGGCAGTCTCATAACCGTGTTGGATGTGGGTTGTGGGAATTCGGGAACAGTTGGGGACGGAATGGTGGCGGATGGGTTGGCTAATATGGTGCTTCACTTTGATGTGTCCAAGGAAGCTGTTCATTCATTGGCGAAAACTCAGGCGGGAGCAAAGAAGAAGGATTTGGATTCTTCAGAAAAGACGCTGCCTCCACGTGATAAGAGCATGGAAGCTGGCATTCAAGATCACGCGGTTTTCGATGGAGCACTTGTTCAAGGAATGCCATTCCGAAGCAGCAAAACAGGAGGAAAGTTGTTTGACTGGGCGTTTGACAAAGGCACCACGGATGGAATGTTGAGTCACGGCGTGGCTGTTGTGAAGAAGATGTGGGCCAACATGGCGCGTATCACGGATGTGATTGTGCTGGTTTCGTTTGGCAAACCTGAGCTGCGGATCCCCATGATTGAGGAAGAGATTGGGAATGGTTGGGTTGTTGACCAGTGCCTCGAAGTGGACGGACTTGGAACTGGTTGGTCCTACTACGTATACCTCTGCAAGCAGACGTGAGTTTCTTCAGACTCAGCAAAATAAATATACGTCATGCCCTGTCGCGATCTTTGCGACCTGTGACTTGTGATGATAAAAGTAATGAAAGGCAAGCTCGATCGATCGCCACAAAAAACACTTCTGAAATGGTGTTCACCTCACTCACGACGACGCTCCGTCAACGCAGCGCAGCAGCCACTGGACTCACTGCCCGTCTTCTGGCAACCATCACCAACTCCAAATCAAATGCAAAGTAAGTCGCTTGCATTGATGCGCAGGCAAGTGTTTTACACCCGCATCTTCTCCCTGACCCAGACCTCCCACCGCGATTGTTCTTATCAACATGGGTGGACCTCGCACTGTCCAAGATGTCCACGGGTTTCTGTTTCGTCTGTTCTCAGACAAGGATCTGATTCCTATTCGTGAGTGTTCGTTTTAATGCATTCTGTCGATGACTTATGATTTCCATTGGCGCACGCAGCATTTCAATCGTGGCTCGCTCCATGGATCACAAAGAGACGAGTTCCAAAGATTCAGGAGCAGTATGCGAAAATCGGCGGCGGATCTCCCATTTTCCACTGGACCCAGCGGCAGGGCATCCTGCTCGAGCAACTAATGGATCGCATTCGACCAGAGAGCGGTGAGAGCATGCTTTTGAAGGCCTTCTTCTCGTGCATTCCTTTTTCTCGCGTTTTCTTTTTGGCCAGCCACACTGATGATGCGCTCCAAAACAGCTCCCCACAAGCATTACATTGCCTTCCGATACGCCGAACCGTTAACTGAACACGCACTCGAAGACATGAAAAAAGACGGCGTCAAGCGTGCCATTGCCCTGTCCCTCTACCCACAATACTCGTGTTCCACCACCGGCAGCTCGCTTAACGAACTCGTGCGAAACCTGAAAGCCTCACAAGACCCATCCACAAATGCAATTCAATGGAGCGTCATTGACCGTTTCCCAACGCAACCGTTGCTCGTTGAAACTTTTGCCAAGCACATCCAAGCGTCCCTCGAAAAAGAGTTTCCCGCCAGCGTGCGCGATTCTGTACCCATCATGTTTAGTGCGCATTCTCTTCCCATGTCGGTTGTGAACCGGGGTGACTCGTACCCGCAGGAAGTTGGCGCCACGGTGCAAGCTGTCATGGAAAAGCTCAAGATTCGCAACCCTTACAAGCTGTGTTGGCAAAGTCAGGTTGGGCCGAGTGCTTGGTTGGGTCCCAAAACGGAAGACGTGATTACTGGGTACGGAAAAGCGGGGCATAAAAACATGCTCTTTGTTCCCATTGCGTTTGTAAGTGATCATGTTGAGACTTTGTTTGAGTTGGATCTTGAATATGGGCACGTCGCTAAGGAGGTTAGTTTTGTGTTTTTTTGTACTGAAAGTGGCGTGGTTTTTTTTCTCATCTTCCTCCCCCGTACTTTCTGTCAGGCCGGTATCACCGGGTACAAGCGTGTGGAATCTCTGAACGATGATCCGCTATTTATTCAATGTTTGGGAGAGTTGGTGAAGGGGCATTTGGACAGTGGGGCGCACAGTTCGCAGAACTTGCCTCTGCGTTGCCCGCAATGCATCAATGAAAAGTGCGGCAAAACGAAAGAGTTCTTCTCTCAGCAGCAGATTCAGCTGTAAAATCTGGGTGGGTTTTGGTCCATGGGAAATGGAAACATGATATCGAACTTGAAGGCGTTTCACACGCAAATAAAGTATTTCGCTTAATAACCTTCATTTCGCATACCCAAGATGCATGCCTTTACGATGATCCAGCCCCCCCTCACAAAAAATGCATTTTATTTCGAACTTTTACCGCGTTTCTTCCTCAGTCGTAATTTCCGTAAACGTCACGTCCCAGTCCCAATGCTTGTCTTCTTCATAAACCATTTCAGGTGGGCACAGTGCGTATCCAGTCAACAAAGTGAAATCAATGCCGTCCATCCCAGTTTGCTAAAAATCGATTCAGCTGTCTACGAAATTAAGTAATGATCAAGATGGAATGCGTACCTCGTTCAGGATTCCTGTCGACAGTGCCAGCTCATTGTCGAGTTCACGAATTGTTTTAACTTTGTTGACTTTGAGCGAAGGAGGGGCTGCAACTGTCGTTATCATTTCGTCTTCCTCCACATCGTTCAAGTCGGGGATGATCATGATGACTGCGGGCAAAATAGTTAGCACGATGGATTGGCGACCCAAGATATGAAGATTCTGACCATCATCGCGACTGTCTCCAGATTTCCTCCTGTTCTCCCTGCCCAGAAAACATGGTTACTAACAACGCTGAATAAAAGCTATTGCCATTACTTTTCGCGTTCTTCGGCGCCGTTTTCACTGTCTTCGTCTTCGTCCTGCACATCTTCATCCAGAGACCGACTCGACTCCTCAGCCTGCCTTCTGCGCCCCGCAACCGATCTTCGTCCCTGTTTCGCGTCGCTGACCAGTGTGTCCTCTCCCCACCCACTTTTGGCGCCCTTTTCCTTTGGTGATGGCGGAGCGGGTTTTTCCTTTTCGAAACGAGAACTTGCGGCCTTTTTGGGCTTGTTGGCACCGAATCTGAGCATGGAAAATGCGCTGCTCGTTGCCATTCCTGGTGGCGCGTCGTTTTCATCGAGTGCGTTTGCAGCGGATGGTTGTGTGTCTTGGTTGGAAGGTTCGGGTTCGTCTGCTTTCTGAAGAGTGCAACAAAGCAAGGAAACAAATTGCGTGATTCAAAAGAACGTGTCAGATCTTATTAAACTTGTATGTGTTTGTTTGGTGTAAGAACCTTGGGTCGTGCATCCAAGTCATCTGATCGAAGCGGTGCTCTTACGCGTCGGCCTTTTGGAGGAGACGGGTTTGTCATGCCTCCTTCGATTGTGCCGGGGGGTTGCGGTTGTGAGAGGTCGTCCATTCTGCGCGTTTGATTTTGGGTTTGTTTTGGTAAAAACGTGAAAATCTGACTGACGTGCTTCTGTCTTAAATTTTCAATCGATGGAACTGCAATTCAGAGCGCGAAGAATGTTTGAAATTTGCAAATAAATCTAGATTGACCGCTGCTGTGATTTCGACCACTCCAAGTGCTGATCACAGATTTCAAGTCCAATTGAAAAGTGTTTCGGAGAATCCGTGCAGTTTCGAAAAAACCAGCGCGCAAGTTATAATCTATGTTGAGCAGTGCACTTGTCGTGGCTGGGCAGTTTGCGCGTCTTCCTTGCGAACACATTTTTCGACAGTTGTGACGACAAGTCCTCAGCAATTGAGCATCGCAATTTATAAAGTGAATCAACGATCACGGTTTGGTCTGTCAAGCCACCAATCCAGTCGATTTCATTGTTTCGCGTCTGGTTGCTGAGCTGCGGTGCTGGTGGTTGAAAGGCTCGCCAGCTGGCAGATTTTTCAGACTTAAAATCTTGTGCGTAAGCAACATGTCCTTGACCACTCAGCTTGTCACTCCATCCCCATCCATCGCGCAACGGTGCTCATGAACCAGTCGAACTAACGATGAAACGATGAAAGTCCTGACTATGGCATTGATGTGCGATGGAGTGCGATGGGGTGCCAAGCGAAGGAGGCTTGAATTGATTTGACGATCGCCGCAACTGACTCCCCATTCCCTCTCAGTGTATCCAGATGAAGTACATTGGTGCCTACCTCCTCGCCACCCTCGGTGGAAACGAGACCCCTTCCGCCAAGGACATCAAGAAGATTCTCTCTTCCGTTGGAATCGAAGCCGAGGACAGCCGCATTGAGAACCTCCTCTCCGAACTCGAGGGAAAGAACATTGCTGACGTCATCGCCGAAGGTACCAAGAAGATGGCTTCCCTGCCAGCTGGTGGTGCTGCCGCCCCTGCTGCTGCCGGTGCCGCTGCCCCAGCTGCTGGAGGTGCTGCCGCTGCTGCCCCCAAGAAGGAGGAGAAGGAAGAGAAGGAGGAGTCTGATGACGACATGGGCTTTGGTCTCTTTGACTAAATTACTCGCGCCTGTAATATCTTCATCATTTCATTTTGCAAAAGGTGTGATGTTGAAGGGGAAAGGTCTGAGGTTGCAATTCTGCGCACGTCTGTGCTGATGGATTGTAATTGAAATAAATCAGTGGGACTTGCGAGGTCCATTCAAGTGAAAACACGCGTCACCATACTTTTTGCGAGAACCTGATCGGCGACTTGTTCTAACCACGGCACATCTGCGGTGAATTCAACACCGTGCAGTTCAATACAAACAGCAGCTTTTTCTTGGCAAATACAGTTTATTCCCGTTGAACTGAAAATCCATCCCCCCATCATCACCAGCAGATGTATAGTCGCAGTAACCATGCACAGACATGCAGACGATGATCGTTTAGATCTGTCGAGAGGGGATGAGAATGCTGTGCAACCAATTTGAAAAAACACAAGACTCACGTCATCGATATCGAACTCGACGTCCACATCTACAGAAGGGAAAAGAACAGCCAACGAGTGAGCAATTGAAAAACTGAAGGGACAACAAAAAAAAGAAAGGCCGCAAGAGAAAAATGAACATACCGTCTTCAGACTCGCCACCAACATCGTTCTCATTCACCTTGACGTTGTCGGGCAACTCTCCATACGACTTCAACAGTCTCGCCTCATCGGCCGTGTATTTGAGAATGATGTCCGCTTTGGAGTCCTGGTAGTCTCGCAGACCCAAAAGCACCAAATCACCAGCCGCAATCCACACCTTCTTTCGGAACGCACCACGAATGTGTCCCAGACGCTTCTCTCCGTCCATGCATTGAGCCTCGATCCATCCGTTTCCGAGCATTTTCGTCACGGAAGCGTATTCCTGGCCTTCTTCTTTGAAGACGAGTTCTCTCTGGAAGGGGGATTGGGTCAGTTGAGCAGTTTTCGAGTTTGCATAAAAGTTCGTCAGGATTCGGAGCAGAGACTGCGGCTGTTTCGAAAATGTACCTTGTCCGACTCGTTCTCGTTTTTACCCCTTTGTTTTTGGATGGTTTGGGTTTAGCAAGTGTGGTCAAGTCAAAGGAGGGGCGGCTGGGGGGCTCACTTCTTTCTGTTCTTTCCTCCCTTTCCCTTGTTTTTTGGCACTGGTTGATTCGGCGGGACGAGCAGAAAGCGGTTCAAAAGGGCGTTGTCAGCAGTGCGGTCGCAGCGGCAAAAGGGGCATTCTTACTTTTGACACAGTTTCGAGAAAGAAAAAACAAGAAAGGCCCACAATGTAAAATACTGACACAGTCGCTGTCATCGAAACCTTCCAACAACCGTCCCCCAATCCCACTGCTTCTGTGCATGCGTGTGCCTAGATCAGTTGGATAGTCTCGCAGGGCAGTCATTGGCAAAGGCAGTGGCCCTTTAAGCTCTTCTTTTTCGTCACACTTGATTCTGTCGTGTCCGCTTTGGTTCTTGCGCTGTCCATCCAGTTTTCTCGGAGATGCTCTGATGTGCTCGGTGCAACTCATCGTTGTTATCATTAATCCCGGGCTGATCTTCGATAAATTCCCCAACGTGAACGCGAAGTGGATATAAATCGCGCTAAGAAAGCTCGCGAAATTCGCCAATTCAGATGGAGCAGGTTTCACGGAAGCTGCCCGAGGAAGACCATCGCGCAATGTGCCATCCGTCTGCATAATTAAGAGTTGTATTCACAAGCGCACACAGGTTATGTGATCGCACCATCACACCGCCACCCCCTGTCACCGACAGCGGCCATGCCCTGTTCCAATGCGCGTCATACAATCTTTTCGAGAGCTTCCAGAACGACAATACTGTTTCCACGGATGACCTTTTAAAGTGAGGATGAGTCCAAACACTCTGTGAAGAAATCAAAGAAACGCTCACAATCATGCCCATATCCTGTCTATCAGTCGCTGAAACTTCTTCAGTCGCATCTTCCAGGACAATGTTCATGAACGGGTCGAATCCTGTTTCAACGGAAAGAGTTCGCAAGTTTAATGATCCCAGTCATCTGATTTCAGCGATGTAGTACATACCTCGCAGTACTCCGCTCACTTTCCTGTTGCCGTTGAGTTCGAGAAATAGTCTCTTGTCCATGTATCTGGCGACGGGTTGAATTTGACGTTTTAGCTCAAGGAGCAGAGGGAATGGGGCATGCATTGGCGCCGTCGAGGACTCTTCAATATGATCCAGGAACAATCACGTACTTCTTGAGTTCCGGTGCGGCTGCTTTGCTCATTTGGGATTGTTTCTGTTGGTGATGTGGAGCGATTTTAACCGAGTTTTGCAGATAAAATGAAGTTCTCGACCAGTGAGTGCCCTCCCTCCGACACCCCATCACACCCGCCCAGGCACGTCAGTCCATCCTACCTTGCATGGAATGCATGCGAGAGGCATTTAGGATGGGCTGTCGGTCGGATACGTCCTTAAGATGGAGCTTGTTTTGCTGTCAGTGAGACATGTCATTCTAATGGATACTTCTTCTCGCGCAGCCGTCTCCTCCTCCCGCAGGGTCAACAGAAAGGCACACTTTTCTGCCCCGTCGAACATCAGACGCAAGATCATGGTGCGTTGGCAAATGCCCAAGATCCAAATCATTCATATCCCTATCTCGAAAGCTTCAGTCTATCACTGCACGGAGATGGAGCGGCGTATCAATCTTCGAAAAGGGCTATCATTGGAGAGAATGTGTGAATGGATTGGGGCTATCTTCAATACTGCGTGTCTCCATTTCGCATTTCGTCAAAACAGAGGACCTCGCCGCTGTGTTCAATGCCAACCTAATCTTCGGAATACCGCAATCAAAAGACATGTGTATGCTCATTCTCTGTTTTTCCTTTTGCAGTCTGCCTCCCTCTCCAAGGAGTTGAGAGAGAAGTACAAGGTCCGCTCCCTCCCAATCCGCACTGACGACGAGGTCACCGTTGTCCGCGGATCCAACAAGGGCAAGACTGGAAAGGTTGTTGCCGTCTACCGCAAGAAGTGGGTCATCCACATCGAGAAATTGACCAAGGAGAAGTCCAACAACCAGAGCGTCCAGCTCGGAGTTGACCCATCCAAGGTTCAAATCAGCACCATCAAGCTTGACAAGGACCGTTTGGCCTTGTTGAAGCGCAAGGCTCAGCAGTAAATTGTCTTGTTTACTTTTGTTCCTTTCGCGTTTTCTTTCTGCGCAACAATCTGAGGGGTGACGTGGGTGATGAGTGTTCAATGGAGTGGACAAGCCATATCGGGCTTTAATACATTAAATGCCGGTGAAATGAAACGGTGTTCATGAACACTCCCGTGGACAAAGGGGAGTTGCCAGAGTTCGTCCAAGTCCGAAAATCTGGTTCTTTTTCAAAAAAAAAAATTGGCAATTTGCATGCTTGGCACCGTCTCTTCGGCCCTGGCCTCTGAAAAACTAACCTCAAAACCAAGCACTACAATGCGTCTCTTCAACCTCCTCATCCATGCACACCTCCTGGGCTCTCTCATTCTGGCCCAGCAAATCGGACAGGAATGCGACTCCGCCACCGACGCATTCTCATGCGCCAACAGCCAAACTTCGCTGGTGTGCAACCCAGACCCACGACAGCCAAACTCGATTTGGATTCTGTCCGAAACGTGCTCGGGCTCAGTTGCGTTTTTGCTTATTTAGTTTGCGGCGTTGCTCAGTTTAAGCTTCCTTTCAGAGCTGCGACGCAAGCACTGGAACCTGCGGCGACGGAGGTGGGGGGGGAACACCAAACCCTGAATGCACGAATAACAGCGACTGTGCAGCCACCCAGGTCTGCCAACTTGTCTTCTAATTTCCAAATCGAAAACGCGTGAAAACGTTTCCAGCTTGGCCATTGACACCCTTTGTGATTGACATTAACACTTTCAAAACTGCTGATGACTACAGATTTGCGATGCCAGCGGTGCGTGCAAATCGGCTCCCGTTTGTCCGGTTGGGTCCGGCTCCGCAGTCTCCCAAACGTGTACGTGTGAACCTTCGAATCAGCGAATCAGTACCGGCGAAACGTGTACGTGTAGGACTGATGCAGATTGCAGCGGCGCGGACCAGGTTGGCATCCTTGTTTTTTTTTCCGTGTGTTAATTGTTATATTGACTCACACCAACAATCTAGGTTTGCTTCTCGGACGGGACATGTCGAGTACCGGATGACACTTGCGACGTCGGTGCGCTTTCAATTTCTCCCTGCATTTGTCGGAAAAATAATCAAGTTTTGAATGCCGGATCGGTTTGCAAGTGCGTGGACGACAGCGACTGCTTGAATGGAGAGGTGCGCTGGAAAACTTGCTTTCGTCTTTATGTACTATTTGTTGAAACGGTGCTTGTCCGTTCCAGCAATGCGACACCGAGACTGGAACTTGTGGCACGATCCCTTCTTGCGCAGTCGGAAGTGGGAATGCGGCTGCTGCTACTTGTCAATGTGCGCCTTTAAATAAGGTTGTGGCACAAGGAGAAATGTGCGCATGCACTGCAGACAAAGATTGCTCGGGTCAGGGACAGGTTCTATCTCAATTTTCCAAGGTTTGCGCGTTCCTTCGTTTCCTGTTCTGATTTCGTTTCGGGGTTTAGGTTTGCATGTCAGGCGGAGTTTGCCAAGTTATGGATGCGCAATGTCCTATTGGAGTTGCAGTTACATCCCCATGTCGTTGTTCAACAAATGATAATCAGGAACTAGGAACTGGTGCAATTTGTAAATGCGCTGGCGATGGCGATTGTGTGAACGGACAGGTAACACTGCTGGGTGACGCGTTGCTCCTCTTCTCTTTGCCAATCCGACATGTTTAGAATTGCAACTCTGCTGACGGAACGTGCGGAGTCCTCGTTCAATGCCCAGTTGGCTCAGGAGCCGGTGTTGCGTCTTCGTGCCTTTGTGCGCCGGATAATAAAGTGGCTGCAGCTGGCGATGACTGTGCGTGCAAGAAGGACGCGGATTGCTCCAATGTCCAGCAAGTGAGTGCAATGTCTATAAAAGCATTTGTTGCTGACAATCAAACTCACTGACACCAGGTCTGCATGTCTGGTGGCATTTGTCAAATTCCAAACATGCCATGCGAAATTGGAGCTGTCGTTACTACCCCGTGCGTGTGTACAACTGATGGAAACCGACTCGCGGCGGTTGGTTCTGTGTGCGAATGCAGTAAAAGCTCTGATTGCATGAACGGCCAAGTGAGTCACTGTTCGCCTTGATTTATAGCATTGATACTTAAATGGTCGCTTTTCCAAGGAGTGCAATACAAATCATGGTACGTGTGGAGCTCTTCCATCATGCGCAGTTGGAGCTGCTGCGGCGGTTGGATCCTTCTGCAAATGCGAACCATCAGACAAAATTCTTGCGGTTGGTGACAAGTGCGCTTGTGAGAAAGATTCGGATTGTTCTTTCGATGGGCAGGTAATCTTTTGAAGCCTTTTTTTTGTTGATGGGATCTTTGAAGGACGCTCTGAACATAACCGCCCATACGCCTGATGCAACAGTTTTGCTTCTCGGGTGGAATCTGCAAATCTCCCAATACTCAGTGCCAAACCGGCGCACTTGCATCGGCGCCGTGTCTCTGTCTGACCGACAACCAATCTCTGGGTGTGGGCTCCATTTGCAAATGCAGTGTCAGCAGTGATTGTCCCAGCGGAAAGGTTTGGGCGTTTCCTCCTGCATGATCAAGCCACGATTGATAATGAACCGGTAACCAATGTAGGAATGTCGCGAGGATGGTCTGTGTGGCGATGGGTCGTTTCCGCAATGTCGACCTGGCAAAATTGTGAAATCCACATGTTTCTGTAACATTGATAATGTTGCCACATTGTTGACATCCGGGAAATGCAAATGCGCGTCAGATAGCGAATGCACTGGAAAGAATCAGGTTTGTGTGAATGTTTGATATTTCTTTCCGAGTATTGAATGTTTGCTTGTTCTTAAGCTGTGCAATAGTAGCGGAACATGCGGTAAACCTCGCTCGTGTTCAGTGGGGTTGGTAGCGAAGGACGCATGCTACTGCAACAATAGTAAGTCGGGTGGAAGAAAGCTGATTGAAAAAGGTGCCAAGTGTCCATGCGTTCAAGATGAGGATTGCTTTTCAGCGAATAAGGTGGCGATTGTTTTTCTTGCCTTGTTGCCTTGTCCGTTGACTGATCCATCAATTAAGGTATGCACGACAAAGGGAGCCAATCGCGGTCTTTGTAAGCCAGCACCGACCTGTGTTGTTGGAGCAAAGGCCAAAAAGTCCTGCTGGTGTAAGACGAACGATGACATGACGCTTAATGGAGACCAGTGTCCTTGCTTGGATGGGTCGGACTGTACTGGTGGAAGGGTAAGCCGCCTTTGCGCGTTTGCTGATGCCGTACTAAACTCTTTTATTGTTTACCGCAGGCTTGTAGTTCTGGATGGTGCACAATATCAAAATGAAGTCAAGAATTGAGAGCTAGCAATTCTTATTTATTTGTACCCTTTTCCGAGTAGTAAAAATGCATTCTGACGCTGTGAAAATGTCGTGTCATCAAGAAGTCGTGCCTCTTTTCGAACTTCAAAACTGAGGATTTGCAAAAACACGAATGTAAAGTGCGCGTTTCCTGTTTCAGATTTGGTAGCATTATTCTGCGAGGATTGCGATTTGTTTGGACCACGCGGCTGTCACGCACGGACTCCGTCCCTCTGTTTTCCGCAAACAACCACCACCGCCAGTTATCTTGTTGAAAGACTGTTGGTAGCGAGCAAAAGCCATACGCTCAATGCATTGCGGTTGTTGACTGCCTGAACCAGCTACCCCCGTCGTAAAGCTGAAGTTGCGTCCTTCCATTCTCTCGCGCGAACAGTTCCATTTTAATAAAAGAATCCAAGCACTGCAGTCATTCTTCAATTAAATGCTCTGCGGAAGAGTTTTCAAAAGCAGCAAGGGATTGGCGCTCTCGTTGGCTTGAGTGACATTTCAAGATTTACATCAACTAATGGACGTCTCGTTCACCACGGCCAACATCATCTCAAACACGTTTCGAGGCATGAACATGGGCCTTGCGTTTATGCTGATTGTCATCACCTGCCTGACGCGTAGGGGCTATCCGCAGTTAACTGTCGCAGCCAGTCTGGCATTAGGAGTGCTGCTCATGACCAAAGCTGGCTACGCCCTCCTCTTTGACTACCTGGGTCTCCAAGGCTGCTTGTTCCGCGTTAAACTCATCTACAGCATAACGTTGCTGTACAACTTTGCCTACTGGTTATTTCAAGCGGATCTCGCCCATAGAGCCAACTCATCGTCTTCAAAGACGGCACCCGGGCACCCGTACATTATTGGGACAGCGCTTGCGGTACGCGCCTCTGTCAATGTCTACGTCTGTTATCGGTATACGTGGACACTGAACCCAAACCGAACGTGCGCTTCCGTTTTGGATACATTCGTCAACTTGGCCGATAAACTGGCTGACTTCAGCTACGCATTTCTTCTCGCAGGAATCTTTTTGTATCCTCTGATTATGGGGTACCGCGAAATAGCGAACCGCGCACCCACAGCCCAACAAGAAAACAATCGACTTGTTGGTCGGACCCAATCTGGAACTGGCCAGAGACATGCCGGAAAACAGCATCGCAAAATGAAGGGCGGCATAAAGGACCGGCAAATATTTCTGAAACAAATTCTAGTTGATAAAGGCTTTATTCTTGTTCTCACGTGTCTTCTGGAGACGGCACACGTGCTCTGTATTGTCACTAGCTTGGATCCAACGGTTGTTAGTTTTTGGAATGCCGCGTTTTCGAGCAACTATGCCTTGTTCATGACTGTGCATCTACTGACGACATTAAGACAGCGCAGCGCTGATTCGAAGGCCAAAATAGATTTTGCAAATACCGCCTGACGGCTGTTTTTAACTTGCACTGGTTGTGAATTAAATCGAGCATAAACTTGTTATGCATTTGTGCCTGTTGCTCTCGCCTGCTTCGGCGTAACGCTCTCCTGCCTTAACTCTTCATGCTTGATACAGAACAGCGCGGCATGCGATCCGAGGCAGCCGTGAATGTAAAGTGGTGAATGTCCAGAATCTGTCTGAAAACGGACAAATAAACCAACTGGAATTTTTTATTCAACAAAACTTTACGCAGAAGACATCCCCCATTTATCCAAGCATGCTTGCGAGCAAGGACGATGAAGACGATCCCATCTTCGTATCAGACAATGTTCGCGTATTAGTATCGTCCAGGGAGCGTGTCGACGTATTCAGCAGTAACTCAAACGCACTTCAACCGGCAACCAACTCCAACAACTCAACAAACAAGAACGCGCGCGCTGTTCTCTGTTCGCAATCAGTGGCATGCGTGGAGATGATGGCCGTGCAAGAGAGCAGTGATGAAAACAGCCATTCGGATGCGAACGACAGCCTGACGCAAGACCAGTCTTCCTTCCATCAACTTCTGTCGCTCTCCGACGATGTCGTTCATGCTGCGAAATATGATTGCGCTTGTCTCGCTATCGGACAATGCGCCTTTCTCTTTGTCAAAAACACTCATGCTGCCTCTATATCCATCGGTATTTCACCATCCACATCTGCTTTATTCCCGCCACCCTCTTTGCCGTTCTGCTTAGCTATACGAATCTATTCTTCGCTTCACCGTAGACTCACCTGCGTCTTGTTGCGCATTCAATAACGACGCATCCTTCTTGGCAATCGGAGATGCTAGCGGCATAATTCATTTTGTCCATGTCGATTCCGCAACTGTTGCAATCTCGTTGAACATATATGGGCTGGCTGCATCGAAAGGAGACTTTGATGCCACTCCGGCTCCGATTGAGCTAATCTCGTTTGTTCCTCGATCAGGGTAAATCCGCGACATTATCATCCTGAAACCTTATGTGGCGACTGAATTTGGATGGCAGATGTGAAAAAGTTGAGGAATTTGTGGTTGTCCTGCAGAATCAGATTCAAGTCCATTTTCGAAACATTGACTTTTCACTGGGATCGGGTCTACTGCGCCAACCAAAAGGAGCGCCATCTACCGCTTCCATCACAGTTACAAATCTTGCAAAGCAATCACGCGATCTGGTGACTGGAAAAATCCTGTCCATTCTGCCTTTCAGTGGCATGGGCGACTTTTCCACGAGTTCAGCGGAGGCTCCAACTCTTGTTGTAGTATCAGGTGACTTCAATAAGTCTCTTTATGCGCCCTTTTTCGCTCATCGTGTTTCTTTGTGTTTTAGGCAAACCGTCTTTGTCGACTTGGATACACAAACAAGGACTCGAAACCTCCTCGATGACAGATATCATTTTTCTTCAAGGAATTACAAGCAATGTTGTGCACGCCGAATGCGATGCATTTGGAAGATATTTGGTCGTGATGGATTCAAACGGACATTTGTCGATATGGGATTACAAAAGGTAAACCCATTTGCATCTTCTGCTTTACTTCTGCAACACCTCATTTCCATCGTCTTTTCTTAGACTCGTTCTACTCAAAAAGCGGTCATCGAGAAAAATTGCGGATTTCACCATCATGCCACCGAATGAACAGTTTGGGTCTGCTGAATCTGGCGAAATGAGCTTCAACATTTTGACGCTTTTGCCCGTATCCGATAATAACGGAGATCGATTCATGGAGGTTGTGTCTCTGCCTGCGTTTACAGTCACGAATCGAATTCAAGTCAGCAGCGATTCGTGGCTGATTAAAAACGGCATGTCTCGCAGTGCGGCAGTGTCTTCTGGCGGAACCCTAGATTTCGCCGAGTGCGGCATGTATTACGGAGAGCGGGAAACTGATTTGAAGGGAAACTGCGCTCGAATCTATTTGCGGTGTATGCGCGAAACAAATCCGATGCAAAAAGTGAATGCGTTGATAAAGAGGGGTCATTTTGACGAGGCTAAAAACCTGGCGATTGAGTATGATCTGGATATGGAGGTATATATTGTCGATAGATTTCCTTTTTACTCGGCTTAATGCTAATCTTACTCCCATTAAAGTATGTTTTAAAAGAGAAACTCCTTCAATTCATCTCTGGAGACGCCGTGGTGACGAACGAAAGCGTGGGCGTGGTTCTGGCTGATTTGAAGCTTATGACAGTTGAGTAACTCTATTTTGCCCGCCCCACGATCGCTAAGGGGGGAATTATTTGCAGGACGATTCATTCGCAATCGAATTTTGCTTGTCAGCGAACACGTGTCATCACGAAGCCACGCGCGCACTTCATTTGCATGCCAGAAACCGCATTGCAGCAGCTGATTCCGCAAGCTCTCAATTCTATGACGAGCTGTCGTTCCGAGTTCATGCAGCGACGCATCGGCTGGGAACGTTCCAGATGCTGAGTATGCACGACAACATGAAAGTTAAAAGCTCAGCCCTGCGTCTCTTATCTTTGGAAACGATTAATGATGCCAATGCGGATGTTGGAATCAACGCTGGAGGAGACTTGCTGGGATTCGATGGTCCGCGCTGGAGACAATTTCAAAAGACGGATTTGATGGAAGAAATTCAAAAGAGGCTGAGGGTTGGCGATTTTCGTGGCTATTTTCTGATTTGGAAGCGCCACTGTGCTGGTACTGTCTAAATCATTTCTGGGACTATTGAACATCTAAAGCATGACACATTTCTTAGAGGACGCACTGATGAACAGACTGGCGGATCTGTTGATCGAAATTCCAGACCTAAGCAACATGACAGATCTGATTCATTGGCTTGAATCGGATGTGCTACCAAGAATTCAGTCAACGGAACTATTGTAAGATCCTCTCGAATTATGCAATTCTGTGTCAAATCGATGCTCATATCTTTCCTTGTAGTCTCTCAATCGGAGACTGGATTTTACACAAAGCGTGCTCAACCGAAGCATTTCAGAAATCTCCACATGACGCGTTTTCTTTGGTTTCTCTCTTTGACCCGAATAAGGAATGCAACGCAGATATTCCGGCTCATCAAATGTCGCAATACCAGTCTCTCAAGCCAGTTACACCCGCTTGTTATATCCAATCGACATTGTCTGGTTCTCACAGAGGTGTTGGTTCCAATTTTGGATTTAATGCGTGGGACAGGAAGAAAGATTACGAAGTCTTACGAACTCAATTGGAGGATTTGGTGTACCTATGGGTTAGAACTGTTAGCGAGACATGATTTTTGCGACTGCAAAGTGATTCATTTTTTCTTGCAGGACGTCCACGGTTTTAAACTGTATCTGGCTGAGTACCAATCTTCGAATCCCGCGTCAATAGGTCTGGCCATTTTCTGAAAACTTTCGACTTTTTGATTAATGGTTCCTCGTTTACATGTCAGCCATTGATCTGCTGGACCGTGTGGCATCTTTCGAGCTTTTATCTGATGCAATGGAAAATCACTTCAAACCATACGTTATCAGACATCAGCTGGATTTCGATGGACTACTCTGGCAGTACTGCGTCGAAATTATGGATCGATCAGGTAAGATAATTTGACCGATTTCTTTTGTATTTATGGCATCTTTCTTGCCCACACAGCTGGTCGTGGTAAAGTTTTACCCGGTAGCCACTCGGAAACTCGAGTGATGGCAATCGCAGAGCACATCAACAATCAAGATGTCAAAGCGTCTCTTCTCTTGGACATTATGGTTCAAACCCCCATCCCATGGAGTGAAAGCCTTGATTGCGAAATTGTGAAGGTAGGAGTTCCTGATACACTCGTTGATTACTTTGAAAGTTATTAACTGCGTATCACTCTAATGTTACAGGCCCTTGATAGAAAACATATCAAGCAAGTGGATATGACTGAGCAATATCGTCTGATGAGGCTCAAACGGACTCTTTTTTTCCATGGCCTTGAGAAGTTGAATCTGTCCGACGTGACGAAGACAAAGCGTAATTTTGTGTTGACCCTGCGAATGTGATTGTGTTACTTATTCGGCGATATTTCTTTTAAACAGCACTGTTGACGCACATTCTGTCGAATTTGGATTCTCCATCTGCAATGAAGGAGGCAATGCAGGTTTCTGAGACTTTTCCGCGAATCCCTGCAGCGAATCTTGAACTGATTTCTCTTTGTTTTTTGATAAGTTGGTGGCCATCTATCCAACCCTGTCAAAAACAGACGCGTACATTATTCGCATCCGAAATTTGTTTGAAGCAGGACACATTCAGCGGGCTCTTTCACTTTTGGAAACCGGCCATGAATGCCTGGCTTCCGATCCACTGTTTTCAGAGTGCGTCCAGTCGGAGTTGGAAAAGCGGTTGGACTTAACCGTTGGACTTGAGCCGATGGATCAGTTGACTGTTGGAGAGAAAGTTTTTTCGTGGATCGCAGAAGTTGTGGAATCAGCAGTTGCAGATGAAGAGAAATTTGGTTTTTATTTCCTTTTGTGCACTTTTTATTCCAACCCTAATGTTATATTTTTGCAGCCTTCTTAGCCAGCGCAAGCAAAAAAACTTACATTTGGGCAGTGAAGGCAGGAATCTCCCTCTCCTCAACTCTCAAAAAGTTGAAGGACAATATTTGTGGGACACCTCAAACAACACAGAAAATGACCACTTTCTCAACATCCACACCCATTTTCAACCTCATACCTTCCCATCTGTCGGCCTTGGACATGCCAAACGCATGCTGTGCAGTGGAAACAACACATGCTCTGGAGAGCATGCGAGACTTGTGCAAAGAATTTGACATTCGTATCGGCCTTCACGCGTATCGACATGATGATGGTGTGAGAAGAGTGATTTTAAACAAGTTTGCAAAGGAGGTGTTTAAATACGGTGTGGAATCGAAGGTTCGTTCGGATTTGTTTCTTGAAATTTTTGCTTCATATTATCATTGACACCCAAAAATGCAGACCGATTCATCATCGACTTCAGAATTTTCTCGAACAGAACTGTACAGGTTGGTTAGGTTTTGGTCATCTGTTGAAGCCAATCTGACTGTGCGGAACATTCAGACTTGCTGAACTTTTGGGCTTTGAACGCATGTCTCTGGATGGAATCATTGCCGAAGAAGCTGCGCGAAACGGAGACGTCAAGACTGCGCTGCTGTTGTGCAAGGTTGAATAGATGCATTTGGCGAGGCGAAATCAATATTTACCCCACCATGCACACCAGGAATTGTACGAAAAATCCGCAGATGTCGTATCTGGACAAACTTTAAAAAACATTGCTCTCCTGTTGACTTCATTTTCTGCAGAAAATAAGGCCATCTTCAGGGATATGAAAGAAACAAAAGTGAGTTGTTCATTTGTGGTATCCACCAACATGCAACTCATCAAATGCTTATTTTCAGTCTGATTTCCGCTTGACGAAATGGATTTTGGAGTTGAGCCAGAAATCGCTTGCCGTTTGTGGCGAAGACGTGATTGGAGGTGACTCAAGATAAAATGTTGCACTTCAGTTTCTTACTGCAGACCTTCAGATTGCCTCGATGACTTCAAAAATTACGAAGTTCAACACTCCATTTTCACACAATGTGATGCGGGTGACTATGGGACGCTTTTGGCGACAAGAAACGCAAACATTATGAATCCAATCATTTCGTCAAGGCCATCGTCATCTTCATCGTCATCTTCCTCGGCTTCATCGCCCGGGATTGGATCCAGCTCTTCGTCATTCCCAGTCAAATGGTCTGTATCGTCAAAGCTGTCCGATCGTGCTTTGGATGTTGAGCTTTCAAGTGTGGGTGACACATATGGCTCCGTCCTGTTTATGGAACATTATCGCGAAGGAGGCCTTGTCTTACCAACAGAAAAGGCAATGGGTTTGGTGACAGACTTTATTCTCGAAATCGCATCCAGCACCACACAAGGACTCGGCGGCGTCTTGTCCGAGAATGTGACTGCATCGCCAGTGAAACAAAAAATGAGCGGAAAACAAAAGAGTGCACCACAGTCAAGCCCGGTCGTTTCTGGAAATGTTTTATCGCGGTATTTGAAAACAAATCGCGCGTTGGTAACGGCAATGCGTACATTGCAGCGGACGCTGGAGTTGCGGACGAGGTGCATGATGTGGCTTACTGATGACTTTATGTCTGACGGGGATTTGGAAGACGATATTGACCGGCATATGCAGCTGATCAAAAGTTTCACTGAAAATGTAAGACGTTATTGTCCATTGTGGGTTTTCCCACTGAAAACTGTCCAACTTTTCTCAGATCTTCAGCTCGCGAACCATAGATCAGAATCTCGCCTTTGGTGGTTTGATGGTTATACCACCTCAGGAGGCATTTGAATCTTTCAAGGTGCTTCGTTGTTCTTCCTGTGATTCGTCATAAAATTTAACTCTTCATATGTGACACCAGTTCGGCCTCTCGACAACCGGCAAAGATTACGACAGGCTGCTCAAATTTGCAGCGATTGGCATAGCCGCAAGTTTAGCATGGAACCAGCGCACTTTTCAAGTCACCTGTGAGACGCTCGCAAAAAACGCGAAATGGTGGCATCAGCTGCATCTGCTCAGTATGAAACTGCTTTCCTGCTCGGTTTTCTGACTTGAGCAGTTCCTCATTGCGAATCATTACAGATGTATCGTTCAACATGGATCAGTACAAGCTGTCTACCTCGGGAGAATACCAAAGAAGACTTGTGCCCGCATTGTTGGAAAAGACTGGTCTTGACATTATGACAAGTCTTGACTTCGCGCGGACTTACAACATCGAAGGTAGGATTATGAAGTTGCAACTGCGAAGTTAAACATATCGCGTTCCTCGTCAGATGACTTTGTGATATTTGAGTACATCACGCAATTGCTTTCTTCCGATCATGATTCGAATGGTTACAAATACCGAATTGCTGGAATTTTGGATGATGTGGACAACAAACCTAGGCTTGCAACTCTTTTACACGAAGTCTGCGCGAAATGCTCCCCGTACAAGTACGAAAAAATCGGATTCATTATCGATCAAATTTTACGGCTGGATCCAAGCGACGCCACAGCGACAAAAGGACGCAAAGTACTCGATGTGTTATTCAACTATGCTTCCCAAACCATGCGTTCGAAGGATCTTCACAATCAGTCAAAAGGTTTGCTGTGTGCCTCTGGCTTTCACGTCCATCACATTTAGTAATCATGAGAACATTTTCTCTCTCTCCATTTGATAAGATTCAGTGAAGGTACTTTTGTTGGCACGGTCAGCATTATGTTTGCTTACGAATTTTTCAGATGGACGAAACAGAACAGCATCGTCTTCCCTTTCACTCTGTCATTCGAGATGGCTGGGCGGTTTTTGCAACTCATGTCAATGAAACTACGATATCATGGCTCCTTCCACTATCATCATCCCTTGGTTTAGATCCCGATCAGTTTTATTCTGCGGTGATTGAAGGCTTTGTGTCCAGACTGGTAAAACTCCCTGATTGTACATGATTTTCGATCCCTTCAAAAACTTACACGTGTACGCTGTCAAAATTTTCAGGTTGACAGTGAAACCAGCACCGAATACGCATCTTTTGGGATCAACGACGTGAGACCGTACTTTACCAAACTTCGGGATCCTCATCAAGCCGTGAAACTCTCGGTGGCCCTCGCTGAAGCATTTCCATGCGGAGTCGATCGAGTCGCCGCATTTAAGTTGGCGCATGGGTTCGCACGAAAGCTTATTACTGTGAGTTCAAATTTATACTTACCACTTTTATTCGATGTGCTGATATATGTGGGGTTGCAGCATGAAAATGGCGACTTTTCAGAGGAACAGATTGAGAATCTTGAGGAATACGCAAATTCCATCGTTTTAGCGGCTGAAGCAACCGAGACGGAGCACCAGTTGCAGACTTCAGGGCTCGGAGAGTTTTCAGAGCTTTGCTCTGATCCGACGCAGCTGATTCATGCCTTGTACCGAGAAAGAAATCTGAGTGACCAAGGTTGCACATCATTCTGCCTTCGTTGTGATGATTACTTACTGGTCTTCAAATATCACTGTTATTTGATTAGGGAAGCTGAATCTTCACAATGTCGTTAATGATGTTGCGGAGAGGCATGGAGTGGATTTACTCCGTCTGCGGAATAATTTGCTTCAGGTTAGATCAGACAGAATTCAGTATTTCTTGAAGTGAGCTGACGAGCGGTTTTTTTTTAGCGTGGCCTCCTTCATGATCCTGTCGCGACTCCCGAAGAAAAAGAACTCTATCTGCCATCCATGCGTGTTCAGGTATATCGTTTTCTTCTGGCTTTAGCGTCGAAGGGCTTATTTTATTCTCGTTTGCTTTTTGCAACAGTTGAATAATCTTCTGGCGTCGAGTGAAGAGCGGGAACTGCAGCACCAGCTTTTAGAGATTGCCCGTTCAGGGTCCATGCAAGAGAGCATTATCTATTTTGTGGAGTTTGCCTACAACGTGAGATGTCGCATATTTCGCAGCTGTATCTGTCGTGGTTTCCAAACGCATTTCTCCTTCTCCGTCAGGGCGCATCCTCCAAAATTCACACGCTCCATCGCATACGATGTTTATTATTGGTCGTCCAGCTGGCAAGTCCAGAAGAAATTGAACGATATGGCAAATCATATGACGAAATTCGTGGGTATCTTCAAATGCTGCTTTACCTGCTGGACTTTGAAGAGCTCCGAATTGTGCAAAGTATCAAAGAGTTTGATGAGTGTGATAAAGAAGCCCTTGCTCGGAGTTTATGGCTCAACCACGGCGGAGAGGCAAAAGTATGACGACTTGATATTTTTGCGAAAATTTGAGTTGACTTGACCTTCTTTTTTTGTTGTCAGGTGGTTCAACTAATCTGCAATCTTTGTCTGGACTACGGAATACATGATTTGAGTCTTTGGGAGAATGCGCTTGCACGATTGGTCCAGCTTGGAGCGGTGGGACTCCCGGTTACAATAACAGAAAACTCGACGCTGAATCATTACCATTTATACTAGATCCGCTACCTTGCCGGTATCATTGATATTGTGACAACTACCCCTGACCTGTCCAAAATGAAGAATCTACCTGCCGTTTGGAACCGCGTGTTGATCATGTGTCTCGAAGAAGTGGCGGCACGACAGGATATATGTAAGTTTTCAGCAAGAATGCGCGCAACAGCAATTGATTCTCGATTCTTTCTGAGCAGATTTGTTTGAGCGAGTCCTGTGTCTGATTCAAAAATGCCCATACCTGTACGATCTGGACCTGGATACGATTGTTGAGTCTGTGTTGTCGCTTGATCTTCCGATTGAAGATGCCAAGGATGCGACGACTCGTCGCGCGGCTCAAAAAGTTGTTCTATTTACCTGTCTGCCACCGCATCCACGAGTCTTCTTGGCGTTGAAGGTGGGCCTTACATAATTTTGGCCAAGACGGGTATTTTTTGGCTGATTGCAGTTGTTTATAGAAAGTGCTGTCAGTTCTATCTAGCGTTGAGTTAACTGACATGGCGCGTCTGTTTACTGCTGGCAAATACCCCGACAGCATGGTGAATCATCAGTAACAACCCTTTTTCCTTTTGATTTCTATTGACGCATGTGCACGTATTCTTTTGCTGGCATTTACAGGAACTTGCCATGTTTCACATTTACATGATCATTGACGAGCGACGCGACTATGGAGTATTGGAGACGGAGCCTGCTCTTGCGAAGGCACTGGTTGCACAGCTTATGCTTCTTGGCGGAACGGGGCCGCTGTTGCAGGAAATGCGAAATAAGGGAAAAAATTCTGAGGCTGATGGAATTGAAGCCATGCTAGAGACGGAAACGTTTTGATTTGTCGAGGGGGGGAAGGTTAATGAAGAATAATGCAGTTTTTTATCGCTGTTCTTCCTGTCGCAGATGTATCTCGCCATGTTCCCTGACTCTCTTTGAACTTGTTCATGGGTCGAATGTTGTGTATCACTTTATGTCTCGGCATGACGAAGACCAATGTTGATGTCAAATTACCGTAAAATCACTTGTCGTGGTCCACCCATAAATTGCACAAAATTTATGGGTGGGCTACGACAAACAAGTGATCTGCACCCTAAGCATGGACAATAGAAATCAAGCATATATCTAGATATTCTTATCTGTATGAAACTAAATGGAATCTGCAGTTCCGAAGTAATGAGAATATGTTTGGAATTCGGCTGAAATTCACCAAAAACAATCAACAATCACTTTATTCATCTCCTGCTCATCACCTGGTACGAACGCAGCACACCAGATGGGGAGTCTGTCATGGTTGCGCTAGCTGTTGGCATGATGGCAACGTGGATTGCTGGATGGCCAAGCATTTATTCATTTTATGAAAATTGCATTTATTTTATCTGGGGGACGACAAGTGATTTTACGGTATTTTAAATTGGCGGAATTTAGATGACTGCAGAGGAGGCCACACCGACGAAACCAGCTGAACCGACCGTGTCTGCATCGGAAGTATTCGAATCAAACCGCAAAGTTCTCCAACAACATCATCAGCTGCACGTCGCCATCAGCGTATCCGTCCTCGCATTCCGATGCACACTGGGACCGCAACCTTTCAGCTTATGGGCCATTGCAGGGTATATTGCATGCAACGGCCTTGTTCTGTTCATGTTCCTGTGGCTGAGAAATCTTGCATCGGCAATGGTCAACAAGGCTGATGGCATGATTGTACATGTGGGTGCGGACTTGCGGCGGCGTAAAGGCGGGGCCATGTATGCATTTGATACAATGTATGTGATGTGGGCTGTGATGGTTCTTGCGGGGGTTTCGGGGAGGGCGTGGTGGCTTTGTGCAGGTTTTTTTCTTTTTGTATTCTTGTTTCCTTGCAGATTTGCTTTTTTTTTGTGTGCTGACTGACAACTGGTTGGGGCGCAGTGTTTCCTCTATATGCAGGTGCTGTGTTTGTCACCGGGATGGTATGTGCTTCTTTTTTTTTTTTTTTTTTTTTTTTTTTGGTTGGCTGAAATGGAAACTGATGGTTTTTTGCAGATGTCTCTCTTCTTGTATGACAGCAGGGACGTGACCTCCACGCCGGACAAGGGTGAGGTTGAGAAGGACGACGCGGAGAAGAAACAAGAGTGACGCGCTGTTTGGAACGGGATATTTAAGATAATAAATATGGGAAGTGTGTTGTATGAAACGGAGAAACAAAACAGAAGAACAAAACAAAGAAGTAAGCAAAGTAAACAGTTGGAAAAGAAGAAGTGAAATGAGGGTGTTGCTGTTGCACGACGGCAGAACTCATCCCGGAAGCAGAAATGATTTCAACATCAAGAGGGCGGCAAGGGAGGGCCATGCAGAAGTGGTGGCTCTTTTACTGGCCGATGCGAGTCGATTCCACTGCCAAGGACCAGTACGCTATCAAATGGAGCGTTAGAAATGGACATGTTAAAGTCGAAACGTTGAAGGTTGCTGCTCGCCGATCCAAGGATAGACAAGCACGCTGAGAACAACTGTGCACTGGAATGGGCAACAGAGTACGACCATACCGAAGTGACGGCCTTGCTTGCATGACATGTACATAAGTAAATAAAACTGGTCAATTTGACGACCCTCGCACGTGTCTCGCTGTGGGTGTGACCATGCCCGAATCGGCACCGCTGGGACAAGCTTCGGACAGCTTCGAAACTCGAAGACGACGTGTCGCGGCAAGGAATCTCGCAGCATCGCGAGGCTCGGAATTAGTTTTGGTGTTCCGATATAGCACCGAGCGAGACAAGTACAAATTAGTAAACAGGACTCGATCTTGTTCATTTTTTTTTCACTTTTTTTCCAACGCCAAGTCTGAACATGTTGCTTCTCACGTCGCTCCTCGCCTTCACTGCTGGCA
Source organism: Chytriomyces cf. hyalinus JEL632 (assembly GCA_025435555.1). NCBI lineage: Eukaryota > Fungi > Chytridiomycota > Chytridiomycetes > Chytridiales > Chytriomycetaceae > Chytriomyces > Chytriomyces cf. hyalinus JEL632. The sequence goes on along the minus strand of JAIWWG010000003.1, from coordinate 78,253 downwards.
CTGCCCTCGCCGGAGACATGACCTTCTACAACCCAAATGGCGGCTACGGTTCATGCGGCAGATCCCTGCAAAACGGAGACATCATCGCCGCCATGGTAAGATCGGCGGACCCAGATCAGTGATCGATCGCGACTAACCCAGCGTTCGTTGCTCTCTCCAGAACGAGGTCGAGTACGACCGCGACCCAAGCATGTGCGGGAGAGTCATCTGCATCTCGCACAACGGCAGAACTGTCCGAGGTGCGCTTGTTTGCCTTTCCCTCGTCTGTCAATATCCTGGTCAACTGATAACAATTTTTTTTTCAGCCACCGTTGAAGATCGGTGCGCAGGATGCCCATTCGGCGATGTGGACGTGACCCCCGTTGTCTTTCAGCAGTTTCAACCTCTCGATGTCGGAAGGTGCGTGTCTGCCTCTCTTGTTGGCTTCTGATCGTAAGAAGCACTTGATCTAATTATCGTTGTGTCCCAGATTCGGCGGTGTTTCATGGACGTATTGTGATGGCACCGGCGGTTCTGATGGTGGTGCTGGCTCCGTTGCCGAGGGAAGCGGTTCCAGCAGCGGAACCGGAAGCGGCTCCAGCAGCGGCTCCAGCAGCGGAAACGGTCCCGTTGAAACCTCCAACAGTGGAAGCGGCTCCAGCAGCGGAAACGGTCCCGTTGAAACCTCCAACAGCGGAAGCGGCTCCAGCAGCGGAAACGGTCCCGTTGAAACCTCCAACAGCGGAAGCGGCTCCAGCAGCGGAAACGGTCCCGTTGAAACCTCCAACAGTGGAAGCGGCTCCAGCAGCGGAAACGGTCCCGTTGAAACCTCCAACAGCGGAAGCGGCTCCAGCAGCGGAAACGGTCCCGTTGAAACCTCCAACAGCGGAAGCGGCTCCAGCAGCGGAAACGGTCCCGTTGAAACCTCCAACAGCGGAAGCGGCTCCAGCAGCGGAAACGGTCCCGTTGAAACCTCCAACAGCGGAAGCGGCTCCAGCAGCGGAAACGGTCCCGTTGAAAACTCCAGCAGCGGAAATGCCAGCAGCGGAAACAATGCCGGTAACAATGGGGGTCTGCCAAGCTGCACTAAAGGCGCTATGTCGACTGAAACATGCAAGTGCTACACTAACGACTCTGTGATTCCTTCGAACACCATGTGTCCGTGTTCTGAATCCAGCGACTGTTCGGCATCTGAGGTACGGCTGTACTGCTGGATCGTCTGACAAACGATGTTGATTTGTTTTTTTTTTTCAGGTGTGCAAAAAGTACACTGGCCAATGTATCCCCAAATGCACCCTTGGGCAAAAATCTACTTCTGTCTGCTCCTGCTCCACTGCTGACGCTTCGCGTCCATTTATCAGAGCCGGAAAAGTCTGTTCCTGCACTGAGGATTCTCAATGTGGCAAGGGCAAGGTTTGGGAATAGCGCTCCATTTGTATTGTACATTGCTAACATCAACCTTATATTAGACTTGCGCCTTTGGTTACTGCCAAACGGTGCGCAAAGGCTTGATCTTCGTTTTGTTGTTGTGGGTTTCAACACTGAAATCTTGTTCTTCACCAGACCTCCACGCCCGCCGACTGGTCAACTTGTTCCGATGCTGCGCAACTGGCAAAAGCTGTTCTGTTGTGCGCCGTTCCAGACTCTTGCAATGTCCCCTGTTTGGCGGATCCACGTCTCTTGACCTTGAGAAACGCCAAGGTCCCAACTGACGCCGACTTGGTTGACTTTTGCCAATACTTTATTGACGAAAAGAACGGAAGCTTTGAGGGCTGCACCAAGACTGACAAGGCGCCCGTGGAAAATGGTCTAGACGCATGGGTATGTGGAAAATTATCTTACCCTCTCTCTTTTGTTTTGTTTGTTTATTGACTCCCCATGGGGGTTTTTTTTTGTATCAGGTTGCCACTTTGAAGGAACTCTGCCATGAGAAGTAATTGTGCTGCTGAGCATGCAACTTGATGCAGTTGCTTGATAGACGGGACGATGCTTATCTTCATTTAATAATATCATTTGTGCCGTGAGAAAGTCATACAAGTAAATTCGTTTGTAGTGAAGGCTGGCGCTTGCTGGTTGTCTGCGTACAAAATAATGAAGAGAAGAAAGAAGAGAAAGAAAAAGCAACAGAGCAACTCATTAATGACGCCAAAGGATCAGTCCACATGAAGGTCGGGGGGGGGGGGGGGGGGGGCTGTATGTTTGATGGACGGTAAATGAAATGCACGACACGGTAGCATCTTACTTTCGATTGGAATATTCTGCGAAAATCGCTCCCTGACTTGGAGAAGATTTAAAGTATCCGTCAGTTCAACGACGGCGACAGTTGATTTAAACCCAAGCTTTCGGACCCAACCATACGTAACACTTATCCGCTCAGATCTTAACATTTCACCTTTCTTTTAAGTTGCCTTCTGAACAGTGATCCGCTTCCCATTCACATTGAGCTGTTTTTCCAACGCTTCATTCTCCCTCTTCACAAATGAAGCTTTTCTCTGCAAACAAACCTCGACTTCCTTCAATCGCGCTTTATTCCCAAAGAAATTAAATCAAAAAACCAAAAAAAAAACAGAAGAGCGCTGCTCAGAACCGAATAGAGGGGTCAGAAATGAAAGAGACAGAAAGAAAGGGAGGGAGGACAGAGAGTGAGGATGAGGTCAGAATCATGCTCAGTTTCCACGGTTCTTCAACTCCTCATCAATATCCATGGCATTCCCAGCGTAGTCATCCACGTCTTTTGGAACGTGGCCCACTTGATCTCTGTTTGGTCCGGGAAGGCTATTGAAGAGAAAGACCCACGTCAGTAATCCACCGTTATGACGCGGCGAAAAAAACAAAATTAGAAAAACAATAGAAACGCACGCGCTCGATGGTTTTGGTAGGTGGCCGGCTTGAGCGAGTGCGTGGTTTCTTTGATTCTTGTATTCAGTGACTTCTTGGGCAATCGTTTCTGTTGACGTGTTACGAATAAAAACCAATCAATAAAAACAAAAAATATCTGCTGAATTAAACACTCAACTCTTCATGTCCTCGATCGTGTCCAAGCTTTCGAACCCGAAGTCAAAGAATTGGGGATGCACGGGCTCATCGCTAATGTCGTGATAAGCTTCAAGGTATGGATGTTCCAAGGCCTGCTCGACAGTGATACGAGCGTGTGGGTCGAATGTGAGAAGCTTTTCGAGAAGGTCTAGGGCTGTCAAACAAACACATTAATTAGTTTCAGAAGGTGATAGCAGTGGGAGATGTAAGGTCACTCTGTCAGGATCTCCACTTTTGAGTGACCTTCATGTAAGGAAGGTTGAAAAGCACTCATACCAACTGCTGACGCTTTTGGAAACAAGTGAGTCCATGGAACTTTTTGCGTCCTGCGGAGACTGCGAATGTACAACTGGGCTCTTTCGCTTCCGATTCGGCGAAGTGTGGCGTCATCTGGGGTTCCAAGGATATTGAGAATCTGGTTCAGCTGGTCAACGTAGTCCCGCCCTTTAAAGAGAGGCTTTCCGCCCAGCAATTCTGCAAAAATGCATCCGATACTCCACATGTCGACTTTTGAAAAAAACAAAAGGCGGTGAGACCATTTGCTGGCATATCAAAGCAAGGAATGCTGTTTGAGATAGTATACGTACTTGCTTTCGTATAACTTCTGAAACTCAGCATAATTTCAGGAGCCCTGTACCACCGCGTGGCAACGTACTCCGTCATGAATCCAGCATCCTCCGCGTTTGCCAACCCACGCGCGAGCCCGAAATCGCAAATCTTGAGTTCGCAGTCGGCATTCACGAGCAAATTGCCTGGCTTCAAGTCACGGTGCAGCACGTTTGCGCTGTGAATATACTTGAGGCCGCGGCAGATTTGATAAATAAAGTATTGAAAGTGAGCGTCAGTGAGCGGCTGTTCACTGCGGATGATTTGATGCAGATCCGCTTCCATAAGTTCTTGGACGAGGTAACTGCGTTGCAAGAATCGGGTGTGCATGGTGGTGGTTTGTGATCAGAAAAGACACATTGGATCAATGTTGACTAACATTTCGTTGAAGTTGTTGACGTCCGAGATATCCATATCGAGCAGTCCGGTAATCTGAGCGCAAGCGGAAAGAAGATGAGTCAGGGTCAATCACTCAGAGGGGAGAAAGCACACACGTTTTCGTGGCCGTTGAAGTGCTTCAGCAATTTGATTTCGCGAAGGGCGCGCTTTGCGAGAATCGACTTCTCAAAGACCTTGAGAACCTTCTTAATTGCAACGTCTTGTCCAGTTTGGAGGTTTTTTGCGGCGCTGGGTATTCATTAATGGTGAAAAAGCAATTTCAGGTCAACGGTTCGAACGACCACGGACACAGCGCATCAACCAACCACACAACTCCGTATGCGCCCTGGCCAAGGTCTCGCTGAAAAATAAATAAAGGGGCAGGGGTATAGGTTAGAAGAGAAAACAGACAATGAAGGGCCCTTGACTACACAATGGCATATCGCGGGATCTCAGCCGCTCGCATCCATCCTGCAGTCCTCCCAGCTCTCTTATTGCAAAATCACTGTGTCTCCGCCGGTTTCTCGCGAGATTTGGATTTAACCGCGGGGATTGCCCCTGCCTCCCTCCCAACTCCGCCCCTCGTTTGCTTCGTCCGCCTCTCGCCCGGACCATCAGACGGGATCACGTATGTCACCTGCAGCTGGTATCGACCCCCAAGGAATCCTGGCTCCCACTTTGGCGGCTCGGTTTTGGACATGTTTCTTTTTGCGTCTTTGTTCAAGTTTGAAAAAAATTTATCATCTGGGGCGAGTGTAATTATTTGTAGTTTGCACAGAGGAGGGACGAGTGCAATTGCGATTCAGATTACGCATTTTTATTAGAAAAAGAGCGAGAAAAAAAGCGACGCGTTCGGGATTTCGGACACCGCGTTTTTGCATCGGACGTGTCGTCTTTTGTCGCGGCTCACGCGAGCCATTCACTGCGCAACAAAGACGGCACCACCGCTTGCTTAGTACGGATCTGTCCAGGAATGGCCTTGGAGGAAGCAGTGGTTGTTTGTTAGTGGCAGTCAGTCAGAAGAAAACAAGTCCAAGGGAACTGAGCTCAACAACAGCAGCTTACCCCAATACGTTATTGCGTGAGCTTTCCCCTGCGGATCCACTAAATCCAGACATCGTGTTTTATTGAGTGCTTTGGATCGCATTGCAAGGCAGGCCTGCTCAACCTCTTTTGTGAATGAGTCTGCCCATGAAAAAGGAAATATGGATTCTTCCACCAGCAAAGAAAGCTGCTTTAGTGCATGTTTAGCAATTGCAAATTCAAAATCATTACCAGGTGGCGCCAAGTAAACGGGAAACTGGGATAGGAGGCTGTTTGGGTTTCGCCTAACTTCGTCGACATACTCGTTATAACAACGGAACATCACGGGAGGACCTGTTCGCTGTTCAGTAGAGTAAATGTATGGGTCCAGGATTGTAGTGCGCATGATCCGCCTTGCACACAAGATCCAGAAGGGATGTCCAGGCTTTGACGCCATGAAAGCATTGGGTATGCTATGCGCACGAAGAAGCATGTTGTGTCCCGTGCTCATGGAGCCAAGAACGGCCTGGTGCGGGTCCAAGAGCGAGTCTAAAATCCGCCAATGCGTTTCAGAACACCCCACTCTGAAAACAAGGCAAGCGCGTGTCACTCACCGAGTGCCTTGAGACACTCAAAATCCAAATCCGCATAAACTCCGCCAAATCGGTGCATGTAAAAGAGTCGCGCTGTGTCCGCACGAAGAATGTTGGATTCGAATGCGTCAAACGTCTTCAAGAACCACGGATAGTGCTCCGCCACAAGGTTTCTGTTGTCTTCGTCAGACCAGATTCGATGCGTGTAAGTTGGGTTCAACGATGTCCAGGTCGCGGACCAAGCCTCAAAGTGCTGTGAATCCATCAAATGGAAACACCGTTACAAAGTTACGTGGCGCATTCTCAGCAGTGTAGCTTACCCGTGGTATGGTTCGCGTTTTCCAGCTCTGATGTATGACGCGTGGGAAGTCCGCGTGTGGCAGCGCGGTGTGTGTGCTTGCGAGCAGCCTCGAGTCCAGCTCAACCACGCTCCCAGATTGGAACCAAGTGAACAGAAGCACGAACAGAGTGATGGAAACAAGCGTCAGATTCTTTGTTCGGAGACGGGTCATGCCTTTGCTGCTGGTCATTATTTTTAACGTGGGAAAACCACAAAACAAAATAAAAACAAAACAAAAACGGAAATGATGGCGGAAAGTTGCCCTGACGCAAACACGGCCTCCAAGCTCGAAGACTCCGAGTACATCAAGGTGAACAACAACACGCTTGCTTCGAAACCGCGCAGCGCTGATCGGCCTCCCAGACGCTTTCCCGCCCATTGAACATTCTCAGTGACTCGGCGTCCGACAGAATCGCCAAAAAGAATGCTCTTTCAGCAGTTTCTGCGGGCACGAAAGGTCTTAATCCCGATCAAATATCGTCGTTGTTTGCTGCGAAATCTGTGCGGGTTCCTCTGCTTCGCTGCTTTGCAGATCCAGTCGAGAAGTGCAGAGAGACATCCATTAGCCTGGTAACTAAATATGCGTGATTTACTGGACTTGTTTTGGATATGCGCTTATTTTATTTGAAAGGTGTCGTCCATGGTCCAAAAAGCTTCGGACTTGACCACCGTTTTGCCGTACTTAATTCCTGTTCTCTCGTCAAGACTGGATCAAGATGTCGAACCCGCGGAAGAGATTCGCCTGATGCTGATCAAACTTTTGTTATCCGTCGTGAATTTGTCAAAGGCAGTGTTCACTCCAGGCGTGGATGAAGCTGTGAAAATACTGCAAACAACTGTCACGGACGCTTTTCCGGACGTACGAAAGGTGAGACACACATTCTCTGTCCCAGTCAAACTGTTTTCTGATAATGAATCCATCTGGACAGGAATCTTGCTCTCTTATTATCTCGCTCTGCACTCATACACCACGCGCGTTATCCGCCCACTGCCCACCTCTTGCGAAAGCTCTCATTCCATCGCTTCAACATCGCCACGCTGCAGTGAGAATTCAAACCCTTCGTGCATTGACATCGCTTATGCTGGTCGATGCAACCGCACTCGACGAATTGCAAGATGCCCTTCGCGCATTGACAATGGACAGATCCCAATCTGTGCGCGAAGCCCTATTTGCCATGGCAGCTACGTGGCTGTTGAAGCTGATGGATCGTTACTCGATTGGATACAAAGTGTTGCCTATTTTACTTGCTGGTCTGGTGGACGAAGTTGTGTCGGTGAAGGCTGCTTGTTTCAAGGCTTTGGACGAAATTGGCGCGTTATATGAGGTGGAGTGGCCGGATCGGGTGAAGGAGGATTTGGATTACTCTGTGGGTCTTGGTGGCGTGCTGTTGGAAGGTAAAAATTTGAAGGGGGAGGAATAGCATTATCGCAGATTTCTGCTCTAACTTTAAAATTGCGGTTTTTTTAAGCCCGTCCCAGAGTTGGAGTTCGGCACCTTGCGCGCGATAATACGCAAAAAATCATTGGGAAAATTGTAGATGGGTTGCATGACTGGAATGCGGACGTTCGCGCCAAAAGCGCATCCATTTTGGCCGCGTTTTTACCTCTCACTGAAAAGAACGCGACGGGTTACATGGGCAACCTGCTGCCCGCAATCTACAAAGTCTTGGCAGCGGATGTTGATGCTACTGTCATCAGAGAGGTGATATTGAGGGCTTTCATATATGTCCAAAACCCACGCGAGTCCGTATTAACAAATGCTTGCCCAGACACTCAAAGCCACCGAAATTATTGGGCGATATGTTGAGCCGGATGTGTATTTGTCACTCGTTCTATCTCACTCCAGCATGAACCCAGATGCCTCTACAACTTTCAGCATTGGCTGTTTAAGGTCACTTGGTGCACTGATTTCTGGAACGCCAGTGTCGGCAATCCAAGCATCTCATCGCGCCCAGATTGCAAAGGCGCTTTCCGACTCTGACATGGTTGGAAGCGAAAATGTTGCTGTGTTGCTCGAAGTTTCCATTGTGACAAAAGCGCTTGCCTCAAGGATGGCGCAAGGTGGTGGGGTGGGGAGTGAAGGGTACACATTGTTTGTCGTACTCATGACTTTGGAAAGTGTGAATGGCAATGACAAAATCCCAGGATGGCTGCAGATGCAAAAAAATGTAAGTCGCGAGTGGGCTAAATGTCTGATGAACTCAAAAAAGACGATTTAGACGGAGGATGCTTTTGAGCTGTTTGCTCAGGCGCACGGTCATGCGAGCCCTGCAGACCTCGTCCCACTTTACTTTAACGCGTTTCTCGCTTCGTTTGAAAGTCGCGCAAAGGACTGGACTCGTTTTTCAACTGCTGACTTGCGAACGCTCGACAAATTTCTAAAAAAATCAAAGAACGTTGTCGGATCGCGAATTGGGCCCCTTATATCTGTGTTCACTGAGGGTATTTCTGAGGGCAAAGATGTGGAAGTGAGAGAGAGGTGATCACTCCTTTTTTTTTGTAGCTTGTTCTCGCACGTTTTAATTTGACCTGGTATCAAAACAGTCTTTTGAAAACATTTCATGCGTTGGTTTCGCCGTTTCCACCTGCTCTCGATCATTTCGGTGCGCTTGCATCGTTTTCCACCGATATTGTCAACAAGGTCGCGCTCCCATGTGCTGTCTGGCGTGCGGGCAGAAAAATGCCACCATCTCGCGGTTACGCAATGCAAATTATCAGCGCTCTTCTAGACCCGCGAGCCGCGACAAATGCCACATCTAATTCAGCTCAAATCGGCTACATTCCACTTGCGTCTGTGGAAACGTTTTTGACGGAAGGAAACTCGTATGTTCCCGTCACGATTGCTTGTCTGGAGGAGGATTTGACCTGGATTCGCGTGGAAGCGTGCGTGGCGCTTGAACATTTGTTGAACGGGGCAGCGAGATGCAACGCAAAGTTTACCGGTATGTATATACAAGGAAACGAGGCATTGGAAATATATTACTAAGTCTTGTTTTACTGAAATCCACAGCACATGCTTTCAAGATTATGTATCCCGAGCTTTTAAAGAGGTTGGATGACGCATCAGATGATGTCCGCATTCAAGCGTGCAAAGCATTCATGGCATTCTCTGCTGCGATCAATGTATGGCATGCGCAAAATGCTCTACCTGCAGATGGCACGAACGGATACGTGCATGAAGGGGTGTATGTCGAAACTCGTTTGGACTCTGTGCACTGGATCGAGATGATTAAGGGCGTGGCTATCCATGTGGATGACTCCAATATGAATATTCAGGTGAGCTGCAATCTTCTGTTTTGGGCCTGTATTGTGTGTTTCTGGGTTAGTTGATTGGGCTCTTCTCTCTCATTAGGATGCCGCATCAGAAGCGCTTGTTGCTCTCTCAAAGCTGGCTCCTGTAGAAGTTGCGAGGGAACAGCTAGCTGCCGCGCAATCCAAGTTTAGAAACTCGGAAAAGATTGGGAGCGTTGTTCAAAGGGTTTTTTCCTTCTGAAATAAACAACGCCATTATTTATGCTTACCAAGTCATAAAATGAACCGCCTCCCATCCGCGAGCCGCTTTCCAAGGACACTGACGACAGCTGCCCATGCCATCGAAACACCTCCTCCCGCTATCCACCGCCACAAAACACTCCTCATTGCAGGCCTGGGAAACACCGGCATGCCAAACACGCGGCACAATGTCGGATTCGCCGCCATAGACGCTTATCATTCAAGCATATCTCAAACCAACTTGGAATCCAAATGGACAATGAGTCGAAACGTGCATGGCCAAGTTGCGCTTGCACGGTTTACTTCCAAGGACTTGGTGGCGCGTAAGAAGGGAGCTGCTGTGGGGCAAGAGTCGGGTGATGATTGGACTGCCCGAGTTGTTTTATTGAAACCGAAAGGGTTTATGAATTTGAGCGGTGTGTCTGTCGCGAAAGGAGGTGTGTGAGCCTTTTTTTTTTTTTTTTTTTTTTTTTTGATATCCTTGAGGTTTTCCGCTCTTTTTTTGGACCTGGACCCTGCCGCTGATAACCTTTATTTACATAGCTCGGGAATACTCCATCAAGCCCGCAGACACGCTAATCCTACATGACGAGTTGGAAAAAAAGCTGGGTTCCATGGGTCTAAAACTTTCCGGATCCCATGGAGGACACAACGGCCTACGATCAATTCAAACCACGTTCCACACGGACGCTTTCGGGCGGCTGCGAATCGGGATCGGGCGGCCCGCGTCAAAAGATAAAGAGGTGGTTGCGCGGTACGTGTTGGAGCGGTTTCACCTGGACGAGGAGGAAATGTTGGAGGAGGAAGTGTATCCGGCGGTGGAGAAAATGATTCGTGATTGGATTGTTCAGAGAATGAACGCGAAATAAAACTATTGTCTCCAACTTTTTCTTTCGAGAGTGGCAAGTGTTGTTGATGCATCTTTAATTATTTTTACTTCTTGTGGAAGAAGGGTGGGTATGGATCTCCAGTCGGCTGCCAGCGCGTCTCGCAGCTGACTCTCCACTGGTCCGTGACGTTGTTGACAGTCATGTGCAAAAGGTCCAGCCCAAAGATTGCAATGTCTCCCATTTCAAAATCCATCGACACCCAATTGATTGCACCATGATTTGCTTTGGAGGACTTCGACGCGGTGTGATGGACAGACAGGTTATCGTTTGCCTTTCGCTTCAAGCCAGGCCTGCCTCCTGCTGAAGGGGGGTTGGGAGATATCGATACACTCTCTCGCTCTTCTTTAGCGCCATCATTAAGCCCATACATGGACTGTATTCTGTCGGGATATTGGGAAATCCACCCCGACTCGCTTCCTTCACGCCCAGCAGGTTTCGATCCATACTCTGACCTCAATTGATGGAATTCTTCTCTCTTGTGACTTTCAAGTGCAACACAAAGCGCTCCCTTTTCAATCGGCACGTCTGTGAAGGGCATCCAGACTGTCAACAAGCGTTGAGATCCAGCGCCGAGATAGACACGATCTAGATGCGGTCCCGTGCATTTTCCAGTTGAAACGGCTCTTAGCCAGGCATGAGGGATCTGGGTGACGCGTGGGAATGAAGGGTATGGTGGTGGCGGTCGAAGTTGGATTGGAAGTTTCGAATCACTGGAATCGGAATCATTTTCGGATTCGTAGGAGCAGTCTGAGTCGCTATAATTATCGGTGTCGGAAGAATTTGGCAAGTTCTTTGGGTTTTCTGCTCTATCGATGGAAGTGATATCGTCGGATTCGGTTTGGAATAGCAAATCCAGTATTTCCAATACATTTTGATGCGCCGTGGCTGCGACAACTTTCTCGTTGAAAGCAATGTCCATGCGTGAGAGTAATGAAGGAAGTTTTGAATGTGTACAGCTTTCTGGGTCAAATGCCAGTGCTGGGTATGCTCCATCGCTTTCCACATCCCCACCCTTCCCACCGCCTTCGCCCCCAATTTTGTCAATAGAACTCCTCCTGGCATGGCTAAGCACAAATCGAAGAGCATTGGAAATCGTCTCTTTCGGAACAGCGTTTTTGACAACTAAGACGCCGTATTCGAGTAAAAGGCGGCGCATGTTCTTGGCCTGCGGAGCCACTGGTTCGCCACATTTAAGGTGAATGGCGGCGCATGAGAGAGTTTTGCCGTGTGCGTTGATGTTGACTGTTGATTTGCATGCGGCGACAGTTTGCATTGAATGGATTCGTTTTTTTTTTTTTTGCTCACAGCAAAACCCAACATGCTATTTTACTTTCATTCATACGAAAACCGCTCTTTGCCAGCCATTTCCAACAACGCACTCTCCACTGGATTTGAACTCAGAATAGACGCCCCACCTCGTTTCACGCGTTCCGGTACCAATCGATCATCCACCTCCTTCGGATGCACCAAAATAACCTGCATCTCATCAATTTCAAATTTCCCATCCCCACATCCAGGCGCACACAACTTTGGCGAATCAAACGTTGAACTTGTCGGTGAAGCGCTACAAGATCCAAATGAAAACGATGAGTCAATCCATAACCCACAGTACCCTAATTGGCCACCGAATCCGATTCCATTGGGAAGCGTGGCCGTTCCGTAATTGAAGTACATGTAATTGGAGTTTACGCCCGCGTCGCGGAATACACGCAGGTCTGGTTCCAGCGTAAATAGAAACGTGTCGTTTGTTCCAAAGAAGCGAGGGCAGCATTCGATTGGGGAAGAGGCGTAGGCTCCGAACGTGTGACCCTGGGTGTCGCGGATGAGGATGAGCAGTGTGCCTGTGGCTTCCATTTTTGCTGTGAGTGAGCCCCAAGATTTCCCGTGTGTTTCTGTTGAGTATATGAGCTGCCATGTTTCTTGGATTGGAGCTAAAGAGGATGAAGAAAGGGAAGTGCGTGTCTGCGGTTTGATGTTTGAGGAAAGAACGAATAAATCTTCTGTCGAGAGAAGCAGTGGTTCTGAATGAATTTTGGTTGGTATCTGAAGCGACTGCGGCTGTGCATCAAAAAAGATGGCGCCAAACAGAGCATTCCATAATTCGTTCATGAGGCGGGCGTTGGGTGCCCACAGTTCGACAGTTTGAATATCGGGGATGGTGTCTTTGGGTTCGTGGTCAAACGGACCGCTTTCGGACTTGGACGCGTTGCTCTCCTTGACAAGAAACTTTGCAAACCGTGGCGTGACAACATGGCAAGCAGTTGTTGACTGCTTATTTGTAAACAAGGACAACGCAGAGCCAACAATCGACGCCAACTCGAGCGAGTCCTTGGCCAGCGAGAGAACCATTTGCCGCCGCGCGCTCCAACTCCCGCGAGAGCACAGCGCAACAGAAACAACGAAATCCCGCATCGAAACTGACGCCTCGCTCGCAATGCCAGAGTTCGACGATGCCAGCACCGAATTTGAAAGCATGCTTGACCACATGCATACAACAAACGATTGTGCGATCGCTTCACTGCCGCTCTTTTGTTTGACCCATTTCTCGACTGCTTCGAAATCGACTTTGTTGGTTGTGCTTTGCAGCGACTGGAAGATGGACACCAGATGATCGATTTCAGCGTCGCTCAAGAGCCGGGATTCGCTCGCGTTCCGCGCTTCTTCTACTGGGTCTGCTGCGCTGATGCCGTGTACTAGGTTGCTGATCCAACTGAACATACTCGTTTGGGTGGTTGGAGCCTCGAAATTTTATCCAAACTATTTTTTGAGTGACCGTATTTAAAATGCAACATGTATTTGCTTATTTCTTCTTCTTTTGCGGATGCTTGCGAGAAGCTTTGGGAGTGGAACTGGAACTGTCTCCTTCGCTTTTGTACGGAGACTCGCTGGACGGCGAGTTTGTCGGTGTTTGCATTTGGCGGCGAACGTCATTCACAGTGCCTGGAACATTCGACATCTTCAATGAACGGGTACTTGCTGCCACAGGTTTCCCGCCTTTCGGCGCTTTTGCTTTGAACTTCGGCGCGTTTTTGGGTGTTGGTTCCACTTGATCAGTCTCAGCGTCTTCCGGAAACGATTGCTTCAATTTGGTTGAAACCTCTTCAGCAAGTGCATCCTCTGTACGAGAATGAGAGGGTAGTTTGGTAGCGCCATCGCCAACACCGGCGCTGGAAATTGACACGGAAGAGGCCGATTCCCTCTCAGTAGACACATCAACAGCCCATGAGGGAGGAGGTTCCTTGTATCCATTGCCTTGAATATCGTCGATTGCTAGTATCGCGGGTTCAGCAACAGCAATTGAGACTTGATTTTCAACAACTGGAAGAACTTGATCATCGTTTCCAACAATTGGCTGCGGCATTTCGGGAGCAATTTCTTTGGGAGTGATCACCTCCGTAACTGCTTGCAATGATGGCGCAGGTGCGTGCGCGAGAATTCTGGGACCTGCTGGCCGTTTTGATATCATTGCCCCGACAGTTTCAGGAGAATTCTGTGCCGTTTGTTTGCCAACAGCATCAACTTTTAACGAATCCCTGCCACCTGTGATGGATATCTCTGTCAAGCTCCCACGAGAACTACTTCTTCCTCGCATAGAATCGCTCTGGAAAGTACTCGAATTTCGCACTTCTTGAGGTGCCCCTTCATACTCCACCCTTTTCGTGACTATTTCGTTCCCCGAGCTATCCAACAGCGCTCTTGGCCCTGATATCTTTACTCGCAGATTTGAATTGTAAACGCCCGAACGATCTGTCGAGTGCGACCTGCTTGAATTCAAACTCAAATGCGAAGGCGCCGCGGATGCCAACGTTTCAACGCTCCGACCCGACTCGATCGACTTGATTGTCCCAAAATTCGAAGCAACGCTCGGCTGCGGCGAATTTGAATCGTGAATAACCGCAAGCGCGGCTGAAACTGGTGGCGCAGGGTCTTTTGCCGGAATCGAAATGTGCAAGGCTTGGCGGATCCTGTTCATGGGATCAGAGTGCATTGCTCTGTGGATGATTTGAGTTAATCGACCGTCTTCATCGTCTTTTGCGTTGTAGTTATACGAGATTCCGATGCGCGGTTTTGTGCTGTCCTTTTCCATTTTCCTGCATGATTTGAATATATGAATATGAACACCCATTTTCTGTTGGTACGAGCTTACCGGATGAATATCAAGTATGTAATGCTGTAGAGAACTAAAATGACGATCCATCCGATCCCAACGGCGAGTGCGATTCTCATCCAAGGTCGATAATTGATTGGGGGGTCTGGGTATATGCCGTAAAATCCGCGGGTATTTGGATGCGTAAAATACATTGTGCAAATACTCATCCAGAGGACCCAGCAGAAGGAAACGGATCGCCAGCTTGCGTTGATCATTCAAGTTTGAACCTTCAGTTTTGATTTTTTCCTTAAAAGAATGGGGGAAAAGATGCTACTTACAAATTGATGGGCCGTATGTACGAGGATCCAATGCGAACTTGGTAAAATATCATAATCAACAGCACAATGATGCCGATGCTTCCTCGGAGAGTGGTTGAATCTTCCGTTGGAATAAGCGTGTGCAGCAACAGTAAAATCAGGGACCCGTTCTTGTTGAGAACTGTTTTGTCATTTGAAACAAAAAAGCAATATGCGCGTCAGATTCGGAGCTTGTTGTTGATTACACACACACCTTCAGACCGTGTTGTGAATGTGACAATTCCCTCCCTCGGCTTCTGCTCATCGCAGATTTTGAAAATCGTGAGAACGTAATAGCCAAGCATGTATCCAGACAAGGTGCACCAGACATGGAGCGGCGGGTTTAAAAGAATCGGGGAGCATTGCTCTTGGCGAAGGCGCACAGCGCGCATCAGATTGATGGCAGCCTCCTGCGAGTTGGATCCCGCGGCAGGTGGCCAAAGCGGTATGTCGCTGTTGGAAAGACAACCAAGGGGTTCGACAAATGAACCCAGCATCTGACAGAGATAGCTTTTGTTTCAACATTTGCCACTAATCAACTGAAACAACGCGACTCACCACAAGATACAACATGCTTGTAATCGGTTCAAAATAAACAATGTAGCTTCCAGAGACGACCGCAGACATGGCTTTCTTCAATTTCGGCCGTGCTTGGAAAAAATCTGATTTCAAGTTTGACCGAATCAAAACAGCAAGGGCGGCAAGAGTCGCGCCAATCAGCGATATCCACCACGCGATTGCAAACTGAATGTTGGAAAGCACGAGTGTGTCGATGTTTGGCAGCCCAGATGAGATGGAGGTCAGCATGTGCCGCAGACCCGTCACAACCGAGTTCCCGAGGTCATCAGTGGTTCCAGTGTTCCACTGATACGTCAGCGATGCCTGGAACTGCTGGTTCATGAGCAAATCGCGGTACGGAAACGACGCCAGTTGAACAAGTTCGACAGCCAGGACGACGATTTGAACAATATTCCCGAAATTGATGGAGACTTTGTTGTACTGCGGCAGAATGTGTTTCAATCTTCGAATAAATTCAAACTCTTTGTTGAAGATTGTATGTTCGGTGTGAGGTTGGGCTGCTGCTGCTGCCGGGACAACGTCTTCGGGGGTTTCCGGGTCATCGTTGCCGTCATGGCTTTCCGGGTACTCACTTTCCAGGAGCGCGGGCCCGTTTTTTGCGGCGAATGTGGCCTGGTTTGTGACTCGAAACGCGTGCGCGGCTGCTTTTTTGCGCATTTCTGTTTTGTCGCGGTAATGCTCATTCAGCCGCGCGATCAGAAATCCGTTGCACTGAAAAACACCAGGGAAACATGTTAATAAAAAGCTGCCTCCACAACAAAAAGCACGCGCACAAAAAAAAGTAACTCAACTGAAATGAAAAACAGAATCATGCCACCCTGCGCTTGAGTTCGATTAATCAAGAACGGAGTCGGAGAAGTGATGGGCATCTTGTTGTCGATCGCGTCTTCAATGACTCCAAACGAAATCACGAGTCCGAGCAGGAACATGAACGGAAGCAGACTGACGGGGTTCGCGCGCATCTCTTTTCGAGTTGGGTACGAAAACAAATGATGAAGGACGAGGCGGTAGTTTGTAGAGATAACTTCGACAGATTCGGCTGCTTGCATGACTGACTGCGGTTTTTTGGATGTGAGAACGCTAGTGTTATGTTCAGTGTCAAAACTGTACCTGCGACCACTTCTCCTGCCCGAGAAACCATCGAACGACAAAGACTTGGAAAAAGTAAAAGACCGGGAAGATGGACACAAACAGGCTGACAGTAAGCGCGATCGTGGCCTTGTTTTCGAGCGTGTTCACGGCCGGGTTGAGAAACATGGGCGGCGTGCTCCCGTCTGGCTCGATATAAGTACTCGGGCGGGACATGTTGTGTGAAGCAACAGGTGCGTAAGTGTGGCTGATGCGAGGTTCTCAGGGATGATATTGGAGCGGCTTTCTGGAAGGTCTGGACATTTCTCACGAGAAACAAATTGCGGACGAATTATTTTATCTGTGGTAAACCTTGGCTGGCAAGCGGTAGCCTATGCATCCCTGATCTTGCTATGGGTCCTTTTTCCAGCATCGACGACAGCTCCATCAAGACGCTGCGTCCGGAATCCTCAAAGTTGTGCCGGTACATATCAATTACGTCTTCCTGGCGTGGTTGAGATTGCATTTGAAACACGAGAGCGTGTCTTCACAGCAAAGGAAAGCATCTGCGGCTGAGACAACATTTAAAAGTCACGGCGCATGCAAGGCGGAAGGGCCGAAGAACGCTGCCGCCAAGTGCGAGTGTATATTGGGTCTCGGAAAATGTTTCACAAGTTAAAAATAAAATGCCGCCCCGCTCATTGGCAAAACGGCTGTGGACGTTGCTAATGACGATCCCACTGATCGCAATGCTGATCCTTATCACCGTGTGTGAGTGTCTTCCCATTCGATCCTGCCCTTGCAATGGATCCAACTCTGTCTCTCTCTGCCGCAGTTCTCCTGTCCTCATCATCATCATCAAGCACAAAGCGAATCACACCAGCGAATGAACAACAGCAATCTCGCAAGATACCAAAAGTGATTCATCAAAGCTGGAAGACGAGGCTAGTTCCAACGGTAAGAAATGCGTTTGGTTTGATCAACACAAAAAAAGGCTGACGACCTTCCCAGAAATACGCACGCATGGTCGAATCATGGAAATCGATGAATCCAGACTACGAATACCGCATTTGGTCGGACTCGGATAACCGCAACTTGATTGAGACGCATTACCCGTGGTTTCTCGAAGTGTTTGATTCGTTCAAAGATCCGATCCTGCAAGCGGATGCAAGCAGGGTGTTTTACATGCATCAATACGGCGGCGTGTATGCCGATCTGGATTTCCAGTGCTTGAAATCTTTGGGTAACAAAGAAATGATTCCAGACAAAAAAGATCCCCCCCAATTTCCACTTGGCATTCACACAACAATCCCATCAGACACTCTGCTGGGCACACATGACGCCGTGCTTGGATCCATGGACATTGGATTCAACTTTATTCTGCGCGCACATAGCATCCCGAACGCGTTCATGGCATCGAAACCTGGTCATCCAATGTGGATCGCCTGTGCCCAGCGCATGATGACGCATCGAACGGGGACAGTGGAGCAGCAGACTGGGCCGGCGATGCTGTACCGGTGCTACTCTGACTATATCAAGAGTAACAAGGATGCACGGGCGACTGCGACTGCCGTGCATGCGAATAACTCTGTCTATCTGGCTCCGAACGGTGAGTGTTTGTTTTGGTAGTTTGGGTACCTCTCGCTCACCACGTTTCTTTTGACAAACAGAATACGTTTACCCGTATTCTTGGGCCGTGTTCAATTCCAAGGCCGTGCGCAAGGCGTGTTCTTTCAGTGAAAACTCCAAATTTGACGAGAAAAAGTGTCTCGAGTTTGTGGATCCGAAACGCGTTGCCTACGCAGTCACCTTCTGGGGCCATTCGTGGGAGTGAAGATCCAAAATAAAAACACACAAATGGACGCTACCTGATAAGCTTAAAGTTTAATAATTATCACATCTTTTGATTTTAGGCTACGGTTTTGCTCATGATCTTGAATTTGCGTTTAAGCTGCCCGGCAGACAGTTGGTATGGGTTCAGTTTCCTAAGAAAATATTGGAGGTGTGTGCTCAGAGAGCGCGACTGCCTTGAAAAAAACAACTTATCAGGGCAGTTACCTGTCTCTTGCCATTGCAGCAAAGTCATCCTTGTACTTTTTCGATAGCGCCGTCAGAATATCCACCTCCTGTGATGACGAGTGAGTGTGTCGAGGCGCTTCTCCTTTTGAGGCTTCGTCAATAAGGGCTTCAGCAACATTGATTGGCAGCGGGTTGATCTTTCTCTTTACAGACAAGATGGAATCGGCAGCGTTGGATGCGGGAACAGTTCCAATGCGCAATCCCAGCCTCCGTCCAACTCCTTGGGTCTTTGGATCCACAACCACTGGCTCCTCGATCAATGTCAAGTGTGCATCTCCTGAATCGCTACTGTCCCCTGAAATCTCACCACCCCCAGCTCTGCCAACATTGGGCATGTTGTCAAACTCTTCTCGACTCCGCATCTCTACAACAAGTTCCCCTCCAGCATCACCGCCAGCAGCAGCATTCTGCACGTCACGAACATGAATCGCCTCTCCTCCAGCCTTTCCGTTCAAGTTTGCAGTTAATCCCATGCGTTGGTAGTTTTGTCTCAGTGTCAAGTTGCGGTCCCAGTTCTGGGCAATCAGGGGTAGACCGACGTTGGCGAAGGAGATGCGCTTGGCACGGTCCATGCCGTCTTTCCTGCCCTTGCGGCTGACTTTGAGGTGTGGGTTCTTGTTCTTTTTGCGTTGCAGCGGTCGGACCATTTTGTTCGAGGTTTGAGAAAAAAAATAAAAATAAAAGATTGATGAACAGGCAGCAGTGTTTACTGCAATGCATGGGTTTGTTTTATTTCAGGTTTGAGATACAGGTTGTTCCGAACACAGGCAAGCTACTTTTGCGCCAGCCCCAGCGACATACCCTCCTTCAAGTAAGGCTTCCCCCTCTCCCTCATCAGGCTATCTTCCACCGTGTCCTTGTTGGCGCACAAAACGGGAACCTTGAAATCAAAGTACTTTGATTCATGCGCGCTGCCATTCACTGCGCGTATTTTCCGGTACTCGTCTTCAATCTCGCGCTTCAGCTTCGTTGCCTGGGCAAAGTCTTTTGCATGAATCGCATTCGACACGTGCTCCCATATCCGGCGAGACTCGTTCTCTTCCTGGTCGTCGATCGACGGGGTGCGCTTTTCAGCAGTGACGCTGGCTTGCAGGTCAAGCAGTAAGCCTTCCTGCTGTCCATTCAGTTTCGCGTACATTTTCCCGTTCCATTGTCCCCAAATTGTTGCAACAACGTCAGAGTCGGGTACTTTTTTGAGATCTTTGATGGGCTTTGTTTGGTCCAGGACTGGGTCGTATCGAAAGATTTTTCCCTCAACGGCAAATTTGGGAGAACCAAAAAATGGCTCGTCCTTGTAGTGCAAGATGCACTTGAGTTTGGACTCTTCGCAGACGACCGTTGTCACCTCGCTCACGGTAATGTACGGGTTCCCTGAGATCCAACCGGCAACGGAGGCCCACGGGTAACTACAATTATACTCCTCGTTCCACTTGTTTAAATTCACATAGATGCCGTGGTTGTATTCGCCGGCACCAATCTTGACAGCGGTGCCAGTGAACTTGGCCGACACGTGGTCTACGCCGCGTGCAGTGATCCCGCCGCGCTCTTTGCATTCGTAGTAAAACGCGGAGATGGAAGGATTATGTACAATCTGTTCTGAAACACAAGTGATGGTCACGTTTTCTCCGTCGTTGCTAAACAGTGTGGTGGCATCGTCCATGGATGGGCGGGGAGTTTTATTCGAGCTTGAGCTTGAGGTTGTTGCTTGTTGGAAGGTGGGCGCAGCCTCATTTGGAACGACCCATTCGCATTGAAAGAATTCGCCGAGGACGGGTTGGTAGGGTTTGCGGAGCTGTGGGTGCTGGGCTTTCCATTTTGTGTCCTTGCACAGGAACCAGCGGAGAACGTGGAGCATGCGCTCGGCTGGGTCATGGCTGTCAGCGAGGGATATAAAGTAGTCTGGGCGGTCGTTGTAGTTCCAGAACTGTAAAGTCCGTTGGTTGTTGCGGGGGATTTGAAATGGGTTAATTTTTTTTTGCGCGGCGGCAAAATGTCATAATGGGATTCATCACCTCCAAGTTTGACCGTGGCTCCATCAGATTCGCGGGTAGAGACATGCGCACGGTCGAGACATCGCTCGTCTGATTAGCGAGATGGAGTCAGACAAAGAGAAGCAAGCTGGTTTACTCGGCGCCCACGGAAAACTCACCCCAAGTTTTTTGAGAATGGACCAGATGACGGACAGCTTGGACGCGCCTTCGTCCATGTCAATGTTTTCTGGAGCAGCGTGGGTATGTGCGGCGTTGAGGGAGGCTCTGCTGTTGCGTGTGCTTAGCATGGTTCGTTGAGTTTTTGAGATGGTTTTGTTTCCGATGTCGCGGGTTCGTATCGACAATTTATAAACTTTCTTTTTTAGTTTTGAAACAAATTAAATTGAGGTAAGAATTAAATCGTGATGGATCCGTTCGTTCAGAAAGTGTTTATGGATCTGAAACAGTTTTGGTAAAAGTCATTTGTTTTCCTGTTTCTTTTTCTGTTTATTTTATAAAATAATTACACGCCAAGAAATACTTTTAAAACCAATTGCGATGCAACAGCATAATGCACTGTGGATATACGTGCGACTCTGTAGTTACAAGCGATGCGAAAAGCCCGTCAGAATGCCGAGTGCAAAATGAGGTCAGAGAGAGAAAGAGACAGTCAAAGAGAAGACAGGCCCTCTGAGACAAAAAGAGAAGACAGGCCCTCTGAGACAAAAGACAGGGGATCACAGATGCAAACAGCCAACATCACAGACGGACATACAGAAAGACCGTCCCTCCCAAGAAGTCTTGCTCCCTTGTTTAAAATGTTTGTTGAAAGGGGAGACACAATCACACAAAATGCTGGAATAATCTCATTGGCAGTGATTAAAGTGCGACCCAATGTTTGGTAGAAAGACAACTCGCGCACGGGACTCTTCCCCGTCTCCTTCGCCAGAGAGACAGCGACGATACCCAAACACCCGTTACGACGACCCCATCGATCAGCTGCCTCCACCAGCACGCAGGGCCAGAACCTCGCCCGTCTGTCTCGCTGCCGGCGGACTCGCTGCGACTGTGGTTGCATTCATCATGGTTGCCCTTGTGCTGCTGTCCCCCTTCAGCTCCATGTCTGCCTTTGCTTCTATTGGTTTCATCCGTCTCGAATCGACAACGACCCCTGCCTCGGATGGGATCCAGTCAGCCATTCTGACTACCTGGGTAAGCTTTTTTATATTGGGGTACGCTTGCATCGAAACGCCCTGTTCTGAATCACGACAAAAAACAGGGATACTGCACAATCGCATCCTCAGACAGTACCACAACATGCCTGCCAGCTACCAACCTCCAAATGCTCGGAAACTATGCCACCAACTTCACCTTATCTCCGCAACCTCTTTTACTCGGTGCCAACTCCAACTCCATCACACAAGCACTTTCTCTATTGCCGTACAAATCGAACCCGGTGCTCATCTTTACTCTACCCATCATCATGTCTCTCCTGGGACTCGCCGTCATATCATGCACAACATCCTTGATCTCCTTCTTCCTCAAACGATACACAAATGTATGGGTCGTGTGCGCAAAGTTTTCGAGCACACTGAACATTGTCAGCTTCATTGCTCTTTTAACCTGTGTAGCTGTAGCTGTAGTTGCAAACGAGTCGCTCGCGTCTCTTGCGGCTTCTATTCCTGGAATCACGGTTGTGAAACCGTACGCGGGTTTAGCACTGCTTGCCGTTGCATGTGTGTTTGTGCTGTCTGCGTGTGTTGCAACGACGTATTTGTTTATCGTTGCGCGTCGTGAAGATGCGTTTGAAGATGCCGATGTCGAGTTGGGCGCTTATAACCAGCCAAAGAGTGAGAGCATGCAAGGTACTGTGCCTAGAATCGGTGCTGAGAAGGGTGGTCGTGGTGGTGGAGGAGGTGGTGGTGGGGTTGATGCTGCTGTGCGTGCTGGTTCACGCGCTTCATGGGATGATTTAAAGGATCGGAAGCCAGGGTCGTTGCAGAGGCCGGAGAAGGGCACGCAGCGGAGGGACTTTGATCGGGCTGCGGGTAAGCCGCGTGGGGGACCACCGGGGGATCGTGCCAGAAGTGGTGCTGCCCCAGATAGAGAGCGTAATGGCGGTGGTGGTGCTGGTCGTGGCGCTAGAAATGACCGTTTCTCGATCCGTTCGAGTATCCAAGATACTCTGAAATCTGAAAAGAAAGATGCTGAGGTGAAGGGCGCGCCGGAGGAAGAGGCGCCCAAGTCTGATTGGGGTATCTTGCGTACAGTGAATGGCGTTGCTGGCGGCGTTTATGGATACTTTGCTGGGGGTGCGCCCAAAGCAGAAGAACCAGAGGAAAAGGTGGAAAAGGCTCCGTCAAAAGACGCCAAGAACGCTCCAAGCCGGAGTGGCGGACGAGGAGACAGGCGTAGCAGCTTTGCACCGCCGAGGTCTCGCAGTGGTAATGATGACGGTCGGCGCAGAGGAGATGCTTCTCGCGACCGTCGAGGCGGTGGTGGTGGTGGCGGCGGGGACAGAAGAGGATCTCCGGATCGATACCGCGACAGGTCCAGGAGTCGCCGCTGAGAAATGGCCCACCAAGTATAAACTCATACATAGAATATGATCAACTGTCGACTCTTTTTTACTGTTTCAACTGTACCAATAAAGTATTCACAACAAAACAGTCTTATGCAATGCTGCTTGTCTCAGAAATTCTCTTGTTGCGAAAGAACTAATTGTGTTTTCCAGAGAACGAAGTCAGTGACGTTTTACTCATCAGCTCTCAACAACAGTATACCTGCGCGGTTTTGCTGATTGCTCCTCCCAAGTTTTCCACATCTTGTATCGAAGCACTCCGTATCCATCCCGGCAGCTTTTCTCGTATCCGGCTAGTCGAAAATCGTTTGTCAATTAGATAAATCGCGGCATAGTCATCCTTGTGTCGAATGGCGCGACCTGCAATGTTAATGTACCCGTTAACAGTTTTCCGTGATCAGACGAGGGACAAAGTTCTCGTACCTATGGATTGGTTCAGGGCCCGCATGCACAAGTTCTCGTAGTATTCACTGGACGTGATTCCCTAAATGTCATCGATATCAACCATCCTCAAACATGCAAAATGGCAGAAAAAACTCCGTGCTGTCTCACATTCACTTGCGAATCAACGTATCGCATTTTTTCAACAAGCTCCGGAGATCCTTTGCTGGGATATGGAAGCCCCACCATGACGACACCGCGTGCCATGTTGTCCGAGAAATTACTGCAAGAGAATAATGTGATCTTAGAAACGGGTCGCGAAAACAAAACAAAAAAATATAACAGCAAATCTCACATTCCCTCACTCATTTTGCCCCCA
This sequence comes from Chytriomyces cf. hyalinus JEL632, assembly GCA_025435555.1. Lineage (NCBI taxonomy): Eukaryota > Fungi > Chytridiomycota > Chytridiomycetes > Chytridiales > Chytriomycetaceae > Chytriomyces > Chytriomyces cf. hyalinus JEL632. The sequence goes on along the minus strand of JAIWWG010000003.1, from coordinate 54,433 downwards.
ACAACGCAAAAAAGTATAGCTCCCGTCTTTCTTCCTCCTTCGACACCTTTGTTAGGATCTGCAATGGCAGCCGAGTACTCGTTGAGACATGATTCCACACTGCGTGCTTGCCGGGGCTCGAAAAAAACCTGGTAAAGCAGTTTTTTGCAATTTTGAGCTGTGACCAAAAATGGGAGAACTCAGCACTGTCCCTGTGACACACACACCTTTTTTCTTGCTTCGATTTTCGCCAAGACTCCGGAAGCTTTCCATTTAGCAGCTACATGATCCATGTACGAATATGAGACGAAAAAGCATACGACGCCATGTGGTATGACGGCGCATAGTGCAGAAACGGTGTTTCCGAGGTCATGGATCTTTGAACAAATATAAATCCGTGAGCAATGAATGGGAGAGAGAGAGAGAGAAACAATGCTCAGGGGGCACGCACCACATTGTCTTTCATCCGCGTTTCGTATGTGAAGGTGATGGGTTGACCTGAAGCCCCAACTGAGAGTGCGATGGTGAGAATTGAAGTTGCTGGAACAATGTGACCGCAGGAAAACATGCGCACATTTTCTTGCGGGAGGAATCCAAGCAGCTGGGTTGAAAATTTTGGGTTTTGAATTTTGTGAAATCGTCATCGCGGTTGTGTTGTCATAAGAAAGGGTGGATTGGGCTCACTTGACTTTTGAATTCGGCCATAGGTTCCATCGTTCCTCCAGCGAGAATAACGCTCCTTGCCTCTGAAACAATTTCCTGGAAAACATCGGTTGGGCTCAAGAGAAGGTATTTGAAGCAGCTGTTTAAATCATTTTCTGCGGGACAGATTATCAACAAGAACTCGAATGGATTTGCCGAAAAAAGCACACCTGCCAGAATGATTCCAACGCGCCCTTGCAAGCTCACATTCATGAGCGCTTGAATGAACAAATGAAACTGCTGAAGTGCTGGGATATGTTTTGCCACGAAAATATCTGATTTTTTTCTCCACAATTACTTCTCCTTGCACCCACACACACACACGCATGGTACAAATCTGGAAAAATCACCTCCATCCTTTGAAACAGTGGCTGAAGTTGACCCCTTTTCAGTGAACCCTTGCACTTTCAGTGCGAGTTTCGATTGTTCCAGGTAGTTGCATATTTTGAACAAGTTGATGTGATCCACACGCAACTCGTTGACGAAATCCGATGGAGATTTGAAGTGACTTTCTCCGTCTGCTGATTTTTTGGATTCTCCTGATCCTGGATGAATCAATTATGTCGATGAGTTGTGATGGGGGGTTTGAGCCTCAGGGGTGCGTGCTGTTACCTTGAGCTTTTTTCATCTGAGCAGTCTCGAAAAGCTGGGACTGCAGGGCCGATAAAATGATCAGAATCTGCTTGATGTGAACAATGTTTTTGCCCTTGAGACGTTTCGAATATTTTTGAAAGTAAGACTGCAATTGAAATTTCGCACGCTCAATCTGTGATACAGGCGGTTTAATTGGTAAAGCACTCTGTAAAACTCAACAACTCACTTGATGCTTTTCAAATGTGACACTATATGTGGACGTGATTGTATCAATAATGTTGTGTGCTTCATCTTAAAAATTCGGCGGGCAACAGAATTCAAAGTAAGCGCCTGATTCACTTTTTGATTCATTTTTGGGGACTGTACCAAATATCACGATATTGCCTTTGAGTTTGATTCCAAGTGATTCGCGCGTAGATTTTTGAAGCATCATGTTGTAAGGTAGTGTTACGATTTGAGATCCAGGAATCGTGTTTCGGGCGCCGTAATACGAGCAGACGCGTTTCGATTTCCCCAAATGTGCGAGTTCTTCGATATCTTTGACGGATGCCTGGACATTCGAAAATTTCAGGTGTTTGGGGAAAAAAAAATGCGAGGGGGCAGCAAGAGACGGACATTGACGAGATCTGTGAAGTCGCGCAGTTCTTTCTTTTCTGACGGAAGGTAGGGGCATTTACTCGCTGTTCCTTTGCCTGCGAATGGTACTCCAAATCAGAATCGGAGGTGTCTGTTAAGAATCGAAAACTTCAAGTCACCTTTTTGCAAATCCAAACACGCGTCATTCATTCGCGGAGCACTGCTGAGTTTCAAAACGTCCTCGTTGATGCATAAATTTTTGCGCGATCCAAGTGACAGTGATTTGATTGTCTCCGAATATTCCGTTTTTTTCAATTCGCTCACAAATTGCGAAAGTTGCGAATGCTGACGAAAGAAAAAAAACCTGTTTCAAACCCATGACCGTATTATAAAATAACAGGGTGCGCATACATACCGTTCGACTGCAGTAGAATATTTTCAACTCTTCTATATCGCCGGTTTCTTGCTCGGATTCGCCGTTTTCGTCCCCATCACGCAATTCTGAAGCTAATTTCGCGCGCGCGGCCGCGTCTTCATCTTCTGATTCGTAATCTTGGACAAGAAAGTCCGTCTCGTCTTGTTCGACTTTCGACGGCTTCGCCTCACACCTCTTTGAAAAAAAAAAAAAAAAGTGTCAACACCCCAGATTCACGGGGGAGACATTTTGTTCATACAATCTGTTTCGCAGGTCTTCCAGCAATCCTCCGTTTCTCCATCTTACGAACAACTTCAAGCCGCTCCATCCGCGCCTTCCTCGCCTGAACTTCATCCTCAACTTCGAACCTCGCTTCCCGCTCAATCCGGCTGCGTTCCATCTGTCGAACCCATTCGGGCTCGTTCGGGTCGTCGATCGCATGGGTCAATTGAGAAATCTTTTCTTGAACTCGCGCTGCGATACGGGTTTCGAGGGATTCGGAGGTTTTGTCATGCAGCCATTTTAATGCACCGCAAAGGATGGAAAGTGATTTGCCCTGTTGGGTTTTCTTTTTGGGTGAGTATTGATTGGTTTTGGATAAGTAGGGAGATGACGTAACTGTTCCTGTGGGAGACTCAAACACGCCCACGCTTCCTGCGTCAATACATTCGTACAGGTGGAGCATAAAGTCGTGCTGTATTTTCCATGGTTTGTTTCCGTAAGGGAAAGGGAATGCGATGGGTGCTGGGTTGGTTGGGTCCATGTTTGTTTTCGGACGTTTTGTTTTTTTGCGCCGGGTTTACATAAAAACTTGGAATATTTCAGACGAAGCTTCAAAACTGCATTTTTCTTCAATGCACGTCTTTCTTGTGCCGTCTCTTTTTGACTCAATTGCAATTCATTACAATAAAGTGTGCCAAGCAAGTCACACAAAACAAAGAAAAAGAAAACAATGGGAGTACATCAAAACAAACGAGGAAAGACAGGAAAACTGGCGCTCTGAGTAAATGGTCCCGCTAGAAACAAGAGAGAAAGAGAGTGGAATATAGAAAGCACAACTATTGCTGTCTATTGCTGTGCGCATTGAACTCCAGGTCCACCGTGTCCATGACCGTGCTCATCATCCTCATCATCATCCTCCCCGTTTGATCGTGACTGCTGCATTGGGTCAACTGCTGACAGAACAACTTCTTCGACTTCTTTTCCCTTGGTAGATGGAAGAGCTGGGCGGGGTGGCAGGATGTTTTCGAGGAGTTTGAGCTTATCTTCGCTGACCCAGTTTGGCTTGGGGAATTCAATTTCAAACTTGATGTACAGGTTACCCTTGTCGTATGGGCGCTTGTATCTGGTTTGATAGATGCGTTTCAGTCAAAAGAAAAGTACGCAGAACAGGCAGCAGGACTTACTCAGGCATTCCTTCGCCGTTGATGCACTTGATTTCATCTGGCTTGATCACTTCTCCGGGCAGGATGCTGACCATCAACACCCGGTCATCCAGGTGGTTGATTGCAAAGTTTCCTCCAGCCAAAGCAGTGAGCAAATCAATTTTGACATCGACAAACAGATCTTTTCCCTTGCGCTTGAAGCGGTCGTGGGGCTTCTCTTCAACGACAATAATGATATCTCCGGGAATAATGCCAGGTGCCTGGTCTCCTTCACCAGTGAAGGTAACCTTTTGACCGTCCTTCATGCCCTTGTCAATGAAAACTTCGAGAATCTGCATTCAGTTGGAAGGAGGATACGAATCAGAAACCTTGATCGCACTGGCGGACGGACATACAAGGAACAACACGAGTCTCTTACCTTTCTCTCGTTCGTCACTTTTTTACCATTGCATGCTGTGCATCGGTCTTTGGGGTTGATCTGTTCACCCTCACCGTTACAGTCAGGGCAGGTTTGCTGCATCTGCTGGATCATGGGTCTGATTGCGGAGCGGACCACAATTAGTCGTGGTTCATGGGAGAATTAAGGGCGTGTCCTCACCCCATTTGTCTGACAACAATTTTGATACCACGACCGTTACAGCCCGAACAGGTACGCATGGCTCCAGGCTTTCCTCCGAGACCATCGCAAGGACCACAAAGAACCTGCTTCTGCAATGCAAGCTTCGAAGTCTTTCCCTTGTACAAATCCTCCAGCGACACTTTCAAAGCATGAGCCATGTCCTTTCCACGACGGGGTCCACTTGAGCGGCCACCACCACGGCCTCCGAATGGATCACCACCTCCAAACAGCTGCGAAAAGAGGTCTCCTGGGTTCATGCCGCCGCCCATACCGCCGGCACCTTCGAGACCTTCTTCTCCGTACCGATCGTACACTTCCTTCTTTTGGGGGTCGCTCAGCACTTCGTATGCATGTGAAATATCCTTGAACTTTTCGCCGGCGTCGGGGTTCTGTTTTTAGCGTCGGGAGAGTTGATTTGTTATTTTTTTTTTTTCTTTGGGTGAGAAGGTGGATTTGTTTATGAGATGTCAAACGGCATTCACCTTGTCTGGGTGGAATTTAAGAGCCAACTTCCTGCGAATGAAGGAGATAAGGGGTCAATACAAGGACATGCATCGGAATGCTCGGCAGTAGCACCTGTAAGCTTTCTTGATATCGGTCTATTCACAACGGAGGAGAGGAGGAGTAAGAATAAGCTTGACAGAGCCTTGGAACAGTGACAAACCACTCACCTCGTTTGCGGACGGTGGCAGCTCGAGCGCATCGTACAGTTTCGTATCCCCCCGTGGCATTTGTTGGTTGTGTATTGAGATGCTTTTTTTTCAGATACGGTGGGGCCCTCGAGAAAAATCCGTCACAAATCTCTTTTTTCGGATTTGTTCGAAATGATTCCAACTTGTTCTTGCACCTTCCACGCACAGCACTCACACACGCGTCAAGGCTGGGTTCGTTGTTCCTGGGACATTTATCAACGCTGTTGTTGAAGCGCGATATGCTCTGCCTGTTTTGGGAACCTTGGACGATTGGTTGACAACAAACCGCACGCGCTGGTTCCAAGTTGCAGCAACTCCACCCTACCTTACATCGGCTTCTACTGCGTATATCCTTCACTGCATCATCTGTTTATCAAATGCGCCATAATCCCATTCCAACGTGCCATCATTTTGTTTAAATCAGTCGCGGGATGATACATTGTGCACAATCTGAGTTCTCCACTGCCGATGCATGCAGATCCAACCCATTTTAAGCTGCAACCGTAAAACAGATGCGCGTCAGTTTGCAAATTTACCTGTCGCCGCATTTTGTGCAAGTTTGGGGAATGTTCAGTTTTTGGGGTGTTCGGATCTCCCATCATGCCAATCATTGTGGGTATGCAAGCATCCAGCAAGCAACGAATGGGTATCAATAAATAAAGTTTATTTTCAAAGGAGCGCTAATAATATAAATAGGGTGGTATATCAGACAGAGAGTTGGCAGCGACAGGACCCATCAAGACGATCAAACAAGCTTGCTGCTGTAATGAAGGGTCTGGAAGCAGATTGGACTGACGGTCCTGTTCTTTGCGGTGGCCGATGTCTTTGAACGAATCGAGTTCGATGAGCTTGATGTGTTGGATGATGATGCGACAGAGTCCTTCGCAGTCTGTTCGGCAGCCATCTGGTTTGACAGCTCCATTGCTCTGATGGCGGCCTTGTTCATATCGACTGATGATTGGCTAGAAGCGCTGCTGACAAGAAGACCTGGCATGTTGGCTGAGTGTATGTATGTGTTGGTGTTGTTTGGATGGATGGGAATGGGTCGATTCTCGTCCCTTTTTATAGCACCGTTTATCTCGCACCGCAAACCCTAATTTTTACTATGCCATGTTCCTTGTTCCGAACGTGACTCGCATGAAACAAGGGTTAACATTGACCCCCTCCCCAAAAAGGACTGGCGTGCGTGTGTGCGTGTTCAAAGGTTCAACCGCATTCATGTTCAACACCTGAACGCTCCCTCCCTTCCTGTAAAATAAAATATCCATGATTACACACACGCTGCTGGTCATCTCACTCGCCGCATTCACCAACGCCCAAACAACCACGACAGCCACCAGCGGCAATGAAAACAGAATCGGCAGCGTTTGCATAAGCCTGCCCCGTTTCGATTCATGCGGTCCCGGTCTCGTATGCGTCGACTTGGCCTGCCAAGTCGCTTCGAATCCGCCTTCGCCGCAACCGTCGGGGTCCACCTCCACCTCCACCCGCACAACTTTGACTCAAGGATCTTGGACCACAGCCAGTATTGTGCCTGCAAACGATAAAAGCAGCGCTGGGAATGCAGCATCAGCAGCAGCGGTGCCTCCTCTGTCCAGCACGGGCGCCATTGCGGGCGGAATCTGTGCTGCCCTGACAGTTGCGCTGATTGGTCTGCTGGTTTGGTTTTACCGTGGCCCCAGAATTGATGAGGATCCTGTGCAAGAAATGAAACGCGTGCAAGAAGGCGAATACCTGATCAATACCAACTCTCGTCATTACAGTACTTTCAACAACCAATGAAGCAATCGAAGAATTGCAGTATTTCCGTTTTGGGGAGGTGTGGGGGTTGTAAATACATGCATGGTATATCCGGTGAAAGCCAGCCACGATTTTATGAAATCACGCTTTGTCCGGTTCCAACTCCAGCCTTCGCAAGCATTGTAGCTATCGAATCCAGTTAATTCTGGCTTTGTTGTGTCTGAAGATGCGAAGCATGAGGAAGACAGTTGCTCACATCGATGTTTATAGCAGTATCTCCGTCGTAGCTGTTATTAGGCTGCTATGATTGTCGACAAGAGCAAGCTGGAGACGAGAAGTTATGGCGAACCTCGATGCCCTCCTTTTCTGAGCTTGTCCGAAATCGGAAAAGTTCAACCAAAAATGAGCGACGTGACAATAAAGCAACTCGCCAGCGAATACACAGGTAAACTCTGAATTTACACCTATCGAAAGAGTCTCGTTCAAACAGTTGATGTCCCGGCAGAGCAACCGCATCGCAGGAGTGAGTTGTTTATTCGGGCTGTTTCCATGATTGTTGGCCACATGCCCGATGGCGACTGGCCACTCGCTGCCCGCTTTGTCGCAGAGAAAGCGGCGCAATCCGGCGTCGTCTGTGAGAGTGTCGGACTGATTGCCGGGGCATTGGAGACAAGAGGCGGAGAGGTATCATACTTTTGATGCTGTTTTCGAAATCTGTGCTTGAACTCGTATTTAACATTTCGTTTCAGATCAATCCTGCCGCAATCGACGCTCTCGCATCTCTCATCACTTGCAATGCGCTCACTGACAAGGAACGAGACGTGGCTGTCGTTCGTGTCGCAAAGATGGGCTGGCCGGATCATTTGGCTCTTAAACTGGCAGCAGCATTTTGCGATCTTTCTCTGTCGTCGATCGCGCATGAACTTGTTACGGCGCGTGTTATCGCGTAAGCGTCGTTATTATTTCATGCCTCACCAACAGATGTCAATATCTCTACCATCATTCAAAAGATGCATGAAAACTTGTAAAGACGATGAGTTTACCGGCTTCTTGCGGTATTTGCTGATATTAGCGAAAGCGGTGGGTGGCGTCGGTAACTTTGCGGAGTTTCTCCCAGTCTAATCTCGAAAACGTTGGTTGTTGAAAATAAGGGTCAACAAAGAAACATACTATTGGCGATTATTTCGAAAATGCGGCGAATGGACATGTCTCTTGGTGATTCGGATGACGATGATTGGTCGGCAGGAAATCTGGCAACAGCAAAAGTCTCGGCAATCCGTCTCGAAGGGTCATGTATTCTCCAAATATCATTTGCGGTGCGACAAAACAAAGAATTGGGGCAGGAACTTTTATCGTGGTTTAAAGAACGGAAGGGGAAAGAAATGTGCACGATATCTTTCAGCTTGTGAGAATTTTCTTGATTTGGCCCACTATAATCGCGTCATTTGACTCCCATCATAACAATAACGCCCTTTCGTCTTTCCCTTCTTCCCAAAGACTGCTCGCCATGTCTCAAATCCATCGATTCGAATCTCAGACACTTGACATTCTTAAAGCAACGTTCATATCTGCTTGCAAAGATTCTCTTCTCCATCACGCCACATCCGCTTGGGCGCCAAAGTCTGTCCGGACTCTTGTGCAGCCTATTCAAATATGGTCCATTCTCAAACGCACCATCCAAAAATCCGTTTACTGGGATAATCTGACACCCGTCCTCACCCAATTTGCATTCATTCTTGTCGATGTCGATCCAGTATCCATGAACCATCATCATCGTCTTGTGTTTGAACAAGACGCGCACAAAATGGTGTGGAGAAGTTTTGATCTCGGTGTTTGGATCCTGTTGGAACTCTGTCGGCAGCACCACGGTGCAATGGCGCGTGTGGTGCTCAACCAACTGTTGTCGAAGATTGTTGCAAAACCTGTAACCGCCGTCATTTCGTGTTCATACCTGCTCGAAAACTTGATGCGACAGTATGGCGTTCAACTTGTGCAACAGCATCCACAATTGGTTGCGAATATTCAGGACTGTTTGAATGCGTTTGGGGGCAGTTGTAGTGACGCGAGTGGGAGTGGAAGTGGAGGGGATGCTTTGCGTGAGGATGATCGAGTGGCTGCGTGTCGGCGGTTTTTGTGGGCGATTTCACCCGTGTTTGCTGATGCATCGGGGGGTGCTGTTGGTGGCTCGAATTTGAAAGAGGGACTTTTGATTGGGTTGCGGAAGGCCATGTTTAGTCGCGAAACTGGAGTTCGGAAGATGGCGATTGAGACTTTGATGCACACGTTGAAAGTTGCGGATCGACCGGGAGAGAGTGGGAGTCAATCGAATACGGGGGCTGCGCAGACGGAAGTTTTTTGTTGAGTCTGAGTTTCAATTGATGATTTGTTTGGTTTGTGTACTGACCCTTTTTTGACAGACATTCTTCAACGCGGATTCAATCAGCAGTGTGACATCAAGTGCCAACTGTATGAGGGATTTCTTGAGATTGTGGAGCTTCAGCCTTGGCTTGGTATGGTGCTCTTTTATCAACAAACACGCGTGTTGAATGAATTTGAAATGCTTTTTTGGCGATTTAGCTTCAGGAACGCTGGATATTTTTACACCTCAATTCTTGAAATACTATGAATCATCTAAGGCGATTCGTGCGCCATTAAAACTGGAGATTTGTGTTGCGGGGCCTTTGCTGAAAGGTGCGAAATTTGTCGTGGGTTTGAAAGTAATTTCTTACAAAAGGAAAAAACAAGAACCACTCCCGGCGTTGATGGCATTACTGGTACGATGCATGATCGAGGCCAAGGATTCACAGTTTGGTAATTATAAACGGGTGCGGATGGTTTTTGGACTTGGGCTTTACGATTGACTTTCCTTCCAAAAAAAAAAAAACAACGAATGTAGACGTATCAGAGCAAGAGGAAGTCATGGATGACATTCTTGACAGGCTCGTAAAGGCCGACTTGGCCGACTTTGAGATTGAAAAGGATGTGGATTACACTTCAAACAGGTTTTTTTTAAGTCCATTGTTTCGTTTGAGAGGTTGCGTTTTTAATGATCGGGAGTGGGGTCAGTGACGATGGCAAGCGAAATAAGTCGATGGTAGAGCTGCTGATTGGCATGTACCAAGTGTCGATGGAGTATGCGATGGTGAGTGGGACTGTTTTGAATCATTTGCGTGTTTTGTTTAATGAAGAAAACAGATTGAAACTGAATTCAGCGACGAGCGAGTTGACTTGATTGTGAGCTTGAATCGAAAACTCAACACGGTGAAAAGCTTTCTCAAAGAAAAGTTGAAGTCAAAAAGAGGTGTGTTTTGATTTACGTGAAGCTGTGCTTGAGTTTTTAAGGATGCATTGAACAGGGTTCGGAAGCAAGCAAGTGGCAACAGTGTATTCATCCGGAATTTCGATGCGCCTTCAAATGCTTGTACTTCTTTTTGATAAACCCGCCATTGCAAAGCTGCGCGCGAATGACGAGCTTGCTCAGCAAGTTGTTAGTGACACGTACGCAGTCTTGAACAAGGTCTGTTGCGTTCTTATTCAAAAATCACCACAAGTGTTAAAAAAAGGGAATCAACCCAGATGATTGAAAATAACATTCGCGGAACCGTGGAACTCGCTGAGCAATTCAAAAGCCTACTAAGAATCTTGTTTTGCTGCATCATGAAAAAGGCAAACCCGGCGGTGCAGGCTGTCAAGACCCCCGATCGCGCCATCTTCTGCTCCGCTGTGGAGTGTTTTGAGAAACTGTTTTCGTACATTTTGACGCATATGCCGGATGCCGTCGAAAGCTTGTTTGCGGATATTGTTCCAAATGGAGATTCGTGCGAAGAACGGATTGATCTGTTTTGCCGGGAAATTAGGGTGACTGTTTACTTTTCAGATATCGTTTCTTTTTTCCTTTAACTCATCCCCCATCTTTTTTTTTTTTTTTTTTTTTTTTTTTTCAAGGATCTGTTGGCAGAAATATTGGGTGCAAACACACCGTACACGCGCGAGGCAGTTCTACTTGTAAAATGCCTGTCAGACTTGTGGACATTTTTGGACCGAATCGCGCCCTCGACCAGCATTTCGTATGAACCGCACAAGTTGAAGCAGCTTGGTGCAGGATTACAGAAATACATGTTTGATACTTGGAAATCGGGCCTTTGTGTAGATGCGTTGGTTTCAAAGGCGTTGGTTGGGTTCATGTGTAAATTGCAGCTGCATGCATCCAATTTTCTCATGGTCGAGTGATATTTTGGTTTTTGTGTGAAATTTTGTGTTTTTAATGTCCACCTTCTCGTTTACAGTTGCAAAGCTCAATCGAAGCAATTCAAGGACATTTCGGTGTACTGATTGAGGATGTAGGAGACTCTCAAAATGGAGCAAATCTAGGCGATTTAGCTGATAAGGAGTAAGAGATCTGCGGTTCACGAAACTTTAAAACTCATACCATGCTGAACTGATTGTACCCACAGCATTGCAGCTGCCGCATTACTGATGCTCGCATCTCTGGATGAGAGTGTCGAGCAAGTCCGCTGGATGAGTGGAAAAATCAAGTTTCTTCAAGGTATATATTTCTGGATCCAATTTGTTTTTTTGAGGTTTTGATAAATTTTTTCCGAGTAGAAGACGAAGCCAGGCTTCAAATGGAGTCTGCAATATGCAAGCAAACGTCCTTTGTCTCGGTCGTCGTGTATCAACTGCTTCGTTCCGAGCTTCCACTGGATGCGTCGGATGCAGTCTTTTCCAGCATGATCAAACTGTTTCGTGTTGTGAATGGGTTTTTGAGATATGTGAGTTGTCTTTTTGCAGTAGTTGTGTTTTTTGATTTTTGATGTTGATTTTTTGGTTTGCAGAAAGGAACAAGTTCAGATTGTTCACCGCGATTTGATGAGATGGTGCAAGTTGTGTCTTCGAAGCTAAGAGATGTGAGAGGGTTTTTTCATTGTCGCGCATTGTTGCTTCTACCACCCCCGTTCCCATCGGTCGTTTCACGTTGACAAATCAATTCACTGAACACAAAACACCATACAGACGTTAAACGAAGTCATTCCAACACTTCAAGAACGCGATGCGGAAGAAGCACCCGAGAATGCCAAAAAGGGCGCGTCCATGCTCATTAAGAAGAGAAAGAGGTTTGTTTGTTTTGTTTGCTTTCAAGAAGGCGAGAAACTAAATGATTCCCCCTAGGTCCGCCCGAGAATCCAAAACCATGCCCACGCTGATTTTCGAAACTGAGCAATTTGATCGGTACTTGATTGCCTTGCACAAGAAACTGAAGGTGAGTATTTCCAAACTCCACGTTTTATCAACCATAATCGTTTTTGTGATTTAAATACTGACCGCGTTTTCTGTGTGTAAAGATCAACCTGATGAAGTACGTCAAAAGAAGCACAGCAAGAGATTTCAAGATTTCAGACAAGACAAAAAAGGTGTGCACACACTTCTGCAGTGCTTTTAATTCCTTACTGACACTTAAAGAAATGCAGACAAAAGGCGAGAAATGATTTATGCAGCCGTTTGCAGAATACATTTTCAAATGTACAAAGAAGGTATGACAAGGGGGCGAAGGGGTTTGGTTGTTTGCTATTTAATAAAACTGCTTCATTGCACATTCTCGCTTATTTTGTTTTTGGGTACTATTTTAAACGTAAATGGACGATCCCATCGAAGCCACGCCGCGCTTTCCTGATTTTCGATCCGCAGTCGCAATGTTGATCTTGTCCACGAGTTCGTTAACTGCATGCGCTCCCTTTGTGATTGCTGCCAGGTAGGTGTTGAGCAGAATGTCATTGTAATCCTGTCAATCCAAAAAAAAAAAAAGAAAGGGTTTGTTCGGTTTCTTCTTGATTCCCGAAAATTCCAAGACGCGCAACGTACACTGATAAACTCGTGACGGAAATCTTGAGAGTTTACTGTGGGAAGTCTTTGGCAAACGGACGCGATCTGCCGCAAAAGCTCATGGTCAGGCGCAAGGGTGCCTGGTTGGAGAATAAAAAACGCATTTTATCACAAAAACGCCCTTGGTTTAAGATTTCGAAAACAAAGAACACACTCACCATTGTCAACATCCCTAACGTATGCCTTCAAAATCTGGACACGCGCATGAAGCATTTTGATGGCGTTTTTTTGTCCCGTCAAATTAGCAACCACTGATGAATGCAAAACAACAAAGGCGTCAGCAAAAAAAAAAAAAAAACAAACAATAAAAAACACGCACTAGAAGATCCCCGATCACTATCCGCATTCGTACTCCGCGCTATATGATCCAACGCAATTCGCTCAGCTTCTCCCGTTTCAATCTTGTACTTGCTCTTCGCAAATTTGAGGCTTGATGCAGAGGCCGCAGCAGCAGCAGTCGCAGCTGTAGATGTACCACCTGCTGCTTCTGCGGAACCGCCAAGTTCGAGAACGGATTCGTAGATTGAAAGGGGAAGGTCTTTTGCGATTGCTGGATTGATGTCTGGATTGAGTTGAAGGAATAGGGGACTGTCGTTGTGTTCCAGGAACTGCACGCGAGAGAAGCGAGTTAATGCGGAGTTATTGGAATTGGCTTTTTCATGTTGCTTTACCTGCGTGTGAACGTGAATATCTGAATCTGTTGGGTGCGATCCTACCGAGTACCAGCCCAGCAGATCATAGTTTGGGAATACTTGGCGAACTGCACACAAAAAAGGACGTTCCAATAGAATGCTCAGCATGCCCACCCGAAATACTTTTAAAAAAAATGTAATCTCACACTGCTCCTGCTTGCTCACAAAGTACGCATTATCAATAACAAATCGACCGTCAACGTATTTGTACGGAAGCTCAAACGAATTGAACACTTCGATTTCTCGGCCCGACTGAGTGCCAATCACTGCGCCAAAGACTAGAAAAAAAAAGGATCAGCGCACCACTCCGATGTTTTGAATAGAAGAAGCGGATTTAACTCGTGAGGGGCCCTTTCGCGTTCGATGCATCGCCGCTTTGCAGTCTGAGACGTGTGAAGTGGTCCGTGATGTTGAGGATCACGAGCGGGTGCCTGTCATGCATTGGGGGATAAGGCAAGTGTTGGAATTCAGTGGTCTGGACTGCTTACAGCGTGATGATGAAGCCGGATGTTGATTCGCGGGTGCCGTCGTAAGCGTTGACCATTTCTGTGAGTATATTTTTTATGGGTTTATTTATTCAAGATTTTATGGTCAGTATTTCTGATCGGGTTCAGACAAGTTGCCATCGTGGAGAAAATGCTCCTCGACTGCATCGATGCATGTGTATTATTTTTCGCTGGTGTTTTGACACAATGAAACGCGTATCTTTTTTTTATGAAGAAAATTCAAGTTTATTCTTGGGCGAGAGGAACAAGCATATCTAGATGATTCAGAGGAGCAGGTAACCGCAGATGACAGCAATGATGGACATGGACATGGCTCTGGTGGTAGCAGATGATTTCGAGGATGCTGCTGCGGTGGTGGTAGGTTTGATGACTGCAGCGGCGGTGATGGCAACGCTGTCTTTCTCGAATTCCATCGGATCGTACGCGTCAAGGTTATCATCTTTTGCCTGCAGAGCTTGCTGGTTAGGAAACATGTGCCAGCATATTGAAGCACAAGTGGAAGTCCTCACCTCGGCATAATACCAGTAGAAACTGTCTTCTCCTGGAAGCGCAATGAAGTCGCTGTCTTGTCTGAATTTCATAAACGCAGTGTGAGTCTGGCGAGCAGCTTAAACACCATTGAAAAAACAACCGCGTTCACCTTTTAAAGTTGATCATCAAAACAGTTTTACCGTCATAGTTTGGCTCGCAGTATAAATCACATGCGAGATCAGTGAAACATGGGAATTTGAACCCGCATTGAGTTGCAGGTGTGAGACGGTCTCCCGGCATCGCGGGGACGGTGTTTCCGCACCAGCAATGTTTGCTCTGCTTTGCGCCGGCAAGAGTTGTGACGTTGGTGATGCTGCGGTACGACGCAGCGTCAAAGAAGTAGTACTCCCACTGGCCTGTTTGAGTCTCTGCAATGTCATCCTGTTTGAATAATAAACCGATGGTTCAGTTCGCCGAAATCGGAATATAAAAGTCGCTGCATGCAATTACGAACCGCAACAAAGTAAAAGTCGTTCATGACCACAGCGCTCTTGTCCAAGAACCACAGATCCATCTCGTTGTAGTCGCACAAGTAAGATCCATCGTCCATGATTTGACAGTTTCCGTTTGAGATGTCGCCGCCGGTTTGACGCTTCAGCCACGTGCTTTTGTGCTGGTTGGCTGGCTTCTGCGCGGGAACGCATTTTTTACCGTTGAGGGATCGGCAGCGGGTGCAAATCTTGGAAGGATCTAGTTTTTTTTTTTTGTGTTATTGAGTCACTGGGCGCTGGGGGGCTTACCAAACAAGTGAAAGAGATGATCTTTGTTGGACGGGCACACAGACTTGAGATCCAGCAGCGACTTGAGCGCTGAGTTGGTCTCGCTCTCGCAAGTCCGCTTTGCCTTGCCGGACGGGAAGACAAACTTTCTTCCCGTGCTTTTATCAATACGAACGTTCTTGTCCTTGCATTGGAAGACTACGCTTCCAAACTTGACGAGGGTTGTCAAGTCTTTTGCTGCGAGGGAGTCGCCGTGGTCTTTGGATGCTGTCCCGGCCAGAACGGATGCGATGAGGGCCGAGAGAATCAGAAGAAGCGAGTGTGGAGAAAGACGCATTGATTGTTTGATGGGGTTCCAGCCTTTCTTTCCGCTTTTTAATGTGCTCTCAACTCCGACCCCGACTGAGCATCTCGTTGCCAAGTCGCTGAGCACCGTCACGGGGAAGACAAGCTGCAGGCCGGATGCGCAGCAGCGAATGGCTCCAGACTGGACGCACCAGCTCTATCCACTGGTGGATATCACATGCACAGCGTCCACACCAGTCAAACTGTCAGACTATCAATCCAAGTTATGCAACCGGATGTTACGTTGTATTTCGCTGACAAAAATAAATTTTGCCAAGGTTGATCATAAAACTTTCAACCAAACCTCACTCAAGTGGACCTTCCTTCGCTTGCCGCGATCATTGGCGCACTCTTTCGGAAACAGTTACCAAAGACTTGCAACATCCGGATAGCTGTATGTGGTTGCAGTCTCTTTGTTGTGCGTTTTTGAATTTGTTTACCAACCAGTTTGTCACCCACTCAAGCCGTCTTGTTTACTGCAACAAAAGGTTCGAAAGCAAACCACGTTAAATGGAAACTGCTGCAGACATGGCTGCGATGACCGACATGCAAAGTACACCACGGAAACATGATCAAAAAGGAGTCCACCCCCTTCCTCCCCGGAGCCATTATCATGATCAGAGTTTAGGGTATGCTAACCAAATGTGCAAAGAGCCTTGGCATCACGCATCAAACAGTCGCAGGGCCTGTAAGTTGGGATTTTCTTGGCGCGCAAAGTTCAACCCTGAAGTTCAATGCGCACTTTTGCGGATAAAACCAGAAAGCAGACAAAAAGAAAGTGCTGCCGGCGTGCGTACTACATGCGAGAGTCCCGCGGTTGAAGGTTTGACGGTTTGCCAAGTGCACCGTGAAGCGCGCAATTTTTGAAGGAAAACGCAAGTTTTTATTCTGTTGGGGGAACAAGCATATCTAGAAGATTCAGAGGAGCAGGTAACCGCAGATGACAGCAATGATGGACCTGGCTCTGGTGGTAGCAGATGATTTCGAGGGTGCTGCTGCGACGGTGGTAGGTTTGATGACTGCAGCGGAGGTGATAGCAACGCTGTCTTTCTCGAATTCCATCAGATCGTACGCCTCAAGGTCATCATCTTTTGCCTGCAGAGCATGCTGGTTAGGAAACATGTGCCAGCATATAGAAGCACAAGTGGAAGTCCTCACCTCGGCATAATACCAGTAGAAACTGTCTTCTCCTGGAAGCGCAATGAAGTCGCTGTCTTGTCTGAATTTCATAAACGCAGTGTGAGTCTGGCGAGCAGCTTAAACACCATTGAAAAAACAACCGCGTTCACCTTTTAAAGTTGATCATCAAAACAGTTTTACCGTCATAGTTTGGCTCGCAGTATAAATCACATGCGAGATCAGTGAAACATGGGAATTTGAACCCGCATTGAGTTGCAGGTGTGAGACGGTCTCCCGGCATCGCGGGGACGGTGTTTCCGCACCAGCAATGTTTGCTCTGCTTTGCGCCGGCAAGAGTTGTGACGTTGGTGATGCTGCGGTACGACGCAGCGTCAAAGAAGTAGTACTCCCATTGGCCTGTTTGAGTCTCTGCAATGTCATCCTGTTTGAATAATAAACCGATGGTTCAGTTCGCCGAAATCGGAATATAAAAGTCGCTGCATGCAATTACGAACCGCAACAAAGTAAAAGTCGTTCATGACTACATCGCCCTTGTCCAAATACCACAGATCCGACTTGTTGTAGTCGCACAAGTAAGATCCATCGTCCATGATTTGACACTTTCCGTTTGAGATGTCGCCGCCGGTTTGACGCTTCAGCAACGCGGTTTTGCTCGGGATGGTTTGTGGAACGCATTTTTTGTCTTTGCTGGGTCGGCAGGTTTGGCAAATCTTGGAAGGATCTGATTTGTTTTTTTTGTGTTATTAAGTCACTGGGCCATGGTCACTTGTCCAAACAGAGGGGGGACCTTACCAAACAAGTGAAAGAGAGGATCTTTGTTTGATGTGCACTTAGACTTGAGATCCAGCAGCGGCTTGAGCGCTGTGTTGGTCTCGTTCTCGCAAGTCCACTTTGCCTTGCCGGACGGGAAGACGTAGTTTGTTCCCGTGCTATTATCATGACGAACGTCCTTGTTATTGCATAAGAAGCGTTCCTTGCCATACTTGAAGATCACTGTCTTGCTTGCTGCTGCGAGGGGACTGCCCTTCTCTTTGGAGTCTGACCCGGCCAGAACGGACGCAATCAGGACCGAGAGAATCAGGAGAAGCGAGTGTGGCAAAAGACGCATTTGATTGTTTGATGGTTGTTTGATGTCTTTTGGGGGGCTTTTGTCTGGTTGTTAAATGGTTTTCTCACCATTGCTGAGCATCTCGTTGCCAAGTCGCTGAGCACCGTCACGGGGAAGACAAGCTGCAGGCCGGATGCGCAGCAGCGAATGGCTCCAGACTGGACGCACCAGCTCTATCCACTGGTGGATATCACATGCACAGCGTCCACACCAGTCAAACTGTCAGACTATCAATCCAAGTTATGCAACCGGATGTTACGTTGTATTTCGCTGACAAAAATAAATTTTGCCAAGGTTGATCATAAAACTTTCAACCAAACCTCACTCAAGTGGACCTTCCTTCGCTTGCCGCGATCATTGGCGCACTCTTTCGGAAACAGTTACCAAAGACTTGCAACATCCGGATAGCTGTATGCGGTCGCTGTTTCTTTGGTGTTTGTTTTTGAGTTTTTCAACCCACTCAAACTTCATGATTTATTTACGAATAGGTTCGCCGGAAGCGGTGCCGCCGCGTCATGCGGTAGTTGATGCTGTTGGTTTTTTTTTTCTTGTTTTACATTGAATGTCATTCTTCTCATTAGAGGATGGTTCTTTTCTTTTTTTTTTTTTTTTTTTTGTTGATGGAGCAGGGGTGCTGAATGATGCGGCCAATGATACTGGACCTGCTCTTTACCAACACCACTGAACTCGTCTTTGTGGATACAGAGAACAACCAGCGGAAAGGCGGAAATGGAATCTGGAGAATATGGTTTCTTTGCGACGGGGGAAGAGAAGATGCTGTTTGGATATGCGCTGTGAATGCCTGAAGACTGTATGCACCAACTAGAAAGTAACCAGTCAATCCAAGTTGTGTAACCGTATGTTAAACTACATTTTCGCTGACGAAAATAAATTTTGCCAAGTCAGCAGAATCTTGAATCCTTGTTCAGACGACCATTTATTTACTGTCACTGTCACAAAAAGTTCGAAAGCAAACCACGCACACGCACAAGGTGGGTGGTTTAAATAGACATGAACGAGAACAGAACCACAGCAGCAGCAGCAGCAGCAGACATGGCTGCAATGACGCCGCCAGACGATTTCGAAGGAGCCATGGCCATTGCTGTGGCGGTTGCAGTAAGAGAGACTTCTGCGTCCTTTTCAAACTCTTGCGGATCGTACGCTTCTAGGTCGGCATCTTTCGCCTGCGTTTTTGAAAAAGTTGGTTAGTTTTCCGCTTTTGGCGGCCCAGTTGTGTTGATCCGTACCTCTGCCCAGTACCAGTAATAACTGTCTTCGCCTGGCAAAGAAAGAAAGTCGCTGGTTTGTCTGGAGAGAGAGAAAAAGCAGTCAGTACAAGGCGCGTCAGTCATAAAAAGTTCGCTTCGAGATGAGCAAAATCTCCCTCACCTTCTAAAGTTGACCATCAAGGCAGTCTTTCCATCATAGTTTGGTTTACAGTGCAAATCGCACTCAAGGTCCGTGTGACACGGAAAGTTGAACCCACACTGCGAAGCTGGGGTGAGTGAATCGCTCAGCGCATCTGGGGCCGTGCTTCCACACCAACAGTCTGTGCTTTGAACTGCACCAGCGAGGGTTGTGTAGTTTGAGACGTTGATGTAGGATTGGGTGTTGAAAAAGTAGTATTCCCATTGACCCGTTTGGTTGCTGTTGATGTCATCCTGTAAGTTCATTATTGTTCATGTGAGTAAAATGCAGCAAGGGAATCAAGAAAAAGGTGAAAGTGTTTACCGCAACAAAGAAAATGTCGTTGAACGAGATGGGCGACTCGTCCAGATACCAAATATCAATGGTGTTGTAATCGCAGAGAAATGATCCGTCTTCCATCAACTCGCACCCACCGTTTGAAATATCGTCTTGTCGCTTGGACTTGAGCACGCTCTTCCGGACAGTGCTGGACTGGGCGGGCGTGCATACCCTGCCGTCGAACTTGCGGCATGTTTGGCACACCTTTGCAGGGTCTTGCGTAAATGAGTTAGCCAGGGGATTACATGTAAAGTTACGTTAAAATAAGAGGGATGTGTTTTTACCAAACAAGAAATAGTTGGTGTTCTTGATGTTTGGGCATTGTGCCTTTGTGTTCAGAAACGGGGCCACAGCGCGGTCCATGCTCATGCCGCAGGTCTTGGTGGTCACAGTTGCGGGAAAGACAAACTTGTGGTTTGTGGTCTTGTCCAGTTTAACGTCTGTGCTTTTGCACTGGAATGCAGTTTGGCCGAGTTGGACGATTGTCGTAGCGCCCTTGACTGCGAGGCTGTGTCCCTTGTTGGACGTGGCTGCGTGGACCGAGACGGCGAAGGACGCAAAGAGCGCGAGCGCAGAAGCGAGAATCATGTTTTGATTGTTTTTGGTTTTGCCACCAAAAGTGGTCGCCAATTTATTGTCGGCGAAAAATTGTTTGTGATTGGGAAAGAATTTTCATATGCACCAATCAAAGAGTGGTTGATGCTGTTTCTCTCAGCGATGAAGTGGTCGCCGACTGGTTCGCAAGTACGGTTACCTTCTTTAAGCACGGTAACCGAACAATGCTGTGCTGTGGATCTCTGCTGTTGCTGCGTCTGCAGAATATAAATTGGTGGGCTTGTCGATTAAGTCCGTGTGATCTGCAGCGACTGGGCTTCCACACTGCTTCAGCTGCTGAGCATTCTTGTTTCGCCTGAACCCGCCTGCCCGTGTCTGAGCGTCCTCATCGGCACACTTTGCCACGCTCAAAGCCGTCTGGGAATGCGATCTCTTGGACAATCCTACAGTGATATTACAATCCTCATGAATCCGGACTTGTCTAGGGCACCTGGCACTAATAGTTGGCCTACAAGCACAATTCTATCTTCAGTTACGCTGGGTCTTTCACCCTCCGCCCCCAACAACCCCAATTATACAATACATACAATGAAACGCGCTTGTATTTCTCACTCAGACTCTCTGGTCTCTCTCACTGAACATAATTGCAGGGAAACACTCCTCTCACACCTTTCAATTCACCCTCCCACCACTCTCCTTGATCTTTCAATACAAGGATCCGATCCCCTGTAATAAATGACAAATCACCAGCACGTTGTCCATCGAAATCGTACAACGCCGTCACTGATTTTATCGACATGGGATGTTTTGCAGGCAGTGCTGGTGGTTGAGCTGGGGTTTGTTGGATAAGACGGCTTTGTGATGCATTTGCACTTGCGATGGACGTTGGAGAAGGTCTTGGGGGAACCTTTCCGGTTGAATTGTTCGAGGTTGGTGCCGCTGCTGCTGTGTATGCGGGAAGTGTGCCAGATGTTACTGGATGTGGGGGCAAACTAGGTGGCTGCTGCTTTTTTTGGAGTAATGCTGGTTTGGGGGGTGCTTGTGGAGGTGGTTGGAAAGTTTGAGAAGTGCTAGCAGAGTGAATTTGTCTTATTGTTGGGTGAGGAGGTGGTGGAGGTGGGGGTTGCTTCTTTGTTGAAGTGTATGGCTGCTGCGAGCTGCTTGCTCCCATGGGGTGCCCGAGTCCAGAGGATATGCTGCCACCATTTGGTACTTGTGGTGCTCCTCCTGGATCCATATTGCTGCCGAAACCTCTGGCATTCAATGCGCGGTACAAAACTTCTGCTTCCGCGGGTGGCGCTACTCGACCCGACAATAAATCCTGCGGCGTCGCTGTGCCACTGAGTCCACCATAAAACCGGGCGTTGGTTTCCTTTCTCGTAATAATCACGAGTCCTTCGAACGAGACACCCGCAAAAAGACCTTTGGTTTTGCTGTAACTGTAGATTGGAGCCATATTTGCAACGGAACCGGCTCCTTCCGCGCTTCTTCCGACTGGACCTGCTGCGATTGATAAGTTTGCACCGAATGTGACGCTTGTGTTTTCGTGTTTTTAGTTTTGATCCTCCTTGATTCGTTTCAAAAAAAAAAAAAACCCCCGACTCACTTGCCGCCATGCGAGAATGCCTTGATAGCACTCTCTGAATTCAAAATAAAGACAGAGTCTGTCACTTCCGCTCCAATCTGGGCTCCCACTCCTGCGCCACCAGCCGCAATCGCGCTCGGCGCACTCCATCGTCCATCTGCAAGACGCGCAACCACTAAAAAAACACACACACAATAAAACACTGATGAGCGGATGCTCATTTCTACGCAATACAACGCGTTCTTCAGATTGAACTCACCTAAACCAGTCCCTGCGCGGCCGCTCCAAATGAAGCCGGCTTTCACGATCGTGAGCACGGCGACGCCCTTTGCGTTAGCGATGATATGCGGCGGGATGAGTGCTTGGTCAAGTTGGGTGGTTCCTTTCACAAAATGCTGTGAAAAAAGTTACGCAGTTAGAAGGAGCGCGCGCGTTGTTGCGAATTGCAGCCTGCATAGAAAGCTTACTTCGAGGATGCTGGCAGCTTTTGTGAATTCTTCGGCCAGCTCCTGAGGGAGCGGCGTGTGCATCTTTGGCATTTTCAGTTTGTTTTGAAGCAGAAATAAAAAGTGGGGTGGAGATGGTATATTTTTGTTTTTATGTGGACGTTATTTTATTTATAACTCAGGAATTCGGCGTGAGAGCGGAGGTTGGGCATCACGCAGTTCTCAGAATCAGATGGACACCACTGTCACTGTATATGGCTTGACTGAGTTCACCCACTTCGAGGGCGTAGCTGTACAAACATGTGTGGTTAGGATCACGTTGTACGTCAAGAGGATTCAATCAACACATACGTGGCATCTTCGAAGGATTCTGAAAAGCATCGCCGGGAGAGAGTTTTGAATGCGCGTCAGAAAAAACGGGGTGCGCATGTCCATCAAAGGAAAGGATGTTGCTCACTCTGCATTTGTCCGCGTCCGAAAAAGCCCAAGTCCCCACCCGCACGAGCTGAGCTGCAGTCGGAGTTTACCTTTGCAAGGGCAGCCAAGTCTGTTTCGCCGCTCGTAATTTGTTGTCTGTAACCTGCACGAAATCCCAAACAAAAACAAAAAGGGTGAGATCGGGAACAACAGTGCGTTTTACCGCAGAACTAGATGGAAAAAATACCGTCAATAATTTGCGTAGCGTCTTCGCGAGTGCGAGTGATAACATCCTGTTTGTATACAATGCATGGTCAGGAACATCCATCCGGAAAGTGTCTCGAATGGGCAAATGCATGCACACACCTCTCTCCACGAAGACGGACGCCGGGAGTCCTTATGCTTGACGAGCAAGTGGCTTGCACGCACTTTACCCTCCGATCCGGGTGGCTTTGCGGCGGGGCCGTCGAAGCCGTCTGGCTTGTCCCATACGGATTCGTTTGTTGTCTTGTTGAAGTAGTACGGCCTATTGCGGGACTTTGACCACTTCTCCTGTAGAGGATGTTTAGCAAGCGGAAGGGGTGATTGACGATGCCGTGTGGGGGTTGCGCCGTGCATGCGCTGGTTTGCGTACCTCCCAATCCGACTAGTTGGCGTGCGTTCGCAGTTGAAGAGAGGGTAAGTTCTCTGTGGTTGTTTACGCCGTGAAAGAGTTCGCAACTTGCCATGTTCTCAAACGGGATCTGATTGGCGAAGTCTTTTTTATGAGTTCGGTTATTTCCACAGAACACTTTTTTGCTCACACAAAAACAAATAAGAACATGTGGCAACTCTTTGGCGGCCTGTTTGCATCTGCGCCGAGCGCGAGCAGCGACAGCGACGCGTTTGAAATGCACTGGAAACACGTCGTGTCGCATTACTACTCCGTGGCTGCGGGCGTGGTTGAGTGCACGGTGCCTGCCGAGACTGCCGTTGGCGACACCAACATTGCGTACCACTTGGACCAGATGTGCAAGTACATGAGCAGAGAGAGACAAAGCAGTTTGATTCCATCTTCAGCAGTATCATCTGGGTCTGGCGCTTTGATTCCATCATCACCATTGCCTCAAGAATCTTCTTCTCTCGCTGCGTTCATGCTCGAAACCCACGTGCTCGAAGCCGCTGCAGAACTCGCCGCACTCGACAAACCCGTCGGAATATTAGTTCCAATCACGCGTCTTTTCATGCTCGCAGTCATGTGCCACACGCGTGAACTTGTCTTGGACGACGCGTCGCGACTTGCATTGCTTCGAATGCTTGCGTTACTCACAAATACCGCGCGTGGCTGTTACGACCATTGCAAAATGGGTTTGGACCTTCTCGTTCTGCTGATTGTGCATGTGGGGGAGAGGGACCCGTATTTATTGGGGCAGTTCTTGGACTGCGGGAAGCTTGAAGTTCCACAGCGACAGACTAGTTCCCCGCTGTTGAATGAGTATTGCAAGTCATCGAGCGATGCGACGCTGAATGCGTACAATTCCACTTCCTCGTCGCTGTTTTCTTCCTCCAATGCGAGCAAAGAGTCGCTGCTGTGTCCGTCGCCACCACCGTTGCTTCCAACTGCACAACAACAGTCTGCAGACAAGATTCAATTCAGCCTCTTTGACACGTTGCTGGACCAGTTGTTTCAGGATGATCCGCTGGCGTCTCTGGCCCAAAAGGGAATATTGCATCTTTTGGACGTGTTTGAATCTCTTGACGAGTACAACCTTTCAACGGAGGCGGATGATTCGGCTATGGATGATCCAGAGTCGCTGCTGAAAATGAAGCTCGTGATTGAGCCAAAGAAAGAAGGCGAGCTGATGAAGGAGCGGTTTTCAAATTATTTGCACGACTCGGCGTTGTTGGCAGAAACTTTGGTGAGTGAAAAAGCGAATACGAAGACATTAGTAATATTAATGTGGTTTTACATACTTTTTTGTTTGGCTAGTTCCAAGAACTGGTGCTGAGGTTCATCAAGATGATGGAAACCGACAATCCAACCCATTCCGAGTCCTTTTACTCTCTCTGGACCTTTATCAACGCGCTGTCACAAAAGCTTCGGATACTTCTTCCAAAAGAATACACTCGTATCTGCGAATGTCTCGCACGCGACTTTCTCAAAGTTTCGCTGTTTCAGCTTTTTGTAAAGTCCAATGATGCGCGGCGGTTTGAAAATGCTGTTGCGTGTTTGACGGAGCTTGTGAATTTGTCTACGCGTGGTGGGCTGCTTGTGCCACTTTTGTCGAATGTTTTGGAAGCTAGGGTTGAGAGTTTGGCGGTGGCGGTGCACGAAACGCGGCGTAATGATCAGTCTGTTTTTGGTATCTTGACTGGGTTTTCTAAACCTTCTGAAGCAGTTGAGTTCCCATCAAAAAAATCGCTCTTACTTGTATCAATATGACCACTCACAACTATCAAACAACTACAAACAGGTGCTCTCACTACAACTGGTCCTCCTCGAAGCCGCTGTTCAAACATCCGACGCACACTCACTCACAACCTTACTCAAACCCAGCTCCGCAACATCTTCCGTCCAATTCGTTGACCGCTTCCTTCAACTCGCGTACATGGGCACTCCTGTACCTCCCTCCAACGTGATTCAAAAAGATTTGGACCCCTACTTTTTCGATGCGCTTGAAAAACGAACTGTTGAAGAGTCCGGATCGGTGATGACTGGGGCACCCATGTTGAGAGTAGATTGCGTGAAGGGAGTGGGATGTATGTTGTCGGATGTGTTGGATGTTGTTGTATCGAATATGGGTGCGTTTGCGTGGGAGGATCAGTTGAGAGTGAGTGGTGTGGTTGGGAATCTTGTGTGGAAGTCGGGGCAAGGAAAGAATGGGTTTGAAGCTGTTGTGGATGCGTTGGAAAAGGTTTTGTAAAATTTTTTTTGACACTCTTTTTTTGGGGGGAAAACTAACCAAACCAGGCTGTTTTGGGATCCTGCCAGGCGAAGCAAGTTGTGATTCAAGAACTTGGAATGGTACATATCGACGTGATTGTGCATCAAGTATTGGGAGGTGGGCGAATGGATGAGTTGAGCGCTGCATTGAAACTGCCGCTTCGGCAAATTGAAGGAGTGCGAATTTTGGTTGAGATGGCGAGAGAAGTGCTTGCCATTTTGTTGGTCCGCGGCGTTGATTTGAACTGAGCTTTTTTTTGTCTTTCGCGCTTTTCTCGTTTTCACTTCGCCATTGTTCATGAGATTTGGTGTCTATTATTACCACTTTTCGCGTTATACAGTCGATAAATAAAATCAAAAAAAAAAAGGGAAAAAAAAAACGAAACTAGTCTATCGTAAGAGGCTCAGTCATTGTCAATGGACTTCCTTTTGCGTCTCTTTTATCCAAAATATTTTTCTCAACCTCTGCCAGCGGAGTCTCCGAATCTGTCACTTGCGAGTGCATCGCACGCATAGCCGATACTTGTTCAATCGTGTAAACATGGCCCGTCGTTGCGCTATACGCGTTCCAACTGTACAAAATCTGTTCATCCGTGAACCGTGCAAACAATGCCCTCATGCTTTGTGTCGGATCTGGATCATACATTTCCACGCTTGAAGGTGCAGTGCTGCTGTACGCGCTGCTGCTGCTGTTGGAGTACACGGATACACGTTTGTTCAGGTCGCTTGCTGACGAGGCAATGTGCATGTTTGTGTAGGAGTGGCGGCTGTTTTGGCGGCCTCCTGCTTGCATTGTGTTTGTGTTGTTGTTGTTGTAGCTGCCGGTGCTGGCGTAACTTGGGACGCGGTTCATTTTGTGGTAGTTGGTGTTGTAGGTGGAGCCCGTGGAGTCGCGGTCTAAATCGATGGCGGGGAGTTCTCCAATGAGTCCGTTCAGGTTGATGCGTTTTTCTTGGGCAATGATGAGGGAACTGCGGGACGGGTCACGGCTCATTGAGGTTGTGGGACCGCCAATCACAGAGCCGGCTGCAAATTGTTGAGAGGTGGGACGTTTTGATTGGGATTGGACACCCATTCCTGGAAGTTCCCAAGGTCGGAGTGGTTCTTTGGGGGCTTCTTCTTTGAAAAAGATCATGCTCGCCCGGTTTTTGGAACTGCCTGTGGCGTTCTTGTCAGAGGCGACAACGTTTTTGAGGTCTTCTGTGCTCATTTTGTTCAAGATGGATCCGAGCAAGCTCATGGGACGGCCAACGATACCAGACATGATGGAGGATCGGTTGCCTCCGCTGTCACTGCCGGATCCTTCGTTTGTGCCGGGAGACTTGAGATCGGAAGAGCCGGCTGCAGCTGCGTCCGTGTTTTCGAGGATGTAACGAATTTGCGCGCTGCTGTAAGACTCGATACTGCTTGTACTTTTTCTCTTGTCTGCGTCTGGTGCTTCTTCATCGTCCATCACTTCAGTGCTATAAATTCCGGTTGATTTCTGGTGAATCAATTTGGCAAGTTTTCCTCCCACCATACGACTGTTTCTTCCATGCGATTCCTCTCTGCCCATGATCCCCGCATGAGCTGCTGTGAGGTCTCGGTCTTCTGCATGCAACTGGTCCGCAATATTTTCTTCAACAAATTCCTTTTCCGAGTTGTTTCTCTTTTGGTTTCGGACCGTGATGTATGCGGATACAGCCAAGATGAGAGCAATGACGCCGGCAATGGAACCGTAAATGATGGCTGGGTTCACACCGGTTGCAGGTGGAGGTTGGGCGGTTTGGGTTTGTGTACTGAATGCTGGAACGTGAGCGGGCATTGCGCCCGGCGGCGCTGGAGAAAGCGCTGCGGATGCCGGGAAGCCGCCCCACTTGTTGGCGGTGCTGTCGTATACCCATAAAGGCGGGGTAACAACGTTTGGAATCTTTGTAGAGTTAAAGTCTGACATGACACCGAAAGCTGTGATGAGCATTCCGTTTACGGCGATTGCGTTGTGGCTGTGTCTTGAGTAGATGGATGGGGTGAGGCGTTTCCAAGTGTAAGTTTTCACGTTGAGTTCCCATAGGTCGCTGTAGGTTTCTGAAAAGTCGACGGCGGTTCCTCCGTGAAGAAGGAGCACGTCGCCATTTGGATCCACTGAAAAGAGCGTGTAAGTAAAAATTAAATTTTTAGGTTGAACATTGCAAATCAAAAAGTTTGTTACATGCTGTCAAAGTCCCCGACCGGCGCGGTGTGGGAACTCCGTCTGGAGCGTTCACGGGAACCTTTGTCCACGATCCGCGCGTGTAATCCTTGTCATAGCTGAACACCCACACATGATCCATGGACGCACTGACACCGTTGCCGTCTGGCGTCAACTGATCCGTGACTCCTCCAACTGCATACACATTCCCGCGGAGACACTCTCCCATATGATCATGCAGTGTTGGACCTTGGCTGTTGTCCTGTAAAGGAAGCCATGCCTTTTCTGTGCCCGAAATGTTCTTGAGGGAAACGAATAATGTGCTTCGCAAGGTGAGAGTTTTAGCGTCGTTGTCTGTTCCGGACATTCCTCCATGGATTAGGAGGGTGCTTGGATCGATCATGCATGAAATTGCACGGTCTCTTCCTGGTGGGGGGTTTGGCTGTTTGTTCAAGACTCCAATGAGATTGCTTCCTTGGTTGTATCTGTGTTGTGAGAGAGACAGAGGCAAACGTTAGAGGAACTGAATGCACCCAGACAGACAAGAGAAAGAAAAAAGAAACGCAACTGGTAGACGGTTGAGTCAATCAACACGTTATAGTTTTGGCCAAACAAGTAGTAGAACACATCGCGATTCTCCGTTGCTCCCACATCAACACCACGAGCAATAGCAGACACACCATACGCAGTCACTCTCGGATCCGAATCCAAATTTGGCGCTGGAATCGTTAAATTTGTGTTTGTCACCGAGTTCCATTCCCCCGTACTGAACGTGAAAGCTTTCGTGACGGAAAGGGTCACGATCGTTTGCGGAACTTGGAACTGGAACGGTGCATTCAAATCAACGTAGAACCCGTTCTGCGGAGTTCCCACGTGTCCACCAAAAAAAACAATCAGGCCTTGATCTCGAATGAGTTGGGCGCTTGCTCCGTAGCGTGGCAGTGGGAGACCTCCGACTTGAGTGATTGGGGCCTGTGTGGGTGCAGCGGCTTGCTGACTGGATGATCCGGTAGCGCTGGGTTGCTGTGAAGTTGACGGGCCGCCGACCGCTTGAGAGCTTGTAGAGGCAGGTATTGACAGGGCGGCGGCGGCTGTTGTTGATGTGGTTGTCTGGCTCTGTTGCGCAAACACGGCACAGCCTGTAAGCAGGAGGAGGTACATGGACGATGCTGCAGCCCTCATTCGTTCAAGGTTTCGGATTTTGGGTGAGGTTTTAAAAAATTTTGACAGTTTCAGGTGAGGTTGGGTTGTCTTCTTTTTCATTTTCACTAAATTGGCGATTTGCAAACGTTGAAATCATTTGGGAAGAAGATGGTGGGAATGCGGCGTTTGTGGCACATTTTTGGACACAGTCTTTGCTGTCTGTAGCAATGGTGGTTGGGAAGTGCGCGAGGTCAGGTTTCCCCAGGCTTACTGCCTCTGTAGCATCAGCTAGCTGTACGTGAATGCTGGCATGTATGCCATCGCGGTATTCTAGTTGCTAACGTGGCATTGAGAGCCGTTGAGGAAGTAAATATTTACGATATGTGTCTAGTAAACGTAAATTTGGCCACAACAAATAAAAAACAAATCAAGAATGGCCAAAGATGGATTCATGACGCCCAAGGCAATTGCCAACCGTATCAAAGCAAAGGGACTGCAGAAGCTGCGATGGGTGAGACCCGAGACTTGATAGCAATGATTGACACTGAACCCTGTTGCTCTTAGTACTGCCAAATGTGCGAAAAACAATGCCGGTGAGGACAAGGACGAGCGTCTTCAGTCGAACTATTCCATTCACACATATGATGTTTGCGCAGAGATGAAAACGGATTCAAGTGCCACTGCGCGAGTGAGGCACATCAACGGCAGATGGGCCTGTTTGCCGAAAACGCTGGAAAGTACGTTACTGGATTCTCTGGACGTGAGTGTTGTTTTTGCAAGCCTTTTTTTTTCTGAATTCCCTGTCGCCTGTCGAAATGGTTTTATTGCTGAAGCTGGGCCTTTGCTCTTCAAAAAAAAAAAAAAACAGAGTTCAAGAGCGACTTTCTCAAAATTCTGCGCATCAGCCACGGCACAAAACGTACCCACGCAAACGTTGTGTACCAAGAATATATTGCGGATCGAAACCACGTGCACATGAACTCCACTGCTTGGAACTCGTTGAATGGCTTTGTACGAACTCTCGAAAGCGAAGGAACGATCACATTGGAAATGACGGAGAAGGGTCCTTTCATTTCTTGGGTGGATAAATCGCCGGAAACTTTGGCCCGGCAAGAGGCTGTTGCGCGAAAAGAACGGATGGAAAAGAGTGAGGATGAGAGGAATGCAAAGTTGTTGGAAGAGCAGATTGGGAAGGCGAAAGATGCGAGTGTTACGGCAGAGTCGGTGAGGCCATTTCTTATTTTTTGGATTTCATGCTTTTTTGATGGGGTGTTGCTGAACAAGTTTTGCTTTTGCAGGAGTACACTGAACTACAAAAGGATGGCGAAGAGCCACTCAAACTAAAACTCGAATTCAAAACCGCCATCAAACTTGTCGCGCCTGCGAATTCAGCGGCGCCAGCGGATCAACCTGCAGACGCAACTTCAGACCCAACCACTTCATCAACAGCAACAACAACGGCTGTTGCAGCCAAAAAACCTTCTGGATTTTCATTTGGAAGTAAACTGAGCAGCAGCAGCGCACCTGTTGGCGACGTGTCAAAGAAGCCTTCATGGATGAGCGCGGGAAAGAGTGACAAGGATAAAGGGTCAACAGCAGCGGCAACAGGTCCAGTCAAAAAGCTTTCAGCGATGCAACAAATTATGGAAGATGAAAAGAGAAAGAGGCAAGGTGGCGGGGGTGGAGGATTTCCTCCTGCAAAGAGATTCAAGTAGGTTTTTGGGTCTTTCGCGTTTCGGGAAGAACAAAAAAATAAAATAAAACCTTTGAAAATAAAAGCAACGACGCCATGAGTTCACCAGAAAACCTTCACGCCGTCATTCAGGTTCACACACAAGTCCTCTGTGTTGACCGAACTGACTGAAGGAGGACAAAAACAGGGCTCCATCGATTCCCTGCTCGTCAAGAAAGCGGCACTAGAAGAAGAAGCCGCACTTCAATCGATGGACGCGGAAACAGCATCCATTTCCATCAAGAAACACAGTACGGCCCCCTCCCGTGTGTTGCTTCCATCTTGTGACCAGTGATTTTTTGTTTCTGATATTCCTCCCCCTTCAGTGGCACAGCTGCATGACTACAACAAGGCCCGCGACGACGCCCAGAAACTGTTTGGACTCATTGCCGAACGAACGGGAGAGACAATCAAGAGTGTGTACGACCGCATGGGAATCGAGATGGACGATTAGCGGGACAGTGTAAACACAAACAAGAATAAAACAAAGATTGCTCTATGGATGTGTGTTTTATTTATATGCTCATATCTCGGATATCATGCAAGTAAATATCTCTATACCGCTGCAAAAGAGCCTGCTCACTGTCAGTCAGTTTTCGGACATTTTCCTTCTGCCGCCTCAGACAACCCCCGCCTGGGAAAAAGTCTCCCCACTCGGACCCAACGCCATCCAAATCTAACCCAACAACATGAAAATCGTCGACAAATTCCTTCTCAAACGATGCAGGCGTCGCATACCGGTCTTTCAGAACTCCACCCCCATTCCACCAAAACAAGTCACCACGCTCATCCAATTGTAAAAGAAACGCGCCACATACACATTCACGATTCGTTTGTGCAACTTTTTTTCGATACCCAATCGCGCTTCCAAATGTTGGATTCAGTCTGTAAGGAACCCTGAGCATCTCGCTTGCAAACCAATATGCTTCCTTATCTCCCCACGTGTGTGAATAAAGCGTGTCTCGTTCGACTTGGGAATTCATTTTTGCGGCGAGGAGGAGAGAGTATAAGACGCCGAGGTTTCCCTTGTTGAGGACGACGAAGCCGCTGTCTAGGACGTGGCTTTCGGCTGTTGTGTCGCTTGCGTTTGTGAAGGGGATTGAGAGAGCGTAACTAAGCAATTGAAGTGGTTAGTAACATGTAAACAAGGAAGGGGATATCAATGTAATAAAACAATATACCTCGATAAATGCTTCCCTGCAGCATTCAACAATTCGGCGCCTTTCAAATCTTTGTGCCGCAGTTTTCTGTCCCTGAAAAAGACCATACCCGTCTCTTTAAAAGCGCGACTTTCCAACGCACGTAACGGTGACTGAAAAAAGAGACTATCTGCGTCGATAAACAAAACAGTCTGAAAACTGGCTGCAAGCATTGCAAAAGGTTTGCAACTCCATCCAGAAAACTGGGTTGTTTCAATTGGGAAAAACTGCGTCAAATCAATAGCTTCAACGTTTTCCATGCGGTTGAACTTTTTTGTGTATTGTTGCGGCATGTCTAACTGGCCGCTGTAGAATACTTGCACGGGTAGTGTAATGTTGAATTCTTTTCGTATAGTTAGGATGAGATGCGTGATGAGGTAGAAATGTTTTTTGCCGCCGGTGATGGCGATTCCGATGGGATCTTTTGGAGTTTTGAAGGATTCGT
Source organism: Chytriomyces cf. hyalinus JEL632 (assembly GCA_025435555.1). Taxonomy (NCBI): domain Eukaryota; kingdom Fungi; phylum Chytridiomycota; class Chytridiomycetes; order Chytridiales; family Chytriomycetaceae; genus Chytriomyces; species Chytriomyces cf. hyalinus JEL632. Next base: position 22,452 of record JAIWWG010000003.1, on the reverse strand, counting down.
GCATGGATTGGATGGATTCGAAGGGTGGGTTGATCCATGGGAACAATGCTAGTGTCTGCGTGTTTATGATGAATTGCAGGTATTCTGTCAGGGCAGCTTGGTGCTTGTGTTTGGGTAATGCAGTTGCGTTGTAGGAGGCCTCTGCCAGTTGGTTGAATAGATTTGTTGGAGCGTTGTTGAGAATGGTATGTGCAATGTAGAGGGCACGCGACCTCCGCGCCATCTCTGCAAAGTCAGCTCTGTCATAGCCAGGCGTGTGTGTCAGAGTGTGTGCAAAGGACTGGACGACGGTCCATGAACTGACAAGGTCGAACGAGTCGCCAGTTTTGATGGACCCGCCAAAAATTCTAAAAATTTTAATTTTTTTGGTTTGGTTTTTGTTTTCAGAGAACAGGTTTTTTGTTGGGGCGCATCAACACCCGAGAGTTGAATTATTATTTACCTGGCATCAGCGTCTGTTTCGCCGTTCAAGAAGTCGAGAAGCTGGACTTGATGCAGCTCCACATCCACTGCTTCGAGTGCTACCACGACAGGTTCAACTATTTCCACGGCATTGAGTGATTGCTTGAAAGGTGTCTCGTTGGCCATGCTTGGTTGCACGGAATCTGGCGAGTTGTGTCGGGACTGCGAGACATGGCTCATTGCAGTCACGCTGATGAGGATTGTGGTTGCTGCCAAGAGGAGCGCAGAGGAAACGAGCACCGCAGAGTACATGCGCGAGAAGCGACTCAGGCTACGCTTGGGAGGTTCCACGATTACCAGCATGCGCGGGAGTGTGTGTGGGTGGAATAGGTGCTGCGGGTTCGCTTGTGTTGGATATTGAGGTTGACGTGTGGACTTTTGCGTGAGTTTTCCAAAATCTGTAAATTGGGCGGCGGACCTTTCCGATTAATTGTTTGGAAACTGTTCACCACTGACTGATGCAACAGGGCGATCAATGCGTGTTGGTTGTTTGAATGTATTTTGCATGTCTCTGATTGCCTGTGTTTTGAGCATCTGACGCTGTCAAACATGAACAACAACAAAAACGGGTATCAGCGAAACGGGGTTGGACAAATTGCTGCCAAGAATGCATGCATGCGTAACATGGTCGCCATTCCCCGCCCCCCAGTGTGAGTGTGAGTGAGAGTGAGAGAGGGTGCATGCAGATGTATGCATGAGTGGGGGTGTATGCACAGCCATACCCGCGCGTGTGTGTATGCCGCAGAGCGTGATGCGCCATCACTCACATCACTGCACAGCCAGCCTCAAAAACAAATACGATAAAATCGCCCCCTTTTCACTTTTGAAGGGTCAATGCCATTTTTCCGTTTTAAGGGGTCAAATCCCACATCAACAAGCTGCCGTCCCCAATCACCACCTTTTTTAAGTCCAAAAACACACCTCATCAACCAATCCACAAATGATCGCCCAAGTCTTTGCCCTCGGAGCCGTTGCCGTCTCTTCCGCTGCCGCCGTCGCTGTCCGTCGTGGCGCAGGTCCCCTCCTTGACGGTGACTACAGCCTCCAGCAGGTCAGCTGTGACATGTCTGTCCCGGATGCCACTGTCCAAGGATTGGCTTCCGACCAGTGCATTGCCGACTGGTACCAGGCCAAGGATGCCTTCCAATTCTACGGAACCAAGGAAGAGTGTGGAACCGCTTCCGACATCAAGTCCCGCTTGAGCAAGTACTTTACCAACGTTGCCGCTTTCGTTGACACCAACGGCAGCGACAACCAGTTGTTTATCGTCGCGGGCCCCCAGAACAGCACCGACTCTAACATCCCAGCCACTGGCCAGTCTTGCAGCCTTGCTTACCTGCGCGAGTCTGTCAACCCAACTGCCACTGGCGGTGCTGTCAAGACTCACACTGCTTCGTACGTGCCAATCATTACGCAGACTGGAGCCCCCAAGACTGCTCAGCTGTTTACTGGAGGTGCTGTTGAGGCTGCCGTCTCGATGGGCGCTGCTTTCGTGGCTGCTCTTTTCGCTTTCTAAGCAACTCTTGACTTTTTTTCCATTCTGCTCATTGGGAAAGACCGACCTCATTATAACAAACATGATCCATTAAAGTGTGACGCATTTCTCGCTCTCGCTCTCAGTTGTTGGCACGAATATATTTTCTTTACTCGTCAACTTTATTTATGCAAGAACTTTAAAAATGGCATCCAAAAGTGGACTGGACAAGGCCGTGTCCTCGCTCGTGCGTGCGGTAAGTTCAGCTTTACACAGCTGCACTTTTACAAACGCGCCCCCCCTGAGTACTCACTCACCCCAAGGCCGCTGGTGCAGGCGCCGACAGCGTATCCGACAGAGACCTTGAGGCGTATGTGGCGTCTCTCATCGCAGCCGAGGCAAAAAGCTTGGGAGAATCTGCAAAAGTAAAAGGCATTTCGGCGTACTCGGAGGCAGACCGGAAGCGGAGGTTTTTGATTTGTCTGACATTCTGATGGCCTGAACTTTGGTGTTTGCTCACGCCCACACGCACACAGGATGCCGAAACCCAACACGAGGTTTTTGTCTTCACTGATGCAGCAAACAGACAGTCATAATTATTCGCTGATTTTGGAGGAGAATAAGCGGTCAAGAGAGCTTTTGGATGACATTGAATCGAAAGGAAATCGTTCTCAACGCCATTCTGCTGCTGATGCGCAATCATCCAAAGCAGAAAACAATACCAAAACCATCTCGAATCAATCCCTTCGAAATCACAGCAAAGATGCTTTTCCCGTATTATCCCCCAAATCGCACACACGACCTACTACTGCTGCTTCAACCACGATGGCGTCTGATTCACCCGTTCTTGATTGTTCATTGAATTCTGCAACTCCTTCTGTGCTTGCTGTGAAACGGCAGGTCAGAGGACGTGGGACTGTCTCCATGAACGCGGATTCGTCGCGCCTGGATAAATATTTTGATTCCGGGTACAATCCTCGACTGGATATTGATAATTACGATGATTCGAGTTTGATTCATTATGTTGATGCGTTGGAAGCAGCAGCTTCGTTGGGGGGTGTTGTGGGTGGAGAAAAGCGGAGGAGGGATAAAAGCAGTGAGCGGAAAGAAAAAAAGAGAAAGAAGGAGAAGAAGAGGAAGAAGAAGGAGAGGAGGAAGGAGAAGAAGAAGGAAAGGAAGGAGCGGAGGGCAAAAAGTAGTGATGGCGCAGAAGGGCTGAATGATGAGGAGGGGAAAGGGCGGCGGTATAATTCAGATGACTCTTCAAGCTCAAGTGAGAGCGGAGCCGATTCATGAGCATCATAAAGTAAACGTATTTTGCATCACTTTTAACAAGAATCAGAAAAAAGTTTTATTGTCCAAACAGAACAAGGGATATCGAGGATTGCTACAAAAAAGGAGTCAAAAGACTTTTGAGAACATGTTCCGCCTCTTTCGACTTTGACTCTGCTGCTGCAGGTTGAGACTGTCAGTGTCGTCTTGATCCAGCACGTCGTCAATGCCAATGTTGAACACGGCTGCAATGGAATTGGTGACGCTGTCTGACGACGCAACCGCGCTTGAACGGACGGAGGTTGTATGTGGCAATGTGTTGAGGCATTCGACTTCTGAAGAGGCTCTTGACGAGATGGATCTCGATGCGATGGAGTTGGACATTTGTTCTGGGTGGTTTTCGAATGAGGGTATGAGGTTGTGTGTTTTTTGATGGTGAGGCTCGGGTGTGTGTGGGATGCTTTATATGGTGGGTGAGGGTCAGGCTTGCCGCTGCATCACACTTAAATTTTTTCAAAGCAACGGCAAAAGCGGCGGGTGTAAAGCCGAGCGGCCAATGCGGCAATTGGTCAGCGGCGTTGTTTGAAGGTGTGTGTGTGTGGGATGGAGTCTAAACAGAAGAGAGAGAGAGAGAGCCGTCTGAGGGTGCCAGCAGAGACGGAGGCTGTCAGGGTCAGACCAATGTGAGAGTGAACATACCCCCAAGCCATACTTCAGTGATTGCGCATCTCACAGCAGGCGTGCGATGTTTGATATATTGAAGCGGTGCTGCTGGTGCAATTGTCCGTCCTTTCGAACTCGCTTGTTTTTTTACTTTGTCCGGACAAGTAAAAAAATACGTAAATAAAACCACCCAACAAAAAAAAAATGAACGCAAGCTACTCGGACTCGGAGGTCGAATGGCAGCTAGAGAAGCCCGTCAAAATCAAGCAAAAGACTGCCCAAAAACGACCCGCAGCAACGTTGTCGTCCATGATTCCACGCGCACGCAAAAAGAATGCAAACACGGCCGTCACTGCAAATTCAAAGATATCCGTTGTAAAAAGCGCAGATGCTGCCACTCGCAAACACATGCATTCACGCACGGACTGCGATGCCGTCGTGGCGGCGACACCGTCCAACGTCAAACTTCGGTGCAAACCCACAAATACCCGAATTCAAGTCTCAACCAAACATCAACCATCACTGAAACAAAGCAAAACTAGCAACACGCAACCCGATGCGAAACAAGTTCAAAACACACAGCCTGTCCGACCGGGATTATCATCAGCTTCTCTGATTATACATGGACGGGAATCTTTTCAATTCCGGACTCCCTTTTATAGAGATGAAGATGTCGAGTTTGGTGAATCTGAATCCGATTCGGAAGATTCCACTGTAACGAATGTTGCTCGTGAAGATCAACGAACCGTTCTTTCTCGGACAACTCCACGCTGTAAACGAGTGCAAATTGAGAATGAACGAATTGCTGCCGTCAAGATTCAGGCACTGTTTAAAATGCATCGAGTTCGCGCTGGTTATGTTGCACGGAAACATGCGTGTCGGGTTATTCAGTCGCGGTGGCGGAGGCTTTGTAAACTTCGGAGTGCGGCGTGTGTTACTATTCAGCGCTTTTTGCGCGGCGCTATAGAGAGGCGGAAGTATGAGAGACTGAAGGCTGCTGCAGTTGCGATTCAATGTGCATTGAGGAGGAAACAACTGCTGTTGCAAACTGCTGTGCTTGACATTCAGAGGACTTGGCGCGGACATTGCGTGAGAAAAGCAATGAAAAGAGTACATCAAATCAGGTATGTTTCATTCCGCTGTTGTTTTGGGGTTGAGTTGGGGTTGGTTTTAATTGACAGTGTGATTTGCCAGATTCGCTTCCGCTTGTGTGATTCAAAATCGGTGGAGAGAATATCAATCCGCACTCGAATCGAAAAAATGTCGCGTTCTTGCGGTTGTCAAGATTCAATCGTGGTGGAGAATGTACCTTGCAGCATCCAAGCATCAGAAATTGAAAAATGCCGTGAACCGGATCAAGACACTGTTTAAACAAAGGTTTGTTTGTTGCAACATTTCATTCATCTTTGAATCACATGAAGTACATCTGAAAGTTTTCCTCAGGAAGCAAAAACTGCTTCTGCAAGAAAAACTTGCAAAACTGGCCAAAATTCAGTCGCGAAAGAGAATTCTTCTTGAAAAGCGGCGAATAGCGGCAATGTCGAATGAATCCTCCCCGGATGAAGTGAAAAATGACGAATTCAACCGCGACTCGGACGATTCAAAACCTTCACAGTGCGTTGCGCGATTTCTCGGACCGCAGCAAAATTCTCCTTGTTTGAATGAATCTCGTGAATCGAATTTCAAGTCGTCGCGGTTGCCAGAGGAGCAGATGATTTCCATCATCACCCCACTTGCAATCAATTCACCCGCAGAAAACTCTGCAAACCTGGAAGCGCCCACTGGGGAAACTTCTGCACAAAGACGCGCATCCCGGGCTTCTCCAGTTACTCCTGCTATTCCAAAAAAAGAGCTGGCCGGCGCAAAATCAAAATCGAAAGCACAGGCGAAACCAATCTTTTGCCATTTAGATGCATTATCAGCAAAAGAGCTTGACCGTTTGACCATGGCGAATACGAGTAAACATAATGGGCATGTGGCAGTCACAATTAAAACGGAAATTGTGCAGATGGACATGGAAAGGTGAAAACAACTCATGAATCTCATTTTTTTTGTTAAACTGACGGCGGATTCGAATCTTTTTATCAGGCCACCCAGTCCGGGACTTGAACCGTCACGAAATTTGATTGAAGCTCAAGCTATTGAAAGCAAAGATGTTCATTATGGGCTGGATCCGAAGCGAAAAACGCGTATCCAATGGAACCCGTCCATTCGACAGGAATTCCCCTTGGAACCTGCCGCAACAACGAATGAACCGACTTCACACGCGAATGCCGAACCCCTACCCAAAAAAAGCAACCTGAAAGAGAAACCGCAAATTCTCAAAGTGATGCAAATTCGACGGCAAACGGTGGTTGTAAAACGATTGCGATATGTGGAGCCGCATGCGCAGGAGGAGGTGGAGTTTGAGACGCTTGGGTTTGATGAAAGGTTTCAAGATGTGGGGTCATCTGGTGCAGGGACAAGCCGCGTGTTTGTAAACAAACGAGGAAGCGGTGGTGGTGGTTTAAAGAGGAAAAAGGGTGCAGCTGAGGATGGTGAAAATAATGAGGAGAGGGGTAAGAAAGGACCTGGACGAGTGGCTACCGTCTCACACGTTGAAGGAGCTAAAAAGAAGGGAAAACGAGTTTAGATTGATTTCAATAAAACAAAGCTGAAGCGATGTTGTTTGTAAACGCGTTTATTTCCTTTGGCGGATCGTCTGAAATGATAGGATTGCTCTGCAATCCACCTTACTACCCCCCCATTTAAACGCGTTAATTTCCACGGCGGATCGTCTCAGGCCTTCCATTTTGAGTCTGAGCGGTGAATACGTAACACAAGTTCAGTCTGCCAATGAGTCTAAGCATGATTGGCAGCGCAGCGCGGTACAGAGCAGAAAAAGACAAGCAAAAAATCAAACATATATTAAAAAAAAAAGCAAGTTTACGCAAGGCAAAAGAGTGTTTGAAGGAAGCGAGGTATTCATTGAACGGCCATCCCGATGACAAGCAAATGAAAAGAAGAGAAAAAGCAGAATGTGCGACCGGCGGCAAATTAACTTGCTTCCAGTTCGCGATCACGGTTCGAGCAGTACTGGTATGGAATCTGGCTGCGAAGAACTGGATTGTGACGGGGAGCGCGATTTCTGTAGAATATGAAGTCAAATGGATGGAAGTTCTGTCAAAAAGCTTCCCCTGCTTCTCTACCGCAGCGCTTTTCTCTGTCTGGGTACCATCCTCAAACTGTCTTCGCTTGGTTTTTACTGCGACCAAACCAACCAGGACTTTGAGCTTTTGACATTGCTCTTGTCCATCAAATCTGAACTGCACCTTCTCTCTGATGCACCTCATCAGTCGAACGATCAGTCGTCAAACTTATCAGCCATCGAATCGCAGCACTGCGGCACGAGCTTTATTCGAAGTGACGCGTCATTTGTCGAAACACAGGAACCTCATCCAGTATCGCATCTCAGCAATGCCGCTTCAACTATATTCAAAGTTGGCGTGGAGCAATCAGCAATGATTTGCCGGTCAGCAGGTCTGCACGCGCAATGTCTCACAACGTCAGCCAGCAAGCATAAAAACGCGCGCTTCCCTCAACGTGACAGATTTTCAATCGAAGCATCATACATGAACGGTGAAAGTGCTGTGGTCACGCTGTGGCACGAGTTATATTCAAAGTGACGGATCCTTGCATCATCAGTCGAAACCTCAAACAGGACCTATGGGCATAAACTAACTCAAGTACGTAATATAAAGGAGAGTTCTCATAATCTCTGGATTGCATGAAGATGTGGAAGGAACTAAGGTGTTCTGAGACACCTTGGGCCCTCTGCTAATACTCTATGGCCAGATAAGTGATCGCAGGTTCAGTATGTAACTTTGTGCAAATCAACCATTTAGAAATACATGGACAACAGTGACCAAAATAAAGAGAGAGTTTCCATGTCATAGCTATGAAGATAATTTATTTTCAGACAACTCCAAGGCTGAGTTGGATTTCCTCAACATTAGCTACCAATTCATCTACAGTGTCAAAATGATTGGCAGTACACGTCTTGACAAACGTAAACATATTTTCCACGGCAGTCATCACAGTGACCAAGCTGAATATTTCCAAAGGGATAGCAACGACATTGACAAGCTTTCCAGCCGCGCGAAATATTTTTGTCTGTTGCGCCACAGAGTTCAGCACTTTTACGGACCCTGCAAAAGGTAGGCCCACTTTGATGGATCCCACCAACACGGCTTGCAGCGCCAATTGTCCGGGCGCGCCAACGAGCTGCAATATCCAGCCAGATTTGGAAATGATGCTGCTCATGGACTGCACATTTTGGAATGAGTTGTTGGCCCAGTTTGAATCGGGAGTTTCGAAGCTCGTCTTTAGGATTGTAAAGTACTTGACAAGCTCGCATTCCTTCAAATCAAACACGTTAAAGCCAACAAGAGTAAGAAACAACGACACAAACCTCTCCAAACAAAGTGTTTCGAATCATTTCCTCCCTCAGTTCATGGCTTGGAAGTCGTGACGCAATAACCATAATCGTAAACAACCCTGCCGCCGCATACTTGCCCTCCGCATGGCCCATCGACTCCAAGCGGTCAATTACTTCAAAGAACTTGAGCATATCCTGATGAAACTCCACCTTATCAAATACCAACCCGGGGTCAGCAATTGCCTGCAACGCCTCCTGTGCCGCAACCTGCCTCCGATCGGTCTCAGACATGGTCGCCATATTCGTGATTGCAACGGCACCCGTGACAATCCATCCACCGACAGGAATACACATGAATGGAATCGCTGCGAGGCTCGTCGATCCGACACCAACTGCCATGGTTCGGTACTGCTGGATCTTCTCCACTGCGACAGCTTCTTGGGTCCGAATATGTTCGTACAAGGCAATTTTGAGCTGTCCTGGATCGGCAGCAAAGAAGGTGCTGGTGTTGCATATGATGGTTGAGAAGGCGTCCTTGCCGCCCCATTCGGCCATCTGCATTCGAGAGTTGGCAAAGCGCCGAGTTGCTTGGATGATTGTGATGGGCGCATCCCAGTCGAACTGGGCAGCGTCTCCAGTCATTGCGCTCAGTTGCTGTTGAACACCTTTTGTGTTGGCAAATTTTCTTCAAACATGTCTCAGCAGCAACTGTAGCGCAGTGAAACTTCATTGAGTCAGTTGGGTCAATCGTGCGATGCTTTTCAACCGACGTGAGTCCAGCAGGCTTCAGTTCACGAAATGGCAGCTTCGGGCATGGAGACTCCTTCTCCGAAAGGATCCTGCAATCTACCTTACCCCCCCGCCCCCCATTTAAACGTGCCGAAAGTGTTCTCGATAATGGGGGCGATGGCATCCAGTGCCTTGGCGACAAGCGTTTTGTCTGCCATGTCGTACTGATCGCTCGTTGGTTTAAAAGAAAGCGTCTGTGGTCTCCAAAGCACTACTTTTCATATGGCACCGTGAGCCACGCACGACGAATCGTGAAAAAGTTAATGTCCCGTAAATCATGAAATTCGGTCACACATCCCCACAAGCCATGAAGTTCGGTTACACACGCGCATATCTGGACACTGCGTTTTGAGGGATACGATGTCCCTTTCATTAGGGCAGCTCATGTGATCCAGAGGGCTATAAGCGGGCGGTGATTCCCTTGGAACGACTGATACGCAAAATGCGTCTAAAGTTTCACACTTTTCTGCCGTGAACGGACTTCGGATCTCCAAACACGCAGCTTTGGACACAAGAAAGGACAACGAGCCCGACATTCGCCTGAATATGAAAACACTCACACACCTGTGGTGTTGAGGGAAGTAATATGTTTGATTTTTTGCTTGCCTTTTTCTGCTCAGCACCGCGCTGCGCTGCCAAACATCCGCTGACACGCTTCGCAAGGTTGATTGGGGCCAAACTGTGCCTAGTTTCCCTGGACTCATAAGCTGGAGCAAATACCGCCGAATCCGAGACGGCGCTGGCGAATGCTTAATCGTCGGCATGAGTGGTTTGATCCACGCTCATTTAGGTATTCGAAGTGGTGCGGCGGAAGGCATATCGGCCACCTTTTATGACACGAGGAAGGTGGTTTTGGTTGATGGTTGGGGTTGTTACTGCCGCCGGAATTCCGGTATCTACGGCAATGATGGAGGAGGTGTTAACTCGCATGCATGGCAACATTTTTCATCCCACGAATTTTGGTTGATTTTTCACTCGAACATTGAGAACATGTCAGCCGCCAGTATCGATCCGAAAGCAGGGTTAACGTTGAGCTGGTACCAATATTACCGCTGAGCAGCAACCACAATGAGGCAGCGTTGTTTGATTTGCTGGACAGAGGCTGTGAAAGTCACCGATAAAAAAACAAAATAAATAAATAAAAAATAAATAAAAAAACCAGCCAGCGAGTCAGGACGCCGTTGATGGTCTGACAGTCTCGCCAGTCAGGATGCCCGATTCCGTTTTATCCAACAGTTCACATTTATAATTCGTATAAATATTTCTTTATTCCTCTGCCCGTCCTGTACATGGATCCATTCTGCTCCTGTCTAGTTTTTTTTGCAGGGACATGAAGAAGGGGCTGTTCTCCACGTAATGAGTAAATTCGTGTGTCGGATGCATTTTAGTTTTTTCTCACACCATATCGCAAATGCAAGCAACCACCAACACTGGCGGTGGCGGTGCTGGCGCTGCAGGCCCATTAACGGGTGCGGGCGGCGGGTCCATCGCACGCAGCTATGCGAATGCCAACAGCGAGAAACCTCGGGACTACTGGGACTACGACAACCTGAACATTACATGGGGGTGAGTCCAGAGTGTGAATGTTCCACTGCCTTCGATTAGCGTCCACAACTTACATCCGGCGGCTGCGTTGCCCAAGGAGAAGTCTTTGGAGCAGCGTCGCTGGGATGTGGAAGGGGACCACCTCACCATACAGCCTTCTCGTTTTTATGCTTTGCCTCACTCAAATACTGAACACAAACCTCTCGAAAAAAACAAAAAACAAAAACCACCTAATAATGGCGGCCGTCGTATGCGATTCGTTGCGAAATTCAATAGCAATCAGGAGAATTACGAAATCATCCGCAAGATTGGCCGTGGAAAGTACTCGGAGGTCTTTGACGGCATCAACATTGTCAACAACAGCAAGTGCGTGATCAAGGTGAGACTCCTGCGGCCGTATCTTTGTCCCTGTCGAATATCAGAAAAAACAATCGCATTCTGGAATGGAGCTCCGAGTTGTGTGGTTGGGTGGATGGGTTGGATTTGTCACTGCTGCAGATGGGCACTACAATGTGGATCGAACTCTCAGGATATTTCATTTGCTGCTGGATCGATGGATGCGAACTTCTCGCTTATGTTGCTGCGCAGGCTTTATCCGAAATTGAAATGTGGACTTATCAATTGTGTGACGTGCGACTGACGCACAATCCATCAATTATTTCCATCCCAAACGCCACCCCAGGTTCTGAAGCCCGTAAAAAAGAAGAAGATCAAGCGTGAAATCAAAATCTTGCAGAATCTAAGTGGTGGAGTGAACGTGATTCAATTACTGGATATTGTGCGAGACCCGATGGTGAGTGCTTCTACTGTTCTGCTGGTCACTGAACGGAAATGCGGTTTTGAAACTGACTATACCCCCTCAGAGCAAAACACCCGCCCTAATTTTTGAATCTGTCAATAACGTGGATTTCAAAATTTTGTATCCCAAACTGACGGATCTTGATGTGAGATTCTACATTCTGGAGCTTTTGAAAGCACTCGATTTCTGTCATTCTCGAGGAATTATTCATCGGGATGTGAAACCGCATGTAAGATGGCCGCGCAATTTTTATTCTTGTTCAGACTTTAAAACTTGATCCGATTTTATCAGAATGTCATGATTGACCACGAAAAGCGTCAACTGAGGCTCATTGATTGGGGTCTCGCCGAATTTTACCACCCCGGAACGGAGTACAATGTGCGCGTTGCTTCCAGATACTTCAAAGGCCCCGAATTACTTGTGGACTTTCAGGAGTATGACTATTCCTTGGATATGTGGAGTCTTGGGTGCATGTTTGCTTCAATGGTAAGGATAAACTGGAAACAGATTTGCCGCATCTTTCCAAATTAAGGAATTCTGTTTTTCAGATCTTCCGCAAAGAACCCTTCTTTCACGGCCACGACAACTATGATCAGCTTGTAAAAATTGCCAAAGTGCTTGGAACAGACGAATTATTTGTTTACTTGGACAAGTACGGAATCGATCTGGACCCGCACTTTGACACTGTCTTATCGAGATATCCGCGCAAACCATGGTCTCGGTTCATCAACGTGGATAACGAAAGATACATTAGCCCTGAAGCGATTGACTTTTTGGATCGTTTGCTGCGATACGATCACCAAGAGCGGCTGACACCGCTGGAAGCAATGACGCATCCGTACTTTGATCCAGTTTCCGGGATGGGAAGGTCTTGAAAAACGGGTCTGGACAAGAAAGTTAACTGCAGTTTGTAGGGAAAAAAAAAGGCTGTCAAGGATGTGGATAGGGTGGGGCAAATTGGGGATCGAGGAGACGGGGTTATGCATTTTGAAATCGTTGATTGCTTTACGTTACTTTTTTTTATTTCTTTTTACTGCGCGCTCTCCCCCCGTATCATGTTTCGCTTCATTTTCCCTGCGGAGGAGACATAATTGGAGGTTATGGAAATGCCACTACTTGTATGTTGAGGATGTGTGGTTTGGGTGGTGGTGGTGGTGGTGATGGATCGGGATGGTTTTTTGCTTTTGTGTCTTTTTCCTCGTCTTTTTGTTCAGCCTTCATTTTCCCCGCTCTTTCATTAACCAGATCAGAGTTTTTCAATTTGTGTCTACATCTTTACAAACAGAGATTTGAACTAGTCGTCATGTTTCTTTCCTTCTTAATATGCTTCGCAGCTTCACTTTTTCATTAGTCGGTCCTCGTTTCTCTTTCTCTGACAGTGAGTTAACGTACCAAAGCAAGAGGGCCTCTTGTTTGTGTGAACGTTTGCCTCCGAAGGGACTCGGACTCGATGTGGGCCCTTTCTGCATCAAAGCAGCACGGTAACCCATTGACGCTGAAACTCAAATTCCGATGTTTTTCCTTTGATCTGCACTCGGGTAAGTGAAAGAATTCGAATGGTAATAACGCTGGGATATCTATCGTGCGTGAGAGAATGGGATCCCGGCCATTGTTTGAAAAAAAAAAAAAAACAGTTCGAAAAGAGAGCCATGTTCAACGTGAAAGACGCACTCGGAACTTCCGACATCTGCAACTGCCTCGGACGCGCCAAAATGTCACAGGACCCCATCCTTGGATACCTCCTCCCGCACGAAACTGCGTACATCATGTTCAAGTCCGGCAAGGAGACACATCTTTTCACTGACCTGGCATACGTAAGCATTCGTGGTGTTTCAGCCGGAACCAGCCGTCGATTCGTCGACCGTATCGAGTACACGGAGACTCCCATCAGTGACGTGTGCTTCGAGACGGCTGGAATGGGGCTCTCGGACCGCGATGTGGAGTTCAAGTTTACGATGGTATTTATTTTTGTAAATTTACTGAAGGCTCAGTTTCCATGGACGCTGACCTTTCATTAATTCTTCATGGTCTCTCGAACGCTCTCGTTGATGCAGGGAAACGCGCGTATTTCAATTGATATCTGGAAGAATGAGATCCAGACTGCTCTTGCCTACTACCGTGCCATCCTGATTATCTCGCACGAACAGGCCAAGAACAGAGAATTGATGGCACTCAGTGTGAATGCGCTGTCACGTTTGATGCCAACAAGCATTGTCTCGGGACCCTCAAATGAGCAGAGCGCCGGAGAAGCTGTCGCGCTTCAAGCTGTGAAAGCTGCCAGTTTCTTGCACCGCCAGTTTGCGCCACAGTCTTACAAGCATGTATTTGAGGGCCTGGGTCTTTGATTTTTTTATCTTGCGCGCGCGAGTAGTGTTTGGGGGATCTTGTGGGTTTGATCACGAATACAAGTTTCAACTTTGCTCGCACCTCGCAGTATTCAAACGTGTTGCCCCTGCTATCAAGTGCTTCCCTGGATAGTTTCTGGCAATGTAATGGTTCTCCCGGATAAAGTTGGGCGATCGCCTGCTTTCAACGAAAAAGCGTGACGCGTCAACGAGAGGTAATGTGCCACGCGCTGTTGCTATTTCTAAAGGGATTCTATCATTAGGGCAGGCTGAATGGGAGCGAAAGTCAAAGTATGATCATGCGCTTGATGCTGCAAACGATTTCAAATGTGTTTGTATTTGCCTCACGGTGAGGTTTCTTGCTCTGACAATACTTTTTGGCAACCCCCCACGGCCATTGGTTACTTGAAAAGATGCTTGAAGGGCTCTCTGGCAGCCTCTGTTGGAGCGCATATGTGTCAAACGAGGGATCGTGCCGAACGGGCGAAGAACAAAATGCTTACCGGCGTACTCATCCAAGAAGAGAACTTCAATGCCATTGTCTTGCAGGAGCTGGGCACCAGTGCACTCCTCAACAAAATTGGGAGGTTCTTTAATGGCCACAACGACTCTTTTGATGTAACCGGCGTTAAGGATCAAGTTGGCACAAGGGAGCTTGCCCGAGAGACGAAAACCACATGGTTCCATCGTAGTGTACATGACCAGAGCCGTGTTTTCATCCGCTAGCAGCTGAGCCTTCTGGTCTTCTGGCAACTTGATGAAGCAGCACTCCTCGGCATGTGTGTTGCCTGGCAGGTCTCGCGAGAAGCCGGTGGTGAGGGCTGTGGCAGTGTTGGTTCGCTTGTCGATGGCGGCTAGGACGGCTCCCACGCAGTAGGAAGACTCTACGGGTGGCGACTGGTGAGCTTGCTCAAGTGCCAGCCTCATCATCTCATGGTCGTACGCATGTGCCATTTGAGCGACTTTTTGCGGGGGGCTATTTCCGTTTTCCACGGTTTCTGAGTCAGCCCAATTCAATTTGTGTCCCAAACATGTCCGCAACTGGTTTTGAACAACCAACTCCCGCGCATGCTCGGGTGGATTCGGGTGTGGCCGCGTCTTCTTCCTTCACTTTTCGTGTTCGCCCGAAGGGAGACGAAAACAGTGAATCCGAAGTCACGATCGAAGACCTCACATACAGTGCCTTGAAGAACGAGGTTTGCGCACTGCTACTTTCTGTTTTTACTCCTCCACCTCCCTTGCTGATACTTCATACTGCACTCTTGAACAGATCAGAAACGAATACGAACTTCCGTCTGACGACTTTGTAATTTTCATTGGTCTCAAACAGCAAGACTTCCGAATGAGCGAGTTCTCTCCCACTCCCAAAAGCAAAATCAAAAATGTCCTCAAAAAAACGCCCGCCTGCGATATTCTCTTTGAGTTTACTGCAAAATATCGTTTCAAGGCCGTCGCTGGCGAGTCTTCTGTCATTGTCACCGTGGGGGAACTTAAAGTTGATGCCCTGAAGGAGCAGGTAAAAGTCTTTGCTCTCCTACATAGTTTTAAAAAGCCATCTAACGGGAGAACACAGATTCGCTCAAACTTCTCGGAGCTCTCCGAGTTTTCATTGCAATACAAGTCCGGCGGAAACACGTTCATTCTCAACGAAACGGACAAGGATATCGGAAACAATGACCTTGCAGACTATTACTACGCGCAAGATATTCAATCTCCGGCCGTTGTACATGTCCATATCCCTTCGCCTGCCATCCAACCTGCAAAGGAGGCTGAGGCGGGGGAACCAGTGCCGTCGGTGACAGAATCAAGCCCCCCCGTAATCATTAAGGACGTTCTCCCGCAGTCGCGATTTGACTCAATGATGTCCTACGCGTAAGTTTTCTGTTTCTTTCTTTTTCTCAAGTCTTCTTCGTCTTCTACTTGCTAATTCTTCTTTTCTTTTTGCATCACAAAGTTGGGCGACGCAGACGCAAGTCATTGAACTGAAGGCATCCCTTGAAAAAGAGCTTGGCATCAATGTCTGGATGGACGTCCATAACATGAAGGACAACATTTATGTTGGCATGTGGGAGGGCATCACAAAGAGAGACCTCATCATTGTCTGTCTCTCCAAGGAGTACTTGGTGAGGACTGTTGAAAGAATGAGGCAAAACCCTGAAAACTAACAAACAAAGCAAACAAAATAAACAACAACAAGAACTCTGCAAACTGCAAACGCGAGCTCACATATGCTGCCGACCTTCAGAAACCTCTTGTCTGCGTGTACATGTTTGAAGAGGGCGAGGATCTTTCGTCGTTCCGTCTTGACCCTAAATACGGACCTCTGCTCTTTCTAGTCTCGGGGAAACTGTACATTGACTTTAAGCGCACGATGCCAACCAGCTCCTTGTGGCAAGCGCGGTTCCCTCAGCTTGTGGGCCAGGTCCAGTCCTTGCTGCCCGTCGTCAATTCAAAAAAAGCGCGAACTTACGACGATGCGCTTGCGCATGCGTTGGAGCCTGAAGACTTTGTCCAGCAGATGAGTAAATATGAAAGCGACTATGTCGACGGCACGCGGCAGTGGATTGCGGGACCTTTGGATCTCTGGTTGACCACGGGAGAATCGCTGGTTTGGGTCAACGGGGCTGCTGGGACTGGAAAAAGCGTGATTGCATGGTTAGTTGCTGAAAATAAGGAGTCTAGGTTTGGTAACTACACTACGGGATCATTTTTCATTTGTCGCCACAACAACGAGCTTCTGCGCGATCCAGCCAGGATTATACGCACGATGGTCTGGGATCTGTGCTCCAAGTACGAATCTGCGAAAGCGGTTGTC
This sequence comes from Chytriomyces cf. hyalinus JEL632, assembly GCA_025435555.1. NCBI lineage: Eukaryota > Fungi > Chytridiomycota > Chytridiomycetes > Chytridiales > Chytriomycetaceae > Chytriomyces > Chytriomyces cf. hyalinus JEL632. The sequence continues at coordinate 5,871 of JAIWWG010000003.1, read as the reverse complement.
GAAAAGTCTCTTGCCGAGGACAAGGAGAACGTTGCGGCGGGACTGGCGAGCATTCTCAAAAGACCGATTGAGGCATTTAAGCAACTCGTTGTCAAAGGACTTTGCACTCTCCCTGCGGATCACCCGCCCGTGTTGCTGATCATTGACGCGCTCGACGAATGCAGTCCGCAGACGCGTGGCCAGTTGCTCACTATCTTGACCAAGACCTCCAAGCTCTTGCCACCCTTTGTCAAATTCTTTGTAACAGGAAGACCCGAAGAAGACATTTACGAGTCCCTCAACCCAATCAACCCCTTTGAGCTATGTCCAACAGCCTCCGAGAACCTCCAAGATCTTAAAATATTTGCCCGCACTGGGCTTGCTCAGATTTTGGCCGTGGAAGGCCTGGCCATGGAGACGGAGCTCTTCACCAAAAGCGTCGAAACTTTTGTCACCAAATCGGAGGGAGTGTTTATATGGGGAAAGTGTGTTTTGGATCATTTGCGGGATCGCCGAATGATAAATGGAGGCATAAGCGAGGAAACCTTGTTAACAGCAATTGAATCGTTCGAGTCAGGAACGGACAACATTTATAAACTCCTTCTAAATCGAGCGAGTAAAGAGTCGAGCGATTTGAGCGAATTCCGGCGCACACTTTCAATCGTTCTTGCAGTGAAGGAACCAGTCAGTTTCGCGGTTCTTGCGTCGTTGGGTGGGCAGAGTGTCAGCGATACTGGAATCTCTGTTGCCAAGGTGAAGAGTTATTCGAACCTGAAATCAAATAACGCTTAATGGACCGATTCCTTTTTGTTTTTGCAGCTGCGTTCAATTTTGAAGCTTGAAGAAAGTGCCGTTGCTGTAATTCACAAGAGCTTGAAAGACTTTTTGGTGGATGCTGCGCGTTCTGGACCTCAGCTGCACGTTTCTTTGCCAGACTGCGATATGCAAATCACGATGCGTTGCTTTGATATTCTCTGTTCACAGCTCTCCCGTAACATGGCCAATTTGGATCCCTCTGTTCAATATGAACCTCCTGGCCGGATCCCTGTGTCTGATGAATTGGCATATGCTACCAGGTTTTGGGGAAGTCACTTTCAAGGTGCCAGTCATCCTGAAGAACTCGTGGACAAACTTTTCGAGTTTTGTGAAACCAAGTTTGCACTGGCGGGTGCCCAACCGCATAAAAATTTTCTACATTTTACTTATCTAGTCTGCTTTTACAGTCAGTCATTTGATTTTCAGTTTATTTATGACGACTCCAAACAATTTCATTATCTTTACGCGTTCCAATACGGCTTGTATGATGCTGTGGAGCTGCGCAAGCGCGTGTTGCTGCGCAGTTGTCATTTTTTGGGTCCGAAAATCGCGTCCAAAAAATTGCGGTTGGGGTATATATAGCCAGCAAAAACGGACGAGAAATGTGACTGAGGGGAGTACGCAGTCTGAACTTTGGAGAAGCGGGTCCTATCCTCGGAGACGGCCGACAGCCTCCATCGTGAAAGGGGCGGGAACGTGTGATTCAGCTCACTGCCCGGCGCCCGACCCCCACATATTTTTTTTTATTGTTTCAGTCGGTCCCTGTCGTGTCGCATCACAGGCAACTGCACGCGGTATTTATTCCACAAATAAAAACATCACTTTCTGAATCGACGTCGTTTGTGTCAGACTGAGAAGTGCTCAGTGTTCAGATTACCTGTTGTTGATGCGTATGTGTGTGTGTGTGATGATCTCATTGTGTGGTCAGCTGCCTGGGATGTATTAAGGCAGGCTGTACATTCGATTGGGACAGGAGGTATTGCGTCTGTGAATCAGGCATCGGGTAAGCCCAAACGAATCTGAAGGGGAGGAAGCCAGGTTTACCTGGAAACGATGGGACCGTTTACCCTTTTACACAAAAAAATTTGCGAAACAGCTTTGCGGGAACAACGTCCAGTTCGATAGGTTTAGACGACATTCAAATCCAAAATCAGGTGTTCAAGCTCGCCGGGTTTGTGGTTGGTGCTGTTGCAAATGCATCTGCCCCGGGAAACAATCTGGCGCTTGAGGTTGAAAAGACAAGACAGATTGAGTGTGTGGAAAGAACCAAACAATTCGAGTGTGTGAAAAGAACCAAACAACTCGAGTTGATTTCAAAACTGAGCGATAAACTCAGTGTCGAGAACCTTCTGAAGGTTTTGCAATTCGCGTTACCGTGTCTGAACCCCCTGCCCAAACCATAAAACCAATGCCCGTTTCAGAAACAACCCCTGTACCTGAACAACATCCGCGCCTGAACTGACACCCGTGCCTGAACCAACGCCCGTGTCTGAACTTACTATGTCTGGACCTAGTGAGTTTCCCCGTGTTAGTCAAATTTCTCGCCTGATTACGTAATCGCCCTGGAGGGTCGAGGGCACGCGATTCGAGAAGTTTTCAGGAGGGTACGCGATTCGAGGAGGGTACGAGATTCGAGAATTTTTCAGGACGATACGCGGGTACGGCCCAGACGGTGGTTGTGATCGTCCGCAGTCCATACTGGCGTGTGGTGATCGTCTTCCGTTCGTCGTGACATCGTACCATCTGTGGTGCTCGTCAGTAATCCGCCGTGACATCGTACCATCTGGGGTGATTGTCTGCAATCCGTGGTGACATGTCGTGATCGTCGGTCATCGGTGGTTATTTTTGTGTTGGACGAATTCAACACCCAATCCGCCCGCGCCCGTCGGATTGTCTTGATGCAAACAATTCATTCACCAGAACCCCCCTGCATCCCACAACTTTCATCATCATCAATCCCTTTTCTTCGTTTAAAGAAATTGACCATTTTTCGCCATCCAGCTCGTTCTATGCAACCCATGTTCTTTCACACCAACAGACAGAGGTACATTTTTGTGGCAGCAGTGGGCTTGTGGTTCAAGAGTTGACTATCTCTATTTTATTTCATGTTCAGAATACCCACGGCTCAAGGTACTCGGACTCGTAAGAGTCATCCAAATAAGATTCATAGTCCATTTCCTCTTCCGTATATCTCCTTGTGTTATTGGTGAATCCAATGCGAATTTGCGTGGGTCCAATTTCACAATGAGATGCGTGTGCTTGATCGTATCCTTGGACAGAATGACGGTGTTCTCGGGCACAAAAAGGGCAATTGTAACGAAAGGATTCCATCGCCCAGTTGTATGACGATGCCTTTACATATGCTATGCCGTCAAGGTAATAGAAATGATTCTAAAAAGAACCATGAGATAGACGCAGTGCAACGAAGAAAGCAAGTCACTTGCCATTTCCAGACGATCGACTTCTGCCGCAGTGGGTTCGTGCTCATCAGCATTATCTGCAGTGGGTTCAATATCATCCATCAAATGGTGTCTTTGAAAAAGCAATTCAATGCCGAATTTTCGACTGTCGCGAGCCCACTGCCAAAGAGCCTGCAGGCAGTCAAGGGGAATTCGTTTTCGTTTCTTTTCGTATTCGACACAAAGCCGGGAGAGGACCTTGGTGAAATGTCGAGTCGTCATTTTGGTGAATCCGATTGGAATGTGTTGCCATTCTCTTCCTTGAGGGACATTCAAAGAATCGATATAGGCCATCAGCACAACCACATGATAGACTATGGGCAACTTTGCTGTGTAAGGATACTTGAACACTGGGTCCAGGTCGAAAGAAACCACTTCTGTCACACGGGACTCGGAAGGCAGTCCCCGTCCATAAGAGGTGTAGTACGCCTTGTAATGAGCATCAGCAGCAGCAAGAAGATGAACTTGATAGCTAAACGGCTTGGAGATCAGCGCAATAGCAGAGAGATCCTCAGGTCGGGAATGGGCGACCACTCCCTCAACGAACTCCGGAATGCCGCCCAAGAAGAGCAAAGCGGCCGTCATGGAACTTCTGAGGATATGTTGTGAGTGGGTGTTGATGAGGAGTCTTTTTTCAATGAGAACTAGTTGCGTCCAGCAATGCTTGGCTCCTTTTCCTTACGAATCGCAAATCCCCACAGCCAAGCAGCCTAAATCTACAGCCAGCCCCACACAGCGCCTCCCAAAGCACCACCTGCGCCACCGCCCCAACTAGTGCCAAAGATGAATGGAATAGTCGTGCGACGTCGAACACGTTTTCTGTTCCTCAAATTGGCCACGCATCGAGTGCAGGTTTCGGAAGTGTATTCTTCGGTGACCTTGTACAATTTGGTTTCTCGCGAACTCAGCGCGTCTTGTTCTGAAGCCTGTTCAGGAACGGGAAATGACTGAATGCATTCCTGGGTCAATCAATACAGACTCCCGTTTGACCGCGTTCTATTCAGTCCAGCGCATTCGGACATTCATATATAGTTGTAGATCATTATTATAGTTACAGGTCATTCCTAAGTTTGGGCTTCGGACGCGGGTTTCAGAAAGTGGAAGTGAATGGCACGTTTGCAGTCCGCAGATGAACCCCAATTTAAACAGACCAAAAACAAATTGAGCAGCGATGGGACAGCGCCAATCCAAAGGTCGGCAGCGCTGCTTGACGCAGGCGTTTCTAACCGACCACTCTCGTCCACAGAAGCCAAGAGACCAACAAGGGCATTGTCGCCCGTGCGGGGATTGAACAGAAAGGGCGTGGATCATCCACTCAAGAGCGCCAATCTGGACGCAAAGAAAGCCAATGCGGTGCATGTTCCGATCGTGGCAGTCGAAACGGCGGTCGATGAGCCTGTGAACAAAGGCCCTCCTGAGAGTGTGACGCAGTGTATGTGTTCTTCCCCCTTTCCATCTATTGCCGTTGCATACTGGTGGTCTCAACACATTTTCTCATGTCAGTGCCGACAGATGAGCAATCCCAGCCACTACAGGATATGGCAAAGACGGTTGAGGACACGGCCGATGAGCCCGTGAACAAGGATCCTCCTGAGAGTGTGACGCAGTGTAAGTGCTCTTCCCCCTTTCCTTTCTATACTGGCAGTCTCGACTTATTTTCTCATGTCAGTGCCGACAGATGTGCAATCCCAGCCACTACAGGATGTCGAAAAGACGGTTGAAGACACGGCCGATGTACCTGCAAAGAAGGATTCGCCCCCCCGCATCATACTCATGTTTCCAGAGGGCACATGTACGTTGTTGTACCCCTTTCATTTCAATCCCAACGCGTTTTCAACTCTTTTTCAACGCCAGTGGGCACCGAAATCCCATCCCAGCCACTCGAAGATCTATCAAAGGCTTTTGAGGGCATGGTCGAAAAAATGGCCAAGCGAACCACAACCAGCGTCAACATTAATCATTTCATCGATCAGATTAACAGCGTCACTGCGGAAGTGAGCGAATTTTCCGAACGGGCCCAAGCATTACTGGATGCAGCACGCAACGTGTCAAGCAAACTAAAAGAAACCATAGATGGTGTGGTGGCTGCCATTGACGTTATCGCTAGTGCGCATCCCATTTTGAAAATTTCGTGGTTTATCGTGTCTGTTGGTTACAAGGTAAATTCTCCAGCTACCTTGATTCTCGACATTCTTTTAAAGTCCTCCAACCCCTTTCCTGCAGATCATCAGTGACGCAAGTGAAGTCGACAAGGACTACTGGGAATTGCAAAGGCAGTTTCAGCCCGTCCTAGAGTATGTCACAGATTTCCTGAGACTTCCCATCAAGGGTATCGCACATGAAAAGGAACGAAGCAAACTTGTCCGAGCCTCTGAGAGCATTATAATTTGGGTGAAGGATGCTGCAGTTCTGTTCACTGAGTACTTGGATACGCCCCGTACCACTTTGAGCAACATTTCCGGACCCAACAAGAACAAGCTGAATGAAATGAAAAAGCGACTGGCAGACGTTCAAGAGGCGCACAAAAGTGCCATGGATAATGGATTATTCACATTGGCGGTCACTACTGCAAGTAATGTGGTGGACATCAAAGTTGGTGTGGAGGTTATCAAAACTG